>CM065593.1:204467532-205667532 GCA_033119425.1 Bufotes viridis | reverse complement strand
CTGGGACCAGAGAGAGTGGATTGTTTCTTGGAAGGAGTAAGACTAAATGGTAGTGAGTTGCTGGCATTGTCTGCTCTCAGAGGTAACAGATCTGCACATCATACTACAGTATTATGAACATTGCATCCAGGAGAGTGTGAGATCAACACAAAGTAATACTCTGCATTCACCTCCAGCTGCATTGAAACAAGCTGTTTGTCTAGAAGACACTGTGTGGACTCTCCTAGTGTATATTTCTCATGCTGATATTGAAATCTTCACAAGGCAAATGCCTAGAGCCTAAGGACCCCGTTCTGAATCATATAGCTTAGTAAAGTGCAGGGAATCATAGGTTCTGGACTTGGACACCAGTTAAGGATTTTTCCTGCACAAGTGAGCTACACTGTCCGCCATTGTTATAAATATTTAACTGAGAAGACGGGCCCCAACGCATGCAGCTGCCAACTATTTTCCATTTTCTTTTCTGCTAACGCTGGGACTATATTTGTGTTTCCTTTGGGTATATTTAAGCGTTGGAAGCCTTCTACAGGGTTTAATATACTCAGCTGTTGTATTTTCATTTGATTAGAGTCAATATCTAACTTTTATTGTATTCTCACCATAGTTTATCTTTGCAGTGAAACTTGTTATAGAGACACCCTGTGGAGAAAAGTGTAATTGATTGAAATTTTTGTGTAAGAAGCTGTTTGACCGCGCATTACATGTAATACTGCAGTAATTTTATAACTAGAAATATTCTGTGCAAGTTTGACTGCTTACCATTATTTTGTTTAGGGTCACATTGTTTGAAAATAAACGGGCCCATTGTTCATATAAACTGTGTCTAAAGCATTGGGGAAGAAAAAGGGAGTTCACCAGAGCAAAGAGAGATCTGAACCTATCTATTCCACTTCTAAGGCACACCCACGGGTGCGCTACATTTGGGGGCTCGTCCGGGATCCATTTCAGACCATAACTCCGTTTCCCTTTTTAAGCACAGTAAAGACAACAAAATGGATTCAAAGTTAGTCACTGAGTGGTGTCAGACCTGTAGAGTGGACTTAGACAAAGCACTTGCATTGATAGTCCCCAGTACTGAAATGTCCCGCCGTCAGCTTTATGATTTGATGGAAAAGATTATCCCAGGAGAACATTGTCTAATTAGAGATATCAAAGTAAATAGGGACACAGAAGAGGAGAGGACTGATGTTCTGTTTGAGTGGGAGACACCAGTGTCAGCGTTAGATTTCCCTGAGGACTTTGAATTTGGGAAAGAGGGACTCAAAGCTAGATTGGTTCGACCAGAGTTTTTGCCTGGAAACAAGTCAGTAGATGCAACTGACATGGTCACCACCTCTGGGTTAGTACAAGCATTGACCGAAGTAATGAGTAAATGTGCGACTCTGGGCCAGAAATCTTTGGCATCTGAATACCGCAAGTTAAAGTTCTTCTCAGGGACTCAGCCCACACCAAATGGGAGGAGGAGTTTGAACCCTGGCTGGATCAAGTGCTTCAAGTAATAGAAGAATGGAATGTGTCGGAAGCTGTTAAGAAACAGCGAGTTGCCGAAAGTCTCAAAGGGGCGGCCGCAGAAGTGATCAGAAATCTAAGACTGAGCAAAAGGGACTGCTCTGCTAGAGACTACTTGAATGCTTTACAAGATGTTTTTGGGCAAACTGAGACAGTGGAGGAGCTTCAATATAAGTTCACGCATACCTATCAGACGGAGGGGGAGAAATTGTCCCAGTATATTAGGCGGTTGGATCGAATTCTTCATCAACTAATGCTCAAGAAGGGGATAAACTCAGACCAAGTAGATCAGAAAAGAGTTCAGCAGATATTTCAGGGTGCATTGCCTCTAGATCCCATCATGATAAAAATGCGGGCACAAACAAAACAGACACCTTTAATGTATCATCAGTTGGTGAAAGCTGTCAGAGAGGAAGAAGCAGTGTTGGAAGAGAGGAGCTCCTCTCAGATACAAACAGGAGCAATGGTTCACAGCGCCTCTAGTTCCGAAGCATCACAGATACAGTCACAAGTGGCCACATTAGCAGATGCAATAACACAGATTGTCAAGACAGTAGAGGGGCTACAGAAGACAGTCAAGACACTAGCAGAAGAGAAGCAAATAGATGCAGCATCCACAGGTATGGCAGTCAGAAGAGAATTGAATGGAGTCAGATCAAGAGCATTTGTTGGATTCTGTTACCGATGTGGAGAGACAGGACACATGAGACGGAGATGTCCGAATCCTGAGAATCTAAGGAGAGTAAATGAAATGTTTTTGGCGAACTCGACGCAGGGAAACTTCAGAGGGCCTCAGTGAAGGAGCCAACTGTGTGCCCAAGTTTAAAGAGCTCCATAAATAACACCATGAAGGAAAGAACCCTGCCTCGAATTCTTCGCCCATTTACATTTCAGATGACAGAAGACTAACACGGCCTGATTCTTTGAAGGAGAGAGCAAAAGTTTTAAGACTACCATCTACCGCTCATCAGCATGCCGACTGTAAGGCAGTGGAAAGAACAAGGAATGAGAAGCTGCCAGCTGGTCTAATTGGGCCAGTCCCTCTAGTGCCAATTAAGATAGAAGGAATCTATAGTAAAGCTTTGTTGGACACTGGGGCTCAGGTTACTATTTTATTCAGAGACTTTTATCAGAAGCACCCTAAAACACTTGCCGCTTCAAAGACTGGAAGATCTGGAGATTTGGGGTCTGAGCGACACAAAGTTCCCATATGATGGCTACGTCTCACTCAAGTTAGAGTTCCCTACCTCAGTGGTGGGGATCAGCGAAGAAGTTAACACTCTAGCTGTTGTGTGCCCAAGACCTAAAGAGAAGGGAGAAGCTGCCATGTTGGTTGGGACAAATACAGACTTTATTCGGAGATTGTTGAGACCACAGTTGGCTGAGAATTGTCTTTCACTTCACCCATTCTTAAAACCAGTGTACTATGCTTTGAAAAAGGAGAAGATCAACCCAAAAGAAGAGATTGGGCATGTTTGGTCCCCTTCCGATAGAGAACATGTCATTCAACCAGGAAGAATAACTTGTCTAAGGGCAAAGGTGAGGATGTGTGGAAAGGCAACTACCTCTCACTTCATGACAGAGATGGGCTCGGAAATAGAATTGCCACCTGGTCTGGAGTTAATACCAGAGGTCTGGCCAGCTGACAAATTGAAGCACCCGCATGATACCTTGTCAGTGGGGTTGAAGAACAAGGGAGCACTCCCATTATTCTTCGCTCTCAAGTCCGTCTGGGAAATGTATATGCTGCCACTCCTTTGCCTCCAAGTGATAACGTCAATATAGATGAACTGAACCTGGAAGATGTTGACTTAGGAGGTGGTATCTTGTCACCAGAATGGATGGTTCGAATTAAAGAGATGCTAAAGCAAAAGAAGAACTGTTTTTCTGCAGGTGAATATGACATAGGTCGTTCTAAGAGTGCAATGCATAGCATCAGGCTGATGGAAGAGCGGCCCTTCAGGGAACGCTCACGAAGAGTTGCTCCGGGAGATTTGGAGGACCTACGACAGCACTTGATGGAACTGAAAGCCGCTGGGGTGATTCAGGAGTCCAGAAGTCCTTATGCCTCCCCATTGTGATTGTCAGAAAAAAAATGGATCAATACGCATGTGCGTTGACTACCGCACTTTGAATCAGCGAACCATCCCTGATCAATACACCACCCCACGGATAGAGGATGCACTTAATTGTTTGGTGGGCAGCAAATGGTTCAGTGTGTTAGATCTGAGGAGTGGATACTACCAAATTCCAATGGACCCTACAGATCGAGAAAAGACTGCATTCATCACTCCTCTGGGGTTCTTTGAGTTCAATGACATGCCCCAAGGCCTATCAAACGCACCAGCAACTTTTCAGCGGCTCATGGAAAGAACAGTTGGAGATATGCATCTTCTTGAAGTACTTGTCTACCTGGATGACATCATTGTCTTCGGCAAAACTTTAGAAGAGCATGAGGCAAGGCTAAGGAAAGTGTTGGATAGGATTGAAAAAGAAGGATTGAAACTATCCTTAGACAAATGCAAATTTTTCCAGCCATCAGTGACATATGTCGGACACGTGGTGTCTGCAGAGGGGATAGCAACAGATCCCAGCAAAGTTGAAGCAGTGACATCTTGGCCTAAACCCCGAACCATCACAGAGTTGCGCTCTTTTCTTGGGTTCTGTAGCTATTATAGAAGATTTGTACAAGGGTTTGCCAAGACAGCCCGACCCCTAAACCAACTGCTTCAAAGTGATGTGGAGAAGGTCTGGGAGGAGTTCTCTATCAAGACAAGCGGGCTGAGGCCTATGGCTTTCATTAGCAAAAGTCTATCCCCCACAGAAAAGAACTATCCAGCCCACAAATTGGAATTTCTTGCCTTGAAATGGGCTGTAGTGGACAAACTGCATGACTACCTTTATGGGGCTGAGTTAGAAGTTCAGACAAACAATAATCCTTTGACATACATACAGACTACTGCAAAATTGGATGCCACTGGACACAGATGGATGGCTGCTCTGTCTAACTACAATTTCAGTCTGAAGTATCTTCCGGTCACACAGAATGGAGATGCTGATGGTCTATCCTGTAGACCTCATGAAGATTTACACCCTGATAATGAATGGGTAGAAATACCTGCACCAGGAGTGAGAGCTATGTGCAAATTTTCAACAGTCCAGTCGAGAAGTGAGTGTTGTGCCCAGAGCCTAGCTCTACCAGCCGAAAGTCTACCTTCATCCTTTTGCAATCTAGTCACTCACAGTGATCTCAGAAGAGATCAGAAGGAAGATCCTTTAGGAAAACTAGCAGTGGCAACCTTAGAGAAGAACCAAGTTGACATTCTTCGTACAGATGCCCACCCAATGGCAAGGTTGTTGGTCAAAGAGAGGGACCGGTTGCAAATACGAAGTGGACTTGTATACAGAAGGGCCCCAAGTACCGTCAATAGTGAAAAATGTCAGTTATTACTCCCCAGAAGTACAAGGAGACAGTACTTTGTGCGTTACATGATTAACATGGCCATCTGGGTTATGACAGAACCTTGGGGCTCGTGAGAGACAGATTTTACTGGCCATGTATGAAGCAAGACATAGAAGACTATTGCTGTTCCTGTTTGTGTTGTATTCAAAGAAAGACTTTGCCCACAAGAGCTGCTCCTTTGGGACAGTTAGAGAGTGGAGGACCATTAGAACTTGTTTGCATAGACTTTCTCAGTATTGAACCTGACGAAGGGGAATTAGCAACATGTTGGTTGTGACAGACCATTATACAAGATACGCTCAGGCATTCCCTGCTTGTGATCTACCAAAGAGAATTCATTGTGAGAGCAAACTTGTAAAGGAACTACTGGACACTTTTGGGGGTGCAGAAGAGTCGCACCACCCCATATCATCCGCAAGGGGATGCCCAGCCTGAACGCTTCAACAGGACATTACTTGACATGCTGGGGACTTTGGAGAGTCATTGGAGTAGACATGTGGCAACAGTGGTGCATACCTATAACAGTGCAAAAATGATGCCACGGGGTTCTCGCCTTACTTTTTAATGTTTGGGCGAGAAGCTCGTCTCCCTGTCGATCTGACATTTGGAGTCTCTGCTGATGACACTCCGGTGAACTCTCACACTAGCTATGTGGAGAGACACAAGAAAGGTCTTAAGCAAGTGTATGAGTTGGCTGAAATCTCTTCAGGACTGCGACATCAACAGAATAAGGCTCGCTATGACAAGAAAGTGAAAGTACATGATCTTCAGCCAGGGGACCAAGTTCTTTTGAGAAGTGTGGGCCTACAAGGCAAGCACAAATTAGCAAATCGATGGGGTTCTGATCTCTACATAATCTGCTCCCAACTGCCAAACATTCCAGTCTACCAGGTTCGCCCTGAAGGAAAGGAAGGACCAATTAAGACTTGGCATCGCAACAACTTGATGCCCCTAGCAGAAACTGTGAGGATAATAAATTCTGAACCCAAACGTGCACAAGGAAAATCAAATTCCAGGCGGTCCAGCAGACTGCAGAGAAAAGGAGAGACTACCCCGTCAGCTGAAGAACCAGTGACCCCCTTGATGGGGAAGAAGACAGTGATAGTGAGTGGGGTATAGATGGACTTTTCTATGATAGTATGTACAACCCCATTGAAAGCGATCTGAATGCTAATGCTCTAGAGTTCGTCCCTTGTCAAGTTGACCAATCCAAAACAGGCATTTGTCTGGAGGGTTCTTCGGCCCTGAATGAGCAACAAAATGAGAGTTTTCCCCTGCCTACTATGGACAATGACCTTTTGTTGGCTGTCAATCCAAGTGTGGGTGAGTCCCAGGTTACTCCAGAAATTGAGGACGTGACTACTGCAGAAACAAAGTGTGAGTGTGTCAATGATGCACCACCTGTTGAAGCATGCTCCCCAGTCAACATCTATGAACTAAGGCCACCCAGACAGATAAGGCCTCCACAGAGACTCACATATGACACTATGGGAAATAGTACTTAAGAACCTGTGAGCACTGCACATCGAGGAGTCTACGCTCATGTTCCCTTTGCTCTTTGCTCCAAAGGTGACCCTCTCCCGACAATAATGAGTACAAATGACACTCCACCCCATTTGACTACAGTGGCAATGCTCAGTTAGTTGTACACAAAGTGTTTTAAAAAAAAAACTAAAAAAAACGTTAGATTTGAGCCATTCTTTGGGAGGACCCAAGACATTTTAAGTGGGGGGAGAGTGTAACACCCCATAGCTTTTTGTGCAATGATGATGTTTAATGCTAAACCTTTTCTTTTCTTTCCCTCATTAGTTGCAGTGCACAGTTCTGCCCACTAGGGGTGTACTTAGAAAAGATTGCTGCGTCACACTAGGAACTAAGTTTGGAGAGGACAGTTCCCGAGGGGGAGGTTTTTTTTGGGTATGCGATGAAGGCTGGAGAAAGGAGAGACGGAGGAGAACTGGGGTTTTTCTTTTTCTTTCTGTGTATGCTGTTCAAGATAGTTACTGGATTGTCTGGCCAGACAGAAGATCAAGCTGTATACTGCACTGGGACCAGAGAGAGAGTGGATTGTTTCTTGGAAGGAGTAAGACTAAATGGTAGTGAGTTGCTGGCATTGTCTGCTCTCAGAGGTAACAGATCTGCACATCATACTACAGTATTATGAACATTGCATCCAGGAGAGTGTGAGATCAACACAAAGTAATACTCTGCATTCACCTCCAGCTGCATTGAAACAAGCTGTTTGTCTAGAAGACACTGTGTGGACTCTCCTAGTGTATATTTCTCATGCTGATATTGAAATCTTCACAAGGCAAATGCCTAGAGCCTAAGGACCCCGTTCTGAATCATATAGCTTAGTAAAGTGCAGGGAATCATAGGTTCTGGACTTGGACACCAGTTAAGGATTTTTCCTGCACAAGTGAGCTACACTGTCCGCCATTGTTATAAATATGTAACCGAGAAGACAGGCCCCAACGCATGCAGCTGCCAACTATTTTCCCTTTTCTTTTCTGCTAACGCTGGGACTATATTTGTGTTTTCCCTTGGGTATATTTAAGCGTTGGAAGCCTTCTACAGGGTTTAATATACTCAGCTGTTGTATTTTCATTTGATTAGAGTCAATATCTTACTTTTATTGCATTCTCACCATAGTTTATCTTTACAGTGAAACGTGTAGACTAGAGACACCCTGTGGAGAAAGTGTAATTGATTTACATTTTTGTGTAAGAAGCTGTTTGACCGCACATTACATGTAATACTGCAGTAATTTTATAACTAGTAATATCCTGTGCAAGTTTGACTGCTTACCATTATTTTGTTTAGGGTCACATTGTTGAAAATAAACGGGCCCATTGTTCATATAAACTGTGTCTGAGGCTTGGGGGAAGAAAAAGGGAGTTCACCAGAGCAAGGAGAGATCTGAACCTACTATTCCACTTCTAAGGCACACCCACAGGTGCGCTACATACAGATGGCTGAGTGATGTAAATTTTAATCCTTCTTTAAATTATGTGCAAATATAGCCACAGCACCTCAGATCATTTAAGATGCCCACTCCTATGTAGAAAAAAAGACCACAAAGCTCTGAAATATATTGCCAGTCACATGTGCCCCATAGCACACAAAGACCTAAATATATTACAATCTTAAAGGGGTTGTCCGGGTTCAGGCCGATTTACAACACTCGCGGCGGCAGTGCAGGGAGTACGGTGTTTTTCACATTGTCAGCATCCCTTTGTTGGGCATTTTCATGAGTGTACCTGATCATATTATAGTCCAAAATGGATGCTAATTGTCTTTAAGAGACAGGCTGAACCAAAGTTTTGCTAAATGGCTGGAACAGGCCAAGATTTGTGGTCACACAGAGTTCAGTCTGTGTAAAAGTTTATACTGAATACAAAGAACATTGTATTTTAAAAAGTTATTGCCACAGATGTGGGCTTATCGGTTGGGAGTATACTGGATTCTCCAGACATGTTCGTCTGAAGAGAACAAGGCCCATTCATGTCATGATGGTCCATAGATCAACAGTGTAAGAAACACTCAGAGAGACGCCTAGAGGTCTATCTTTAGTTATTTAAAATGTCCAAGTTAATCCTTATCTCTGATTTATGACGACGAGGGTCAAATGAATATAATACAAGAGTGCCATAGTTAACTCTTTATAGTATGGTGCTAATAGCTTACACAACAGTGCCATCTGGAGACAGATGGATATCATTACACCATCCTCCATAGTTGCATTATGGGTAAATATGATCTCATAGGATCATTACCATATGAGCGTATGATTGGAAGATCTTAATCCAGGAGGATGTGACATGAGATAAGGGGGGAAACAAGAAGAAGACTCACAAGCAAAGAAGAAGAACATTCCAGGATTCAGCATCGTCATCATCATCATAGCCAGAACACCCAAGAGAGAGGGGTCTATCAATATGAAAGTCATGATGAGATGATGGACCACCCAGCTTTCCTAGGAGCAGAAGTGTGATTCCTACGAGGACTTGGTAAGAGACATAAAGAATGATATTTCATTTTATTAAGACTAATTGGATAATGTGGGTGAAATCATATCACCCAGATTAGCGAATACATAAACACATTAATTAATTAAGATTCATAATCTGGCAAAGTATTAAATGATTGTATATATATACAAATATAAATATATTGATAGTAGCATTCTTCGCCAAGCTAGGTGATAAATTCCCACTGGAAAGACTTGTTCCAAGTTCTTCCCATTTCTGTTGTTTGGCTTAATAGTCTTACCAAGTCATGTATGTGAAAATAGTCCAGGATGGGACGAAGGATACAGTTATCTCTCTATCTCTCTGTATATCCTTGTATGGATATGCCCATTCTTGAAGTCATGTGAGGTGTAGTTGGTTAGAGGGGGGTAGAATGTATTTAGCATTCCATATTGATGTCTAGGATTAGACATGCCCATCCTGATATCATGGGGTTTCCTCTGAACAGAAGTGATGTATATATTTTAACTTCTTGTTTTGATATCCTAACCAAATAATAGCTTTGTTATAATGTGACAAGTTGCTTCTACCCACACTAAGCTTATATTGCTTTATATCGATGATATCATTGTGTTTATTTACTTATTTTAAGCTTGTAATGCTTTATATCAACGTGGTATATATTCATTGGCATATATCATTGTGTTTATTTACTTATTTATGTTTAGAACTTTGCACCCAATAAATTTGCATATTTTTATAATACTTGTGTATTATTGTTTAATGTCAAAACTACATCTTTAGCATTAATGTCATCTCACATTAAAATAACTTATTATTTGAGGAAATAGTCCGTCTCAGATGTGAATTGTATCGATTGGTTTATCTACAATTCACTAGGTCATGATATCTCTATGACCATAATTAGTAATTCTTATTTGAATTATTATAAACCCGACACCTTTACGCATCTCCCACTCAGTCTCCCACTCCTTCTCCGCTCCATCATCAGCCATCAATGATGGAATGTGTGGCCAGGAAATAACTCTACACGCCCAGCAATCTGATTGCACACAAGCTTAGTTCCCACCTGGCCAAGTTGCTGGCGATACAGTTGCTGCTGTACCATTAAATAGTGTCTGCTGCCATTGGGGAGATAATGGTGTGCACTCAGCCTCATATTATTTCTTTGTACTCTCACGTGGCAGACAACATGGGATGCTCCCTGTAATTCTCACTGTGCATCAAGGTTCACGCCATGGTGAACACCTAGAGTAGCTCTTACAGCCAGAGACAGCACATGTCTTTCATGGCTCACTGACTCAAATGTTTTTTCCGGTGGTGGTGAGAGAGCAACCTGGCAATGAGGCCAGATCCTTTTGACCCCCCCTCCCCCCATAATTATGTCTCCCACACTAGACACTTATCCGCCTCCTCCTCTTCCATGGACACTTTCCCATCCCCAACAGCAGCAGGGCACAGGGTCGCTCACATTACCCCTACTTTCTATTACGGCCTGAGAGAGAGTAGCCAAACTGGTGAGCAGTTGCTGAAATACTTCAACCAGCAAACATCCCACTGGCTGTCACCCTGCCGACTCCAAGTGGGCAAGGTGGTACGTGCAAATTCCTGGCCGCCTTGAACCTGGGCAAAATAACACAAGATGCCTGTAGGGTGCTGAAGCCCTTCAAAGAGGCCACAAAGTTTGTCCGCTAGGACATCTACTGCATGAACGATCTCATTCCCCTCCTCTTCATCTTAGAACAGAGGCTGACACTCATGCAGCAGGGGATCACAGCAGAAGAAGAGCAGCTGATGTCACATTCTGTAAGGCTGCTGCTGCCTCCATCATGCCACTGCTGCACCCTGATGACCATCATCTTCTGTAAGGCTGCTGCTGCTCCTCGGTGCTAATCTCCTGCTGCCACCACCACTAATGCCAAAGCTTCTGCAACAACAACCACTATCCTTACTACCACTACCCATAGACAACCTTGTATGTTTCATGCTATGCTACTTCTGCTGCCACTACTATTGCAGCCACATGCCGCTATATCCATACCATACCCTTTCCACATCCACACTGCACTACTGCTACTCCCAATTAAAAGGGAAAATTTATTTTAAGCTTGTTTACACTTGTCACCACTTGTGCATGTCGTGTTTTTCTGAGCTCAGTAGCTGAATAAGCCGCTTTATCCATGACTGGCAATGGCAGCTATCTTTGTACATAATTCTAATAATCACTGGTAATAGCTGGATGGACCTTCTTGAGCTCAGAAACAGCATAGATTTCAATGTATAAATTACAAGTTTTGCTGAATCTTTTTACACACTGTATATCTGCTCAGGTCCTTTCACTCTATAACATGCAGCCTGTAGATTGCACTGCATTGTGTAGTGATAGGCTGTCATTAAATGTTAAATACACAACAGCAAGACCCAAGCACTTACCTACACAATGAGGAGTTTGCTTTTGAGCAGCAGTGAAGTTTTGCACCATCAAGTCCTGTGGAAGGTTGATGAGCAACAGTGACCCCATTTTGGACTGATCTGGAACTCTCTAGGAAACACTGCCAGAGTGGATCTTGAGGAAGAGGAGATTTTTTACACTCTCTAATTAGGTCTTCAACAATATCATGTTCTGATTTGTTTGAAAGTAGAATTAGTTTGCAAGCTGTTTGGCAAACTTTTTCTTCAGCCCGATCACAGCAGTGTACACCTGAAAAAAACAATGTTTCAAAAATAGCACCACCATAACAATTCAGACTGTATTTTGAAAATCTAGGAAAAATAATAAGAATTTAAGACTCGTTGAAAAAAGCACTAACATAATCCACAATACTTAAGTTACCGATAAGTTACCGATATATAAAATTTATATATATATATATATATATATATATATATATATATATATATATATATAGAGAAGATAGTAGCAGCACCGTATCAAATTCAAAAGGCGGGTGC
Source organism: Bufotes viridis (assembly GCA_033119425.1). Lineage (NCBI taxonomy): Eukaryota > Metazoa > Chordata > Amphibia > Anura > Bufonidae > Bufotes > Bufotes viridis. The sequence continues at coordinate 205,655,616 of CM065593.1, read as the reverse complement.
ACGCCTCACAGAGACCAGCCAGTCTCAAAATAAGTATACCAGGAAAAAAGGCAGCACTCCAAAAATGTAAAAAGCAAACAAACCGAGCTTTATTCACCCATGTGGGCAGTGCGACGTTTCGGTTCAGACTGAGCCTTTCTCAAGCAATGTGTAAGACAAAGTACCACATATTTATGCGTGCAACAATCAAAACATGATTACAAATAAATTACAAATCAATTAGAGTATAAACATGTGAATTACAATATTGTGCATAAAATTATTGTACCAAATTCATTGTACTTGTACCCATCAAATGTGCATAACTGTATTTAACAACGTGACTTTATAGATGGATACCTAATATAATAAAAATATAAATGATCATAAAGTACATAATTACTATTTACTCCAAACACCTGATCAAAATTAATAAAGTGCATAGTGCAGAAAATCCAGTGAGTGTACTCAGCTGTGGGAGGAGGAGCTCCATGAGAACAGTAGGTGACAAGCTGTATTGGAGGAATGGCGTCCCGCTGCATCAGATCGCGTCCTGTACATCACTAAGCGCATGTCCGGAACCTGAGTGACGTCACTGACCTCAACTTCCGGGTACGCATGTCATTAGTAGCTTGAATCGCCATTTTGTCTAAGGGCAATCTACCAGTTTTCTGTCTATATAGACTACCACCCTAAAAAGGATAATACTGGTTCCTCTCTAAATAGAGAGAATCGCATATATCTCTGTAGGGAAAAGATATTACAGGGACATGTCACTATGACTCTAAGCGACAACCGCTGTAACGGGTCCCGACACCCGAGACCCTGTCCAGATAGGGCAGGCAACCCGGGATCGACGTGAAGTGGGATCACATATGGCCATCATATTATTGAGGACCAATTGTCAAGCCCCATCCCCAACAAAACCCACAGCAAACGTCGCGGGAGGGATCTCCTCCCATATGTCATATCAGTGACATTGTCCCAAAATTAGCCGTTTTTTTGAGCCATATAGTTTCGAGTATTGTACCCAATATTTGTCAGTTCCAATATGCAGTAGTTTCATTTTGTTCAGGACAACCTCCAAGTCACCAATTCTTCTCCGGGCTGACACCTCCCACCTCTGGTATCCCACCATCTATAGAAAATAAGGAGAAAAGAGATTTTAAAATCATTGTCTAGTAGTTTCTACCATATACACAGTCGTCAGTGGAGCGCGTTAGTTCAAGAGGAGTCAAGGGCAGCAGCCCGTATTGAGTTACATTCTCACACCCAGATTAAAGTCTACATTTAAACCACCTGGTTTAAGTGACCCCAATGTATGGATCCACATAATCTCCCTCTTTTTAACAAGATTGATCTATCACCCCCTCTCCTGGGCATAGGGACATGATCGATTATACAAAATTTCAACTCCTTCTCTGAATGTTTAAATTCAGTGAAGTGTCTGGAGACTGGTAAATCCGCTCTCTTTTGTCTGATTGTAAAGCGATGATTATTGAGTCGTGTCTTAAAATCCGTGGAGGTCTCACCTACATAAACTTTGCGACATGGGCAAACAAGTACATAGATAACATAGTTACTGTCACAGGTCAAATGGAACCTTATTGGGAAGGCAATACCTGTTTCTGGATGAACAAAGGATCTCCCTTTAATCACATATCGACAGTTTACACAATGAAGACAGGGGTAGCAACCCACCCCCGTGCCCATTATGGTAGACTGTCTACAAACAGTGGCAGGTCCAACATCAGCCCTGACCAACCTATCACGCAGACTTTTGGACCTCCGGTAAGACATTAGTGGTGGCATTTGGAATTCAGGAATTGCATTATGACAACTTTTTAGTATTTTCCAGTGTCTTCTAGCAATTTGCGCAATTTCTGAACTCAAATCGGTATATGTTGATATAAATGCCACTCTGGGTTTTCTTTCTGTTACATTGGTAACCTCTAGTAGCGTATCTCTATCAATCTTAGATACCCTGTCCATCTGCGTTTTCAGGAGTTTCCTGGGGTAACCTCTTTGCAGAAACCTATTCGTGAATTCATCCAGAGTGTCATTTAACAGCACAGGGTCAGTTGTAATCCGTTTGGCCCTCATATATTGTGAGTATGGGAGACTTTTTATCATAGACCTAGGGTGGCTACTGCTGTACGTTAATATGGTATTCCTATCCGTGGGTTTTGTGAATACCCCTGTACTAAATTACCCATCTTTAAATGTCACCATGGTGTCCAGAAACTGAAGTTCAGTCCCTGAGTATACCAGTGTGAACTGTAATCTGTCATCAATACCATTAAGGTATACCTGAAACTCAAGCAGTTGTTCAGCGGTTCCTGTCTATATGAGGAAGACGTCGTCGATGTAACGCCACCACTCCAGCACATGGCTGAAGTGGTGTGAAACATAGACGACGTCCTCCTCAAACATACGCATATAGATATTGGCATAAGTTGGGGCCACATGGGACCCCATGGCCACACCCTGTCTTTGTATATAATAGTTATCTCTAAAGAGAAAATAACTATGATCAAGTATTATTCTAAGCATTGTTAATATAAATTGACTGGCTGCTGTAGTGAGAGTAGACATATCAAGCATATGTGTGACCGCCTGAATTCCCCGTTTGTGCTCAATAGAGGTGTATAGTGACACCACGTCAAATGATGCCAAAATGACACTTTGTGAGTTTACCAATTTAACACCCCCGAGCTTCCTCAAGAGGTCAGATGTATCGATCACATATGATTTACTTCCAGTCGCAAAAGTGCGTAATATTTTATCCAGAAAGATGGAAATGCGGCTGAAGATGGAGTCAGACCCCGAGACAATAGGTCTACCAGGGGGGTCCACCATTGTCTTGTGGATTTTGGGTAGTACATATATAACAGGAGTTATAGGATGTACCACCGTAAGAAACTCCCTCAGTTCATCATCAATGACTCCAGCTGCAACCGCTTCCATCAACTCATGTTTAATGACCTCTGCTATATGGAATCGGGGGTCATGATGAATACATTCATACACGTGATCATCACTAAGTTGTCTCAAAATCTCCTGAATGTATTTCTCTGTGTCTAACACGACAACAGCCCCACCCTTATCGGCCGGCTTCACTGTAAGGCTGCTGTCGCGTTTTAACTCATTCAATGCAGTGATCTCATTACTACAGTAGTTACATTGGGATACCTAAGTGATTGACCTGTGTGGGCAGCTTTGAGTGCAGAGACCTCCTTTTTAACCGTGGTCATATACGCTTCAATTGCTGAATCATTTATATTAGGGCAAAAATTGCTCTTCAAATGCAGACCAAGCTGCCTCAGGGTCAATTCACTATGCGCAGGCACCTTCACATGTACATTATTGGCAAACATCACTTTAAGCTTGATGGTACGAAAAAAAGAAAAAAGATCAGTCTCTATATCAAGCCAATCAATACAGGTGTCAGGACAAAAAGAAAGTCCCTTAGATAATACACTTATTTGGTGTTCAGTTAATACCTTTGAAGACAGATTGATGACGGTCATTTTCTCCTGGGTGGTTGAGTTTTGTTGCTCTGGAACCGAGTTTTGTTGTTGCGCAGCCTTCTGTCCTCTCCTGTGTCTACGGCCTCCACGTCTGGTATGATTCCTGGTTCCTTTATTGAGGGTCCCTTCTGTACTAAAAAAGAACTTTCTGTAACAGTCATTTTCCTTTTCTTTCTAGTATCCTTAGTGTTCTGCAAATATCGATCCTCTGTCTGCCAGACATAGACCTTCCCTTTCTTGTAGTCCTCCAAATCACGGTTCCATTTAATACGCTTGCCTTCCTCCATTTCTGTTTGAAAACGTTGTGATCCCTCCTGGAAAACCTCCTGATATTGGACATAGTCCTCCTGCGGCACCATTTGTTCCAATTGTGCCTCCACAGCCACCATCTCAGTGGACACATTAGTAAATTCAATCTGTAAATATTCAAGATTTAATAATATAAAGTCCATTGCATAATTGTTGGATAATGTCTCAAACCTTTTGCAAAAAGTAGGGTTACTTGAAAAGAGGTTAGGGCGCAAATGCGATCGCATCCCTCTCGGTATACGCTGGGTCATATAATACTCCTTCAAAGTGGTCATATGCAGACGAAGAGTAATGATTCTCTTGGATAAAAACTCACGTTTCCTTTTAAGCTCTTTAATGGATGGTGTATTGAGAAAGCCTGCATCCCCATTTACTCCTCCCAAAATCCGCTCCACTGCTTCTTGTGTATAGGTAACACCACAGGGTGAATCCGTTCCTTCTGTAGCCATGATGAAAAATTAAAAATAGAAAAAAGAGAAAAATATACTTGTATGGTTAAAGACGTGCTAAGCCACAGCTGTAAATATGTATATGGAGAAGATAGTGGCAGCACCGTATCAAATTCTGCCACTATCTTCTCCATATACATATTTACAGCTGTGGCTTAGCACGTCTTTAACCATACAAGTATATTTTTCTCTTTTTTCTATTTTTAATTTTTCATCATGGCTACAGAAGGAACGGATTCACCCTGTGGTGTTACCTATACACAAGAAGCAGTGGAGCGGATTTTGGGAGGAGTAAATGGGGACGCAGGCTTTCTCAATACACCATCCATTAAAGAGCTTAAAAGGAAACGTGAGTTTTTATCCAAGAGAATCATTACTCTTCGTCTGCATATGACCACTTTGAAGGAGTATTATATGACCCAGCGTATACCGAGAGGGATGCGATCGCATTTGCGCCCTAACCTCTTTTCAAGTAACCCTACTTTTTGCAAAAGGTTTGAGACATTATCCAACAATTATGCGATGGACTTTATATTATTAAATCTTGAATATTTACAGATTGAACTTACTAATGTGTCCACTGAGATGGTGGCTGTGGAGGCACAATTGGAACAAATGGTGCCGCAGGAGGACTATGTCCAATATCAGGAGGTTTTCCAGGAGGGATCACAACGTTTTCAAACAGAAATGGAGGAAGGCAAGCGTATTAAATGGAACCGTGATTTGGAGGACTACAAGAAAGGGAAGGTCTATGTCTGGCAGACAGAGGATCGATATTTGCAGAACACTAAGGATACTAGAAAGAAAAGGAAAATGACTGTTACAGAAAGTTCTTTTTTAGTACAGAAGGGACCCTCAATAAAGGAACCAGGAATCATACCAGACGTGGAGGCCGTAGACACAGGAGAGGACAGAAGGCTGCGCAACAACAAAACTCGGTTCCAGAGCAACAAAACTCAACCACCCAGGAGAAAATGACCGTCATCAATCTGTCTTCAAAGGTATTAACTGAACACCAAATAAGTGTATTATCTAAGGGACTTTCTTTTTGTCCTGACACCTGTATTGATTGGCTTGATATAGAGACTGATCTTTTTTCTTTTTTTCGTACCATCAAGCTTAAAGTGATGTTTGCCAATAATGTACATGTGAAGGTGCCTGCGCATAGTGAATTGACCCTGAGGCAGCTTGGTCTGCATTTGAAGAGCAATTTTTGCCCTAATATAAATGATTCAGCAATTGAAGCGTATATGACCACGGTTAAAAAGGAGGTCTCTGCACTCAAAGCTGCCCACACAGGTCAATCACTTAGGTATCCCAATGTAACTAGTAATGAGATCACTGCATTGAATGAGTTAAAACGCGACAGCAGCCTTACAGTGAAGCCGGCCGATAAGGGTAGGGCTGTTGTCGTGTTAGACACAGAGAAATACATTCAGGAGATTTTGAGACAACTTAGTGATGATCACGTGTATGAATGTATTGATCATGACCCCGATTCCATATAGCAGAGGTCATTAAACATGAGTTGATGGAAGCGGTTGCAGCTGGAGTCATTGATGATGAACTGAGGGAGTTTCTACGGTGGTACATCCTATAACTCCTGTTATATATGTACTACCCAAAATCCACAAGACAATGGTGGACCCCCTGGTAGACCTATTGTCTCGGGTCTGACTCCATCTTCAGCCGCATTTCCATCTTTCTGGATAAAATATTACGCACTTTTGCGACTGGAAGTAAATCATATGTGATCGATACATCTGACTTCTTGAGGAAGCTCGGGGTGTTAAATTGGTAAACTCACAAAGTGTCATTTTGGCATCATTTGACGTGGTGTCACTATACACCTCTATTGAGCACAAACGGGAATTCAGGCGGTCACACATATGCTTGATATGTCTACTCTCACTACAGCAGCCAGTCAATTTATATTAACAATGCTCAGAATAATACTTGATCATAGTTATTTTCTTTTAGAGATAACTATTATATACAAAGACAGGGTGTGGCCATGGGGTCCCATGTGGCCCCAACTTATGCCAATATCTATATGCGTGTAAGTTTGAGGAGGACGTCGTCTATGTTTCACACCACTTCAGCCATGTGCTGGAGTGGTGGCGTTACATCGACGACGCCTTCCTCATATGGACAGGAACCGCTGAACAACTGCTTGAGTTTCAGGTATACCTTAATGGTATTGATGACAGATTACAGTTCACACTGGTATACTCAGGGACTGAACTTCAGTTTCTGGACACCATGGTGACATTTAAAGATGGGAAATTTAGTACAGGGGTATTCACAAAACCCACGGATAGGAATACCATATTAACGTACAGCAGTAGCCACCCTAGGTCTATGATAAAAAGTCTCCCATACTCACAATATATGAGGGCCAAACGGATTACAACTGACCCTGTGCTGTTAAATGACACTCTGGATGAATTCACGAATAGGTTTCTGCAAAGAGGTTACCCCAGGAAACTCCTGAAAACGCAGATGGACAGGGTATCTAAGATTGATAGAGATACGCTACTAGAGGTTACCAATGTAACAGAAAGAAAACCCAGAGTGGCATTTATATCAACATATACCGATTTGAGTTCAGAAATTGCGCAAATTGCTAGAAGACACTGGAAAATACTAAAAAGTTGTCATAATGCAATTCCTGAATTCCAAATGCCACCACTAATGTCTTACCGGAGGTCCAAAAGTCTGCGTGATAGGTTGGTCAGGGCTGATGTTGGACCTGCCACTGTTTGTAGACAGTCTACCATAATGGGCACGGGGTGGGTTGCTACCCCTGTCTTCATTGTGTAAACTGTCGATATGTGATTAAAGGGAGATCCTTTGTTCATCCAGAAACAGGTATTGCCTTCCCAATAAGGTTCCATTTGACCTGTGACAGTAACTATGTTATCTATGTACTTGTTTGCCCATGTCGCAAAGTTTATGTAGGTGAGACCTCCACGGATTTTAAGACACGACTCAATAATCATCGCTTTACAATCAGACAAAAGAGAGCGGATTTACCAGTCTCCAGACACTTCACTGAATTTAAACATTCAGAGAAGGAGTTGAAATTTTGTATAATCGATCATGTCCCTATGCCCAGGAGAGGGGGTGATAGATCAATCTTGTTAAAAAGAGGAGATTATGTGGATCCATACATTGGGGTCACTTAAACCAGGTGGTTTAAATGTAGACTTTAATCTGGGTGTGAGAATGTAACTCAATACGGGCTGCTGCCCTTGACTCCTCTTGAACTAACGCGCTCCACTGACGACTGTGTATATGGTAGAAACTACTAGACAATGATTTTAAAATCTCTTTTCTCCTTATTTTCTATAGATGGTGGGATACCAGAGGTGGGAGGTGTCAGCCCGGAGAAGAATTGGTGACTTGGAGGTTGTCCTGAACAAAATGAAACTACTGCATATTGGAACTGACAAATATTGGGTACAATACTCGAAACTATATGGCTCAAAAAAACGGCTAATTTTGGGACAATGTCACTGATATGACATATGGGAGGAGATCCCTCCCGCGACGTTTGCTGTGGGTTTTGTTGGGGATGGGGCTTGACAATTGGTCCTCAATAATATGATGGCCATATGTGATCCCACTTCACGTCGATCCCGGGTTGCCTGCCCTATCTGGACAGGGTCTCGGGTGTCGGGACCCGTTACAGCGGTTGTCGCTTAGAGTCATAGTGACATGTCCCTGTAATATCTTTTCCCTACAGAGATATATGCGATTCTCTCTATTTAGAGAGGAACCAGTATTATCCTTTTAGAGTGGTAGTCGATATAGACAGAAAACTGGTAGATTGCCCTTAGACAAAATGGCGATTCAAGCTACTAATGACATGCGTACTCGGAAGTTGAGGTCAGTGACGTCACTCAGGTTCCGGACATGCGCTTAGTGATGTACAGGACGCGATCTGATGTAGCGGGACGCCATTCCTCCAATACAGCATGTCACCTACTGTTCTCATGGAGCTCCTCCTCCCACAGCTGAGTATACTCACCGGATTTTCTGCACTATGCACTTTATTAATTTTGATCAGGTGTTTGGAGTAAATAGTAATTATGTACTTTATGATCATTTATATTTTTATTATATTAGGTATCCATCTATAAAGTCACGTTGTTAAATACAGTTATGCACATTTGATGGGTACAAGTACAATGAATTTGGTACAATATTTTTATGCACAATATTGTAATTCACATGTTTATACTCTAATTGATTTGTAATTTATTTGTAATCATGTTTTGATTGTTGCACGCATAAATATGTGGTACTTTGTCTTACACATTGCTTGAGAAAGGCTCAGTCTGAGCCGAAACGTCGCACTGCCCACATGGGTGAATAAAGCTCGGTTTGTTTGCTTTTTACATTTTTGGAGTGCTGCCTTTTTTCCTGGTATATATATATATATATATATATATATATATATAAAGCCTGTCGGTTGCTGTATGTTGGGGAGACCTCCACTGACCTAAAGACCCGCTTGAATAATCATAGGCTCTCCATCAGACAGCAACGACAGGATCTACCAGTTTCAAAGCATTTCACCAGGGCTGATCACTCAGAACGTGACCTTAGGTGTTGTATTATTGATCATATTCCAACACCACGCAGAGGAGGTAATAGATCTCTCCTATTGAAGAAGAGAGAGCTCTATTGGATATATACTTTAAATAGTTTGAGACCACATGGATTGAATGTGGACTACATTCCGAGTTGGTGTTCATAGATAAGGGCTCACCTTTTCTGAATCAGGTTTTTGTCTCTGTTATTCCTGCTGCATATGTGTTTATTTTTTGATATTAATATTAGATATTTTTTTCTTGTTTTACAGTGTTCAAGCATTACAGCGCCCATATGAGGAACAAGCATCACACATATCCAACAGCATATATTCACGACCAACGGGATGATGGGCTCTGACATCGCCACATAATATTATATATTTTTTATGTGTCTGTAGTTTTAATTGCGGTATGCAGATTGTACCGTTCGGATTATTGCAACTTTATAGCATCCTCGGGTGTCCATTCTAAAATGGGGGCATGTTTGCCGTAGTAGGAGATCCCTATGCGCTGATGTTACATGGGTTCGGATACTCCCAGAAGTGCACTCGGCACGCTGCGGTGCCCTGCAGTATGCCTTGTGACAAATTATGGGGAGGTAAGATGGAGTTTCGTGGCTGTGATAAGCTACTACCCTGTCTTTGCCGAATTAATAACATCTTTGACAGTGTTGGCATGTTGCCCCTTTCAAATATGGCTCCTGAGTGGTGCTCTGCTATACAACGCATGCGCATACCTCGATCTAGTCATTTTGTTATTATCGCGATCTTTGGGCGTTATGTGTACTCCCTGGAAACGCGTCATCAATGTGTGCGATGGCAGTCCCGTTACATACCAAACAGACAAAGCATGATGGGGTATGTGATTGCAACAGTTCCATGGCGCTTTGTTTTTATGTCACAATTGCACGCCCCTTATTATACACATCGGTACTATATGAACATAAGAAAATCTCTTTTTACATATATATTCATTTGCACTATGGCACTTTATTGATATATGCATTTTCATGGTTTATATGTAATATGGATTTAGCGTCTTTTTTGTATTTATTCACGTTTGTAATCAACATTAATTATGTATCACATGTGTTGCCTTAATTGGTTACCCTATTTATTTGCACTTTGCATGCATGTATTCAGCTTGAGAAAGGCTCTATAGCTGAGCCGAAACGTCGCATTGTATTTACCACATGGGTGAATAAATTTCCACACCGTTTGTACTTTGGAGTGCTGTCCTTTTTTCCTTTTTTTATATATGGGCTTTGAGCCAGTAGCCCCAGGACATAGCACCCTATTTTTTGATTCTCCGGTGCCGCCAGCTTTCTGACATATATATATATATATATATAGAGAGAGAGAGAGAGACTAAAACATTTCAAAGTATACAAGATCTGAACAAAGGTTTAGGCCCTTCAGTGCTCTAGTTTGCAATTTTAGAATCCAGAAAGCCTCCATGTTCCAGACCTTATATTCCCATATCCCTCATCTCAAAGGTTTACATGCTGTATATTTTCACATAAATATACTGTCATATGTGAAATGTCTCCTTCATGAACCTGTAAGAAATGTTTTGATGCTGCAGAGGAATTGTGTGAAGCTAGATTTACCACATCATAAACATGGCCAGAGAATCTCTTTTTTGGCAATCTCACTGTATTGCCTATAGATTGAAGGTTACACAAGTGTTTATGACCTCTAAGTAATTTAGAGATAAGGGTTATTAGATAAGGGCACAAACTGAAAGTGAAAGTAGGATGCAGACACTTAGACAAACAGTTAACCCTTTGTGACGGAATGTCTCAATATTTTTAATAAAGACCAATTTAAAAAAATATTTTTAGCCCTAAATGAGTAAAATGCAATCATAAAAAAATTGGCGTCTGAAGGTGTACATAGCCTTTAACCTCTTCCGGACACATGCCGTACCGGTACGGCATGTTGTCCCGGTACTTAAGGACACATGACGTACCGGTACGTCATGTATAGTTCCGATCGCCGCCCGGGAAAGTTTTTGTTGCATCACCTTAAAATCGGGTGTCTGGGGTCCGCAGCACAGCTGTGTGACCCTAGACCCCCCCTCCAGGTGTGCTGCAGCTTGCCCCCCTGCAACCCCCCCCCCCACCACAACTTGTTTTGGGGCGCAAGCAGTTTTTCTTTTCTGAGGACGCATCGCACACCTCACCGCTGATCAACTTTGGATGGTTAGAATTTTAATTTTTTCACATTTTTTCACACGTTTTATTTTTGTATTTTCTTTTTGTCTATTAGGTTTATCCCACGCACGCACGCACGCACACACACACTCCCCTATGGCCCGCCGGACGTTCTCGGCCTGGGAGGCATACGAGGAGGCATACGCCCAGCTTGCCTTCGAGTCCAAGAGCCCCAGTGAGGAAGAGGATGACCCCACGTTCCTTTTGTCATCGGCGTCCGCCTCATCATGTAGCGATGATAAGCCCCCAAGGCGGCGGAGATGCCGCCAGGCGGCGCAAGGGGACCGCTATGCTAGGGACCCTGTGGCTCACACTAGTACAAGCAGCTCTGGATCTCGTACTATTTTTCCGGCCCACCAGATAAGTTCACCTGAGCCCTCTACCGGTGAACTTGCATGGTGTACCCCAGAGCGTTTTGAGCCCATGATTCCTGATTTTGTAGGCCAACCAGGAATCCAGATTTCCACAGTGGGCTTCACTGAATACGACTACTTTGTCTTTTTTTCAGTGACCACATTGTAAATCTAATGGTGGAGCAAACAAATCTGTACGCCCAACAGTTTGTTGCTCAACCCCGGGCTCCTTTTTGGCTAGGCCCGGTGGCTAGATGCCGGTCAGTGCAGCCAAGATGAGGATGTTTTGGGGCCTCGTGCTGCACATGGGCCTAGTCAAGAAACCCAGTGTCAGGCATTACTGGAGTGGGGACGTCCTCTACCAGACCCCACTTTACAGTATGGCCATGACACGCTCTCGGTTTGAGGCCATATGGAAATGCCTGCATTAATGCAGTATGTCCTCCCCAAGGTGATCCTGCCTATGACCGCCTGTACAAAATCATTGATCACTTTGGGGCCAAATTTGTGCAGGCCTATGTACCTGGAAGGGAGGTCGCGGTTGATGAGTCTCTCATTGCTTTCAAGGGGAGACTCATTTTCCGCCAGTATGTTCCCTCTAAGCGGGCAAGGTATGGCGTGAAGCTGTACAAACTTTGTGAGAGTACCTCAGGGTACACTTACAAGTTTCATATCTACGAGGGGCGAGATTCCCATATTGAACACCTAGAACGTCCCCCCACTCTGGGTGTTAGCGGGAAACTTGTGTGTGACCTTATGCACCCACTGCTAGATAAGGGTTACTACCTGTACGTGGATAACTTTAATACTAGTATCCTCTTGTTCCAGTCCCTCGCCGCCAGATCCATGTCCGCTTGTGGGACCGTGCGGAAAAATCAACTCGGCCTCCCTACCCACCCCCTCCAGGTACCTATCCCCAGAGGTGAAGCCCGTGCCCTTACCAGTGGAAACCTGTTACTGGTCAGATATAAGGACAAGAGGGATGTCCTTTTATTGTCCACAATTCACGGTAACGGCATCACCCCTGTCCCTGTGCGAGGTACCACGGCAACGGTCCTCAAGCCCGACTGTATCATCGACTACAATCGGTATATGGGAGGAGTTGATCTCTCTGCTCAAGTCCTCAAGCCATATAATGCCATGCGCAAAACCCGGGCATGATACAAAAAAGTTGCAGTCTACTTGGTGCAGGTTGCCATGTACAACTCTTTTGTGCTGTCCCGGAACGCTGTCAACACAGGGACATTCATTCAGTTCTATGAGTCAGTCGTCAAGGACCTGATCTTTTCTGACCAGGAAAGAGCAGGCCGTAGTACCTCGGAAAATCTATGCAATCGGATCGTCCCTAGCCAACACTTTCCAGGTGTGGTCCCCCATACTGGAAAGAAGGGACAAACCCAAAAAAGGTGCAGCGTGTGTCACAGGAGGGGGATACGGAAGGACACCACCACTCAGTGTGACACGTGCCCCGATCATCCTGGCCTCTGCATTATTGGTTGCTTCAGGGAGTACCCCACTTCCATAGAGTACTAAATTTATTATCCCATTTTTTATGTAGCCACTGACAATCGGATAAAAACTATGGTTCTCAGACTTGAGACACCCCACATTTTTTTCCAAAAATGATAGTTTATAAATCTAAAATAATTAAAAAAATAATTAAAAAGTAGACAAATTAGGTATTGCTGCGTCCATATTAATCTGCCCTATAAAAATACCCCATTACCTAACCCCTCAGATTCACACGTAAAATTAAAAATAAAAGGTGCAAAAAAAGGAATTTTTTTGTCACCTTACATAACAAAACGCGTAATAGCAAGCGATCAAAAAGTCATATGCCCCCAAAAATAGTTCCAATAAAACCGTCCTCTCATCCCGCAAAAAATGAGCCCCTACCTAAGACAATCGGGTAAAAACTTAAAAAAAATGACTCTTAGACTGTGTAGATAGTTACATTTTTTTAGTTTGTTTCAAATAGGATAATATAATGTTAAACCTAAAAACACTTTTAAAAAGGTAGACAAATTAGGTGTCGCCGCGTCCGTAATAATCTGCTCTATAAAAATACCCCATTACCTAACCCCTCAGATTAACATGGTCAAAAAAATAAAATAAAAACCGTGCCAGAAGAGCTATTTTTTAGCAAATTTTCCATTTTAATCTATTTTTTCCAGTAACAAAGCAAGGGTTACCAGCCAAATAAAATTTTATATTTATTGCCCTCATTCTGCAGTTTACAAAAACTCCCCATGTGTGGTGGTAAACTGCTGTACGGGCACACGGCAGGGCAAGGAAAGGAACGTCATATGGTTCCTGGAAGGCAGATTTTGATGGCGTTTTTTTTTACACCATGACCCATTTGAAGAAACCCTGATGCACCCCTAAAGTAGAAACTCCATAAAAGTGACCCCATCTAATAAACTACACCCCTCAAGGTATTCAAAACTTATTTTACAAACGTTGTTAACCCTTTAGGTGTTCCTCAAGAGTTTATGGCAAATGGAGATGAAATTTCCAAATTTCTATTTTTGGTAACCTTGCATCACAAGAATGTAATATAGAGCAACCAAAAATCAAATGTACCCTACAAATAGTCTCAACAAAACAGCCTCCTTATCCCGTCGTTTCCAAAATGGGGTCACTTTTAGGGAGTTTCTACTCTGGGGGGACATCAGGGGGGCTTCAAATGGGACATGGTGTAGATAAACCAGTCCAGGAAAATCGGCCTTCCATAAACCACACAGCGCTCCTTTCCCTCTACGCCCTGCCGCGTGGCCATACAGTAGTTTACGACCACATATGGGGTGTTTCTGCAAACTACAGAATCAGGGCAATAAAAATAGTTTTTTTTTTTGGCTGTTAACCCTTGCTTAGATACTGGAAAAAAAGGATTAAAATTGGAAACTTGCAAAAAAATCTAAATTCGGAAATTTTAGCCACATTTCCCATTAAATCTTGTGAAACACCTAAAGGGTTAACAATGTTTGTAAAATCAGTTTTGAATACCTTGAGGGGTGTAGTTTCTAGAATGGAGTAATTTTTGGGTGGTTTCTATTATGTAAGCCTCAAAAAGTGACTTCAAACCTGAACTGGTCCCTAAAAAGTTAGTTTTTTTAGAAAATTTCTGAAAAATTTCAAGATTTGCTTCTAAACTTCTAAGCCTTGTAATGTCCCCAAAAAATAAAATGGCATTCCCCAAATGATCCATACATGAAGTAGACATATGGGGAATGTAAATTAATCACTTTTTTGGTGGTATTACTATGTATTATAGAAGTAGAGAAATTGAAACTTGGAAAATTGCAAATTTTTCTAAATTTTGGGTAAATTTGGTATTTTTTTATAAATAAAAATGATTTTTTTTTACTCCATTTTACCAGTGTCATGAAGTACAATATGTGCAGAAAAAACAATCTCAGAATGGCCTGGATAAGTAAAAGCGTTTTAAAGTTATTCACACATAAAGTGACACTGGTCAGATTTGCAAAAAATGGCCTGGTCCTTAAGGCGAAAATGAGCCCGGGCCATAAGGGGTTAAGATACGATATTACAGAGAAAACTACAACCAGCTAAAAGGGAGGACGTGTATCACATCAGCTCCTACGACATAGGGCCTATCCAGCGCCATCTGAGCCATTACACCTCATTAAACCTTTCCAACCCACAGAAAAAGGCTACCTTTGTCATCAGGGTCATTAAGGGCCAACTCTGAGGTCTCTAGCCATCCGAAAGCCTGAGAACCATTTGCGGCTTGGTCGGCCAGCCGGATCCCCGTCCTCAATTTCCAGCTGTGATACGGATTGAACACAGCACCCCGGCTTCCTCTGCTGACCGACCCCACAAGAATCTTATTCCAGGAGTGGCGGCAAGCCTGAGGAAGAAGCTCCGGCCCCATAGGCTTACCCCCTCCTGCTTTATCATACTGCCGCCCGACTCCTTCTGTGTCTCCCAGGCTCCAGCAACACCCCCTGGTCGACCCTATCACTGAGTAATATCAGGCAGCTTCCCCGGTCCCACTGAGAACCCACCTTGGGTCCCTACAAGATCATCTGCTGAGAAGTCTCCCTTGGGCCTGGTCACCACACAGACCGCGTGTATATTAAGACGCGACGCAGCAGTGACAGGAGCAAAGAACTTCGCCAGCCTCAAACTCCTTACCTCATCCGCGGAGAGGAACCTCCACTGCAGATCTGCCTATACCAGCCCTAGCACCGGAGATCCCATCCAATTTCCACCATCTGCGACCTTCTGGGCTCCCGTGATAAACAGCCCCTCACCCACTCTGCACGGCTCGCCAGTGACCACTATCTGAGTCAGAGGGATACAAGCATAGGACCGCTGCAGCTTCTAATATAAAAGTTACGGAGTCCCCGATCATCAGAGTCTCCTATTAGGCTGCTCTTACCACACCACATCCCTGACCTCCGCATTGCAGCCCTTACCCTGCAGAAACCTTCCTTTTTAGACTGACCCTTATCTCCCCATAAAGTGTACCTGAATAAAGACTCAATCATCCATCATATAATAAGCTGGGCCAAAATTTTGGCTGGGATTTTTAGAAGGCGATCTGACCCTACTGCACCTCTTACAGGGCCATTGACCCAATTTTTCTCAACAGGCTGTGATCTGGATCATTCCCACTTACAGTCATAATACCACCGTATCCCAGGTTCGCATAAACCTCCACCCACCTCCACCCACCTTCACCTTACTTCAAGTTTACATGCCTGCCTTTGAAGGTGTGGAGGTAATCTTTTTATAGTCCCGTTTCTCCCTTCTATGGAAGAGAAATCAACATGTTTTAACCTCAGAATACTCCTGTCTATGATACGGGTGGTATAATGCTACTAAGGGATACAGATCCAGAGCACCTATGGTAAAAGTTGGCAGATACAAAGACGCCTACCAAGAAATTCAAAGATTGCAAAAAAAAAAACACTGTCTCAGTCAGATTTAGAAAAGTCAATCATCAGAAAATCACAAGCATCAACAGAAGCGCAACCGTTATCTCCTAAAAACTCCACCACTAAACCTCAAGTATCTCAACAAGAAGGAGACAGTGATGATGAAGAAAACACAGAAATTACGGCAGTGCTACCAATATCTAGATCCTTCATCTCTCAGGCTCTCTCTAAAGCCCTCAATCCAGTGTTAAAAGAATTGTCCGAAATCAAAAGAGAGATGAGACAGATCGGCCCCAGGGTAGACACACTGGAAACTACTCAGACTGCAATAACCAGCTATACAAAACAAGCAACTGGCACCTTATCCATATACCAACAACATATCAATCATCATACGACTACATTGAGGATCAAGATATAATATTCGTTTCAGGGGAATCCCCAAAACGGTTGCCATGGAAGCTGTGGCTAAAGAAGTGGAAGAGATCTGCCAATCGCTGTTGGGGATGATTACTCTGATCTCAATTGAAAGAGCTCACAGTGCCTTACACCCCAAACCTAAACCGGGAGACCCCCAAGAGATGCAATATGTAAACTACGGAACTACCTAATAATGAAAAAAAGCAAGAGAACATGATCGCATTGAATACGAAGGTTCCTCGATATTTTTATTCCAAGATCCGGTCCCAGCCACTCTAAATAAAAGACGCATACTCAATCCATTAACAGATTACTTAAAACACAAGAGAATTGCCTTCAGATGGCTTTTTCCTTTTGGCACGATGATTACCTGAAAGGAAAAGCGATACATCATAAGATCACCGAAAGACCTCCCTGACATCTTCACTGCTCTGGGAATAGAGGACATTGATATCCTGGACTTGTCCATCACCAATGATGCATTCCCTCAGAGATCTCTCTCTTAACCTGGGAAACTGTGCAAAGCACAAAAGATAAAAAAGAAACAGAGTAGAATGACTCCCAGACGCATCATTATGGAAGAAGATTGAGGTCTTATGTTGTTATGTACTTTCTTCTGTGACTGATTAGCATAGTGTCATTGGCCCTGCTGAGATATTGCGGTATTACTGTTACTCTTGGCATTGGACTGAGGTGTGTGCCCCTGTTTCGTTATCCCTACCCGCTTTATCTTTTTGGGCTATGACAACTAATTTGAGGGTGCAGGGGGGACGCACGCATCATATCCAATGCACTCCTTTCAGTTACTTTTCATTCTCCTTTTTCAGTGCTTTATCCACGGTAATTCATTTTGTGTTTCTAATTATATTTTTTGCTCAGTTAAAAAAAATATTTTTCAACCACCCGCTTCATATGTACCATGTACAGGCAGTACTCAAATCATTTCATGTGCTGTCATTACCTAACCAGTTCGACCTGTAAAAGGTCATTTGTTAATGTTTTAAGGCATTATCAGGTTTCTGTTTCCGAAGACATGTTGTTAACAAAGTTTTCCTTTGCTCCTTTTTGTACTTATCCTAGCCCTTCTTTCCACATCCACTCCTTTCCTCCTACATTGTCCAAGGTACTACATCGCACAGATCTACATCTCTTTCGAGATCTCATATCATTCCTGGCCACTCTAACATTGAGTATATTCTTCAAGCGATGCACACCACTCACACACTACTATGGCGGACCTTAAGTTAGCCACTTATAACGTAAGAGGTTTCAAATCCCCAGTTAAAAGAAGCCAAATAATACACCAACTGCACAAAGCGGACATCATCTTCATACAAGAGAACCATTTTAAACATAATAAAATTCCGGACCTATCAAAGGCTAGGTATAACCTGTGATTCCACAGATAGTCAGCCTTTTGCAACAAACTTGGCACAAGCATAGGAATAAATACACACGCTGACTTTTCTCTAGTGGATACCAGGTCTGATAAAGAAGGGAGGTTTATAATGGTAATAGGTAGGATAAATACCCAGTTATATACCTTGGCAAACATTTATGCCCCGAATGTAGCTAACAGACAATAGTTTGACGACTTTTTCAGAGAGGGACCAGTCATAGCCGCAGGTGATTTTAATGTTACACTCAACCCCCGCATAGACTCCTCTACAGGAAAGTCGGCTGTGCCAAAAAAAAACTAAACTTTATAAAAAAATCCATTCATAAGAGCTCCCTTGTGGGCATTTGGAGAATGCTCAATCCGAATGTGCGAGACTATACTCACTACTCTTTACCACACAACTCCTATCAGAGATTAGACTACATTCTATTCCCAGCATCCCAATTTGATCTTTGCACAGAAATACCAATTGGACAAATGATTTATGGGGAAGCCCATAAATCGGTAATCAGAGGAGATTTCAAACAAAAGACCTGCTTGACACAATATCTAAACTTGAATGTGCCCACAAAAGATCCCAGAAACGAAATGGTTTAAAGAAACTCTCAGATGCTAGGGATGAGCTGAAAAAGATCTTAACCCCTTAAAAAAAAATTACAAATGGGGTGAAATTGCAAAACAAATGCAATTCCATCACAGTTTTGCATGTTTATAAATTCCGACGTTCAATGTGCAATAAAACTGACCACTTAGTTTTATTCTACAGGTCAGTACGAATCCGGCCTATATGTATAGGTTTACTTGTGTTTTGATAGTGAGAAAATTTTTTAAAAGTGGCGAAAAAAATCAGTTTTACTTTTTTGTGGCCATATTTTGACCCCTATAACTTTTTTGTAATTACGTGTACGGAGCTGTTGGGGGCTCATTTTTTGCGTTGTAATCTGATCTTTTTATTGATACCATTGTAGAGTGTGTATGACTTTTTGGTCACCATTTATTTATGCTTTCCGCATTTTTTGCACACCCATTGAAATGAAAGAGTCCGCATCCTATCCGCAAAAAAATAGAACAGACACGGAAACAAACAACATTCTTGTGCATGTAGCCTAAAGCAAACATTTTTTGCACACGGCAATAAGCCTACAAAATTTATGTTAGCTCTACTTCGACAACGGAAACATAAATCCAGAATCCCTGCCATATAAACAGACAGGAACTAATTAAGTAGAGATGATACTAGCATTGCCAGAGCCTTTCATAGTTTTTACTCAGATCTTTATAATATTAACGAATCGGACCAGACTCAGACGGAACTAGGAAAGCAGATCTCACAACTGACTTTCTGCAAAAGCTAAACCTACCATCCATTGACTCAGACCAGGCTTTATACTTATGTACATCCAACTCTATCAGGGAACTCACGGAGACCCTAAAGTCGATAGCTAAAGGGAAATCCCCCGGCCCGGATGGCCTAATCTGCTTCCTTATTGGAAAACGGGCCCACAGAAACACCTTCCCTAACCCCTTGAGGATACGACCAATTTTCACTTTAAAGAGTAATTACACTTTTGAGTACATTTTTGTTAAAATGTCCCTATGGTTTTTGTATTTTTAATAGACTCCCCCCCCCCCCAACGTAAAGCACTCATTCTCCTGTGCACTTAAAATTCACTTTTTGCCCCCTGGAGGTTTACCAAATTCTGGCATAGCACATGGGTACCCTGTAACCATGTACTACGCCAGGATTAGCTCAGCGAGCAGGCTCCTGCCTGTGCCTGCTTCGCTAAGCTAAAAGTCCTGCATGTCAGCCTTTAGCTTAGCAAAACAGGCAAAAGCAGGAGCCCGCTCAGCTCAGCTAATCCTAGTAAACTTCTGGGGGGCAGGGGCAGAAGCAGCAATATGTGCTCCTGCCCATACTCCATGCACTACTCCGTACACAGCTGAGAAGTCAGCGGTGTACTGAAAAGTTAATTTAAAGCAAACAGGAAATATATTATATTATTTACAGTTTTTGTATTTTAAATAGACTCCCCCCGAGTCCGGGGAAACCGTAAATAAAGCATATTACAGTGTGTTATTATGACATTAGGGACATTTTTACTAAAAATTATTTGTTTAGTTACTCGTTAAGGACGAGGTCATTTGTTGCAAATCTGACATGTGTCACTTTATATGGTAATAATTTTGGAACGCTTTTACTAATCTAAGCCATTCTGAAACTGTTTTCTCGTAACATATTGTACTTCATGACATTGGTAAATTTGAGTATATTTCACCTTTATGTATAAAAACATCCAAAATTTACCAAAAATTGGGAAAATTCGCAATTTTCAAAATTTGAATTTCTCTTCTTTTAAAGAGAACCTTACATTAGTCCTGAAATTACAATATAGGTACCTGGCACTGTAGGGCATGTTGAGGAGATGTCCTTACGCTTATTTTTTTCAGATGGGATGCTCCATTCCCCAGCTGTACCATTGTTCTGGTTTCCCGCCCTGTATACTAATCCTTACCATTAGTACAGGGAGAAGGAGACGGCCATGTTTCTCATGGGCATCTCCTTCTCCCTGCCTTTTTGTACATGTACGTCCTGTGTCTGGTCTTTAAAGATGGCGCCCGCTCCTGCTCCATGCGGGCGCCTTAGCAACGATGCCGATCGCGGACATTTAACCCCTCAGATGCCGTGGTCAATCCTGACCACGGCATCTGAGTGCGCACAAACCGAAAGTTTTACTTTCGGTTTGCGCTCCGGCTCCCCCGTGTGGCGATCGGAGGAGCCGGAGCGCTCCTGTAGTAGCCTGGGTCTCTATGAATGAAACCGAGGCTGCTCTGTAGTATTTCTTATGAAGCCTTGCCTGTAATGGGCTTCATAGGAAATATGCGATTTTTTCATATATTCCAATGCTATTGCATTGGAATGTATGAAAATCGCAACCAGATGATTGTAAGTTATGGGAACTATATAAAAGTGTAAAAAAAAAAAAATGTTAAAAAAATAAATAAATAAAAAAACATAAAAGTTCAAATCACCCCCCTTTTGCTAAAATAAAAATTAAAAAACTAAAAAAATTAAAAAAATACACATCATGGGTGTCGCAATGTGCGAAAATGCCCATAGTATAAAAATATTCCCCATACGTCAAACAGCAAAATGGAAAAAAGCGTCATTTCTGGTCGCTTCATTTTCCACAAAAAATTACATAAAAGGTGATCAAAAAGTCATACATACCCCAAAATGGTATCAATAAAAAGATAAGATTATGTCGCATAAAATGAGCCCCCATACAGCTCTATACATATAAATACAAAAAAGTTATAGGGGTCAAAACATGGTGAAAAAAAGAAACACTGATTTTTTTCCCACTTTTTAATTTTTTTTCCACTATCAAAACGCAAAAAAAACTATACATATAGGGTATCGTCGGATTCGTACTGACCTGTAGAGTAAAATTAACTGGTCAGTTTTATCGCACATCGAACGTTGGAATTTAAAAAGCCGCAAAACTGCGGTGGAATTGCTTTTTTTTTGCAATTTCACTCTATTTGGAATTTTTTCCCCGCTTCCCACTACATCATATGCAATATTAAATGGTGGCGTTGGAAAGTACAACTTGTCCCGCAAAAAAAAAGCCCTCATATTACTATGTGAACCGAAAAATAAAAAAGCTATGGCTATGGGAAAGCAGGGAGGGAAAAACGAAAACTCAAAAAGTAAAAAACATCCGGTCCTTAAAGGGTTAAAGAGCCGGTTGATACAGACGCAACAATACCGAATATGTCTATTATTCTATTTTTTCCTATTTTTTTTCACTTAATTTTGGGAAAGGACACCTTTTTTTCACTCAAAACTTTAAATTTTTTATTATGTAAAACACATTTTTTTATTTATTTTTTGTTCCACTACGGGACGTCCCCTGTACAATGCATTACAATACATCTCTATTGTAATGCATTGGCTATCAGTGTATTACACAGTGTAATACACTTCCAGCCCGCTTGCCTGTGAGACCCAGGGGTTGGGATTCACAGGTATACATGGAAGTCATCGGGCTGCCTTCCCAGTGTGGGGAGTCGCTCTGGTAGATAGCGGTGCGGGTGCAGTACTGAGGCAAAACAAAGAGTCCAGAATGTGCAATAAACAGTGTTTTATTCACACTTGCACAACATAAATGAAAAACAGTCTCTTGGTGGTGATTCACACATAACAGAAATCATGTGGCCAAACAAAACAGGCCAACACAGGGTTCAGTCACCTGGGAGGTTTAGGTGAGGGTTCACACCTAGCAGTCGGCTCAGCCGCAGGAGATTCCACCTTCAAGTTGCAGGGAAAAACACCACCTTGCTGAGCTCTTTCCTCCAGATCATAGAACTCCACAGGACTGTTAGCAGCTCCAGGACAATCACACCCCAGCTGCTGGTGCTGGCTGAGTTTATAAACCCAGCCCAAAACCCGGACTGGGTCGTGGGGAGCAGCCACCCACCCTACACTTTAGCTGCTCCCGGTAAGAGCCGTCCCGGATCGGCTTTGCAGCCATGCTATTTAAAACTATGTCAGTAGCACTAGCTGCTGCTGACATCAACAAAAACGGCTCTTACCTCACCGAGGCTATGAACCTCGGTGACACATACCTGCCATCCACGACGGCACCCTGCACCTTACCGCACACCCCCCCCCCCCCTTTGTTCAACCCTGAGGGGGTGGACACATGTGAGGCAGTGGACGTGGGAAAGGGCATCTGCATTCCCCTGCAAGCGGCCTGCCCTATGTTCCACGGAGAAGTTCTGCAGGGATAGGAACCACCTGGTGACCCGAGCATTCCTCTCCTTGGCCTGGCTCATCCACTTGAGAGGGGAATAGTCGGTCACCAGACGGAACCTCCTCCCTAACAGGTAGTAGCGGAGAGATTCGAGTGCCCACTTGATAGCCAGGCACTCCCTCTCCACTATACTGTACCTGGTCTCGGTGGGACTGAGCTTACGGCTCAGGAAGACAACGGGATGTTCTTCCCCGTTGACCTCCTGAGACAGCACAGCACCGAGGCCTACCTCCGAGGCGTCGGTCTGTACGACAAACTCCGGGTTGAAGTCGGGTGTCACCAAAACCGGGGACCCACAGAGGGCCGACTTCAACGCGGAGAAAGCCTCCTCCGCCTTCTCACTCCAGCTAACCTTCCCAGACTTTCGCCCCTTCAATAGGTCTGTCAACGGCGCTGCTATTGTGGCAAAGTGGGGCACAAACCGCATGTAGTACCCTATCATTCCCAGGAAGGACTTTACCTGCCTGGCAGTGACCGGTCGGGGCCAGTTACGTATGGCTTCCACTTTAGTTACCTGCGGCTTGATGACTCCCGCCCAATTACGTATCCCAGGTATTTGGTCTCTTCCAACCCAATCGCACACTTCTTTGGATTGGCGGTTAGACCAGCTTTCCTCAGGGCATCCACTACCGCCTGCACTTTGGGCAAATGGCTTTCCCAGTCGGTGCTGTGGATGATTACATCGTCTAAGTAGGCCGAGGCGTACCGACGATGAGGTCGCAGCACAATATCCATTAACCTTTGGAAGGTGGCGGGGGCGCCATGCAGGCCAAAGGGTAACACCTTATAATGATACAGGCCCTGTGGGGTAACAAAAGCAGTTTTTTCCTTGGCCGACTCCGTTAAGGGTACTTGCCAGTATCCTTTAGTGAGGTCTAGCACAGAAAAATAACGGGCTTGCCCTAAATTCTCAACAAGCTCGTCTACCCGGGACATGGGATACGCATCGAACTTGGACACTTCATTTAATTTGCGAAAATCGTTGCAGAACCGCAACATCCCATCCGGCTTGGGTATCAGGACTATGGGACTGGCCCACTCACTTTTCGACTCCTCAATGACATCGAGCTTCAACATTACTTGCACTTCCTCCGCGATGGCCCGTCGCCGAGCCTCGGGTACCCGGTATGGTTTTAACCGGATCTTGGCCTGAGGCTCAGTGACGATGTCATGTTGGATGAGAGACGTGCGGCCAGGGAGGTCCGAGAACACATCCGTGTTCCGACTGATGAACTCCCTGACTTCCTGAACTTGTTTAGAAGACAGGCTGTCTGCAATTTTTACCGTAGTTACTGCTTCACAGGCCTCGAACTGTGGGGCTGGACCCTTGTCACCTAGAAGCCCTGGCCGGGGGCTGTTGTCGTCGACCATGTTCCTATCTTTCCACGGCTTTAGTAAATTCACGTGGTACACCTGCTCCGGCTTGCGCCGCCCTGGCTGGTGTACCTTGTAATTTACTTCCCCTACCTTCTCGATCACCTCATAGGGGCCCTGCCACCTAGCTAGGAACTTGCTGTCAAGGGTGGGTACCAGAACCAAAACCCAATCTCCCGGATTGAAGTCCCGTACCCGAGCCTGACGATTATACACCCTACTTTGGGCTTGTTGCGCTGCCTCCATATGCTCCCGGACCAGCGGCAACACCCTTTCCATCCGTTCCTGCATCTGGGTGACATATTCAATGACACTTTTGTGGGGGACAGGTTGCTGTTCCCACGCTTCCTTGGCAATATCCAACAGGCCTCGAGGGTGTCTGCCATAAAGCAGTTTGAAGGGCGAGAACCCAGTAGAGGCCTGGGGCACCTCTCGCACTGCAAACATGAGATAGGGCAGAAGCAGGTCCCAGTCCTTCCCATCTCTAGACACCACCCTTTTTAACATATTTTTAAAGTTTGGTTAAACCTCTCAACAAGACCGTCTGTTTGTGGATGGTAAACGGACGTCCGTAACTGCTTTATACGCAACAATTTACACAGTTCCCTCATAACTTTGGACATAAAGGGGTCCCTTGGTCTGTCAGAACCTCTTTGGCAGGCCCACACGGAAAACATTTCCATTAACTCTTTGGCGATGAGCTTAGCTGAGGTATGTCGCAGAGGCACCGCCTCCGGATACCGAGTTGCATAGTCGAGAACTACCAGAATGTGTTGGTGGCCCCTGGCAGACTTTGGTACAGGCCCAATTAGATCCATAGCGATTCGCTCAAACGGGACCTCAATAATTGGAAGAGGTACCAGAGGACTACGGAAATGTGGCTGGGGGCTATTTATCTGACAGGTCGGACAGGACTTACAATAATTTTCTACCTCCTTGAACACACTGGGCCAATAAAACCGCTGCAGTATGCGGTCCTGGGTTTTCTGCCACCCCAAGTGTCCCCCAAGAACATGTTGGTGGGCAAGCTCCATAACCAGCTTGCGATATGCGGTGGGCACCACCAACTGTTCAACGGGCTCATCTCGGATTTGGTTCACCCGATACAACATATCCTGAAGTACAATAAATCGTGGGAACATTAATTCAGCCCCAGGTTTCTGGGGTTTACCATCTCTCCCAATTATTAGTTCAT
Source organism: Bufotes viridis (assembly GCA_033119425.1). Lineage (NCBI taxonomy): Eukaryota > Metazoa > Chordata > Amphibia > Anura > Bufonidae > Bufotes > Bufotes viridis. Next base: position 205,630,071 of record CM065593.1, on the reverse strand, counting down.
AAGGTAGCTTTGTGGAGATCGCCACTTCATAAGTCCATGTGCCGGCCGCCGTGGACAGAGACATTACAGCAGTGGGATAGTCCTTTAAGTCTCCGTGTATGCACACCACACCAACTTACCGGCCCGTATACTGGGTGGGCTGTACCAGGGCAGCACTTACCAAGGTTACTAGGCTCCCTGAGTCCAACAGCGCCACTGCCAGGTTATCACCAACTTGCACCTGGCACAGATGACGATTGTCTATTATCTCGGGGTTGCCGGTCGCACACAGTCTCCGGGCATACATGGAAGCCCGGTACCCATAATTAGTCTCCATGGGCTCTCCCCGGCGTGGACAGTCGGCCCTTATGTGTCCAGGCTCCCACTGCCAGCAGACCATTGGGGATGGGTCTGCAAGGGGTACATCCCAGGCGGGTTTGGCCGGTCGCCGGGTCTGGGGTGGAGATTTCCTGGGTTTGACTGGTCCCCTCCCAAAAGAACCCCCCTGCAGGTTTCTGGTGGCCTCATATCGCTCCACCAGGTCGACCATCTCTAAGGCATTCCCAGGTGACACCTGGCCGATCCAGTGCTGGAGAGGGTATGGCAAAGCCCTCCAGAATACATCGGCTAACAGACGGTCGAGCATAGCAGTGGGAGTCAGTATGTCTGGCTGCAGCCATTTTTTGTAACCGTTGTAGCAAGTCATAATATTGTGGTCTGGCGGGTTCAGCCGGGTTGAACTCCCACTGATGCACCCGCTGGGCCCGGACCAAAACATTCACCCCCAGTCTTGCCAGGATCTCACCTTTCACGGTCGGGTAGTCAGCTGCTTGGTCATCTGGGAGGTCAAAAATACTTGCTGGGGTCCAGACGCCAGGAACGGAGCGACGACTTCAGCCCACTGGTCACGGGGTAGCTTCTCCCTCACGGCTACTTTCTCAAAGACCGCCAGATATGTCTCAACGTCGTCCGAGGGGGTCATTTTGGGATCGCCGCACGGACCGCTTCCGGGCATCATGGACATGGTGGGACGCTCCTGCAGCTTGTAAAGCCATCACCTGCTGAAGTAGTAGCTGGTTGGTCTCCTGCTGCTGCTTGTTGGCCTCCCGCTGCTGCAAGTTAGCCTCCACCAGGGCTTTTACAACCGCCTCCATTTTGTCAGGGATCACAGGCTGCAACTTTGCCGGCCTAATATAGGACATCCAGTCGTGCCCAGCAAAAACAAACTTCGGCGTTCATGCCAGCCTCACTGCGCATGCCCGCATCCGACACCAAATGTGGGGAGTCGCTCTGGTAGATAGCGGTGCGGGTGCAGTACTGAGGCAAAACAAGGAGTCCAGAATGTGCAATAAACAGTGTTTTATTCACACTTGCACAACATAAATGAAAAACAGTCTCTTGGTGGTGATTCACACATAACAGAAATCATGTGGCCAAACAAAACAGGCCAACACAGGGTTCAGTCACCTGGGAGGTTTAGGTGAGGGTTCACACCTAGCAGTCGACCCAGCCGCAGGAGATTCCACCTTCAAGTTGCAGGGAAAAACACCACCTTGCTGAGCTCTTTCCTCCAGATCATAGAACTCCACAGGACTGTTAGCAGCTCCAGGACAATCACACCCCAGCTGCTGGTGCTGGCTGAGTTTATAAACCCAGCCCAAAACCCGGACTGGGTCGTGGGGAGCAGCCACCCACCCTACACTTTAGCTGCTCCCGGTAAGAGCCGGCCCGGATCGGCTTTGCAGCCATGCTATTTGAAACTATGTCAGTAGCACTAGCTGCTGCTGACATCAACAAAAACGGCTCTTACCTCACCGAGGCTATGAACCTCGGTGACACATACCTGCCATCCACGACGGCACCCTGCACCTTACCACACCAGCCATCGGGTCCCCATCTCCGCAGAGGGACCCGAAAAGGAGATCACACGTGCCGCAGTCAGTGCTGACCGCGGCATAGCAAGGGTTAATGCGCCAGCATCAGTTATTTCACTGATGACGGCCTATTCAGCAGAGGCCCGACTATCAGTGACTGCTGGACCCCTGCTGCTGATTGGACGGGCTCAGCTCCTGCACCTGCCCATCAGCACACCACAGCTATATGGCGCCATATATTACGGGTTAAACACTTCCTGAGAAACATCAGTTAGCATTTATTTTAGTCTGTGGACATAATGATTTAGCTCCTAAGTTTTGTCCAACATATAATCATCATAGTCCTCACCCTCCAAGTCATGATATGTCATTGTGGGGTCCTTGACTCCCCCTCACAATTCCCCCTCTGTATTTGCCCCAAATACCACTGTTGCCACAATCACCACTGCCCTTACTGCCACCACCAGGGGTACAAGTGTCACTACTACTACTAACACCAATACAGCTGTGCATCGGGTCCCCAACCTCAGCTTGAACTTTTTCCTCATGGCAGTCCAAACGCTGATGATTCTCACACAAGTCAACACCTGGAAGACTATGTTGAGTATCTTCCAGTGTTGCTTGTTCTTAGGTCCCCTTCACACGAGCAAGTAAACGCATTGCATCGGCACTGAATCCGGACCCATTCATTTCAATGGGTCTGTGTACATAAGTGTTGTTTCTAATGCATCACTTCTGTGTTGTGTAAAAATCGCATATTCTGCGTTTTTCATGCAGCCGTGGCCCCATAGAAGTGAATTGGGCTGCGTGAAAAACGCATTGCATCTGGAAGCAAGGGCAGATGCAATGCGTTTTTCATTGATGGCTGCTTGTTTGTAAACCTTCAGTTTTTTATCACGCGTGTTAAAAACGCATCAAAACGCATTAGATTTGCGCGGAAAAAAGTTAACAACTGAATGCAATCAGAGACAAAACTGACTGAACTTGCCTGCAAAATGGTGCGAGTTTCCCAGAACGCACCCGGACCTAATTCGTCACACTCGTGTGAAAGAGGCCTTAGGAAAAATTAATGTAGCCATACACCCCACTAGGATGGGACAATGAAGACAGAGATGATGCAGGTGAAAGGCTTCTCTGGCTGCATGGAGGAAAAACAGGAGGAACGCTGTGACCCCTGACTCAAAGGCACAGTGTCAGATGTGGAGCTGACATCAACATCATCCTGCTGTGACAGAGGAGGAGTGAACCAACCAGTCCTCATTGTCATCCTCTTTATCCTCAATAATTAGGGCTGGGCTTGGGGCATGTGATCTGTGCTGTTGCACAGAGTGCATCAGCCTCCTGAACTCCTGAAGTGTGCGCCAGACCAGTTCTCCTAAAGGCAGTCAACCTATTCTCCAGTCTCCACCCCTCCCTCCTTTTTTAATGCTTAGACTGTACAATGAACCATCAACAATTATTACCAGAGAGGCAGAGCTTGTAAAGAACTCATTTGCATAGCTTTCTTCCCAGAATTCCAGAGAAGCATAGTAACATAGTACATAAGGCCGAAAAAAGACATCTGTCCATCCAGTTCGGCCTGTCATCCTGCTAGTTGATCCAGAGGAAGGCAAAAAAAAACCCTGTAGAAGCCAATTTTCCCCACTTAAGGGGAATAAAAAATTCCTTTCCGACTCCAATCAGTCAATCAGAATAACTTCCTGGATCAACGACCCCTCTCTAGTAGCTATAACCTGTAATATTATTATATTCCAGAAATACATCCAGGCCCCTCTTGAATTCCTTTATTGTACTCACCATCACCACCTCCTCAGGCAGAGAGTTCCATAGTCTCACTGCTCTTACTGTAAAGAATCCTCTTCTATGTTTGTGTGCAAACCTTCTTTCCTCCAGACGCAGAGTATGTCCCCTCGTCAAAGTCACAGTCCTGGGGATAAATTAGATGATGGGAGAGATCTCTGTATTGACCCCTGATATATTAATACATGTATGGCCTATAAGTCTCCTCACGCCGATTAACTCCTTCAGGACCCAGGACGAGAATGCTTGTCTTAAATGGCTGACACTTTGCACACCAAGATGAGCATTCTTGTCCTGCGGTCCTTACACTCCCCCATGTGCTGTGCCATGATCAGCAGCACGGATCCGGCTCTTACTGACAGCTGACTGTGGGATATGGGAGGTTTGCGCTCCCTCTCCTTCGACATTGGGGTCCCGTGCTGCAGTGACGGGGACCCGATGGCTGTCATGGCAGCCCCGATCAGCTTTGAATACCTTGAGGGTATAGTTTCTACTCTAGGGGTGCATTAGGGGGTCTTCAAATGTGACATGGCAGCTTAAAATTATCCCAGTGACATCTGCTTTCCAAAAATCATATGGCGTTTCTTTCCTTCTGAGCAATGCTGTGTGCCTGTATAGCAGCTTACTACCACATATGGGGTGTTTCTGTAAACTACAGAACCAGGGCAATAAATATAGAGTTTTGTTTGCCTGTTAACCCTTGCTTTGTTAGTGGAAAAAAATTGATTAAAATGGAAGATCTGCCTAAAAAAGAGAAATTCTGAAATTTCATCTCCATTTTCCATTAATTCTTGAGGGTTAACAAAATTTGTAAAATCAGTTTTTAATACCTTGAGGGGTGTAGCTTCAAAAATGGGGTCATTTTTGGGTGGTTTCTATTATGTAAGCCTCACAAAGTGACTTCATAACTGAACTAGTCCTTAAAAAGTGGGTCTTTTAAATTTTCTGAAAAATTTCAATATTTGCCTCTAAACTTCTAAGCCTTCTAATGTCCCCAAAAAACAAAATGGCATTCACAAAATGATCTAGGCATGAACTAAACTTTTTGTAGGTATTACTATTTGTTATAGAAATACAGAAATTGAAATTTGCAAATTTGCTAATTTTTCCAAATTTTTTGTAAATTTTGTATTTTTTTATAAATAAAAATTAAATTTTTTGACTCAATTTTACCACTGTCATGACGTCCAATATGTGTCGAGAAAACAATCTCAGAAAGGCCTGGATAAGTAAAAGCATTTTTAATTTATTACTAGAGATGAGCGAACTTTAAAAAAAAGTCCGGTGTTCGGCGTTCGGGTTGTGGTAAGTCGCGCATCCCGTTATGGATTCCACTATAGCGGCATATGGAATCCATAAGGGGCGGCTGCCACCAACCCGAACTGTTGAACAGCCAAAGGACCTGGGGTGACGTCACCGTCATGTGATCAGTGCAGGGGGCGTGGCTCAGCACGGGATCACTTTTTTGGAGTTTCTACTGTAGGAGTGCATCAGGGGGGCTTCAAATGGGACATAGTGTCAAAAAACCAGTACAGCAAATCTGCCTTCCAAAAACCATATGGCGTTCCCTTCCTTCTGTGCCCTGCCGTTTGGCCATACAGCAGTTTACGACCACATATGGGGTGTTTGTGCAAACAAGAGAATCAGTGCAATAAATATTGAGTTTTGTTTGGCTGTTAACCCTTGCTTTGTTACTGGAAAAATGGATTCAAATGGAAAATTTGCAAAAAAAATTAGCTGTTTTGGGACCGTTTTTTTTATTTTTTTATTTACATCGTTGAACTGACAGGTTAGATTGTGTGCTATTTCTATAGAGCAGGTTGTTACGGATGCGACAATACCAAACGTGACTACTTTTTGGGGTTTTTTGTTTCAGTTTTACATAATAAAGCATTTTTGAAAAAAAATATTTTTTTGTGTCTCCACATTCTGAAAGCCATAGTTTTTTTTTTGTTTTTTTTTTGGACGACTGTCTTATGTAGGGGCTCATTTTTTGCGGGATGAGATGGCGGTTTGATTGGCACTATCTTGGGGTGCATATGACATTTTGGTCGCTTGCTATTACACATTTTGTGATGTAAGGTGACAAAAATGGCTTTTGACACCTGTGGGGAGTCGCTCTGGTAGATAGCGGTGCGGGTGCAGTACAGAGGAAAAAGGGAGTCCAGGAAGTGCAGCAAAACAGTGTTTAATTCACACTTGCATATAATAAAGTCCAAACAGTCACTTTGTGTTAATTTCACACACAACAGAAAACGTACGGCAAAACAAAAAGTCCAATATCGGTTCCAATCACCTGGGAAGTGTAGGTGCGTGTTCGCACCTGGCTGTTAGCCCAGCCGCAGGACAATCACACTCAGGCTTTCAGGCCGACTGCACGCCTCTTTTCTGTGCTCTAGCTTCCAGGTCAGAGAGCTCCACAGAACTGTTAGCAGCTCCAGGTCAATCACTCCCTTCAGCTGCTGAGGAGGCTGCCTTTTAAAGGCCCAGATAAAGTCCGGCCTGGACCGTGGGGAATAGGCACCCACCCAACTCTTTGCCTACTCCCAATAAGAGCCGGCCCGGATTGGCTTTGCAGCCAAACTAAATATCAACTTGTCAAGCAGCACTAGCTGCTGCTGACACATAAAAACCCGGCTCTTACCTCACCGAGGCCAGGGACCTCGGTGACACGTACCTCCCGTCGACAACGGTACCTTGCACCTTACCACATACCCCCCCCCCCCTTTGTTCAACCCTGAGGGGGTGAACACATGTGAGGCAGTGGACGCGGGACAGGGCATCTGCGTTACCCTGCAAGCGGTCTGCCCTGTGTTCTACCGAAAACTTGAAATTCTGCAGAGACAAGAACCATCTGGTGACCCGAGCATTCCTGTCTTTCGCCTGGCACATCCACTTTAGAGGGGAATGGTCGGTCACCAGACGGAACTTTCTCCCTAGCAGATAATAGCAGAGAGACTCTAGTGCCCACTTTATGGCCAGGCACTCTCTCTCCACTATACTGTACCTGGTCTCGGCTGGGGTGAGTTTGCGACTCAGGAAAACCACGGGATGCTCCTCCCCATTGATTTCCTGAGAGAGTACAGCCCCGAGGCCCACTTCAGAGGCATCGGTCTGTACCACAAATTCTCTCTTGAAGTCGGGCGTCACCAAAACCGGGGACCCACACAGGGCCGACTTCAGAGCAGAGAAAGCCTCCTCCGCCTTCTCACTCCAGCTAACCTTCCCAGACTTTCGCCCCTTCAACAGGTCTGTCAATGGCACTGCTATTGTGGCAAAGTGGGGTACAAACCGCATGTAGTACCCTACAATTCCCAGGAATGACTTTACCTGCCTGGTGGTGCCCGGTCGGGGCCAATTACGTATGGCCTCTACCTTAGTTACCTGAGGCTTGATGACTCCTCGCCCAATGACATATCCCAGATATTTAGTCTCTTCCAACCCAATCGCACACTTCTTTGGATTGGCGGTTAGTCCAGCTTTCCTCAGGGCATCCACTACCGCCTGCACTTTGGGCAAATGGCTTTCCCAGTCGGTGCTGTGGATGATTACATCATCTAAGTAGGCCGAGGCGTACCGACGATGAGGTCGCAGCACTATGTCCATTAACCTTTGGAAGGTGGCGGGGCGCCATGCAGGCCAAAGGGTAACACCTTGTAGTGATACAGGCCCTGCGGGGTAACAAAGCGGTTTTTCCTTGGCCGACTCCGTTAAGGGTACCTGCCAGTACCCTTTAGTGAGGTCTAGCACAGAAAAATAACGGGCTTGTCCTAAATTCTCAACAAGCTCGTCTACCCGGGGCATGGGATACGCATCAAACTTGGACACTTCATTTAACTTGCGAAAATCGTTGCAGAACCGCAGCGTCCCATCCGGCTTGGGTATTAGGACTATGGGACTGGCCCACTCACTTTTCGACTCCTCAATGACATCGAGCTTCAACATTAATTGCACTTCCTCCGCGATGGCCCGTCGCCGAGCCTCAGGTACCCGGTAGGGTTTTAACCGGATTTTGGAGGTTCCGTGACGATGTCATGTTGGATGAGAGACGTGCGGCCAGGGAGGTCCGAGAACACATCCGTGTTTCGACTGACGAACTCCCTGACTTCCTGAACTTGTTTGGAAGACAAACTGTCTGCAATTTTTACCGTGGTTACTGCTTCGCAGGCCTCGAACTGTGGGGCTGGCCCCTTTTCACCTAGAAGCCCTGGCCGGGGGCTGTGGTCGTCGGCCGTGTTCCTATCTTTCCATGGCTTTAGTAAATTCACGTGGTACACCTGCTCCGGCTTACGCCGCCCTGGCTGGTGTACCTTGTAATTTACTTCCCCTACCTTCTCGATCACCTCATAGGGGCCCTGCCACCTAGCTAGGAACTTGCTGTCAAGGGTGGGTACTAGAACCAAAACCCGATCTCCCGGATTGAAGTCCCGTACCAGAGCCTGACGATTGTACACCCTACTCTGGGCTTGTTGCGCTGCCTCCATATGCTCCCGGACCAAGGGCAACACCCTTTCCATCCGTTCCTGCATCTGGGTGACATACTCAATGACACTTTTGTGGGGGACAGGCTGTTGTTCCCACGCTTCCTTGGCGATATCCAACAGGCCCCGGGGGTGTCTGCCATAAAGCAGTTCGAAGGGCGAGAACCCAGTAGAGGCCTGGGGCACCTCTCGCACTGCGAACATGAGATAGGGCAGAAGCAGGTCCCAGTCCTTCCCATCTCTAGACACCACCCTTTTTAACATATTTTTTAGAGTTTGGTTAAACGTTTCGACAAGACCGTCCGTTTGCGGATGGTAAACGGACGTCCGCAATTGCTTTATACGCAATAACTTACACAGTTCCCTCATAACTTTGGACATAAAAGGGGTCCCTTGGTCTGTCAGAATCTCTTTTGGCAGGCCCACACGGGAAAACATTTCCATTAACTCTTTGGCAATGAGCTTAGCTGAGGTATGTTGTAGAGGCACCGCCTCCGGATACCGAGTGGCATAGTCGAGAACTACCAGAATGTGTTGGTGGCCCCTGGCAGACTTTGGTACAGGCCCGATTAGATCCATAGCGATACGCTCAAACAGGACCTCAATGATTGGAAGAGGTACAAGGGGGCTACGGAAATGTGGCTGGGGGCTATTTACCTGACAGGTTGGACAGGACTTACAATAATTCTCTACCTCCTTGAACACACTGGGCCAATAAAACCGCTGCAGTATGCGGTCCTGGGTTTTCTGCCACCCCAAGTGTCCCCAAGAACGTGTTGGTGGGCAAGCTCCATGACAAGCTTGCGATACGCTGTGGGCACCACCAACTGTTCAACAGGCTCACCCGGATTTGGTTCACCCGATATAACATTTCTTGGTGAACAACAAAGCGGGAAATATTAACTCAGCCCCTGGTTTCTGGGGTTTACCATCAATTTCCACCACATTCTCCCAGGCCCTGGTTAGGGTTTGGTCCCGGTGTTAGGCGGTCCCAAAATTGTCTCCGGACACGTGGAGGTCTGCCAACTCAGGTCCCGGTGGCAAGTCCTCCATGTCTCCCACCATTACACTCAGTGGGGGTGTCTCCCCTCTATCACAGAAGTGGTGGTCACCCCTACCGCAGGCCCTTCGGACTCGGGCTCCCAGGGCTCTGGCCTCCCACTAGAACCAGGCCACTCTGCTAGGGTTACCCCTGTCTCAGAGCTATTAGTCACTTTCATCTCAGGCCATAGGGACGGAAAACCAGGGAAGTCTCTCCCAATTATTAGTTCATAAGGTAGCTTTGTGGAGATCGCCACTTCACAAGTCCAGGTGCCGGCCGCCGTGGCCAGAGACATTACGGCAGTGGGATAGTCCTTTAAGTCTCCATGTATGCACACCACACCAACTTTCCGGCCCGTATACTGGGTGGGCTGTACAAGGGCAGCACTTATCAGGGTTACTAGGCTCCCTGAGTCCAGCAGTGCCACTGCCAGGTTATCACCCGCTTGCACCTGGCATAGGTGACGATTGTCTATGGTCTCGGGGGTGCCGGTTGCACACAGTCTCCGGGCATACATGGAAGCCCGGTACCCAAAATTAATCTCCATGGGTTCTCCCCACTGTTGACAGTCGGCCCTTACGTGGCCAGGCTCGTGACACCGCCAGCAGACTATCGGAGCCGGGTCTACAGGGGATACACCCCGAGCAGGTTTCTCGGGCACCAGTCGTCGGGACTGGATGGGAGACCTCCGGGGTTTGACCGGCCCCCTCCCAACAACACCCCCTTTCAAGTTTTTTGTGGCCTCATAACGCTCCACCAGGTCGACCATTTCTAGGGCATTCGTGGGGGATACCTGGCCAATCCAGTGCTGAAGGGGGTAAGGCAGGGCCCTCCAGAACATGTCGGCCTGCAGACGGTCCAGCATAACAGTCGGACTTAGAACATCAGGCTGCAGCCACTTTTGCAACCTGTGCAGCAACTGATAGTACTGCGGTCTGGCGGGTTCAGCCGTTTTAAAGTCCCACTGGTGGACCTGCTGAGCCCAGACCAACACGTTTACCCCCAGTCTGGCCAGGATCTCCCCCTTCACCGTGGGGTAATCAGCAGCCTGGTCATCTGCTAAGTCAAAAAAAACTTGCTGGGGTCCGGATGCCAGGAACGGAGCGACCACTTCAGCCCACTGGTCACGGGGTAACTTCTCCCTCACGGCCACCTTTTCAAAGACCGCCAGATAGGTCTCAACGTCGTCCGAGGGGGTCATCTTTGGGATCGCCGCACGGACCGCTTTCCGGGCATCATGGACGTGGTGGGACGCTCCTGCAGCTTGTAACGCCATCACATGCTGTAAAAGTAGTTGGTTGGTCTCCCGCTGCTGCACGTTAGCCTCCATGAAGGCTTTCACATTTGCAACTTTGCCGGTTTTATATATGCCATGCACTTGTGCTCAGCAAAACAAACAAACTTCGGCATTCACGCTAGCCTCAAATGTGGGGAGTCGCTCTGGTAGATAGCGGTGCGGGTGCAGTACAGAGGAAAAAGGGAGTCCAGGAAGTGCAGCAAAACAGTGTTTAATTCACACTTGCATATAATAAAGTCCAAACAGTCACTTTGTGTTAATTTCACACACAACAGAAAACATACGGCAAAACAAAAAGTCCAATATCGGTTCCAATCACCTGGGAAGTGTAGGTGCGTGTTCGCACCTGGCTGTTAGCCCAGCCGCAGGACAATCACACTCAGGCTTTCAGGCCGACTGCACGCCTCTTTTCTGTGCTCTAGCTTCCAGGTCAGAGAGCTCCACAGCACTGTTAGCAGCTCCAGGTCAATCACTCCCTTCAGCTGCTGAGGAGGCTGCCTTTTAAAGGCCCGGATAAAGTCCGGCCTGGACCGTGGGGAATAGGCACCCACCCAACTCTTTGCCTACTCCCAGTAAGAGCTGGCCCGGATTGGCTTTGCAGCCAAACTAAATATCAACTTGTCAAGCAGCACTAGCTGCTGCTGACACATAAAAACCCGGCTCTTACCTCACCGAGGCCAGGAACCTCGGTGACACGTACCTCCCGTCGACAAAGGTACCTTGCACCTTACCACACATCGTATTGTTTTTTTTTTTTTTGCTGTGTTCAGCTGAGGGGTTAGGTCATGTGTTATTTTTATAGATTAAGTTGTGACGGACGCGGTGATACATAATATGTATACTTTTTATTTATTTATATAAGTTGTGATGTAAGGTGACAAAAAAATTGCTTTTTTGACAACGTTTTTATTTTTTATGTTTACGGCGTTCATCTGAGGGGTTAGGTCATGTTATATTTTTATAGAGCAGGTCCTTACGGACACGGCGATACGTAATATGTATACCTTTTTTTATTTATTTTGGTTTTACACAATAATATCCTTTTTGAATAAAAAAAAACATGTTTTAGTGTCTCCATAGAGCCATATATTTTTCAGTTTTTAGGCAATTGTCTCAGGTTGGGTATAATTTTTGCGGGATGAGGTGACGGTTAGATTGGCACTATTTGGGGGGTCATATGACTTTTTGATCGCTTGCTATTACACTTTTTGTGATGTAAGGTGACAAAAAAATGGCTTTTTAACAAAGTTTTTATTTAGTTTTTTTTACAGTGTTTACTTGAGGGGTTAGGTCATGTGATATTTTTATAGAGCAGATTCTTACGGATTTGCAGATACCCAATATGTCTACTTTTTAGTTTTTTTTTTTACAATTAACACTAAAAAACATTTTTGAAACAAAAAGAATCATGTTTTAGTCTGAGAGGCATAGTTTTTTTATTTTTTTGGCCAATTGTTTTAGGTAGGGGCTCATTTTTTGCGGGATGAGATGGCGGTTTGAATGGTACTATTTTGGGAGGCAAACACCCTTTTGATCGCTTTGTATTACACTTTTAGTGATGTAAGGTGCCAAAAAATGGCTTATTTACACCATTTATTTTTATTTTTTTATGGCGTTCACCTGAGGAGTTCAGTCATGTGATATTTTTATAGAGCAGGTTTTTACGGATGCGGCGATACCTAATACGTGTAGTGTATTTTTTTTTTTTAATTTTTATTCAGTGATATGTTTTTTTCCTTTTTACTTTTTTTTTCACTTTTTTACATTTTGTTTTGACCCAGACCCACTTGGTTCTGAAAGATCCAGTGGATCTCGTGTCTGTATAATACAGTACAGTACACTATATAGTGCACTGTGCTGTATTTTGTACTTTACAGAGTCTGAATAGACCTTTAGCAGGTCTATTCAGACTTTCAGCACCATGGAGAGCAGGAGGCTTCTGAAAGCGTCCTGTCTCCATGGCAACCATCACCCGCTGCCATAAGAAAGCAGCGGGTGATGGATGGGGAGGGAGTGGAGCTCCCTCCCTGTTAACCCTTCCATACCGCGGTCCGTACGGAACAAGCACAGATGCCAGCTGTTTCTATCAGAGTGTCAGCACAAAGCACTGCAAACCGCAGGTCTGAATTGACCTGCGGTTTGCAACGATCGCCCATACGGGGGGGGGAAGGGGGGGGGTCACAGGACCCCCCTGGGCATTGTAACAAGGTACCTGCTGAATGATTTCAGCAGGTACCTTGTTCCAATCACTGCCGGCTAAGCAGCAGTGATCGGAACTACTCATGACATACCGGTACGTCATGTGTCCTTAAGGACTCGGGAAACATGCCGTACCGGTACGTCATGTGTCCTAAAGGGGTTAAGGGGTTAAGGTGCTCTCTCCCCAAGGAGAGATAGTACCCCGCAAATCCTGACAGGCCTCTCACCCAATTTAGCCAGTACACTCTGCTCTGCACTTATAAGTGGCAATTACCCCAAAACAGCTGTCTGTATATGAGGTGCTAGCTTATTTAATATCCAAATCATATCTCAAGGCCTATTTAAAGGGTTGAACATTGACTTATAGGATACCTGCCTTACATCTTGTGGCAGAAGCAGAGCTTGTTAAGAGCTTATTTGCATCCTTTTCTTACCAGACTACGGTGACAGCTCCCTGTGCTCCCAGACTGGGAGCACAGGGAGCCGTCACCGTAGTCTGTAGCCTATAGCCTATCATGACGTCATTGCGCCGCCTGAATCGTACAGTGCGGGACACAGGCCAGAAGAGGCCTGCATCGCATCACTGACAGCAGCATAAGGTAAGTATATGAGTTTATTGTTTTTATTTATAGTATACTGTGGTAAGAAGGGGGGTGGGGGCCCTATATACTGACACAATATGAAGGGGTACTATTAAGAAGAGGGGAAGCACTATGGGGGCCCATATACTGCCACAATATGGGGGGGTACTATGGAGAAGAGGGGAAGCACTATGGGGCCCTATATACTGGTACAATATGGAGGGGTACTATGGAGAAGAGGGGAAGCACTATGGGGCCCTATAAACTGGCACAATATGGAGGGGTACTATTGAGAAGAGGGGAAGCACTATGGGGGCCCTATATACTGCCACAGTATGGGGGGGGTACTATGGAGAAGAGGGGAAGCACTATGGGGCCCTATATACTGGCACAATATGGAGGGGTACTATTGAGAAGAGGGGAAGCACTATGGGGGCCCTATAAACTGGCACAATATAAAGGGGTACTATTGAGAAGAGGGGAAGCACTATGGGCGCCCTATATACTGCCACAATATGGGGGGGGGGTACTATGGAAAAGAGGGGAAGCACTATGGGGCCCTATAAACTGGCACAATATGGAGAGGTACTATTGAGAAGAGGGGAAGCACTATGGGGGCCCTATATACTGCCACAGTATGGGGGGTACTATGGAGAAGAGGGGAAGCACTATGGGGCCCTATATACTGCTACAATATGGGGGGCACCATGAAGAAGAGGGGATGCACTATGGGGGCCCTTTATACTGCCAAAATATGGGGGGGCACTATGGAGAAGAGGGGGAAGCACTATGGGGGTCACTATGGAGAAGAGGGAAAGCACTATGGGGCCCTATATACTGCCACAATATGAGGGGGCACTATGGAGAAGAGGGGGAAGCACTGTGGGGGTCCAATATACTGGCACAATGTGAGGGGGTACTATGGAGAAGGGGGGAAGCACCATGGGGGCCATATATACTGGCACATTATGGGGGCACTATGGAGAAGAGGGGAAGGAGCACTATGAGGGCATCTACTAGGGGCCCTATGTACTGGCACTCATGGGGGGCTCTATGGAGAAGTGGGGGGTAAAGGAGCACTATAGGGGCATTTACTGGGGGGCCCTATTTACTGGCACGCATTATGGGGGTGCGCCATGGAGAAGTGGGGGAAAAGAGCACTATGGGGGCATTATATAGGGGCATTTAATACTAGCACCCATTTTGGTGCCACTATGGGGGAAGGGGGGAGAGGAGCATTATGGGGGCATCTATGTGGGGCAGTCTATAGGGGCATTTTATACTGGCACATTATGGAGGACACTATGGGGACGGGGAGGAGCACTATGGAGCATCTTCTGGGTGCACTATGTAGGAGTATTTTATACTGGCACAAATTAAAGGGGCACTATGGGTACCTAAGCTCAACTGGGGGCACTAAGTGTTTTTTCTAGTGGCACACAGTACGGGTCATTGGAACACATGGGGGCACTAAGAGATGTTTTTTTATTTTATTTTTTTACTGACACACAGCGAGGTATTTTTGTACTGGCACACATTATAAGGGGGCGTTTTTCTACTGTCACACATTATAAAGAGAATTATTACTACAGGGGCATTATAGTGGGCTTTATTACAACTATGGGAGCATTATTACTTCTGGGACACTATTACTGTTGGGGACACTGTAGGAGCACTATTACTGTTGTAATATAGTTGAGATTTTGGGGAGCACTATTACTGTGGGGGCACCCTGGCACAGTATGAGCTTAGCACAGTTATTTTTGGGGGACATTATGGTTACACTACTCGTGTCAGGGACACTATTTCCTGGGTGCAGTTTTTTAGAGCATTGTGTTCCAATAATTATTAAAGGGGGGGGGGGCTATCTGTGTGTAACTAGTATTTTCAGGGGGTTTATCAGTTTATGCAGTATAGTTTTGGGGGTGCATGATGGGATGTTGAGAAGGTGAGAGGATGATGGCAAAGTAGGAAACTAAGATGTCTGTCAAACTCTGCAGAGAGAAGAGATGGCTGAAAGAAATCATCATGGCATTCTGATCTGAATGGAGAAGATAAAGAAAGAGAACATCTACATCACAGGAGACATCACTGGATGTAAGAGGTATGTGGTGCTGTATTAGGCTACTTTCACAACTGCGTTAGTGATTCTGGCAGGCTGTTCCGGCAGAGATCCGCTTTTTTGATGTTCCCCCTGTTTGTAAATTTCCCTAGAAACTGCCCTGGGGAAACTGAATAGTGACAAGAAGTGCTGCAGAAAGAAGAGCCTGTGCCTGTCACTATCAGGAACTCATACATTCCAGGCCTAACCCTGCCAACACTAGCTGTCCTGCATCTAATGTAGCCCCCCCCCCCCCCAGCTGCATTCATCTGCTGTCCTTTGAAACCGCCCCCCCCCCCAGCTGCATTCATCTGCTGTCCTTTCAAAAGCCCCCCCAGTCCTGTCCTATGGGCCCCCTACTTATCTGATGCCCTGCCCTCTAGCCCCCCTATCCATCTGATGCCACACTCCTCTGGACGCCAATGTGCAGCTTGGGGACACCAGTATGAGGCCAGAATGGGGACTGGAAGATCTCGGAGCGGCGGGGAGCTGGCGAGTATGGTTTTTTCAACAACTGTACAATACGCAGCTAATTCACATGACATTTTGTCCCACATTTAAGGCTGGGTTCAAATCACGTTTTTCCTATCCGTTTAACGTATAAAAAAAAAATGTATTCGGATGCCTCATACTGATGCCATGACAGTGACATCCGTTCACCATAGAGTTTCATTGTAAAAAAAAAAAAAAAAAAGTATCCATTTTTTTTACCGGATTGTGCAGGATACAAGAACGTGGAGTGCTGTATTTTTGTATCGTGTATGTCATAGTCCAGTAAAAACACATGTATGTTAAAGAATCAAATGCCACTGTATGACGCCTGCCCTACGCCTCTGACCTAGTGGCGTCCCTAAAAAAAACTGGGCCTCACAGCAAATTTTTAAACCCCTCCTCCCATGCATTCTCCACTCTTGAGGCTTGTGGCAGTCGCAAGAAATTCAGCCATGTTGGATTTCCTACAACTGCCGCAGTGATACCATGCATATCTATGGGATCTCCTCTACGCAGTGATCCTGGCTGTCACACGACCAGTGTCGCCATGTAGCCCTAGCCTAACACATACCTCTCCTCTCTCAGCTGCCTTTCCCTCATGCCCCGAACCTGCTGGATTTCCTCTCTCAACTATGAGGCAGGGCACATACCTATAGAAGGCTGCTATGCCTTCTTCTCCTTCTGGTCTGGTTTTCTTTTTCCTGCGTCGGTTAGCTTTGTATTTGAAGATCTGTTCCAAAAAATGTACCGAAAATGCACAAAAACTGCATGGACTGACATGGAGCTTTTTTTCTGCTTCCTATTTATTTCAATGGGGGATTGAGAGCCAATTCTGCCCCAATATAAGGTGTGCTGCTTCTTTTTTCCCACTTCTCTTTTATATGTGTTAAAAAAAAGAAAGTGCTTCTTCCAACTGAAATGAATGGAAGGCTGTTTTGAGATGTTTTTTGGAGCTGATTTTGTGGCAGAAACGCTCTAAAATCAGCGGCAAAAAACTCAGTGGGAACTGGCCCATAGGCTGTATTTACATCAGATTTTTTCCCCAGGTTCAGTGTATACACCATTATTCTGACTCCGATTGTTGTAATAGCGATTTATCCCTAGTAAGACCTCTATTCCTGGCCTGTATAAGCAGATATAATCACTGCGGACAATCCTTATCAGATAGCTTGAGCTCACCAAAACCGTGTTTATCCGTGTAAGTTGCAATATTCTGTAAGTCAGATGACAGGATACAGCAAAACAGATGGATTCCGGTATTGTTCAGTCAAAAGATGCTTTCATTAGCGTACATGAGAATACATGAGTACCTGTTACATGTGGCTGAAGAAGCAGTATAGAAGAAGCAGGAAGTGAAGTACACAGAAGAAGGGTGGAGCACAGAAAGGAAATGAGTAGTGTTGAGCGAACAGTTCGAGCATAGTTTGGGTTCGTACCGAATTTTGGGGTGTTCGGGACATGGACCCGGACCCGAACATTTTCAAAAAAGTTCAGGTTCGGGTCCGTTGTTCGGCGATTTCTTCACGCTTTCTGAAGGGCTGCACAGCAGCCAATCAGCTAGCGTTTTACTTCTTGCCCTAAGAAGTCATCACAGCCATGCCTACTAATGGCACAGGTGTGATTGGCCAAGGGCAGCATGTGACCCAGCCTCTATTTAAGCTGGAGTCACGTAGCGCCGCACGTCACACTGCTCTGATTAGTGTAGGGAGAGGACGCAGCTTCTGTGAGGGCGAGATTAGGCAGGGAAAAGTCAGCAACAGCACCAAATGAATTGATTGATCTACAGCTGTGAATGATTCAACTTCTGCTAGGTAATTGCTCAGTGGTTTTTAGGCTGCACAAAGCGTTTTTCTGTTACTTTTTTCTGAGGTGATCGGCGGCCATTATGTGACTTGTGGTGCATCAGAACAAGCTGCCACCAAGTCCATCAATACTAGGGTTTTTTTATTTTTTTTTGCTATATCCTACATCAGGGGCTTGGCTGTGCTTATTGTCACCCCTAGAAACTCAGGATAGCAATTTCTATATTTTATTAAGGGGTTAAAATTAAATACAATTGCCAAAACACCAATCCCCTAAATCTGGTGTTCCAGCTTTGGCTAGCCAAGTGTAATAGTGTCTGCTGTCTGGCAAAGGATAGATTATTTTCTGTGGTGAAATTCAATAGCCAAAATAGCAATCCCCTAAATCAGGTGCCCCAGCACTGGCTGGCAAAGTATAATAGTGTCCGCAGAAACATATATTTTGTTCTGGGGTGAAATTAAATTGCCAAAATAGCACTACCCTGAATCTGGTGTCCAAGCTGTTGCAGGCCAAGTGTTAATCTGTCCGTAAAAGGGTATATTTTGTTCTGGGGTAAAATTCAATAGACAATATAGCAATACCCTGAATCTGGTGTTCCAGCTGTTGCAGGCCAAGTGTTTATCTGTCCGTAAAAGGGTATATTTTGTTCTGGGGTGAAATTCAATAGCCAAAATAGCAATACCCTGAATCTGGTGTCCCAGCTGTTGCAGGCCAAGTGTTAATCTGTCCGTAAAAGGGTATATTTTGTTCTGGGGTGAAAACCAATTGCCAAAATAGCAATACCCTGAATCAGGTGTCCCAGCACTGGCTGGCAAAGTATAATAGTGTCCGCCAAAACATATATTTTGTTCTGGGGTGAAATTCAATTGCAAAAATAGCAATACCCTGAATCTGGTGTCCTAGCTGTTGCAGGCCAAGTGTTAATCTGTCCTTAAAAGGGTATATTTTGTTCTGGGGTGAAAACCAATTGCCAAAATAGCAATACCCTGAATCTGGTGTCCCAGCACTGGCTGGCAAAGTATAACAGTGTCCGCAAAAACATATATTTTGTTCTGGGGTGAAATTCAATTGCCAAAAAGCAATACCCTGAATCTGGTGTCCCGGCACTGGCTGGCAAAGTATAATGTTGTCCGCCAAAACATATATTTTGTTCTGGGGTGAAATTTAATTGCCAAACTAGCAATACCCTGAATCTGGTGTTCCAGCTGTTGCAGGCCAAGTGTTAATCTGTCCATAAAAGGGTATATTTTGTTCTGGATTGAAATTCAATAGCCAAAATAGCAATACCCTGAATCTGGTGTCCCAGCTGTTGCAGGCCAAGTGTTAATCTGTCCGTAAAAGGGTATATTTTGTTCTGGGGTGAAATTCAATTGCCAAAATAGCAATACCCTAAATCTTGTGTCCCAGCACTGGCTGTCAAAGTATAATAGTGTCCGCAAAAACATATATTTTGTTCTGGGTTGAAATTCAATTGCCAAAATAGCAATACCCTGAATCTGGTGTCCCAGCTGTTGCAGGCCAAGTGTTAATCTGTCCGTAAAAGGGTATATTTTGCTCTGGGGTGAAATTCAATTGCCAATATAGCACTATCCTGAATCTGGTGTTCCAGCTGTTGTAGGCCAAGTGTTAATCTGTCTGTAAAAGGGTATATTTTGGTGTGGGGTGAAATTTAATAGCCAAAATAGCAATACCCTGAATCTGGTGTCCCAGCTGTTGCAGGCCAAGTGTTAATCTGTCTGAAAAAGGGTATATTTTGTTCTGGGGTGAAATTCAATTGCCAAAATAGTAATACCCTGAATCTGGTGTCCCAGCACTGGCTGGCAAAGTATAATAGTGTCCGCCAAAACATATATTTTGTTCTGGGGTGAAATTCAATTGCCAAAATAGCAATACCCTGAATCTGGTGACCCAGCTGTTGCAGGCCAAGTGTTAATCTGTCCATAAAAGGGTATATTTTGTTCTGGATTGAAATTCAATAGCCAAAATAGCAATACCCTGAATCTGGTGTCCCAGCTGTTGCAGGCCAAGTGTTAATCTGTCTGTAAAAGGGTATATTTTGCTCTGGGGTGAAATTAAATTGCCAATATAGCACTACCCTGAATCTGGTGTCCCAGCTGTTGCAGGCCAAGTGTTAATCTGTCCGTAAAAGGGTATATTTTGTTCTGGGGTGAAATTCAATAGCCAAAATAGCAATACCCTGAATCTGGTGTCCCAGCTGTTGCAGGCCAAGTGTTAATCTGTCCGTAAAAGGGTATATTTTGTTCTGGGGTGAAAATCAATTGCCAAAATAGCAATACCCTGAATCAGGTGTCCCAGCACTGGCTGGCAAAGTATAATAGTGTCCGGCAAAACATATATTTTGTTCTGGGGTGAAATTCAATTGCAAAAATAGCAATACCCTGAATCTGGTGTCCTAGCTGTTGCAGGCCAAGTGTTAATCTGTCCGTAAAAGGGTATATTTTGCTCTGGGGTGAAATTAAATTGCCAATATAGCACTACCCTGAATCTGGTGTCCCAGCTGTTGCAGGCCAAGTGTTAATCTGTCCGTAAAAGGGTATATTTTGTTCTGGGGTGAAATTCAATAGCCAAAATAGCAATAGCCTGAATCTGATGTCCCAGCTGTTGCAGGCCAAGTGTTAATCTGTCCGTAAAAGGGTATATTTTGTTCTGGGGTGAAAATCAATTGCCAAAATAGCAATACCCTGAATCAGGTGTCCCAGCACTGGCTGGCAAAGTATAATAGTGTCCGGCAAAACATATATTTTGTTCTGGGGTGAAATTCAATTGCAAAAATAGCAACACCCTGAATCTGGTGTCCCAGCACTGGCTGGCAAAGTATAACAGTGTCCGCAAAAACATATATTTTGTTCTGGGGTAAAATTCAATTGCCAATATAGCAATACCCTGAATCTGGTGTTCCAGCTGTTGCAGGCCAAGTGTTAATCTGTCCGTAAAAGGGTATATTTTGTTCTGGGTTGAAATTCAATAGCCAAAATAGCAATACCCTGAATCTGGTGTCCCAGCTGTTGCAGGCCAAGTGTTAATCTGTCCGTAAAAGGGTATATTTTGTTCTGCAGGGAAATTCAATTGCCAAAATAGCAATACCCTGAATCAGGTGTCCCAGCACTGGCTGGCAAAGTATAATAGTGTCCGCCAAAACATATATTTTGTTCTGGGGCTAAATTCACTTGCCAATATAGCAATAAATAAATCTGCCAAAGGATACCTTTCATCCAGGGCCTAAATACTAGCCCTAAAAGAGATATTCCCCTAAATCGTGGTTACTGCTGTGCCTGGATTAGTGTAATACGCTACATAAATAAATAGTCAGATAGTGTTAGGTGCCTGTAAAAAAAGGCCTGAATTTGAAATCAATACATTGGGCCAAATATTTTTTTTCTTATTGTGGTGCTTGGTGAACGGTAATAATGAGGAAAACATCTAGTAAGGGACGCGGACGCGGTCGTGGTGGTGTTAGTGTACCCTATGGTGGTGGGAGAGGACGTGTCCATTCTGCCACAGCCACACGTCCTAGTGAACCAACCACCTCAGGTTCCAGTACCTGCCAGAATTCACAGCAATATTTGGTGGGGCCCAATGCCGTTCTAAGGATGGTAAGGCCTGAGCAGGTACAGGCGCTAGTTAATTGGGTGGCCGACAGTGGATCCAGCACGTTCACAACATTATCTCCCACCCAGTCTTCTGCAGAAAGCGCACAGGTATAGACTGAAAACCAAGCCCATTAGTCTGTCAAGTCACCCCCATGCATATCAGGGAAACTGTCTGAGCCTCAAGTTATGCAGCAGTCTCTTATGCTGTTTGAAGACTCTTCTGGCAGGGTTTCCCAAGGGAATCCACCTAGACCTTCCCCAGTGGTGGAAGACATAGAATGCACTGATGCACAACCACTGATGTTTCCTGATGATGAGAACATGGGAATACCACCTCATCGGAGTCCGCACGTCTCTGATGATGACGAAACACAGGTGCCAACTGCTGCGTCTTTCTGCAGAGTGCAGACCGAATAGGAGGTCAGGGAGGAAGACTGTGTGGAAGACGATGCAGGGGACGATGAGGTCCTAGACCCAACATGGAATGAAGGTCGTCAAATGGCAAAAAGAAACAGACTGGATCGCACATCCACAATGCTTAACCCTTGACATACGCTCTTCAGCTAAATACTATGATATGGAATGAAGGTCGTGCCACTGACTTTTATAGTTCAGAGGAAGAGGCAGTGGTGAGACCGAGCCAAACAGCGTAGCAAAAGAGGGAGCAGGGGGCAAAAGCAGAACAGCCGCCGCCTAGAGAGTTCGCCTGCTACTGGCCACCGCCACCATGGACCGAGCACCCCAAAGGCAGCTTCAAGGAGTTCCCTGGCATGGCACTTCTTTAAACATTGTGCTGACGACAAGACCCGAGTGGTTTGCACGCTGTGCCATCAGAGCCTGAAGCGAGGCATTAACGCTCTGAACCTTAGCACAACCTGCATGACCAGGCATCTACATGCAAAGCATGAACTGCAGTGGAGTAAACGCCTTAAAAGCAAGGAACTCACTCTGGCTCCCCCTGCTCCCTCTTCTGCTGCTGCCTCGGCCTCTTCCTCCGCCTCGGGAGGAACGTTGGCTCCTGCCGCCCACCAAAGAGAGGATGTGCCACCGACACCACCACCTGTGTCACCAAGCATCTCCACCATGTCACACGGCAGCGTTCAGCTCTCCATCTCACAAACCTTGGAGAGAAAGCGTAAATTCCCACCTAGCCACCCTCGAGCCCTGGGCCTGAATGCCAGCATTTCTAAACTACTGGCCTTTGAAATGCTGTCATTCAGGCTGGTGGACACAGACAGCTTCAAACAGCTGATGTCCATGTCCATGTTGTTTCCAGCCGCCACTACTTCTCCAAGACAGCCGTGCCTTCCCTGCACAACCAAGTATCCCATAAAATCAAATGTGCACTGCGCAACGCCATCTGTGGCAAGGTCCACCTAACCACAGATGCGTAGACCAGTAAGCACGGCCAGGGATGCTATATCTCCCTATGGGTAAATGTAGTGGCGGCTGGGCCCCAGGTGGAGAGTTCTTTGGCGTACGTCCTTCCGCCGCCAAAGATCGCAGGGCATCATTTTTTGCCTCCTGTAGCCGCCTCCTCCCACTCAGCTTCCTCCTCCTCTTCTTTCACCTGCTCATCCAGTCAGCCACACACGTTCACCACCAACTTCAGCACAGCCCGGGGTAAACATCAGCAGGCCGTTCTGAAACTCATATGTTTGGGGGACAGGCCCCACACTGCCCTGGAGTTGCGCCGGGGTATTGAACAACAGACCGACGAGTGGTTGCTGCCGGTGGGCCTCAAGCCCGGCCTGGTGGTGTGCAATAATGGGCGAAATCTCGTTGCAGCTCTGGGACTAGCCGGTTTGACTCACATCCCTTGCCTGGCGCATGTGCTGAATTTGGTGGTGCAAAAGTTCCTTCACAACTACCCTGACATGTCAGAGCTGCTGCATAATGTGCGGGCCTGCTGATGCTCACCTGTCTGCACTGCAGCGTAACTTCGGCCTTCCCGCTCACCGCCTCATATGCGACGTGCCCACCAGGTGGAACTCCACCTTGCACATGCTGGAGAGACTGTGCGAGCAGCAGCAGGCCATAGTGGAGTTTCAGCTGCAGCACGCATGCGTCAGTCGCACTGCGGAACAGCACCACTTCACCACCAATGATTGGGCCTCCAGGCGAGACCTGTGTGCCCTGTTGCTCTGTTTCGAGTACTCCACCAACATGGCCAGTGGCGATGACGTTATCAGCGTTACAATACCACTTCTATGTCTCCTTGAGAAAACGCATAGAGCGATGATGGAAGAGGAGGTGGCCCAGGAGGAGGAGGAGGATGAGGGGTCATTTTTAGCACTTTCAGGCCAGTCTGTTAGAAGTGGCTCAGAGGGAGGTTTTTTGCAACAGCAGAGGCCAGGTACAAATGTGTCCAGCCAGGGCCCACTACTGGAGGACGAGGAGGATGAGGAGGAGGTGGAGCAGGATGAGGATGAAGCAGGTTCACAGCGGGGTGGCACCCGACACAGCTCAGGCCCATCACTGGTGCGTGGCTGAGGGGATACGGAGGACGATTACGACACGCCTCCCACAGAGGACAGCTTGTCCTTACCTCTGGGGAGCCTGGCACACATGAGCGACTACATTCTGCAGTGCCTGCGCAACGACAGCAGAGTTGCCCACATTTTAACGTGTGCGGACTACTGGGTTGCCACCCTGCTGGATCCCCGGGACAAAGACAATGTGCCTACCTTACTTCCTGCACTGGAGCGTGATAGGAAGATGCGCGAGTACCACGTGCGCTGGTAGACGCGCTCCTGAGAGCATTTCCAAATGTCACAGGGGAACAGGTGGAAGTCCAAGGCGAAGGCAGAGGAGGAGCAAGAGGTCGCCAACGCAGCTGTGTCACGGCCAGCTCCTATGAGGGCAGGGTTAGCATGGCAGAAATGTGGAAAAGTTTTGTCTCCACGCCACAGCTAACTGCACCACC
Source organism: Bufotes viridis (assembly GCA_033119425.1). Classification (NCBI taxonomy): domain Eukaryota; kingdom Metazoa; phylum Chordata; class Amphibia; order Anura; family Bufonidae; genus Bufotes; species Bufotes viridis. The sequence continues at coordinate 205,605,885 of CM065593.1, read as the reverse complement.
ATCTGATACGGAACGTGTTAGCAGGAGGCAGCATTTCACTAACATGTTTGAACAGTACGTCTGCACACCCCTTCACATACTGACTGATGGTTCGGCCCCATTCAACTTCTGGGTCTCCAAATTGTCCACGTGGCCAGAGTTAGCATTTTATGCCTTGGAGGTGCTGGCCTGCCCGGCGGCCAGCGTTTTGTCTGAACTTGTATTCAGCATGGCAGGGGGCGTCATTACTGACAAACGCAGCCGCCTGTCCACAGCCAACGTGGACAAGCTGACGTTCATGAAAATGAACCAGGCATGGATCCCATAGGACCTGTCCCTCCCTTGTGCAGAATAGACATTTATAACTGCCTCCCCCTCAACCATGTATTCTTGTACTCCAGGGCACTTTATTGAATCCTCATTTTTTTAACTTTACCATGATCTTACGGTGCAACCCAAAGTTGAATGAACCTCTCCTCATTCTGGGCACCAGGGCCTAAATAACTGAAAGTGGCCTGTTACAATGGTGGGTGACATGAAGCCTGAAACTCTGCCATGCGACCTCTCTCCTCTGTCTGGGTGCCGTGGGCTAAATATCTGGGAATGGCCTTCTCCAGTGGTGGGTGATATGACGCCATATTCCTTGCTGTGGGACCTCTCTCCTCTGTTTAGGTGCTGGGGCCTAAATAACTGAAAGTGGCCTTCTCCAGTGGTGGGTGATATGACGCATGATTCTCTGCTTTGGAACCTCTCTCCAATTGATATTGGTTAATTTTTATTTATTTTATTTTATTTTAATTAATTTCCCTATCCACATTTGTTTGCAGGGCATTTACCTACATTTTGCTGCCTTTTGCAGCCCTCTAGCCCTTTCCTGGACTATTTTACAGCCTTTTTAGTGCCCAAAAGTTCGGGTCCCCATTGACTTCAATGGGGTTCGGGTTCGGGATAAAGTTCGGGTCGAGTTAGTATCCCGAAACGGCTGAACTTCTCGATCCCGAACATCCAGGTGTTCACTCATCTCTAGAAATGAGTCATAGGTATGAAGAAGAAAGGAAAACCACTGCATTATAAAAAAATGGACACTAAATGGGAGCATATAACCAAATATAGAAATATTGCATATGAAATGTTTCAAAGAACAAACTATATAAATTCCATATACATTTAAACTGCGTAGCAGCACAACCATACTTAAACATTACACAGTTGCTTCAGACAGGCGTCATACAGTGGCATTCGTCAAGTCACCATAGGCTTCCATTCTAAAAAAAATACAGATCCGTTTAACGTACCACAATATATGTGTTTTTACTGGACTATGCAGGATGGAAAAGGGTAGCATACTAGGCATTTGCATCCTTTTTTCCACACGTACAGTATATATTAAATGTCGGACAAAAATGAGATGTAAACTAGCAACGTATTGTACAGTTGTTGCAAAAACCATACTCGCCTGCTCCCTGCCACTCCGCTCTGTGATCTTCCAGTCCCTATTCTGTAAACGTGGGGGGTGAATGGGGGTCAGATGACTGGCCTCATAACGGTGTGTCCTCAAGCACCACATGGGCGCCCAGGGGACTATGGCATCAGATGGGTAGAGGGCCTAGAGGACAGGGCGTCAGACAAGTAGGGGGCCCACAGGACTGGGAGGGGGGGCAAAGGACAGCAGATGAATGTAGCTGGGGGGAGACAGAGAACGTGATATGCAGAACAGCTAGTGCTGGAAGGGTAAAGCCTGGAATGTATGGGCTCCTGAGAGTGATAGGCACAGGCTCTCCTATCTGCAGCCCTTCCTGTCACTGTTTAGTCTCCCCTCTCCCTCCTGTTATTGCCGAGTACAGAGCAGTCTCTGTAGCAGAATCTGGGCTGTACTAATAGTACAGGAGAGGGAGGGGAGACAGGATCTCCCTGTAGCACACTGTACTGAGCCCTGGCTGCACTATTAAGCAGCCAGGCTCCTCCGTGCTAATGGGCGGGGCTTATCTCCCTGCTCTGCTCAGAGGACATTCTAGAGCAGAGAAGTGAGTGTAGAGGGGGTGTAGCCTGTCTGACACTAATTAATTTTTGGGGGATTTTATGTGACAGACCAACAAAAAGTAGCAAGGACTGTATCTGTAAAGTGAAAACATAATGATACATGGTTTTCAACATTTTTAATAAATAAAAATCTGAAAAGTGTTGTGTGCATTTGAATTCAGCCCTCTGTACTCTGATACCCCTAAAAAAAAATCCAGTGTGACCAATTGCCCCCAGAAGTCACCTAATTAGTAAATAGAGTTTACGTATATAGAGTTTATTCTCAGTATAACTACAGCTGTTCTGTGATGGCCTTAGAGGTTTTTCGAGAACATTAGTAATCAAATAGCATTATAAAACCAAGGAACACACCAGACAGGTCAAGGATAAAGTTGTGAAGCAGTGTAAAGCATGGTTAGGTTATAAAAAAATATCTCAAGCTCAGAGCTCTGAACATCTCACAGAGCACTATTCAATCCTTTATTTGAAAGTGGTAGGAGTGTGGCACAACTGCAAACCTAAAAAGACATGGCTGTCCACCTAAGTTGACAGCCCAGGCAAGGAGAGCACTTAGAAAACCTTTAATCAAAATAAGCAAATAACGCCATATCAGCATGGCTTCATGAGGAAACGGTCATGTCAAACTAATTTAATCAGTATCTATGAGGAGGTAAGTTCTAGACTTGACAGCGGAGAATCAATGGATGTTGTATATCTGGATGTCATATTTCTGTACTGCATAAAAGTTTAGTATATAAAATAAGAATGCTCGGACTGAGAGAAAATGTCTGTATGTGGGTAAGTAACTGGCTCAGAGGGTGGTTATTAATGGTACACACTCAGATTGGGTCACTGTCACTAGTGGAGTACCTCAGGGGTCAATACTGGGCCCTATCCTCCTCAATATATTTATTAATGATCTTGTAGAAGGCTTGCACAGTAAAATATCAATTTTTGCAGTTGACACTAAACTGTGTAAAGTAATTGACACGGAAGAGTATACTGCTACAGATGGATCTGGATAGATTGGAGGCTTGGGAAGAGAAGTGGCAAATAAGGTTTAACACTGACAAATGTAAGGTTATGCACATGGGAAGGAGTAATGCAAGTCACCTGTACATACTAAATGGTAAAACAATGGGTAACACTGACATGGAAAAGGACCTAGGAATTTTAGTGAACAGCAAACTAAGCTGTAAGAACCAGTGTCAGGCAGCTGCTGCCAAGGCCAATAAGATAATGGGTTGCATCAAAAGGGGCATAGATACCCTTGATGAGAACATAGTCCTACCACTTTACAAATCACTGGTCAGACCACACATGGAGTATTGTGTACAGTTCTGGCCTCCTGTGAACAAGGCAGACATAGCAGAGCTGAAGAGGGTCCAGAGGAGGGCAACTAAAGTAATAACTGGAATTAGGGCACCACAATACCATGAAAGATTTTCAAAATTAGGGTTATTCACTTTAGAAAAAAGATGACTGAGGGGAGATTTAATTACTATGTATATATATATCAGGGGTCAGTACAGAGATCTCTCCCATCATCTATTTATCCCCAGAACTGTGACTGTGACAAGGGGACATCCTCTGCGTCTGGAGGAAAGAAGGTCTGTACTCAAACATAGAAGAGGATTCTTTACGGTAAGAGCAGTGAGACTATGGAACTCTCTGCCTGAGGAGGTGTAACCTGTAATATTATTACACTCCAGAAATACATCCAGGCCACTCTTGAGCTCTTTTAGTGAACTCACCATCACCACCTCCTCAGGCAGAGAGTTCCATGGTCTCATTGCTCTTACCGTAAAGAATCCTCTTCTATGTTTGAGTACAAACATTATTTCCAGATACAGAGGATGTTCCCTTGTTACAGTCATAGCCCTGGGGATAAATAGATGATGGGAGAGATCTCTGTACTGACCCCTGATATATTTATACATAGTTATTAGATCTCCCCTCAGTCCTCTTTTTTCTAAAGTGAATAACCCTAATTTTGATAATCTTTCAAGTTACTGAAGTCCCCCCATCCCAGTTATTACTTTAGTTGCCCTCCTTTGAACCCTCTCCAGATCTGCTATGTCTGCCTTGTTCACAGGAGCCCAGAACTGTACACAATACTCCAGGTGTGTTCTGACTAGTGATTTGTAAAGTGATAAGACTATGATCTCATCACGGGCATCTATGCCCCTTTTGAGGCTACCCATTATCTTATCGGCCTTGGCAGCAGCTGCCTGACACTGTTTTTAAACAGCTTAGTTTGCTGTTCACAAAAATTTCTAGGTCCTTTTCCATGTCAGTGTTACCCAGTGTTTTACCATTTAGTATGTACGGGTAATTTGCATTATTTCTTCCCATGTGCATAACCTTACATTTGTCAGTGTTAGAACTCATCTGCCACTTCTCTGCCCAAACCTCCAATCTATCCAGATCCATTTATCCATAGCAGTATACTGTCCTCTTTCGTGTCAATTACACAGTTTAGTGTCATCTGCAAAAAATTATATTTTACTGTCTAAGCTTTCTACAAGATTATTAATAAACATATTGAAGAGGATAGGGACCAGTACTGACCCCTGAGGTACCCCACTAGTGACAGTGACCCAATCTGAGTGTGTATCATTAATAACCCCCCTTTGTTTTCTATTACTGAGCCAGTTACTTACCCACATACAGACATTTTCTCCTAGTTCGAGGATTCTCATTTTATGTACTAACCTTTTATGAGGTACAGTGTCAAATGCTTTGGAGAAGTCCAGATAAACGACATCCATTGATTCGCCGCTGTCAAGTCTAGAACTTACCTCCTCATAGAAACTGAATAAATTCGTTTGACATGACCGATCCCTCACAAAGCCATGACGATATGGGCGTTATTTGCTTATTTTCATTGAGGTGCTCTAAGATAGCATCTCTTAGAAAACCTTCAGTTTACCCATGACGGATGTTAAACTTACCAGACTATAGTTTCAGAAAGGGCCCTTTTAATGGGGAATTTACTTTTACATTCTGCACTTCATCTGACAGTTTATTTTCCTCAGTGAATACAGTGGAGAAAAAAATATTTAATAGCTTTGCTTTCTCCTCATCGGTCTCTGCAACTCCCCCCCTCCCCCACACCTTCAGATTTATACTGTTTACCATTTATATAATTGAAGAATTAATTGAAGAACATTTTAGGGTTAGTTTTGCTCTCTTTGGCAATTAATCTCTCGGTCTCTAGTTTGGCTGCTCTTATTTGTTTTTTACATATTCTATTTTTTTCCTTATAGTTTTTCGATGATTCCTCGCTACCCTCCTGTTTTAGTGATTTAAATGCTTTCTTTTTGTCATGTATTGCTTTCTTTACAGTTCTATTTATCCACATTAGTTTTTTCTTGTTCCTTAACCTTTTATTCCTATAAGGTATGTACCTCTCACAATTAGATTTTAGGTTGCTCTTAAAAATATCCCATTTTGTGGCTGTATTTTTATTTTTGAGGACTTTGTCCCACTTAGTTAGGCGTATGGCCTCTTTTAATTGGCTACAGTGGCGTAACTACAGGGGAAGCAGGGGAAGCGGCTGCCTCGGGGCCCAGGCTGCTTCGGGGCCTGGCGCCCGGCAGTGTGACACCAAGGAGTTAATAATTATATAGTAAATTTTTTCAGGCCTGGCCCCTTGCGGCGCCGGCCTGTCCATCATCTGAAATAAACTAGCCTAAACCAGGCGCCCCTGGCCCCTGTGTGTGCCTCCCTGGCCCTTGTCTGTGCCTGCTTGGCCCCTGTGTGCACCACCCTGAGACTTTTAGTGCAGCCCCTGGCTCTTTTCTGCACCCCCTTGGCCCTGGCCTGTGCCCCCCTGGCACTTGTCTGCACCTCCTTGCTTGCTGTTCTGCCATCTACTACTGCTTATTTTGTTACTCCTATATATGCAGAGAGTGTGTACTTATATGTGCCATAGTAAGCACTAGTACATGACGGAACAGCTGGCAGAAAGGGGAGGCTGCCATGTACTGCAAGCTATAGACAATATCACCCCCCTTCCTAATGTTTTATATAAAGATAAATAAACAAACAAAAAAGTCTTCACTATTAAAATATAAATGTACTAAAAACACAATTTTGGTGACCATGGTTTTGGGGGCTGTAAGGGATGTGTGTGTGTGTGTGTGTGTGTGGGAGGTTATCTTGACTAAGGAGTGTGGGGGTTGCATGGAAGGAGGGTTAACAGTATTATACAATGACACTACATGACAGACAGTGTGTGTGTATATATTATATAGGAAAAGGATGGCATGGCAGCCTAGTCTGGTCGAGATTGTGGCTCGCCAAACGAGTGGGGTTTACACAGGAGGAGGGGGGCCTTACAAAAATTTGCTGTGGGGCCCAGTCACTTCTAGTTACGCCATAGATTGGCTAAATTTAGCTTTTTTGAAGTTTGGTATTTTTGTTCCTCCCTGAAGAAACATTGTTTTGAATGGCATTTGGAAGGTTATTACTTTATGGTCAATATTTTCCAGATGTCCCCCAACCTGCACATCTGTTGTTCTGTCAGGTCTATTGGTTAATACTAAGTCCAGTATGGCTGTCCCTCTAGTCGGGTCCTGGACCAGTTGGGAAAGGTAATTGTCTTTGGTTATTGCCAAGAACCTGTTTCCTTTATGAGAGATACAGGTTTCTGTTTCCCAGTCTATATTTGGGCAGTTTAAGTCCCCCATAATAACGACCCCATTATGATCTGCTGCCTCGTCTATATCGTTTAGAAGCAGATTTTCTGTGGACTCTGGTATATTAGGTGGTTTTTAATAAACTCCGATTTGTATTTTATTATTATTTTTGCCTCCATGTGTTTCTAGCCACAGTGACTCCACATGTTCATGTCCCTCACTTATATCTTCTTGAACTGTGGGCTTTAGACAGGACTTTACATAAAGGCAGACCCCTCCCCCTCTCAGATTTTTGTGATCGTTTCTAAACAGACTGTAACCTTGTACATTAACAGCCCAGTCATAGCTATCATACAGCCATGTCTCAGTTATTCCCACTATGTCATAGACCTCCTCGCACATCACTAATTCCAGTTCACCAGTTTTATTAGTCAGGCTTCTGGCATTAGTATACATACAATTAAGAGGTTTATGTATATCTTTTACCCTACACCTTTTCTTCTGAACTGTTCTATTCCCTCCTTCCATTCCTCCCCCACTCCTATTACCTTGCCCCCGGTCTCTATCTGCACTATCTTCCCATCCTATAACGTAATTACCCTCCACCCAATCCCCGCTTTAAACACTCCTCCAACCTTTTAGCCATCTTCTCCCCCAACACAACTGCTCTTCCCCATTGAGGTGCAGCCCATCCCTACGATAGAGCCTGTAGCCAACAGGCTCAGTTCTCCAGGAACCCAAACCCCTCCTTCCTACATCAGTTCTTGAGCCACTCATTAACCTCCCTAATCTCCCGCTGCCTTTCTTGTGTGCCTCGTGGTACAGGTAGTATTTCATAAAACACTACCTTTGAGGTCCTTGCCCTAAACTTGTGACCTAAATCCCTAAAATCCTTTTTAAGAACGTTCGACCTACCTCTAACTTTGTTATTGGTTCTGATATGGACCATGACTGCTCGATTTTCTCCAGCCCCTCCCAGTAATCTGTTAACCCTATCCATGATGTGTCGAACCCAAACGCCAGGAAGACAACACACCGTTCGACGATCCCGGTCTTTGTACCTCTAATAATTGAGTAATAATCATTCAATATGACACATTTTGGGGGCATGGTGACAAAAATGGCTATTTTAGCACAGTTTCTATTTATTTTTTTAACAGCGTTCACAAGAGGGGGAAGATCATGTGATATTTTTAGAGAGTAATACCTAATATTTTTTTACATTTTTATTTCAGTTGTATACAATAAAAGCATTTGTTAAAAAAATCATGTTTTTTTGTCACCATTTTCTGAAAGCTATGCATTTTTTTTTTTTCCCTGCCTATTGGCTCAGTTTTTGCGAGAATAGTTAACTTTTTTATGGGTACCATTTGTGGGTAACATATGATTTATGGGGCAAAGTGTAATATCATTTTTAGTGTCTCCATTTTCTGAAAGCCACATATATATTTTTGGGGGGCGATTGTCTTATGTAGGGGCTCATTTTTTGTGGGAAGACATGACGTTTGATTGGTACTATTTTGGGGTACAGATGTCTTTTTGATCACTTGCTATTACACTTTTTGTAATGTAAGGTAATAAAAAATGGCTTTTTTTCCCCACAGTTTTTATTTATTTATTTATTTATTTATTTACAGTGGTCTCCTGAGGTGTAGTGATGGACCAACATCGGCCGGAAAGATTCACGAACCCGTGTTCATGATCAAATGTTCGCAAACCGCAAGTTTGTGGCAGGCCCCATTGACTTTAATGGCAGGCGAACCTGAAAAACCTTCAGGTCATATTTGCAGCCACAAAATACTTACTAGAATTGCACAAATAGTCCCACAACATGGACACTGACATACCAGAGGGGGATCATTGGCACAAATTCCCACAAAAAATATGCATTTTAATCAGGGGCCATTTTTATATCATAAAGGGAAACTCTCATAAATGTGCCCTGCTGGAGCCTAGAAAAAGTTTATTTTAGGCTACGGAAGTACAGGCCTCCAAAATTTGGGCATTAACCTGACAGAAAAGAACTTGTGATTATGTGGTTGTAGGCAGGGCCGGCTACAGGTTCATGTGGGCCCTTGGGCGATAATTCCCAGTGGGCCCCCTTGAAGCATTTTTGTACATTTACTTGTCCCTCTGTGGCTCCCAAACTGTATAATGACCACCAATGGCCCCTATACAGTATAATGACCACTAGTGGCCCTTCACACAGTATAATGACCACCCAATGCCCCCAAACACAGTATAATGACCCCCAGTGGTCCCACACACAGTATAATGACCCCACAGTGGCCCTCCATTCAGAATAATAACCCCCAGTCTCCCCCCATTCAGAATAATGACCCCCATTATACTGTATGGTGCTCACTGGGGGTCATTATATTGAATGGGGTCTCTGGTGGTCATCATACCGAATGGAGGGTCATTGGTAATCATTATACTAAATGGGGGGCAGCTGTTGCTGCCTACTCGAAAATCAAAAATGTCAGTGGTGGTGAAGGTAGCGATGATGACGTGTCGATGGACGTTACGTGGGTACCCACAAGAGAGGAAGAGGAGGGGAGTTCAGAGGGAGAGACGGAGCAGCAGAGAGGGAGGAGAAGGAGGAGAAGCAGGCAGAGCTCGCAGGACACAGAAGGCAAAAAGCAGACTGCAAATGTATCAGGAGCGAGCCATCCACCATGCACGGTCACTTCTGGCACTCCCAGGATGCCGCCACATGGCTCCGCAGTGTAGGCTTTTTTTAACATGTCAGCGTCTGACAATTGTGTTGCCATCTGCAGTCTGTTGTCAACACATAAGTCGCGGTAAGCCCAACACTCACCTAGGGACGACCGCCTTAGGAAGGTACCTGGCCTCTCATCACCGGGCCCAGTGGGAGCAACGCCGTCAGAACCCACATAGCCACACTCCCGGCTCTCCATTTCCTGCCTATTCTCCTTCTCCTATCTCCTGATTTGTCCTCCACTTCACCTTCCACCATGCTGCCGTCGAGGAGCAGGAAGATGAGGAAGTCGCAATGCTGAATGAATTCCCAGGGGGGCTACTCCATCTAAGACAAGTCAGCAGGAGTCTGAAGAGGAGTCAGAGGAGGATGGTGGCTGGGGGGAGGAGGAGGAGCAAGAAGAACAGGCTTTGAGGGGGACTTTAAATCTTTGGGGATCCCTGGTGTTGTCCGTGGCTGGGGGGAGGAGACCCAGGGCGACATTCTCCTGGGGGATGAGCAGGAGCCAGGGCACTGAACCGCTTCCAATTTAGAGAAAATGGGGGCCTTCATGCTCCAGTGTTTGAAGAGGAACCCCCGTATAAAAAGCATAAAGGGCAACGACCAGTACTGGGTGGCAATGTACTTAGACCCCCGTTACAAACACAAAATGGCAGACATGTTACCAGCATCACAGAGGGCTGGCAGAATGCAGCATTTCCAGGCCTTGCTGCGAGAGATGCTGCATTCTGCTGTTGCGGGCACTGGCCGAGGAATTTCCACCCACAGCGAAACAGGTACCAATCCTACCGCGCCTGCAAGAAGAGGGCGGTTTGAAGATGTGTTGGTCACTATGGATATGAGTTTATTCTTGCAGCCGCCCTCCGGATCCAGCCTCAGGGAATGCCTAGACCGACAGGTCTCCGACTACATCGGGTTAATGACCAATGTGGACACTCTGAGAAGTGAGGAACCCTTGGACTACTGGGTGTGCAGGCTTGACCTGTGGGCAGAGCTGGCACAATTTGCCATGAAACTCTTGGTTTGCCCCTCATCGAGTGTCCTGTCCAAAAGGACATTCAGCGCAGCAGGGGGGATCGTCACCGATAAGCACACTCGCCTAGCTCACGACAGTGTGGACTACCTCACATTTCTAAAAATGAATGAGGCATGGATCTTGGAGGAATTTAACACCTGTGACGACCACATGTAATTGAATTTCCGCATGCCAGCCCACACATATCCGCCACCACCCAGAACAAAGAATGGTCCTTGTCTTATGTATATACAGTATTTTGTGGAAGCAGGTATATCGCAGGCCTCAATCTGTATTTTGTGGAAGCAGGTATATCAAACCCCTTAATAAGTATTTTGTGGAAGCAGGTATATCGAACCCCTTAATCAGTATTTTGTGGAAGCACGTATATCACACCCCTCAATTATTTTTTTTGCCACAACAGTTATATCACACCACCCTGTTTATTTGGGGCAACAGGTATATCGCAGCCTTCAATCAGTATTTTGTGGAAGAAGGAATATCACACCCCTCAATTAGTTTTTTTGGGGGCAACAGATATATCACACCCGTTGCAAATAGTTGTTCCAATAGCGCTTGTCGCTCTATATAGGTGCGGTATCACAGCAGAACCGCACAGAACTGCTGCACAATACAAATGCACTATATACTTTCTATGTTAGAAAGTATATTATAGGTATATCACACCCCTTGCAATTAGTTGTTCCAATAGCGTTTGTCCCTCTATATAGCTGTGGTATCGCAGCAGAACGGCACACAACTGCTGCACAATACAAATGCACTATAATATAATTTCTATGTTAGAAAGTATTTTATAAGTATATCACACCTATCGATAGCACACCGATCGATAGCACACCTATACCAGTCCTTAAAAGGACGTTTGTGGCCCTATTAGCGTTTGGTGTCCCTAACAGCCTGTCCCTGCTCCACAGAATGTTAAAATGGCTGTCAGATCGGGTTCTGTTATAGGATGGGGGTGTGTCCATGTGCTGAAATGTCTCAATTGGCTGTCCTGTCCCACCTGATGGATGTGTCATGGGTCAAAGTTCGGCGCAATGCAAGAGAATATGGCGCCAGCAGACATCGCCATATGTTCACGTGTTCGGCGAATCGTGAACGTGCAAAGTTTGCCCCAAAACGACCGCTGGGTGAACCGCAAGGCGATCTCTATTGAGGTGGTAGATCATGTGACATTTTTATAGAGCCGGTCAGCAGAGGTCCTCCATGGGTTAAATTTGGTAGTCCGAATTTTGGTATCCTCAGACCTCTGGGTATCATTTATTTTTATATGTAACTAATGATATATGTAATGTGCATAAGTCCCACTATAACGGTAGTTACTGACAATTGTATTTTTTCATTTCTCACATTACAATTTTTCAGATACATTTTGGATATTAGAAAAACTGCAACCTTACTTAGTCTGTCAGTGGCTTTTATATTCTATAAACTTGCACTGTGCGTTGAAGTATTGAATGGTGGTTGATAATTCTGTATTAACAATATTTTTAAGGTTGCAATATTTTCTAGAGATATGAGTAAAATATAAGTGTATAGAAACAATCTCCGAGAGAGATAACAGGAGCAAAAAAAAATAAAAATCGCACAATAACCTAACATACAATATTAAGCAAGAATAAAGATAAATGATCAGTTCACCATAAGTCAAGTCACAAACTGCATATCTGGCCGTGCACTGTTAAATATGTTCTCTATGTCAGTTCTCATGTACATATAGAATAGACCAGAAATATTTTTATCGAACATACAAGTCAAAGCCTAAATCTTACTAAACGAAAACCTGGGCTATTGCTCCCCAATGGACATCAACACCGTGACCAGCACCTATTTACTATACAAAATTCATATTTTAGTAGTAAATTAAAAAAAAAGTGAAATCAATTAGAATCAGGGGCACTCAATCTGGGAACCCGTCGAGCCAAATGACATTTATTCAAACAAATAAAAACAACAATAATAAAATATAATAAAATATATAAGATTAGTCATAAATGACCAATACTGCAAAGGACTGGCTCCTATGTAAACCACCGATACAGCAAATGTCCCGGGTAATGAGCCCTATCTAGTGTCTCTGGTGATGGAGATAGAGGAGTCCATATAGGATAGTAGCTGATATACCGTCCTCCGGTCTAAGTCTGCATTGAAAGATGGCTAAATCACTAAAGATATAAAGCAGTGGAACCGCAAGTGCCTATAAGTATAATAAAACAGCCTCTCACCACATTCACCATTTGGCGTGGGGTACTTCGGCATCTCCTCCTTGGTTCACCTGCAGTCTCTTGCTGGGTGCGTGTCCTGGGAGTGGCGTGCTCACACCAACGCGGTGTCCCACGTGGCGCAGCGTCCCTGACGCACAGGTCCTTGGGTGTGTGAAGCAGTATATTCACAAGGTCCTTGACCCTCTAACTTACGGGTCTCAATTCTTCCCGGCTTAACTTTGAATGTCCTCTGGGCAATCTTTCACATGTAGATGTGGCAGTTTTCCATATGTTGCTGTGGTGCTCCGATTTCCTATGTTATGGTTCTAATCCCATATGCGCTCCTCTATTGCCTTGCTGTATCTCTTGGATCAAACGCGTTTCAGGGTATACGCCCCTTCCTCAGTGATCACTCTGACACCACGTGGGACGCCGTGTAGGTGTGTGCACGCCACTCCCAGGACCCGCACCCGGCAAGAGACTGCAGGTGAACCAAGGAAGAGACGCCGAAGTACCCCACGCCAGATGGTGAATGTGTGGGGCACTTTCAGACGGTGAATTATACTTATGGGCACTTGCGGTTCAACTGCTTTATATCTTTAGTGATTTGGGCATCTTTCAATGCAGACTTAGACCGGAGGACGGTATATCAGCTACTATCCTATATGGACTCTGCTATCTCCATCACCAGAGACACTAGATAGGGCTCATTATGCGGGACATTTGCTGTATCGGTGGTTTACATAGGAGCCAGTCCTTTGCAGTATTGGTCATTTATGACTAATCTTATATATTTTATTATATTTTATTATTGTTGTTTTTATTTGTTTGAATCAATGTTATTTGGCTCGACGGGTTCCCAGATTGAGTGCCCCTGATTCTAATTGATTTCACTTCTTGTTTTTTCTACTCGGTTTGGGTGCACCGACAGGTGAGCACCATCCCCAAGAAATCGATCCAGGGGTGAAACCGTCTTATTACAATTTTTGGAAATAAAAAAAAAATACATATACAGTTCAAGTGAACAGCAGATATAAAGACTTGCTAAATATGAAAAAATTATAATATATAAATATATCATCTAAATATATATATATATATATATATATATATATATATATATATATATATATATATATATATATATATATATATAAAAAGCAAAAATTAGTCAGCACACCAGGTAAAAATAAAGAGAAAGTATTCATTCACCCATGTGGTAAAAAAGTAGCAACGTTTCAGCTCAACAACAGGGCCTTTATCAAGCATGGAACAGCAGTGAAGTGAATACAATATATAGGCAAAGCAATTCATCAATGTGCATACATGATTCCAAACCGATGTGTATAATTAATCACGTGATACAAATGTGCATATGTAACATGATCAAAAAATCACAAATCCCAATGATCAATCAGTGATATACAGCATTAGCAATGATTCGATATAACATAAGATGTGCCGATGTGCCGATAAGAACGTGCCGATGTGCAAAAAACTTATAAAAATAGATCATATTCCCCTAATAATTAGGGGGCGGAGAGCTGGAGATGAAGGAAAACAAATTAGTAACCCAACTATATGTTCAAAGGAAAACCGCCGAAACTTAATTTCAAAATTCCAAACATATTCCAAAATTCAAGTGTACTAGAAAAAGAAAAGAAAATAATTATTTAGTAAGTGAATAATAAGTTATTCACTTACTAAATAATTTCTTTCTTTTCTTTTTCTAGTACACTTGAATTTTGGAATATAGTTTCTGGAATAATGGAGACAGATGTACCCAACAGATGAATCCTGGATCGTCCTTTTAAGTGTTAGAATATATACACCCTTGTCATTTTGCCTCCCTTTATAGCTCCCTGTGTTGTTGGTTAACCAGTTTATGCACATTTTGTATAGGAGATCCCTAAATATGGCTGTGTATACTGTGGCACTCATTGATCCACTTTGGCAAGTCTGGTGTCAGTTTTTTGTCATCAGGGTGACTGCTGGACCATCGGTGGGGGAGTTTCATCCCTCTGACGTGGGATGTCCTCCCCTATGTGCCGTATGCAGTTAGCAGTCTTGTTGTGCCATACGAGTCCCGTTTGGGCATATACTGTATTACATTTGGGCAACCTGCCAGGTCATCAGATGGTGGTGTTGCCCTTATGCGTTCTATGCGCATGCGAACAGTAGTAACTGGTTACCTATACTAAGATGGAGCTACGGGCCTTGAGCGGCTAGTGCGTATGTCACATGACGTTGCCACATACCGCTTCTGATGCTGACGCTTCTCTGATGGAATCTATGGTGGGCGTTTGATGACACGTCACACGTTTTCCTTTGGACATATAGGTACACCTGTTGGGTTACTAATTTGTTTTCCTTTATCTCCAGCTCTCCGCCCCCTAATTATTAGAGGAATATGATCTATTTTTATAAGTTTTTTGCACATTGGCACTTTCTTTCATATACCTTTTGTATTTTGAACATCTTATGTTATATCGAATCATTGCTAATGCTGTATATCACTGATTGATCATTGGGATTTGTGATTTTTTGATCATGGTTACATATGCACGTTTGTATCACGTGATTAATTATACACATCGGTTTGGAATCATGTATGCACATTGATGAATTGCTTTGCCTATATAGTGTATTCACTTCACTGCTGTTCCATGCTTGATAAAGGCTCTGTTGTTGAGCCGAAACATCGCAACTTTTTTACCACATGGGTGAATAAATATTTTCTCTTTATTTTTACCTGGTGCGCTGTCCAATTTTCGCTTGATATTTTTGGATTGTGAGCAGTTGTCCAGGGACTTAGCCTCCCACCTACACCCTTTTTCTCCTGGTGCCGCCATATTTTCTATTGTAAATACTATATATAAATATATATATATATCTATAGTGACAAGACCAGGGCGAAAGTGGTAGATGGAGTCTACATTTCCCCTAGATTCCTGTCTTATACAGTCTAAAAAAGCAGCCAGGGAATTGACAGCAAGAGAAACAAGGTTTGTCCTTGCAAAAAACCTGGTTAGAAGGACCTGGCTGCTTGGAGCATGGAGAGTTGGGTGGGTCCCTGCTCCAATTAGCCACTCCAGGTATTCAGGGTAACTGTGTCTGATTACCTAGGAACCTGAGTAGTGTGCTATAAAAGGGCAGACAGCTCACTAGGTGATGGACTCTGCTCCTGGGAGGAACTCAGTTTCTGTGTGAGTAAAAGCAACCCTGTGTTTTTGATGGTACTGGGCACAAGGCTCAGTTCCGTGTAGTGTAGGGACTACGGCATGTTTAGATGTAGCAGCCAGACGGTCAGGTATTTCATTTGTTTTTAACTGCTTTTGTTTGATATTTTCATCTACAAAAAGTGTGTCTATAGCGCCCGTCTATCCCAGGAGACGGTGGTCCCGGAAGCTAATCCCATTACATATGGTGGAGGCTGCTCTAGCACAAAAATCCAGCAAGTTTTATGTCCTGGGTTAGGTCTGCTATGCTTGCAAAACCAAACAGTTCATACATGGAGGAAGCTGTTAAACAGCTGATCCAGGCTAATATTCATCTCCAGAAAGTGAATGCAAATCAGCAGGAGACGAATGCTAACCAGCAAAAAACGAATCGGTTGCTCATAGAGACTACACAAGCTGTGTTCAGAGAACAGCAATCTGTTAATAAAAGTCTAGTGGAGCAGATAAAGGTGAAGGCTGAAAGGCCCCAAGTCCGGGAGGAATCCATCTTTGCGGGGAGGAGAGTGCAAGCTTCCCTTCAAAAAATGGTCGCAGAGGATGATGTGGAGACACACCTCACCGTTTTGGAAGAACCGCTGAAAGAGAGAAACTCCCAGCAGACACCCTTGCTCCATTTCTCAATAGGGAGCCCCAGAAAGCCCACTTTGATTTGAGTGAGCAGGATGCCAGACAGTACCACAAACTGAAAGCAGAAATTCTTGCCCGTTTAGGTGTAACATCTGCGGTCAGAGCCCAGCGGGTGCACGACTGGATAAACCAGCGAGGTCACAAATGTATGATCTTGTTCACCTGGCTAAGAAGTGGCTGCAGCCAGTGGTCTCCACAGCCGCACAGGTGGTTGAAACAGTGGTCCTGGACTGGTTTGTTCTTGCTCTGGCAGTTCGGATACAGCGCTGTATGGGACAAGCGGACCACAGGGATGCGGATCAGCTCGTCACCCTAGTGGAGCTGTATCTGAACACTGAGGAGTATCTACAAGACCTCTCCTACTCAGCCGACCTCAAGGAGCCAGAAGACTGCTGTTCGCGGTAAGACTGTTCCTAATCTAAAGGTGGTGAGGGAGGGCCGTAAAGTAGGAACTGAGCATGACCTATTGCCCGACCTCTTAAGCCAGTTAGCCCTAAATAGCCTTGGGCTGTCAAAAGCATTGTTTGCTGGTGGTGTCAAGGACTGGGCCATGTGGCTGCAAACTGTCCTTTGGTTGATGAGCCTATGGAATGTGACAGTGGGCGGAGGAGGTCATTGTTTGCGGGACCTGCCTACTCTGCCTTGCCAACACCAGATACGCTCGGTGATTGAAGGACGCTCAGTTCAAGCTCTGTTGGACTCTGATAGTGTAGTGACTCTTGTGCATGGCAGCCTGGTGGACACTAGAAAGCTGCAAAAGAGGCAGATGGGGGTCATCTGAATACATGGATATACAAAAGAGTACCACACTGCTATTGTCTCTTTTGAAACCCCATGTGGAAAAGTAACCCATGAAGTGGGGGTTAAAACAGTCTGATGCCTACTGTCATTGTGGGGTGTGATTTTCCTCTGTTTTGGCAAATGTGGAATATGCTTGATAAGTGTTTAAATGTATCTGCTGTGGATACTACTCCCCTGGCTAGACCAGAAAATGTGCAAACATTAGGGGTGACCCAGAGTGAAACCGAGAGTTTTCGCTTAGCAGTACTGGCAGGTGATACTGAGGATGTCCCGGAAATTAGTCTCCCTGACTTGCCAGTCTCCAATGATAACTTTGGGACAGCTCAACTCAGGGACCCCACATTAACCCATGCATGGCAAAGTGTGAAAGTAGTGAATCGGGTGTCTCAAGAGCCTGGGTCAGAGAAAACATTTCTTCATTTTTCTCTGGAGAATGAACTGTTATATAGAGCTGATGAGAAAAATGGACAGGTTGTGAAGCAACTTGTGGTCCCAAAATCGCATCGCCAAAAGGTGATGGATCTAGCCCATTCACATGTGCTAGGAGGGCACTTGGCTTATGAAAACACCAAAGACCAGATTTTTCAGAGGTTTTATTGGCCAAGGGTACATAAAGAGATAATAGAATACTGTGATTCATGCCCAGAGTGTCAGTTACGAAACCCGGTGGCGACTTTTAGGAGTCCGTTAGTGCTACTCCCAATTATTAAAACTCAGTTCGAGAGGATTGCAATGGATTTTATGGGACCTTTTGTTAAGTCTGCTAGAGGTCACTAATACATTTTGGTTGTCCTTGATTATGCTACCCGCTATCCTGAAGCAATACCTCTAAGAAAAACCTCTGCAAAGGTGATAGCAAAGGAGTTGTTCCAGATGTTTACTAGAGTGGGCATACCTAAGGAAGTACTTACTGACCAGGGGACGCCCTTTATGTCAAAGGTTACAAAAAAGTTATGTAAACTGTTGAAAATAACTCGCTTGTGTACCTCAGTTTATCATCCACAAACAGATGGACTAGTGGAAAGGTTCAATAAAATCTTAAAAGGGATGCTCAGGAAAGTGGTGGCACTGGATGGGAAAGACTAGGATTGCCTTTTACAGTATCTTATGTTTTCTGTACGGGAGGTGCCTCAAGCATCTACCAGATTTTCTCCCTTTGAGCTAGTGTATGGTCGGCACCCTCGGGGTCTTTTGGATATTGCCAAAGAGACCTGGGAGATTGAGGCTACACCCTACAAGAGTGTGATTGAACATGTGGCCGAAATGCAGGAAAGAATTGAAAAGGTAATTCCCACTGTAAAAGAACACTTGCTGCAGGCCCAGGAGAGTCAGTCCCGGGTTTACAACAGGTATAGGGGTATAGGGTACTAGTCCTTGTCCCCACAGTAGAAAGTAAGTTTTTGGCCAAATGGCAAGGACCTTATGAAATAGTAGAGAAGGTCGAGAGATGAATTACCAGTTACACCAACCAGGTGTACGTGAACCTAATCAAACCCTGGAAGGACCGAGAGGTGTTGTTAGCAGCTAACAGCAGTGGCTGTTAAAATTTAGAGATGTCGCGAACATAAAATTTTCCGTTCACAAACGGCGAACGCAAATTTATGCAAATGTTTGTGAACGGGCAAACAGGGCGAACCACCATACACTTCAATAGACAGACGAATTTTAAAACCCACAGGGACTCTCTCTGGCCATAATAGTGTTGGAAAAGTTGTTTCAAGGGGAGCAACATCTGGACTGTGGCATTGCCGGAGGGGGATCCATTGCAAAACTCCCATGGAAAATTACGTAGTTGACGCAGAGTGTGGTAAGTTGAATTCGCAATGCGATTAATATAACCTGTATTAATCGCATTGCGATTACAACTTAGATCTGAGTTCCTAATGGTTGTATTGCTAGAATATAACGAAGCTTCAGAATGAATTTAAGATGGATGCCGTCCTTGCTTTTTGATAGGGGGTGGGAGGGTCTGGGAGGGAGACTGATGTACTAGCCCTAAAAAGGGCTTTTTGGGGTGCTGTCAGGACGCTGTCCTTACAGCAGAGATCAGATGAGTTTTTCAGGACTGGAGTGGACACTGAATACACTAGTCAAGCTATCGATTTCCCTATTAAATCAGCAGCAGCTACACTGTCCCTCCTCTCACTAAGACTGCAGCTTCCGAATTAATCTAAAATGGATGCTGTCCAGGAGATGGGAGGGTCTGGGATGGAGGGTATGCTGCTGATTGGCTGGAATGTGTCTGCTGACTGTGAGGTACAGGGTCAAAGTTTACTTAATGATGATAATAAGGGGCAGACCGAACATCGCATATGTTCGCCCGCCGCCGGCGAATAGTTTGGGACATCTTATTTGCGAATTCAACTCAGAGCTGGGTACCTAATGGTTGTATTGCTAGAATATAACGAAGATTGAGAATATAGCTCTATATTCTCAATCTTCGTTATATAATTCTAGCAATACAACCATTAGGAACCCAGCTCTAAGCTGAATTCGCAATGCGATTAATATAACCTGCATTAATCGCATTGCGAATTTAACTTAGAGCTGGGTTCCTAATGGTTGTATTGCTAGAATATAACGAAGATTGAGAATATTGCGCTATATTCGTCAATTCTAGCAACACAACCATTAGGACCTCAGATCTAAGTTGAATTCGCAATGCGATCAATACAGGTTATATTAATCGCATTGAGATTGCAACTTAGATCTGAGTTCCTAATGGTTGTATTGCTAGAATATAACGAAGCTTCAGAATGAATTTAAGATGGATGCCGTCCTTGCTTTTTGATAGGGGTGGGAGGGTCTGGGAGGGAGACTGATGTACTAGCCCTAAAAGGGCTTTTGGGGTGCTGTCAGGACGCTGTCCTTACAGCAGAGATCAGATGAGTTTTTCAGGACTGGAGTGGACACTGAATACACTAGTCAAGCTATCGATTTCCCTATTAAATCAGCAGCAGCTACACTGTCCCTCCTCTCACTAAGACTGCAGCTTCCGAATTAATCTAAAATGGATGCTGTCCAGGAGATGGGAGGGTCTGGGATGGAGGGTATGCTGCTGATTGGCTGGAATGTGTCTGCTGACTGTGAGGTACAGGGTCAAAGTTTACTTAATGATGATAATAAGGGGCAGACCGAACATCGCATATGTTCGCCCGCCGCCGGCGAATAGTTTGGGACATCTTATTTGCGAATTCAACTCAGAGCTGGGTACCTAATGGTTGTATTGCTAGAATATAACGAAGATTGAGAATATAGCTCTATATTCTCAATCTTCGTTATATAATTCTAGCAATACAACCATTAGGAACCCAACTCTAAGCTAATTCGCAATGCGATTAATATAACCTGCATTAATCGCATTGCGAATTTAACTTAGAGCTGGGTTCCTAATGGTTGTATTGCTAGAATATAACGAAGATTGAGAATATTGCGCTATATTCGTCAATTCTAGCAACACAACCATTAGGACCTCAGATCTAAGTTGAATTCGCAATGCGATCAATACAGGTTATATTAATCGCATTGAGATTGCAACTTAGATCTGAGTTCCTAATGGTTGTGTTGCTAGAATTGACGAATATAACGAATATAGCGCTATATTCTCAATCTTCGTTATATTCCAGCAATACAACCTTTAGGAACCCAGCTCTAAGTTAAATTCGCAATGCGATTAATACAGGTTATATTAATCGCATTGCGATTACATCTATTAACACTGCAGCTTCAGAATGAATCTAAGATGGATGCCGTCCTTGCTTTTTGATAGGAGGTGGGAGGGTCTGGGAGGGAGGGTATGCTGATTGGCTGGAATGTGTCTGCTGACTGTGAGGTACAGGGTCAAAGTTTGCTCAATGATAAAGTATTGGGCAAACGCAAACATCGCAAACAAGCCTTTCAGAACCTGAAGCACGCTCTGTGCCCAGCCAGTGTTAGTCCCACCAAATTTTAAAAGTGACTTCATTGTGCAAATAGATGCCTCTGATGTTGGTGTAGGGGCTGTGTTGTCACAAATGAGGGCTGGTGAAGAGTAACCAGTGTGTTACCCGAGTAAAGGGTTAAATGAACATGAGAAGAAATACTCCATTGTAGAAAATGAGTGTTTTGCAATTAAGTGGGCAGTAGAAGCTCTCAGGTATTATTTGGTAGGGAGAACATTCAAACTGGTAACTGACCATGCTCCCCTTAACCCCTTAAGGACCAAGGGCGTACATGTACGCCCTTGCGTCCTGGTACTTAAGGACCAAGGGCGTACATGTACGCCCTGTGGATATCCGATCACCGCTGCGCACGTGGCGGTGATCGGAACAAGATGCCTGCTGAAATCAACCAGCAGGCATCTTGGCACAATGCCCAGGGGGGTCCTGTGACCCCCATGTCAGCGATCGCAGCAAACCGCAGGTCAATTCAGACCTGCGGTTTGCTGCGCTATTTGTAGTCTCTGATCCCTGCGGTCTGTGACCGCGGGGATCAGAGACTAAAATATGCCCCAAAGTGTAAATTTTAACCCCCCCCCCCGCACCCCGCCATCTTAGTGTCCCCCCGGGTGGTGCAGGGGGGGGATTGCGGGCGGTGCTGTGGGTGGGCGATCCCCCGCCCGCCTCCTTTCAATCGATTTCCCTGGTGTCTAGTGGGTATAGCAGGGGGTCAGCACATTGCTGACCCCCTGCTATAAACTGCTGACATATGTGCTGCAGATGTCAGCAGTTTAACCCCTTCTATACCTCTCTTCCCATCACCCGCTGCTCTGTAATGGCAGCGGATGATGGTTACCATGGCAGCAGGACGCTTTCAGAAGCGTCCTGCTTGCCATGGTATAGTAACTCTGGTCAGACTTCTGCTAAAGGCAGAAGTCTGACCAGACTGTGAAAAGTAAAAAAATACAGTGCAGTACACTATATAGTGTACTGTTCTGTATTATATAGACACCAGATCCACTGGATCTACAAGAACCAAGTGGGTCTGGGTCAAAAAAGTGAAAACAAAAGTAAAAATTAGAAAAATACATATCACTGAATAAAAAATAAAAAAACAAATAAACTACACATATTAGGTATCGCCGCGTCTGTAAAAATCTCCTCTATAAAAATATCACGCGACCTAACCCCTCACACAAATGCCGTAAAAAAAACCACAAAAAAATGGTGTAAAAAAGCCATTTTTTGTCACCTTGCATCACAAAAAGTGTAATACCAAGTGATCAAAAAGGCGTATGCCTCCCAAAATAGTACCAATAAAACAGCCATCTCATCCCGCAAAAAATGAGTCCTTATATAGGACAATCGCCCAAAAAAATAAAATATGGCTCTCAGACTATGGAGACACTGAAACATATTTTTTTTTTCTAAAATGCTATTATTGTGTTAAAGTAAAATAAATAAATAAAAAGTATACATATTATGTATCGCCGCGTCCGTAAAAACCTTCTCTATAAAAATATCACATTATCTAACCCCTCAGGTAAATACTGTTAAAAAAATAAAATAAAAACATTTTTGTCACCTCACATCTCAAACTGTAATAGCAAGCGATCAAAAAGTTATATGCACCCAAAAATAGTGCCAATCAAACAGTCATCTCATCCCGCAAAAAATGATACCCCACATAGGACAATCACCCCCAAAAAAAAAAAAATATAGGGCTCTCAGACTATGGAGACACTAAAACATGATTTGTTTTGTTTTAAAAAATGATAATATTGTGTAAAACTTAAATAAATAAAAAGTATACATATTTGGTATCGGCGCGTCCGTCGCAACCTGCTCTATAAAAATAACACATGACCAAAACCCTCAGGTGAACACAACAAAAAAAATAAAATAAATACGGTGTCAAGAGCCATTTTTGTTACCTTACATCACAAAGTGTAATAGCAGGCGACCAAAATGTCATATGCACCCCAAGATAGTTCCAATCAAACCGCCATCTCATCCCGCAAAAAATGAGCCCCTACATAAGACAGTCGCCCAAAAAATAAAAAAAATATATGGCTTTCAGAATGTGAAGACACTAAAAAATCATTTTATTCAAAAATGCTGTATTATGTAAAACTGAAACAAAACCCCCCAAAAAGTAGCCATATTTGGTAGTTCAACGATGTAAATAACAAAAAATAAAAACGGTCCGAAAATAGCTATTTTTTTGCAAATTTTCCATTGTAATCAATTTTTCCAGTAACAAAGCAAGGGTTAACAGCCAAACAAAACTCAATATTTATTGCCCCGGTTCTCTAGTTTGCAGAAACACCCCATATGTGGTCATAAACTGCTGTAAACTGCTGTATGGCCAAACGGCAGGGCGTAGAAGGAAGGGAACGCCATATGGTTTTTGGAAGGTAGATTTTGCTGGACTGGTTATTTGACACCATGTCCCATTTGAAGCCCCCCTGATGCACCCCTACAGTAGAAACTCCAAAAAAGTGACCCCATTTTGGAAAGTACGGGATAAGGTGGCAGTTTTGTTTGTATTATTTTAGGGTAAATATGATTTTTGGTTGCTCTATATTACACTTTTTTTGAGGCAAGGTAACAAAAAATAGAAATTCCGAAATTTCATCTCCATATGCCAATAACTCTTGTGGAACACCTAAAGGGTTAACAAAGTTTGTAAAATCAGTTTTGAATACCTTGAGGGGTGTAGTTTCTTAGATGGAGTCACTTTTTTGGAGATTCTACTCTAGGGGTGCATCTGGGGGCTTCAAATGGGACATGGTGTCAAAAATCCAGTCCAGCAAAATCCGCCTTCCAAAAACCATATGGCGTTCCCTTACTTCTGTGCCCTGCCGTTTGGCCATACAGCAGTTTACGCCCACATATGGGGTGTTTCTGAAAACTACAGAATCGGGGCAATAAAAATTGAGTTTTGTTTTGCTGTTAACCCTTGCTTTGTTACTGGAAAAAATGGATTCAAACGGAAAATTTTCCAAAAAATCGAAATTCTGAAATTTTATCTCCATTTGCCATCAACTCTTGTGGAAAACCTAAAGGGTTAATGACGTTTGTAAAATCAGTTTTGAATACCTTGAGGGGTGTAGTTTCTAGAATGGGGTCATTTTTGGATGGTTTCTATTATGTAAGCCTCACAAAGTGACTTCAGACCTGAACTGGTCCCTAAAAAGTGGGTTTTTAAAAATTTCTGAAATTTCAAGATTTGCTTCTAAACTTCTAAGCCTTGTAACGTCCCCAAAAAATAAAATGGCGTTCCCAAAATGATCGATACATGAAGTAGACATATGGGGAATGTAAATTAATAACTTTTTTGGGCGGTATTACTATGTATTATAGAAGTAGAGAAATTGAAACTTGGAAAATTGCTAATTTTTCCAAATTTTTGGTAAATTTGATATTTTTTTATAACTAAAAATGAAATTTTTCGACTTAATTTTACCAGTGTCATGAAGTACAATATGTGACGAAAAAACAATCTCAGAATGGCCTGGATAAGAAAAAGCGTTTTAAAGTTATCACCACATAAAGTGACACTGGTCAGATTTGCAAAAAATGGCCTGGTCCTAAGGTGAAAATGAGCCCGGTTCTTAAGGGGTTAAGTGGATGTGCCAAAACCGGGAGAAAAACAGGCAAGTGACCAGATGGTTCATATCTCTACAAGATTATAGTTTTACAGTGGAATATAGACCCGGGCATCAGCTTGGAAATGCCGATGCCCTGTCTAGAGTGCACTGTTTAAGAGCACAGTGCGTTCCTACCCCAAGGTAGAAATAGGGAGGGGGGGGGGGGAATATGTGACAGAACCAGGGGGAAAGTGGTAGATGGAGTCTACATTTCCCCTAGATTCCTGTCTTATACGGTCTAAAAAAGCAGCCAGGAAATTGACAGCAAGGGAAACAAGGTTTTATCCTTGCAAAGGTTTTGTCAAAAACCTGGTTAGAAGGGCCTGCCTGCTTGGAGCAGGGAGAGTTGGGTGGGTTCCTGCTCCAATTAGCCACTCCAGGGTATTCAGGGTAACTGTGTGAGTAAAAACAACCCTGTGTTTTTGATGGAACTGAGCCTTGTGACCAGTACCATGTAGTGTAGGGACTACGGTATGTTTAGATGTAGCAGCCAGACGGTCAGGTATTTCATTTGTTTTTGATCTGTTTTTGTTTAAGATTTTTATCTGCAAAAAGGTCAATAAAACTGGCTGAGGCCAGTTGTATTAAACTTGCGTGGACTGGACTGTTGTATTTGTGTGCCTATAGCACCCGTCTATCCCAGGAGACAGTGATCTCGGAAGCTAATCACATTACAATATATACACTGTAGGAGGGCACAAGGGACCATTGTTGATGTAGAAATGTGTCAATGAGGTTCCTGGCCTCGGTGAAGTAAGAGCCAGTAGCTGGTTGACACTTTGTTATTTAGTATAGCTGTGATAAGCTGATCCGGGACGGCTCTTACTGGGAGTAGTCATAGTGTTGGGTGAGTGACTACTCCCCACGTTCCAGGCCGGGTCTTAACTGGCCTACAAAAAACAGCCAGCAGTGTCAGGTGGTGGTGGTGATTAATTGTCTGACTGTGGAGCACTGTGTAGGGCTGTGTGGGATCAGAGTCTGAGCTGGAGTGGCAGTGCCTGAAAGACTGAGGACAAAGCGAGGTCCACCTACACCCCGTGAGGTTACGGTACTGTGCAAAACCATACCTGTGTTGTGCTATAGATATGGGACTTTACTGTTTCTTTAATGCCGGATGGAGAAAGCCGGTCACTGCCGTTTACTGCCTTATTGTTTTGTCAAGAATAAAAGACAACAGTTGCTTTGCTTTTACCACTTAAAGGCTGCTGTGTTTTTATCTGAAGGCTACCATTGGGGCAGATACCTGCAATTGGTGGAGGATGCGGGCAAAGCAATTGTTGCGAGGAGCAACAGCAAGTTAAAGGGCCAGAAGCTGAAATATTTGTGTTGGACATTTAAAGGGCCAGTAGCCTAAGTTACTGAACTGACCTTTTAAGATATTTTTTTTGTCATTGGATGACATGGGTTAAGGCTGCAATTAAAATAAAATATGAGGAGGTTAAAATGGAGGATATTGTGAAGCACCTTGTGCAGGCCAGTACTCAGCAGCAGCAAGCGCTTGCAGTGTCTGTACAAGCACAACAGGAGACTAACCAGCTTCTCCTAAAGCAAATGGCCATAATGTCAGAAGCCATCCGGGTCAAGGAGACCCCAGCTTCCCACAGTAATGAGGAATGCCAGCTAGCGCGGAGGATGGTACGAGAAGCCATGCAAAAAAAACCCACAGAGGACGACTTAGAAGCCTTCCTCACAGTCTTCAAGTGGGTCGCTTAGTGTGTGAGACTACCAGCTCAGCAATGGGCCGAGGTCTTGGCCCCATTTCTCTCAGGCAAACCCCAGAAGGCATATGATGACTTGTAATTGCAGGATGCGCTGAAATACCCCAAACTAAAAGCAGAGATTTTGGCACGTCTGGGGGTAACCTTAACAGTCCGGGCTCAGAGGGTGCATCAATGGGGGTCCAGAAATGGCTACAGCTGGATGTCTGTTCACCAGTCAAAATGGTGGAACGGGTCGTAATGGACCGCTTCATGCACACTCTCTCCAAGACAGTGCAGTGCTGGGTTGCATAAGAGAGATATTATGCAGTGGAGCACACCATAGCTGACTCGAGGTCCCTGACCTCCCCATACTGGAATGCACGGAGTGACTCTGAAGGCCAGAGGAAGGGACTAAAAACTCCTCAGGAAGGACGTTTTAAGTAGAGTTGAGCGAACACCTGGATGTTCGGGTTTGAGAAATTCGGCCGAACTTCATCCCGAACCCTATTGAAGTCAATGGGGACCCGAACTTTTGGGCACTAAAAAGGCTGTAAAATAGTCCAGGAAAGGGCTAGAGGGCTACAAAACGCAGTAAAATGTAGGTAAATCCCCTGCAAACAAATGTGGATAGGGAAATGAATTAAAATAAAATAAAATAAATAAAAATTTAGCAATATTAATTGGAGAGGTCCCATAGCAGAGAATAAGGCGTCATGTCACCCACCAATGGAGAAGGCCACTTTTAGATAATTAGGCCCCTGGCACCTAGACGGAGGAGAGGTTCATTTAACTTTTGGTTGCTCCGCAATATAATGGTAAAATTAAAAATAGAGGATTCAATAAAGAAGTGCAGCGGAGTACAAGAATATATGGTTGAGGGGGAGGCAGTTATAAATGTCTATTCTGAACAAGGGATGGACAGGTCCTGTGGGATCCATGCCTGGTTCATTTTTATGAACGTCAGCTTGTTCACGAAGAACGTGTGCCGCCACTACATTTACCCAGTGTGCAGTTAGGGAGATATAGCGTCCCTGGCCGTGCTTACTGGTCCACGTATCTGTGGTTAGGTGGACCTTGCCACAGATGTCATTGCGCAGTACACAATTGATTTTATCGGATACTTGGTTGTGCAGGGAAGGCATGGCTCTCTTGGAGAAGTAGTGGCGGCTGGGAACAACATACTGTGGGAAAGCCATCGCCATCAGCTGTTTGAAGCTGTCTGTGTCCACCATCCTGAATGACAGTATTTCAAAGGCCAGTAGTTTAGAAATGCTAGCATTCAGGCCCAGGGCTCGAGGCTGGCTAGATGGGAATTTACGCTTTCTCTCTAAGGTTTGTGATATGGAGAGCTGAACGCTGCCGTGTGACGGTGGTGGTGTTGGTGGCACATCCTCTGTTTGGTGGGCGGCAGGTGCCAACATTCCTCCTGAGGAACAGGCCGAGGCAGCAGCCGAAGAGGGAGCAGGGGGAGCCTGAGTGAGTTCCTTGTTTTTAAGGTGTTTACTCAACTGCAGTTCATGCTTTGCATGTAGATGCCTGGTCATGCAGATTGTGCTAAGGTTCAGAACGTTAATGCCTCGCTTCAGGCTCTGATGGCACAGCGTGCAAACCACTCGGGTCTTGTCGTCAGCACATTGTTTAAAGAAGTGCCATGCCAGGGAACTCCTTGAAGCTGCCTTTGGGGTGCTTGGTCCCTGGTGGCGGTGGCCAGTAGCAGGCGAACTCTCTTGGCGGCGGCTGTTCTGCTTTTGCCCCCTGCTCCCTCTTTTGCTACGCTGTTGGCTCGGTCTCACCACTGCCTCTTCCTCTGAACTATGAAAGTCAGTGGCACGACCTTCATTCCATGTGGGGTCTAGGACCTCATTGTCCCCTGCATCGTCTTCCACACAGTCTTCCTCCCTGACCTCCTGTTCGGTCTGCACACTGCAAAAAGACGCAGCAGTTGGCACCTGTGTTTTGTCATCATCAGAGACGTGCGGACTCCGATGAGGTGATATTCCCATGTCCTCATCATCAGGATACATCAGTGGTTGTGCATCAGTGCATTCTATGTCTTCCACCACTGGGGAAGGGCTAGGTGGATTCCCTTGGGAAACCCTGCCAGCAGAGTCTTCTAACAGCATAAGAGACTGTCTGCTGCATAACTTGAAGCTCTCACAGTTTCCATGATATGCATGGGGGTGATGTGACAGACTGATGGGCTTGGTTTTCAAGCGCCACCTGTGCGCTTTCTGCAGGAGACTGGGTGGGAGATAATGTTGTGAACGTGCTGGATCCACTGTCTGCCACCCAATTGACGAGCACCTGTACTTGCTCAGGCCTTACCATCCTTAGAACGGCATTGGGCCCCTCCTAATATCGCTGTAAATTCTGGCGGGTACTGGAACCTGAGGTAGTTGGTTCACTAGGACGTGTGGCTGTGGCAGAACGGCCACGTCCTCTCCCAGCACCAGAGGGTCCACTAACAACACCACGACCATGTCCACGTCCCTTACTAGATGTTTTCCTCATTGTTACCGTTCACTATAATAAGAAAAAAATTATTTGGCCCAATGCATTGAATTCAAATTCAGGCCTTTTTTTACAGGCAACTTACACTATCTGGCTATTTATTTATGTACCATATTACACTAATCCAGGCACAGCAGTAACCACAGATTTAGGGGAATATCAACTGTGGGCCTAGTATTTAGGCCCTGAATGAAAGGTATCCTTTTACGGACAGATTTACACTTTGAGATGCACAGTAGCGTGTGAAAAAATATGTAGGATTATGCCTTCAGCAATTGTAATTTAACACTTTGTGTAATATACCCTTTAACGGACAGAAATACACTTGGAGATGCACGGTAGCGTGTGAAGTTATTGAGGGTGACCCTCTCAGCACTTGTATATACACCTTAAGTGCAATATACCCTTTTATGGACAGAAATACACTAAGAGATGCACAATAGTGCGTGCAGATTTACAGGATTATGCTTTCAGCAATTGTAATGTAACACTTTTTGTAATATACCCTTTTACGGAAAGAAATATACTTGGAGATGCACGCTGAGTGTAATAAACCCTTTTACGGACAGATTAACACTTGGCCTGCAACAGCTGGAACACCAGATTAAGGGTATTGCTATATTGGCAAGTGAATTTCACCCCAGAACAAAATCTATCCTTTGCCGGACACTATTAAACTTGGCCAGCCACAGCTGAAACCACTGATTTATGGTATTGCTATTTTGGCAATTGAATTTCACCCCAGAAAAAATATATCCTTTGCCGGACAATATTAAACTTGGCCAGTCACAGCTGGAACACCAGATTTACGGTATTTATATTTTTGCAACTGAATTTCACTGCAGAAAATAATATATCCTATGACGGACGCTATGAAACTTGTCCAGTTACAGCTGGAACACCAGATTTACGGTATTGCTATTTTGGTAATTGAATTTCACCCCAAAATAAAATATATCCTTTGCCGGACACTATTAAACTTTGCCAGCCACTGCTGGGACACCAGATTTAGGGGATTGCTATTTTGGCAATTGAATATCACCACAGAAAAAAATCTTTCCTTTGCCAGACAGCAGACAGTATTACACTTGGCTAGCCATAGCTGGAACACCAGATTTAGGGTATTGCTATTTTGGCAATGAAATTTAACCCCTCAATAAAATATAGAAATTTCTATCCTGAGTTTCTAGGGGTGACTAAGCACAGCCAAGCCCCTGATATAGGATATAGCAAAAAAAAAAAACTAGTATTGATGGACTTGGGGGCAGCTTGTGCTGGTGCACCACAAGACATAAAATGGCCTCCGGTGACCCCAGAAAAAAGTGACAGAAAAATGCTATGTGCAGCCTAAAAACCAGTGAGCAATTAACTAGCAGAAGTTGAATGTTTCACAGGTGTAGATCGATCACTTCATTAGGTGTTTTTGCTGAGTTTTCCCTGCCTAATCTCGCCCTCACAGCAGCTGCGTCCTATCCCTACACTAATCAGAGCAGAGTGACGTGCGGCGCTATGCGACTCCAGCTTAAATAGAGGCTGGGTCACATGCTGCACTTGGCCAATCACAGCCATGCCATTAGTAGGCATGGCTGTGATGGCTTCTAAGGGCAAGAAGTAAAACACTAGCTGATTAGCTGCTGTGCAGCCCTTAAGAAAGCGGGAAGAAATCACCGAACAACGGACCCGAACCCGAACTTTTTTGAAAATGTCCGGGTCCGTGTCCCGAACACCCCAAAATTCAGTACGAACCCGAACTATACAGTTCGGTTTCACTCATCCCTAGTAATAACCTTCCAATTATCCTTCAAATGAGAGTTTCTAAAGGAAGGAACAAAAATACCAAGCTTCAAAAAAGTAAAATTTAGCCAACTAAGCAAGGCCATAGGCCTAACTAACTGGGACAAAGTCCTCAAAAATAAAAATACAGCCACAAACTGAGATCTTTAAAAGCATCCTAAAATCTCATTGTGAGAGGTACATACCGTATGGGAATAAAAGGTTAAGGAACAAAAAGAAACTAATGTGGATAAATAGAAATGTAAAAAAAGCAATAAGTGACAAAAAGAAAGCATATAAATCACTAAAACAGGAGGGTAGAGAGGAAGCACTGATAAACTATAAGGAAAAAAAATATGTAAAAAACAAATAAAAGCGTCCATACTAGAGACCGAGAGAATAATTGCCAAAGAGAAAAACTAACCCTAAAATGTTCTTCAATTATATAAGATTTAAAAAAGTATAAATCTGAAGGTGTCGGCCCTTTAAAGAGTAATGAGGGGGCAGGTTGCAGAGAGCGACGAGGATAAAGCAAAACTATTAAATATTTTATTTCTCCACTATATTCACTGAGGAAAATAAACTGTCAGATGAAATGCAGAATGTAAAAGTAAATTCCCGATTAAAAGTGCCCTGTTTGAACCAGGAAGAAGTACAACAGAGACTTAAAAATATTAAAATAGAAAAAATCGCCAGGAACGGATGGCATACACCTCCGTATCCTAAGGGAATTAAGTGATGTCATAGCCAGACCTTTATTGCTGATATTTACGGGCTCTATACTGACAGGGAATGTTCCACAGGATTGGCGCATAGCAAATTTAGTGCCAATATTCAAAAAGAGTCCAAAAACAGAGCCTGGAAATTATAGGCCGGAAAGTTTAACATCTGTAGTTTGGAATCTGTTTGAAAGGTTTCTAAGAGATGCTATCTTGGAGTATCTCAATGAAAATAAGCAAATAACGCCATATCAGCATGGCTTCTTGATCATGAGGGATTGGTCATGCCAAAAGAATTTAATCAGTTTCTATGAGGAGGTAAGTTCTAGACTTGACAGCGGCAAATCAATGGATGTTGTATATCTGCACTTCTCCAAAGCATTTGACACTGTACCTCATAAAAAGGTTAGTATATAAAATGAGGATGCTCGGACTGGGAGAAAATGTCTAAGTGGGTAAGTAACTGGCTGAGTGACAGAAAACAGAGGGAGGTTATTAACAGTACACACTCAGATTGGGTCACTGTCACTAGTGAGGTACCTCAGGGGTCAGTATTGGACCCTATTCTCCAATATATTTATTAATGATCTTGTAGAAGGTTTGCATAGTGATATATCAATTTTTGCAGATAAAATTAAACTGTGTAAAGTAATTAACACTGAAGAGGACAGTTTTTCTGCTACAGAGGGATCTGGATAGATTGGAGGCTTGGGCAGAGAAATGGCATATGAGGTTTAACACTGACAAATGTAAAGTTATGCACATGGGAAGGAATAATGCAAGTCACCCGTACATACTAAATGGTAAAACACTAGGTAACACTGACATGGAAAAGGATCTAGGAATTTTAATAAACAGCAAACTAAGCTGTAAAAACCAGTGTCAGGCAGCTACTGCCAAGGCCAATAAGATAATGGGTTGCATCAAAAGGGGCATAGATGCCCGTGATGAGAACATAGTCTTACCACTTTACAAATCACTAGTCAGACCACACATGGAGTACTGGTTACAGTTCTGGGCTCCTGTGAACAAGGCAGACATAGCAGAGCTGGAGAGGATTCAGAGGAGGGCAACTAAAGTAATAACTGGAATGGGGCAACTACAGTACCCTAAAAGGTTATCAAAATTAGGGTTATTCACTTTAGAAAAAAGAGAATTGACGGGAGATCTGATAACTATGTATAAATATATCAGGGGTCAGTACAGAGATCTCTCCCATCATCTTTTTCTCCTCAGGACTGTGACTGTGACAAAGGGACATCCTCTGCGTCTGGAGGAAAGAAGGTTTGTACACAAACATAGAATAGCATTCTTTACGGTAAGAGCAGTGAGACTATGGAACTCTCTGCCTGAGGAGGTGGTGATGGGGAGTACAATAAAGGAATTCAAGAGGGGACCGGATGTATTTCTGGAGTGTAATAATATTACAGGCTATAGCTACTAGAGAGGGGTCGTTGATCCAGGGAGTTATTCTGATTGCCTGATTATCCCCTTCAGTGGGAAAAATTGGCTTCTGTCTCACAGGGTTTTTTTGCCTTCCTCTGGATCAACTTGTAGGAAACAGGCCGAACTGGATGGATAGATGTTTTTTTTCGGTCTTGTATACTATGTTACTATTGTGCCAGATTGTGTTAGTGAATACGGATCCGTCCTGGCACACAATGTAAGTCAATGGGGATGGATCAGTTTTCACTGACACCATCTGGCACAATAGAAAACGTTTTGGCTCAGTTTCATCAGACAAGCAGCAAGCAGCGTTTTAGTGTCAGTCTCCAAAGCGTAAATGAGAGACTGAACTGATGCAAACTGATGCATCCTGAGCGGATCCTTTTCCATTCCGAATGCATTAGAATGCAAACTGATCCGTTCTGAACCACTTGTGAAAGCCTTGAACAGATCTCGCAAACGGAAAGACAAAACGCGACTGTAAAAGTAGATAAATAAGTGTTTATGACCTCTTAGTAGTTTATAGACAAGGTTTATGAGATGACCAGCTAGAAAAACAGTTAACTCTTTGTGACAGAATGGCTCAATAGTTTTAATAAAGACCAATATAAAAAAAATATAAAAATGGCAACTTACTGTCACTTGCATTTCTCACTGGATATGACTGTGTATAATTATTTACACACTCCAGCAACTGAGGACTGATGGATGCACAATAATTTTCCACAGCTTTTATCTGTGATGGGCCTGGAGATGAATCAGTTCGAAATATTGCTTGACAGTATTCCCGACAGTTGGTGTGCCGCCCAGCATAACTACAGCAAACAGAACCCACTGAAAAGTACAAAAATAAAGTGCTAAGCCATGAATTTTATGCAAAGTGCTTGTGAAATATGGCAAGAAACATATATAATACAGAAACAAAAAAAGACAAAAAACAGCGCCTCATGTGCGGTACGTCTGGACTAAAAGTAATAGGAAATGGTGCGTATTGCGCTTACCAGATCCTGTTGTGAGGAGTTACAACAGCTATAAGAGCCTTGCTGGTGATTGCCCTCACTGGCTTAAGGGGATGCTTTGCTGCTGCCTGGTCCCGTCCTGTCTTGTTGCTGCGAGCTTCAGAAGTAGTAGATTTAATGGTTTGAAGAAAAATAGGACCACTTTCTGGCGCTGTAGGTATATAAATCGATCCGCACGATGGCTTGGATGTTTTTTTCTTCTTATTTAATGATGATAAAGCTGTCTACGCGTTTCAAGGGCGTACAGCCCTCCTCAGCATACTGTCCTGAGGAAGAGGGCTGTGCGTCCTTAAAACGCGTAGACAGCTTTATTATAATTAATTAAAAGGAAAAAACATCCAAGCAATCGTGCGGATTGGTTTTATATGCCTTCAGCGCTGGAAAGTGGTCCTATTTTTCTTCAAACCATCAGAGAAACATATATATATATATATATATATATATATATATATATAACAAAACTGGGGAACTGGAAGTAGTAATGTGTGAGGAGGACTATAACATGGTGGGAATAACGGAGACATGGCTGGATGATAGCTATGACTGGGCAGTTAATGTACGAGGTTACAGTCTGTTTAGAAAGGATCGTCAAAACCGGAGAGGAGGAGGGGTCTGCCTTTATGTAAAGTCCTGTCTAAAGCCCACAGTCTAATAAGTTATAAGTATTGGACATGAACATGTGGAGTCACTGTGGGTAGAGATACATGGAGCCAAAAACAATAATAAATTAATAATAGGAGTTTACTATAAACCACCTAATATACCAGAGTCCACAGAAAATTTATTACTAAACGATATATAGACTGAGAAACTGAAAGCTGTACATCGCATAAAGGAAACAGGTTCTTGGCAATTACCAAAGACAATTACCTTTCCCAACTGGTTCAGGACCCGACTAGAGGGACGGCCATACTGGACTTAGTATTAACCAATAGACCTGACAGAACAATAGATATGCAGGTTGGGGGACACCTTGGAAATAGTGACCATAAAGTAATACCTTCCAATTATCATTCAAATGAGCATTTCTACAGGGAAGAACAAAGATACCAAGCTTCAAAAAAGCTAAATTTAGCCAACTAAGCGAGGCCATAGGCCTAACTAACTGGGACAAAGTCCTCAAAAACAAAAATACAGCCACAAGATGGGATATCTTTAAAAGCATCCTAAAATCTCATTGTGAAAGGTACATACTGTATGGAAATAAAAGGTTAAGGAACAAAAAGAAACCAATGTGGACAAATTGAAATGTAAAGAAAGCAATAAATGACAAAAGGAAAGCGTATAAAAATCACTAAAACAGGAGGGTAGCGAGGAGGCACTGAAAAACTATAAGGTAAAAAATAGAACATGTAAAAAACAAATAAAAGCGTCCATACTAGAGACCGAGAGAATAATTGCCAAAGAGAGAAAAACTAACCCTAAAATGTTCTTCAATTATATAAGATTTAAAAAAGTATAAATCCGAAGGTGTCGGCCCTTTAAAGAGTAATGAGGGGGCAGTTGCAGAGAGCGACAAGGAGAAAGCAAAGCTGTTACATTTTTTTTCTCCGATGTATTCACTGAGGAGAATAAACTGATGAAGTGCTGAATGTAAAAAAAAAATCCCCCATTAAAAGTGTCCTGTCTGACGCAAGAAGACTTACAACAGCGAATTAAAAAGATAAAAATAGACAAATCACCAGAACCAGGTGGCATACACCCCCGTATCCTAAGGGAATTAAGTAATGTCATAGCCAGACCCTTATTTCTGATATTTGCGGACTCTATACTGACAGGGAATGTTCCACAGGATTGGCGCATAGCAAATGTGGTGCCAATATTCAAAAAGGGTCCAAAAACAGAGCCCGGAAACTAAGCTGGTAAGTTGAACATCTGTTGTGGGTAAACTGTTTGAAGGTTTTCTGAGAGATGCCATCTTAGAGGGTCTCAACGGAAATAAGCAAATAACGCCATATCAACATGGCTTCATGAGGGATCGGTCATGCCAAACGAATTTAATCAGTTTCTATGAGGAGGTAAGTTCTAGACTTGGCAGCGGCGAATCAATGGATCTCTTATATCTAGACTTCTCCAAAGCATTTTACACTGTACCACATAAAAGATTAGTATATAAAATGAGGATGCTCGGACTGGGAGAAAGTGTCTGTGTGGGTAAGTGGCTGAGTGACAGAAAACAGAGGGTGGTTATTAATGGTACACACTCAGATCGGGTCACTGTCACTAGTGTGGTACCTCAGGGATCAGTACTGGGCCCTATTCTTTTCAATATATTTATTAACCCCTTAAGGACTCAGCCCTATTTCACCTTGAGGACTTTGCAAATCTGACCAGTGTCACTTTATGTGGTGATAACTTTTAAACGCTTTTACTTATGCAGGCCATTCTAAGATTGTTTTTTTTCGGCACATATTGTACTTCATGACAGTGGTAAAATGGAGTCGAAAAATTTCATTTTTATTAATCAAAAAAATAGCAAATTTACCAAAAATTTTCAATTTCTTTACTTCTATAATACATAGTAATACTGCCAAAAAAAGTTATTGATTTACATTCCCCATATGTCTAATTCATGTATCAATCATTTTGGGAATGCCATTTTAGTTTTTGGGAACGTTAGAAATCTTAGAAGTTTAGAATCAAATCTTGAAATTTTTCAGAAATTTTCAAAAACCCACTTTTTAGAGACCAGTTCAGGTCTGAAGTCACTTTGTGAGGCTTACATATTAGAAACCACCCAAAAATGACCCCATTCTAGAAATAACACCCCTCAAGGTATTCAAAACCGATTTTACAAATGTCGTTAACCCTTTAGGTTTCCCACAAGAGTTATTGGCAAATGGAGATGAAATTTCAGAATTTCTATTTTTTGTTACCTTGCCTCAAAAAAAGTGTAACATAGAGCAACCAAAAATCATATTTACCCTAAAATAGTACCAACAAATCTTATCCACCTTATCCTGTAGTTTCCAAAATGGGGTCACTCTTTTGGAGTTTCCACTGTAGGGGTGCATCAGGGGGGCTTCAAATGGGACATAGTGTCAAAAAAACAGTCCAGCAAAATCTGACTTCCAAAAACCATATGGCGTTTCCTTGCTTCTATGCCCTGCCATTTGGCCATACAGCAGTTTACGACCACATATGGGGTTTTTCTGCAAACTACAGAATCAGGACAATAAATATTGAGTTTTGTTTGGCTTTTAACCCTTACTTTGTTACTGGAAAAATGGATTTAAATGGAAAATTTGCAAAAAAATAGCTGTTTTGGGACAGTTTTTATTTTTTGTTATTTACATAGTTGATCTTACAGGTAAGATTATGTGCTATTTCTATAGAGCAGGTTGTTTCGGACGCGACAATACCAAATATGACTACTTTTTGGGGTTTTTTGTTTCAGTTTTTGATAAAGCATTTTTGAAAAAAATTATTTTTTAGTGTCTCCACATTCTGAAAGCCATATTTTTAATTTTTATTTTTTGGGCGACTGTCTTATGTAGGGGAGGAGATGACGGTTTTATTGGCACTATCTTGGGGTGCATATGACATTTTGGTTGCTTGCTATTACACTTTTTGTGATGTAAGGTGACAAAAATAACTTTTGACACGGTATTTATATATTTTTTTTCTGTGCTCATCTGAGGGGTTAGGTCATGTGTTATTTTTATATAGCAGGTTGTTATGGACGCGGAAAAACCTAATGGGTATAGTATTTATTTATTTAAGTTTTACACAAAAAATCTTTTTTGAACCAAAAAAAAAATCATGTTTTAATGTCTCTATAGTCTGAGAGCCACATTTTTTTTATTTTTTTTGGGTGATTGTCCTAGGTGGGGTATCATTTTTTGCGGGATGAGATGACGGTTTGATTGGCATTATTTTTGGGTGCATATAACGTTTTGATCGCTTGCCATTACAGTTTTTGAGATGTGAGGTGACAAATGTTTTTTTTTACATTGTTTTTATTTTTCCTTTTTTACGGTATTTACCTGAGGGGTTAGATCATGTGATATTTTTATAGAGCAGGTTTTTACGAACGCGACGATACCTAATATGTATACTTTTCTAAAAGTTATTTCACTTTAACACAATAACAGCATTTTAGAAAGAAAAAATAATGTTTTAGTGTCTCCATAGTCTGAGATTGTCCTATGTAGGGGCTCATTTTTTGCGGGATGAGATGGCGGTTTTATTGGTACTATTGTGGGAGGCATAAACCTTTTTGATCACTTGGTATTACACTTTTTGTGATGTAAGGTGACAAAAATGGCTTTTTTTACACTTTTTTTTTTACGGTATTTGCATGAGGGGTTAGGTCATGTGATATTTTTATAGCACAGATTTTTACATGCGTGGCAATACCTAATGTGTAGTGTATTTTTGTATTTATGTGTTTTTTTTCTTTTTACTTCTGTTTTTACTTTTGTTACTTTTTTTATTTTTTTTTACCCAGACCCACTTGGTTCTTGAAGATCCAGAGGGTCTGATGTCTATATAATAAAGTACAGTATATAGTGTACTGTATTTTTTACTTTACACCTAGTCTAATCAGACTTCTGCCTTCAGCAGAAGTCTGATTTGACTTGCAATACCATGGCAAGCAGGACGCCTCTGAAAGCGTCCTGCTGCCATGATAACCATCACCCACTACCAGAACAGAGCAGCGGGTGATGGGGAGGAAGGGGGGTTCCCTCCCTCTGCGATGCCATGAAGAATCGGGGGCTGCAAGGGCACAGCAGTCTCCGATGGGAGAGGGAGGGAGCTCCTTCCTTGTTAACCCCTTCCATACAGCCGTCCGTACGGACTGCGGTATGGAAGGGGATAAACTGCTGACATCTCGACGGCACAGATGTCAGCAGTTTATAGCAGAGGGTCAGCAATGTGCCTCTGCTATAACCACTAGACACCAGGGAAGAATACACAGGAGGCGGGCGGGGGATCGCGATCACGTCTGCCGCACCACTCGCTGCCCACCAACACCGCACCGACCGCAATTCCCCTCCCTGCACCGCTCACGGGGACAGTAATATTGCGGGGTGCAGGGGGTTAAAAATTATACATTTGGGGCACATTTAAAGTCTCTGATCCCCATCTAGATGGCAGAAAGCGCAGCAAACCGCAGGTCTAAAATGACCTGCGGTTTGCTGCGATCACAGTTTCGGGGGGTCACATGACCCCCCTCGGTGTTGTGACAGGATGCCTTCTGAATGATTTCAGCAGGCATCCTGTTTCGATTAACCCCTGCAGCGCCATAATTTACTTTTAAAGATATGACCTACCGGTACGTCATGCGTCCTTAAGGGGTTAATGATCTTGTAGAAGGCTTTCACAGTGAAATATCAATTTTTGCAGATGACACTAAACTGTGTAAAGTAATTAACACTGAAGAGGACAATATACTGCTAAAGAGGGATCTGGATAGAGGCTTGGGCAGATTTGTGGCAGATGAGGTTTAACACTGAAAAATGTAAAGTTATGCACATGGGAAGGAATAATGCAAGTCACCCGTACATACTAAATGGTAAAACACTCGGTACCACAGACATGGAAAAGGATCTAGGAATTTTAATAAACAGCAAACTAAACTGCAAAAAACAGTGTCAGGCAGCTGCCGCCAAGAGCAATAAGATAATGGGTTGCATCAAAAGGGGCATAGACGCCCGTGATGAGAACCTAGTCCTACCACTTTACAAATCACTAGTCAGACCACACAGAGTACTGTGTACAGTTCTGGGCTCCTGTGAACAAGGCAGACATAGCAGGGCTGGAGAGGGTTCAGAGGAGGGCAACTAAAGTAATAACTGGAATGGGGCAACTACAGTACCCTGAAAGGTTATCAAAATTAGGGTTATTCACTTTAGAAAAAAGACAACTGAGGGGAAATCTAATTACAATGTATAAATATATCAGGGGTCAATACAGAGATCTCTCCCATCATCTATTTATCCCCAGTAGAGATGAGCGAACACCTGGATGTTCGGGTTCGAGAGGTTCGGCCGAACTTCCGGAAAATGTCCGGGTTCGTGATCCGAACTTCATCCCGAACCCGAACCCCATTGAAGTCAATGGGGACCCGAACTTTTGGGCACTAAAAAGGCTGTAAAAGACACCCAGAGGGATAATATACCGCAATAAACGCATTGCGATTACAACTTTGAGCTAACGATCACCATGGGAACGCCTCCTCCAGTAGAATGTACTGTCGGATCTGAGAATTAAGTTGAAATCGCAATGCGATTCTTATATATTTGCTTAATCGCATTGTGATTTCAACTTAGCATTGCTAAATAATTCCATCCATATCGTTAACTTACTGAGTCAGTAAGTTAACGAATATGGATGGAATTATTTAGCAATGCTAAGTTGAAACGGCAATGCGAT
Organism: Bufotes viridis; assembly: GCA_033119425.1. Taxonomy (NCBI): domain Eukaryota; kingdom Metazoa; phylum Chordata; class Amphibia; order Anura; family Bufonidae; genus Bufotes; species Bufotes viridis. The sequence continues at coordinate 205,565,499 of CM065593.1, read as the reverse complement.
TAAGCAGATATATAATAATCGCATTGCGATTTCAACTTAGTTCTCACATCCGACAGTACATTCTACTGGAGGAGGCGTTCCCATGGTGATCGGTAGCTCAAAGTTGTAATCGCAATGCGATTACTAAATACATAAGAATCGCATTGCGATTCCAACTTTTAGTACTCAACTTTTAAAATCGTACACCACTTTAAGTTCCAAAGTTACAATCGCGTTCGAATAGAACTTAAAGCTGTCTCTTAGTCAGTTTTAGTATTGGTGTGCTGTAATAGAAGTTACATTCGTACGCGAATATAACTTAGAGCAATACAGTCAACTTTACACTGTTAGTTTTATTATCGCGATAATACAACTATTCAAGAATCTTGTACGTGCGTCTGTACGTGTGTGCGTTACCTCGGACACTATTCTATTTTGCCAGCCACAGCTGAAACCACTGATTTATGGTATTGCTATTTTGGCAATTGAATTTAACCCCAGAAAATAATCTATCCTTTGCCAGACAGCAGACAGTATTATACTTGTCTAACCAAAGCTGGAACACCAGATTTAGGGGATTGGTATTTGGGCAATTGTATTTAACCCCTTAATAAAATATAGAAATTTCTTTCCTGAGTTTCTAGGGGTGACAATTAGCACAGCCAAGCCCCTGATGTAGGATATAGCAAAAAAAAAAAACTAGTATTGATGGATTGATGGACTTGGTGGCAGCTTCTTCTGGCGCACCACAAGTCACAAAATGGCCGCCGATCAACCCAGAAAATAAGTGACAGAAAAACGCTCTGTGCAGCCTAAAAACCAGCGAGCAAGTAACTAGCAGAAGTTCAATGATTCTCAGCTGTAAATTGATCCGTTCATTAGGTGCTGTTGCTGACTTTAACCTGCCTAATCTCGCCCTGACAGAAGCTGCGTCCTCTCCCTACACTAATCAGAGCAGTGTGACATGCGGCGCTACGTGACTCCAGCTTCAATAGAGGCTGGGTCACATGCTGCACTTGGCCAATCACAGCCATGCCATTAGTAGGCATGGCTGTGATGGGCTCTTAGGGCAAGAAGTAAAACGCTAGCTGATTGGCTGCTGTGCAGCCCTTCAGAAAGCGGGAAGTAATCGACGAACACCGAACCCGAACTTTTTTGAAAATGTCCGGGTTCGGGTCCGGGTCCCGGACACCCCAAAATTCGGTACGAACCCGAACTATTCTCGAACTGTTCGCTCAACACTAATCCCCAGGACAAGGGGACATCCTCTGCGTCTGGAGAAAAGAAGGTTTGCACACAAACATAAAAGACGATTCTTTACAGTAAGAGTAGTTAGACTATGGAACTCTGCCTTAGGAGGTGGCGATAGCGAGTACAATAAAGGAATTCAAGAGGGGCCTGGATGTATTTCTGGAGTATAATAATATTACAGGCTATAGCTACTAGAGAACCAGTCAGTATCTGGTGTGGCCACCATTTTCCTCCAGCAATGCAACACATCTCCGTCGCATAGAGTTGATCAGGTTGTTTATTGTGGCCTGTGGAATGTTTGTCCACTCCTCTTCAATAGCTGTGCTAAGTTGGTGAATATTGCTAGGAACTGGAACACGCTGTCGTCTACGCTGATCCAGAGCATCCAAAAAATGCTCTGGGTGACATGTCCGATTAGTATGCTGGCCATACAAGAACTGGGATGTTTTCAGCTTCCAGGAATAGTGTACAGATCCTTGCAATATGGGGCCGTGCATTATCATGCATTAACAGCTCTGATAGACATTCCTGCAGCCAGCATGCCAATTGCATGCTCCCACAAATGTTGCGACATCTGTGGCACTGTCAGTTGTGTATCTTGGTTTTGTGCTGCCCTAGGCGAGACTAAACTCGGGCACCCCCTAATATAAATTTGACCCACCCCTTCCTGTCAAGGCCAAACCCCTTCCTCTTTAGGCTCCACCCTTTCCTGTTAGAGCTTCACATCTTCCTTTCTTTATTTAAATGTGAATAACGAAGGCCAATATTTTGTACTTTCTGTACCAAATGTTGCATCTATCATTTAAAGAGAATCTTTAGATATAATAATATAAAGTGTAAATTCAACCACTTTACAAAGATCAGTCATCCATGATCCACAGATCCCCCCCCCCCTAAACAGTGCCATCCACAGATTCCCCCCCATGACAGTGTCATCCATAGATCCCCCCCCCAAACCAGTGCCATCCACAGATCCCCCCCCCCATGACAGTGCCATCCACAGATTCCCCCCCCTCATGACAGTGCCATTCACAGATCCCCCTCCCCATGGCAGTGCCATCCACAGATCCCCCCCCCCATAACAGTGCCATCCACTGATTTCCCCCCCCCCATAACAGTGCAATCCACACAGATCCCACCCCCCAATACAGTGCCATCCACAGATCCCCTCCCCATGACAGCGTCATACACAGATCCCCCCATAACAGTGCCATCCACAGATCCAACCCCCATGACAATGCCATCCACAGATCCCCCTCCCCGCCGCTCACAAGATTATACATTTATTAACTGTAATCTGTAATTTTAACTTTAAATGAGCGCCTATCTCTTTAACAGGGTATCTTACTCTCAGCTCCGGTAACAGACAGCAGTGCGGGCAGCGCTCACTCACATCACGCTCCTTTGCCGCCTAGTGCGAAGAGCAGGCACGTGACATCAGTGAGCGCCGCCTGCACTGCTGCCTGTTACCGGAGCTGAGAGTAAGATTCCCTAGTAAAGAGATAAGCGCTCATTTAAAGTTAAAGTTACAGATTACAGTTAATAAATGTATAATCCTGTGAGTGGCGGGGCCCTGTATATTCTAACCCCCAGGCAGGCGTCCCTGTCACCATGGGAATGCCTGGGGGTTAGAATATACCATTGTATTTGAGTTTTCATGATCTCACTACGATCCGATGGTATATTCTAACCCCCAGGCAAGCGTCCCCGTCACCATGGGAACGCCTGGCTGGGGGTTAGAATATAATTTCTAGTGTTAGAAAGTCGTCTTTCCGTTAAAATACGGTAGCGCCCCATTGGCAAGTGCCGCCCTAGGCAAATGCCTTGTTTGCCTCATGATAGATACACCCCTGGGCATTGTGCTGTGTGATCAAACTGCACATTTCAGGGTGGCCTTTTATTGTGGCCAGTCTAAGGCACACCTGTGCAATATTCATGCTGTCTAATCAGGACCTTGACATGCCACACCTGTGAGGTGGGATGGATTATCTCGGGAAAAGGAGAAGTGTTCACTAACACAGATTTAGACAGATTTGTGAACACTATTTGAGAGCAATGGGTCTTTTGGGAATGTAGAAAATGTTTCAGATCTTTGAGTTCAGCTCGTACAAAATGGGAGAAAAACCAAAAGTGTGTGTGTGTGTGTGTATATATATATATATATATATATATATATATACACACACACACTCCTGAAATGCTGTGGCAGGGTACGGTCAGGAAAGACTTTGCATTCTCCATGGCTTGTATGGTAAAGATCATTTGATAACTTAACCTGCATGGACTATACTTGTCCCAGGGGGCCATCATTGAGATCTTGGACCATCCCGAAATTAACCACTGAGTTGTTGAGATGAGGCATTCCCTTTCCCGCCTCCGCCGTCTTCTCGTGGCAGATTCCGCATCATCAAGCCAGGAGGTGGTGTCCATGAACAACATCTAGACATCACTTATGCAGTTGCACACCGCTATCAATTCCATGGCTTCATCCATGTCAGACCTACAGGCTAACCTGGAGTCAGTGGAAGCCATCACCGCGGCCTCCGCATTGGTTGCACCGACACCAACTGTAGTTATGGTTGTGCAGTCCAGTCTTCCTGGTGGGTCATGCCAGATTCCCACTATTGCTCCCTCCCACTTCATACCTGCTAATATTAGGCAGAACATCCTGGAAGGCAAGGATGTCAACCTGGCATCCCTGCTCATAGCCACAGATGAGGTCCCGGATAACAAGACTATCACATGTGGGGAGGTATCGGTCATCCTGAAGTCCAAGGATGCCAAGTTAAAACAGGAAACTCAATATCAACGAGTTTGTGTTGGCATTTAGCTTATACCGGGATGTTATTTGCACGGCTAACCCGCATAGGAGGTAAGAACTGGATCTATATATGTACAAAGTGGTTGATTTGGGTTACAAATATGGTGGTTCAGCTTTTTACGACTACTATCGGTCATTCTTGGCAAAAGCTGCAGCTGCTTTGGCACAGTGCCAACATACCATTGATTGGTCTAACATAGACACAGAATTATTCTGTCGCCATTTTGCAGGACTCAAGTCCCCAACCTGCACTGTCTGTAATTCATATTCCCATACTGCAGGCTGGTGTTCCAATACAAATTACACAGCAGAATCCACTCAGCTTAGCTCCATCCTGGGTCCATCAAGTAAGAAGGTAGCCTCTGGTGTACAGTCTTGGCCAAAAGTTTTGAGAATTACATAAATATTGTAATTTGGAAAAGTTGCTGCTTAAGTTTTTATAATAGCAATTTGCATATACTCCAGAATGTTATAAAGAGTGATCAGATGAATTGCATAGTCTTTCTTTGCCATGAAAATTAACTTAATCCCCAAAAAAAACTTTCCACTGCATTTCATTGATGTCATTAAAGGACCTGCTGAGATCATTTCAGTAATCGTTTTGTTAACTTAGGTGAGAATGTTGACGAGCACAAGGCTGGATATCATTATGTCAGGCTGATTGGGTTAAAATGGCAGACTTGACATGTTAAAAAGAGGCTGATGCTTGAAATCATTGTTCTTCCATTGTTAACCATGGTGACCTGCAAAGAAATGCTTGCAGCCATCATTGCGTTGCCAAATCCACCATATTAAGTGGCCCCTATGTCAAGATCCCGCTTTTTTACAAGCTTTAAGGATGTGACTGAGAAAACCTAAGCCAGTTATCCATCCACAGACAGCTGTTTCGGGGTGTTACCCTCTCATCAGTGTGGAGTAGGATTCTGGCTAACCGGGAGCAATGCCTTGGAGACTACTCAAACAAAACAATAGCTGATCTCAGGGAGACCAGCCAAAAAAACACCACAGAGCCTCAGTTAAGAGTCTCAACACAGCAATCCAAAGTGCAAAGCTCCCTGGGAAACAGTAATATGCAAAATAAATGTGGAGCCCCAGTATTGGGTCTACAACACAATGAAAGCCAGATATCCCTCAAAGGAAGGAAAACTGGTGCAAAGGGGTGTCTCCATTACAAAGGTCACCAAATCCACCATATTAAGTGGCCCCTATGTCAAGATCCTGCTTTTTTACAAGCTTTAAGGATGTGACGGGGAAAACCTAAGCCAGTTATCCATTTTATAGGATCATCAAGAACTTCAAGGAAAGAGGTTCAATTCTTGTTAAGAAGGCTTCAGGGCATCAAAGAAAGTCCAGCAAGCGCCAGGATCGTCTCCTAAAGAGGATTCAGCTGCGGGATCGGAGTGCCACCCATGCAGAGCTTGCCTGCTGCAGGTGTGAGCACATTTGCATGCACAGTAAGGCGAAGATTTTTGGAAGATGGCCTGGTGTCAAGAAGGGCAAAAAAAACACCAGGGGCAGATTGATCTTCTGCAGAAAGTATGGTGAATGGACTGCTGAGGACTGGGGCAAAGTCATATTCTCCGATGAAGCCTCTCTCCGATTGTTTGGGGCATCTGGAAAAAGGCTTGTCCGGAGAAGAAAAGGTGAGCACTAACATCAGTCCTGTATCATGCCAACAGTAAAGCATCCTGAGACCATTCATGTGTGGGGTTGCTTCTCATCTAAGGGAGTGGTCTCACTCACAATTGTGCCCAAAAACGCAGCCATGAATAAAGAATGGTACCAAAACACCCTCCAACAGCAACTTCTTCCAACAATCCAACAACAGTTTGGTGAAGAACAATGCATTTTCCAGCACGATGGAGCACTGTGCCATAAGGCAAAAGTGATAACTAAGTGGCTTGGGGACCAAAACGTTGACATTTTTGGTCCCTAACCTGGAAAATCCCCAGATCTTAATCCCATTGAGAACATGTGGTCAATCCTCAAGAGGCGGGTGGACAAACAAAAACCCACTAATTCTGACAAACTCCAAGAAGTGAATTTGAAAGAATGGGTTGCCATCAGTCAGGATTTGACCCAGAAGTTGATTAAGAGCATGCCCAATCGAATTGCAGAGGTCCTGAAAAAGAAGGGCCAACACTGCAAATACTGACTCTTTGCATATATGTCATGTAATTGTCGATAAAAGCCTTTTTGAAACGTATGAAGTGCGTGTAATTATATTTTACTACATCACAGAAACAACTGAAAGAAAGATCTAAAAGCAGTTTAGCAGCAAACTTTGTGAAAACTAATATTTGTGTCATTCTCAAAACTTTTGGCCACGACTGTAGACAACTTAGGATGCCCAATTAAATACCTAGGAAGGTCACAAATCTGTAATAACTAAAATTATACAGCCTGTCATTAACACCTTAAGGACCAGGCCATTTTTTGCAAATCTGACCAGTGTCACTTTATGTGGTGATAACTTTAAGACGCTTTTACTTATCCTGGCCATTCTGAGATTCTTTTTTAGTCACATATTGTACTTCATGACACTTGTAAAATGGAGTAAAAAAATGTATTTTTATTTATAAAAAAATACAAAATGTACCAAAAATGTAGTTTCAATTTCTCTTTTTCTATAATACATAGTAATACTGCCAATAAAAGATATTAATTTACATTCCCCATATGTCTATATTATAATGCCATATTATTTTTTGGGGATGTTACAAGGCTTAGAAGTTTAGAAGCAAATTTAGAATCTTTTTTTGGGAAATTTTCAAAAACCCACTTTTTAGGGACCAGTTCAGGTTTGAAGTCACTTTGTGAGGATTACATAATAGAAACCACCCAAAAATGACCTCATTCTAGAAACTACACCCCTCTAGGTATTTAAAACTGATTTTACAAACGTTGTTAACTCCAAGAGTTAATGGAAAATGGAGATGACATTTCAGAATTTCGATTTTTTTTTTTGACAATTTTCCATTTTAATCCCTTTTTTTCAAGTCACCAGGCAAGGGTTAACAGCCAAAAAAAACCTCAATATTTATTGCCCTGATTCTGTAGTTTATAGAAGCACCCCATGTGTGGTCGTAAACTACTGTACGGGCACATGGCAGGGCGTGGAGGGAAAGAAGCGCCATGTGGTTTTTGGAAGGCAGATTTTGCTGGACTGGTTTTTAGAAACTATGTCCCATTTGAAGCCCCCCTAATGTACCCCTAGAGTAGAAACTCCAAAAAACTGACTCGATCTAAGAAAGTACACCCCTCAAAGTATTCAAAACTGATTTTACAAACTTTTTTAACCCTTTAGGTGTTCCACAAGAGTTAATGGCAAATGGAGATAACATTTAAGACTTTCGATTTTTAGGCAAATTTTCCATTTTCATTTTTTCCAGTAACAAAGCAAGGGTTAACAGCCAAACAAAACTATATTTATTGCCCTGATTCTGTAGTTTGCAAAACACCCCATGTGGTCGTAAAGTACTGTATGGCCAAACGGCAGGGCTCAGAGGGAAAGGAACGCCATATGGTTTTTAGAAGGCAGATTTTACTGGACTGGTTTTTAGACACCATGTCCCATTTGAAGCCCCCCTGATGCAACCCTAGAATAAAAACTCCAAAAAAGTGACCCCATTTTGGAAACTACAGGATAAGGTGGCAGTCTTGTTGGTACTATTTTAGGGTGAATATGAATTTTGTTAGCTCTATATTACACTTTTTTGAGGCACGGTAACAATAAATAGAAATTCAGAAATTTCACCTCCATTTACCAATAACTTGTGGAACACCCAAATGGTTAACAAAGTTTGTAAAATCCGTTTTAAATACCTTGAGGGGTGTAGTTTCTTAGATTGAGTCACTTTTATAGAGTTTCTACTCTAGGGGTACATCGGAGGGGCTTGAAATGGGACATGGTGTAAAAAAACCAGTCCAGCAAAATCCGCCTTCCAAAAACCATATGGCGTTCCCTTCCTTCTACTCCCTTCCGTGTGCCCATACAGTAGTTTACGCCCAAGTACCTGGGACTTGAGCCACGCCCAAGTACCTGGGACTTCTCAGCACAAAAGCAATTTAGCTGGTTCCTGCAATACCCTGAAATAAGGAGACTGGTAAGTCTATATGAGGCAGTATCTGTAGCGTTAGGGACCCTTGTGCGGAAGCCGCCCGGAAGTGGTACTTGGGCCCGACATACTTTTGATCAAAAATGTGCACTAAGAGCTTCCTTCATTCCAACTTTTGGAATGAGCCCCTTTTTTATTTTTTCCTGTTAGTTTATGATTTATTGTGCAGCCATCTTTTAACCAGTTGATTTACTCAATTTGCCTTATAGTTATGCACTTCTGAGTGTAGAAACATATCTGCTTAGTCTGAACTCTGTCTAATTGCATAGTCTGAGAGCCATATTTTTTTTTTTTTGGGCAATTGTTTTATGTTTGGGCTCATTTTTTGCAGGATAAGATGGCAGTTTGATACTCTTTTGGGAGGCATACACCTTTTTGATCGCTTGGTAATACACTTGTGATGTAAGGTGGCTTTTTTTACACTTTTTTTTTATGGTGTTCACCTGAGGGGTTAGGTCATGTGATATTTTTATAGAGCAGGTTTTGATGGACACGGCGATACATAATATGTGTACTGTATTTTATTTTTAAATTTTTATTTAGTGATAAATGTGTTTTATTTTTACTTTTTTATCACCTTTTTTAAATTTTTTGACCCAGACCCACTTGGTTCTTGAAGATCCAGTGGGTCTGAGGTCTATATAATACAGTACAGTACACGATATCGTGTACTGTATTGTATTTTTTACTTTAGACTTAGTCTGATCAGACTTGCCATTACCATGGCAAGCAGGACGACTCTGAGAGCGTCCTGCTGCCATGGTAACCATCACCCGCTGCCAGAACAGAGCAGCGGGTGATGGGGAGGGAGTGGAGCTCCCTCCCTCTGTGCTCCCATCAAGAATAGGGGGCTGCAAGGGCACAGCAGCCCCCGATGGGAGAGGAAGGGAGCTCCCTCCCTGTTAACCCCTTCCATACAGCAGTCTTTACGGACCGCGGTATGAAAGGGATTAAACTGCTGGCATCTGAACAAGCACAGGTCCTATCAGTTTTTAGCAGAGTGTCAGCAATGTGCTGACACTCTGCTAAAACCAGTAGACCACCATGGATTTTTAGAGAGGAGGCGGGGCAGGGGATCGCGATCCCACCCGCCTTCTGCACCACCCGCTCGCACAGCCCGCCGGCCATCTCGTACAGGGCTGCAGGGGGTTAAAAAAAAAAAAAAAATCGCAACTTTTACGTTTCTGATCCCCGTGGTCTGTCAGAAACTGCAAAAAGCGATGCAAACCGCAGGTCTCAAATGACCTGTGGTTTGAAGCGATCGCCAATATGGGGGGGTCACAGGACCACCCTCAGCATTTGAACATGGTTCCTGCTGCACGATCGCAGCAGGAACCATGTTCCTAGCGCAAATTTTTTTTTTAACTATATATATATATATATATATATACTGTATATGATTTTTGGGTACGCCCTGTGTTCTTAAGGACTTGGACATCAGGGCGTCCTATGTCCTTAAGGGGTTAAAGCCAGTGTAGGTTCCTGCACTTATGTGCTATTTGTTTTAGGGCTCATCCTCGCGTAACTTGCCCCCAGAAAAATCTAAATTCGGCGTGACTAAGCGTGGTAAATGTGGAACTCCTGACTTGCTTCCTAGCCGCTCATCCAGACCCAGATTGGGTACAGCTAGTGCTCAAGGCGTTAGTCAGCAGCTTTCACACAGGTCTTCTCGCTCTCCCACAGTCTTCATACAAGTGCAGAAATTTGCAGTCGGCATCCAAAGACCCAGAGGCAGTGTCGCAGTTAATCCAGACAGAATTAGATAGGGGTTACTTGATTGGTCCCCTAAGTCAACCTCCCTTTGCATTTTGGAGGATCAATCTGGTAGGGTTTGTGACTAGAAAATTCTCAAATAAATAGCGATTAATTTATGACTTGTCGGCCCCGCATTCATTACCAATACCTAGCTTAAATTCATTGATTCCGTCAGAGGAATTTACCATGAAATATGCATCAATAGATGAAGCTCTACAGGTCATAATTAGATTGGGTAGGGGAACGTGGTTGTCAAAAGCAGATACAACCGATGCCTTTAAATTACTGCCTATTCCACCAGACTTGTGGCAGTGGCATAGTATAAAATGGCAAGGACTGTATTATTTGGCTAACAAATTAACTTTTGGGTCAAAATCTAGCCCTTGGTTATTCGATCAGTTTGCCAGTTTGCATTGGATGTTGACTAATGCCTTCAGGGTGAATAACGTCATTCATTACCTGGATTACTTTCTTTTGATAGAATCCCCGAATAAAGGGCTACAAGACTTACAGGTCTTGTGTACAGTGTTTGAAGATCTCAAAGTCCCAGTAGCCCTGCACAAGGTGGAAGGTCCTAGCACAGGCATTACGTTTCTGGGTATACACTTAGACACAAAAAAGATGCAAGCTAGTCTTCCGCAGGACAAGTTGGCTAGAATCAAGGAAGTCGTGCAAAGACTAGCCCAAGTGAGGGTTACCACCAAGGCAGATCTACAGTCCCTTCTAGGCATGCTGAATTTTGCCATGCGGATTATTCCGCAGGGCAGATCATTTATTTCTAGACTTTTGGCTCTTCCTCCTCAGGCCCAGTGTCAGGACAGCCCAGTTCATCTCGAAAAGGATGCTATTTCTGATCTATTGATGTGGGATAGGTTCTTGTCACAGTGGAATGGAGTCTCGTTGTTTATCCTGGTGGTGTCCAATCTATCCCCGGTGGTTCACATAGACGCCTCTCCCTCAGCTGGCTTTGCAGCCATATATGGTACACATTGGTTTGCTGATCCCTGGCCACCTAACATTACGAGTATTCCCGTTTTCTCTCGGTGCTCTTCCTTGTTCAAAATATATCCCATAGTGGAGGCAGCGTTAGTATGGGGTGAACCGTGGAGGAACCAGACGGTGTTATTTCTAACTGATAATGGGGCACTCTCAGACATTCTAATGAAGGGTAGATCAGAGTCTAAACACATAAGGGCATTTGTACGGAAATTTGTGCGGCTGTCCTTTGTCAGGCATTTTCATAGGTATATATATTGATACCTAATCATATTATATTCAAAATGCATGCTCATTGTCTTTAAGAAACATACATGAACCAAAGTTTTGCTATGTGACTGAGACAGGCCAAGATGAGGTTGTGCCGAGCTCAGTCTGTGTAAAAATACAGAGAGTATTGTGTCTTAAAAATTATTGCCACAAATGTGGTCTTATCTATAAAGGAGTACACTGGATTCTCCAGACATGTCTTAGAGAACAAGGCCCATTCATATCATTATGGTCCATAGATCAACAGTGTGAGAAACATTCAGAGAGACGCCTAAATGTCTGTCTTTAGTTATTTCAAAATGTCCTAGTTAATCCTCATCTCTAATTTACGACGACGAGAGTCAAATGTATATGATGCAAAAATACCCTAGTTAACTCTTTATAGTATGGTGTTAATAGCTTGCACAACAGTGCCATCCGGAGACAGATATCGATATCGTTACACCATTCTCCATAGTTGCATTATGGGTAAACATGATCTCATAGGATCTTATTACATATGTTTACACCCCCTCAATTGATTGGAGAATACTAATCCAGGGGGTGGTAATGTTAGAGTACAAGGGAGATAATTACCCTAGATAGATAAGGAGGCAAGAACGGGAGAAGCTAAGGAACAAAGGAGGAAGCATAGCATTCCAAATTCCAGGATTCAGCAGAACGCTCAAGAGAGAGGGGTCTATCAATATGAAAGTCATGGTGAGACATGCGATGATGGACCACCCAGCTTTCCTAGGAGCAGAAGTGAGATTCCTGCTAGGACTTGGTAAGAAACACAAAGAATGATGTTTCATTTTATTAAGACTATTTAGATAATGTGGGTAAAATCATAGCATCTATGTTGGCGAACATATTAATTTATTTATCATCTCTTTATATGAGATGTAGTCTTAGATATAGAATAATTGTGAGCCTTCATTCTACCTGCAGAAGAATCAAGTTTCATAATTTATCAGAGTATTAAATGATTGCATATATAAATATATTGATAATAGCATTCTTCGCCAAGCTAGATGATAAATTCCCACTGGAAGATTTGTTCCAAGTTCTTCCAATTTCTGTTGTCTTAATAGTCTTACCAAGTCATACATATGAAAATAGTCCAGGATGGGGTGGAAGGATACAGTTATCTCTTCTAAGTTATATCCTTAGATGGATTTGCCCATTCCTGAAGTCATGTGAGGTGTAGTTGGTTAGAGGGGGGCAGAATGTAGTTAGCATTCAATATTGGTGTCTAGGATTAGACAATCCTGATATCATGAGGTTTCCTCTGAACAGAAGTGATGTATATACTGTAATTTAACTTCTTGTTTTGATATACTAACCAAATAGCTTTGTTATAATGTGACAAGCTGCTCTTACCCACATGTGTTTATTTACTTATTGTGAAGCTTCTAGTGCCTGATATCAATGCCATATATATTAATTGGCAGATATCATTTTTTATTTACTTATAATAACCTTGTAATGCTTCATATATCATTGCCATATATATTCCTTGGCATATATAATCGTGTTTATATACCTATTTGTTTATAATCGTGTAACTAATAAAATCTGCATATTTTTATAATATCTGCGTATTATTTAATGTCAAAACTACATCTTTAGCATTAATGTCATCTCTCATGAAAAGAACTTATTATCTGAGGAAATAGCCTCAGATGTGAATTGTATCGATTGGGTTATCTACAATTCACCAGGTCATGATTTCTACAAGTTATGAAAAAAATATTTTTATGACCATAATTAATAATTCTTAATTGAATTATTATAAACACGACACCTTACAACATAACTTTCATTTCATTTGCAAGCACCTTAGTGGGCAGCATAATATCGCAGCCGATGCACTGTCCTGGTTTAATTTGCAACTCTTTTTTTCAGGTTTCTCTGGAGGCAGACCATTTACCAACACCAGCTCCTTTTCAACGCCAGTTGCTTCTGGATTAGTTCCTTTTCTTGATGTGGCCAGGAGCCTCATGACCAAATCATTATCCAGTAACACGCAGAGGACATATAAGACAGCTTGGCATTTATTTAATAAGTTTAAAGACACCTATCCACCTGCTGGCGAAGGGCCTATTACATACCTACTAGCATTTGCTGCTTTTTGCCACTCACACCTAAATCTGGCCCATGGTACCATCAAGCTGTACCTGGCTGGGATACAGCACTATTGGCATGTCCAACATCCTGACCAAGCTTCTCTGTTCTCAGCCCATCCCATTAGAACCTTGTTGAAAGGTAGTCAGAAGCAATCGGTCAAAAAACGACCTACAAGACAACCTTTCTCGGGTAGCATGTTTAGATCTGTTTCCGAAGCTCTGTTGAACAAACTTTTTGGCCAGCACTTTAGCTTACTAATAAGAACAGCTATGTGTTTGGCCTTCTACGGATTCCTCAGGCCAGGTGAGTTTACCTGCACCAGGACATCCGCTAACTACCTGCGGAAGAGCCAGTTACACTGGAACGGTACTCACTACACCCTTTCTTTAGATGCATGCAAGACAGCCCGACCTGGGGAGTCTGTTTAGGTCAAGTACTTTGCCACTGGTAACAAGTGGTGCCCAGTCTCAGTGTTACACGAGTGGTTGCAATTCATCATCAAGGACGATCCCGATGGATCCCCCTTGTTCAGGTTCGAGACCTCACCTTTGAATATCCAAACTTTCCTTAAATATATCCGCTTGTTATTGACTACGTCAGGTGTCAATCCACTTACTGTTACAGGGCATTCATTTCGGATAGGCCCTGCCTCGGCTGCTTCCAAACATAATGTATCAGAGAGAGCGCGGTTTGGTTACACTATTAGGCCTAATTCACACGTCCGCAATGTTCGTCCGCACCCGTTCCGCAAATTTGCGGAACGGGTGCAGACCCATTTATTTTGAATGGGAACGTGTTGGATGCAGGGAGCACACACTGTGCTCTCCGCATCCACATTTGCAGAGCGCGCCACCGATCTTCCGGCCGGCGGCTGCGCAAAAATATAGAGCATGTCCTACTTTTGCCCGCAATTGCGGACAAGTATAGGCATCTCTATGGGGCTGGCGGAAAGGTGTGTTGCGGATCCGCAATTTGCGGACGTCTGAATAAGGCCACACGCTTTTTAAAAATAACCACACTCTGCCTTATCTAATCTCTGCAGTGCTGATAGGATATAGGTCCTCTGTATACTGTGACTATATGTATATAATGACCTCACTCTCTTATCTGATCTCTCTAGTGATGATAGGATATAGGTCATCTGTATACTGTGACTATGTATATAATGACCTCACTCTCTTATCTGATCTCTCTAGTGATGATAGGATATAGGTCATCTGTATACTGTGACTATATATAATGACCACACTGCAGAGATCAGATAAGGCAGTGTGTGGTCATTATATACATATAGTAACAGTATACAGAGAACCTATATCCTATCATCAGAGATCAGATAAGGCAGTGTGGTAATTATATATTGTCACAGTATACAGGCAGACCGATCACTTAGTCTGTGCCCCCCTCCCAGTATGCACCAGCATAGGCAGCAGTAGAGGCTGGTACTGTATCCACCAGCAGAGAGGGTAAGGAAGCAGCTGGGCACCTTGCTTGAACACTACAGTAGAGAGATCACGCCGCGCCGCCCTCACCTTACTCACTCCAGCAGGCGTGCTGGCCAGCATGCAGCTTCACTAGGCTCTTCCTTCCACGTCCAGCCGGGCCAGTACAACTCTGCCGCCCAGAGGACGTGTGCGCCTGCACGCACGGCTCTGCCTCCGCCCCCTTATATGAATTACTTAGCCTGCCCGCAGCTATTGTAAATAGGGCTTTATTCCGTCTCTCATGGAGGGGGCCCTATGGGCCCCCTTTAACTAGGGGCCCGGTCGCAATTTTGACCGCTGCGACCCCTATAGCTACGCCACTGGTGTCAGCATAACTCTACTGCTTTCAGGTAGGTGAAGGTTGGGTACATTCTTACAGTGAGCCGATCAGAGCACAAGTGTAAGGCAAAGTATTTTCCGGATTTGTGTGAGGTGGAGGCGAGGCTAACCGCATTTAATCGCAGCAGCAGCTACCTACAGGAAGGCTGACGTTTTCCTGCCCTCCCAACCCTCCCCCTTTTTTCGAACAATCCATATTGGGGTTGCCCTCTTTAGGCTACCCTTCTACAGCAGTTCCGGCATAACTCTACGGCTTTCAGGTAGGTGAAGGTTGGGTTCTTTCTTACAGTGAGCCGATCCGAGCACAAACTCAAAAAACCTCTCCAGTGCACCATAAAAAGTGTTTTAGGGAAAGCCACAACATTTCCCCAGGAGAAATCGGAAGTGTAGTTCGGAGCCTGAAATCACAGTCCTCTTCATGCAAGCAGAAGCCTAGTAGCAGGGAAGTTTTAAGGTACTATTACATGAGCAGATGTCATACAGATCACAATAAATGATCGAAGATTAGTGTTGATAGAGCATGCTCGGCCGAACACTAGTTCGGCTCGAGCATCTCAATGCTGGGCACATGGCGGTATTCGGCCGAATACCACATGTGCTCGAGCGCAATGCTCGAGTCTCCTCCCTGCACGTTTCTTGGCTGCTATGCAGCCAATAAATGTGCAGCTAAGTACTGCCCTCACTGTAATGCCGTAGCCATGTTGGTTACTTGCATTACAGTGATTGGCTGGCCGGAACACGTCATCGGGGGCAATATAGCACCCGATGACGCTTGTTTGGCTCAGTCTTAGTCAGGGAGAGCTGTGCTGAGGAAGGGACAGACAGTGATATAGGAATATTTTTACTAGAAAAACTTTTCAGAGACCCAAAAGTCCTTTTAAGGACTATTGTGTGTGGCAGCAGCAATATATATTTTTAGCGCAATCTGCGCTAAATTGCTAAAACTTTACAGACCAAAAAAAAAATCCTTTTAAGGACTATTGTGTGTGGCAGCAATATCTATTTTTAGCACATCCTGCGCTAAATAGCGTGCAATAGGCAGTCCACTGCAGACAGCGACATTAGTTGCACCACATCTCCAGTGTAAAGTGTGCGCATCCAAAAAATATCTATGACATCCAGTGTACTTTTTCCGTGGACGGTGTCTGCTGTGGACAGTGCCATTACCAGTGCCACATCTGTGGTGTAACGTGTGCGCTTAAAAAATGTATCTGTGACGTAAAGTGTACTTTTTCAATAGACTGTGTCCGCTTCTGACTGTGACATTACCAGTGCATCTCCTGTGTAAAGTGTGCGCATCCAAAAAATACCTGTGACATCCAGTGTCCTTTTTCTGTAGACGGTGTCCGCTTCTGACAGTAACATTACCAGTGCCACATCTCCAGCGTAAAGTGTGTGCATCCAAAAAATACCTGTGACATCCAGTGTACTTTTTCCGTAGACTGTGTCAGCTGCGGACAGTGACATTAGCTGAGCAAAATCTCCAGTGTAAAGTGTGCGCATCCAAAAAAATATCTAGCATCCAGTGTACTTTTTCCATAGACTGTGTCTGCTGCGGACAGTGATATTACCAGCACCAAATCTGAAGTGTAACGTGTGCGCTTAAAAAATGTATCTGTGACATACAGTGTACTTTTTTAATAGAGGGTGTCCACTTCTCACAGTGACATTACCAGTGCAACATCTCCAGTGTAAAGTGTGCGCCTCCAAATAATATCTGTGACATCCAGTGTAGTATACAAGTAAATATACAGGAAAAAACGTTTCCTAATTTTTTTTTCTTTGGTGTTGCGCATATTATTGTCAGTCTGTAAAAGTGGCGTACTACTCGGACAACATCGTTCCCAGCAGCGACTTGGGAGTCTAAGATGCATCCAGATATCCTCCCCATGCTTTTCCCGAACCATTTCAGTGGTGTTTCCATTAATTTCTGACCTTTTCCTATGAACCAGGCACCCTCCCCTCTTCAGAGCAGGGGATGCCTGGTTTAATGCTCAGGTTCTCCTACTGACATTCATTTATACTCTGGTGCTCTGTAGAGCATCCGAGCATCCCGATGTGTTCGGCACGAGCACCCGAGCACTTTGGTGCTCAATCAACATCAATACAAGATGTATCGACTCGTTAGCAACAAAAATCTTGCTTATTATACACATTGATAATTGTTCGTACTTGCGGTCTTTACACATTCATTTTAAATCATTAGTTGTTATTACATGTAAAGATGGTGGACAGATGCTTAGTCAAGAGGGTGGTATGTGATTGTTAGCGAGTAGACAACTCCATATTATACAAAAAGATTAACGAGGAGCGATAATTTTTTTTAGCATACTGAAAGATCATGATGGATGAGAAACTAGCGATTTGTTGCTAGTCTTTGAATCGTTCATGCTCATTATATCACACAATTCTTGTTCATTTTTGCTCACATGCACGAGAATCTGTACAATAGTCGCTCCATATAACAGGGCCTTTAGTTTCTTGCCAGATCTAGGCATAGTTACTGACAGTGGACTCAGCTGCAGGTGAAAGGTACTGTATCAGAAGAGGAACCCTCCATTGGCGACCATACACGAAAAAGAAAGGGGTCTTATCAGATGACTTATTAGAATGCTTATTGTGGAAAAAACTTTGCCCAGGGTTGCAAAGTCATCATGAAGTGCAGAACTGAAATATTGCAAATAGTTGATTAGGACCTGGCTAATACCCATTGGTCTGCAGAATATAAGCAGAAGATAAGTCCAACTTGATATCCAGTAGACCTCCGCAATTTAGACATAAACTGCACTCCGCCAGATACAATGTGTAAGTTCAAACCATGCAGCTGAAAAATGTGTTTCACAAACAACTTGACTAGTTGACTGGCAGAAGAAAGGCTGGAAAGGACAGAGTGGGCTATTTTAGAAAATAGATGAGCTATCATACCCAGACTACTGCGTATACAGATATAGTGCATCATGAGGAAGATCAGTGATACTATCCATAGCTATGTGTTGCAATAGTGGATCTGGCACTGGTAAGGGTAGTAAGAGTCCTGCAGGTCTTTTCTTTGGAGTCTTGTTCAAGGTGCAATGGAAGAGGAGGCTATGGATATCCCGAGAAATTGTAGGTCACCAGCAATGTTGCGAGATTAGGTTTGCAGTTTTGCGAAGACCAGGTCCACCAGTGATTTTAAAGTGATGCCTCCAAGCCAGGACCTGCTTCTTCTTGGCTACACAGACATATGTCTTGCCAGACAGAATGTCATTAGGCAGAACTGGAGAAACAAAAGATGAATCGGTTCAATGATATGCTGGGGCTCCTCTACCCGGTCAGCAGTGTCAAATGAATGGAAAAGAGAATCTGAATTGATATTCTCAGCCTGGTGGAAATACAGAATGAACTCAAACCAACTTAAGTATAATGACAAATAGGCTTAGCAAGAATAGAGACGCTGAGCAGACCGAAGATAGGTCTCAATTTCTTGTACTCTGTGTGAATGATGACAGGGTGGCAGGTGCCCTCCAGAAAAGATGTCTCCATTCTTTTAGAGCAAACTTGATTGAAAGCAGTTTTCTGTCCCTGATAAAGTAGTTGGATTGTGAAGTAGAGAAGGACTTAGAAAAGAAGCCACAAGTGATGATCTTACCAAAGAAACCTTTCTGGGTAAGGACAGACACTGTCAAGAAGAACTGCTTAGAGAAATCTGTGTGGTGCAAACTTGAGCCTATGGCGGCAGCTTTCTAGGGGGTCTGGAATGTGGCTTCTGCCTCAGGTGTCCAAGTCTGACATTTACTCCTTTTCAGATAAGTGCTGATATATGGGCAATAAGAGTGGAAATGTGAGGGATAAATTGCATGTAATAATTGGGAAAGCCCAAAAACTGTTAGATAGTTTTAAGGCCCGTAGAAAGGTTATTCCAAAACCACAGTCAGCTTCTCTGAGTCCATCTCAATGCCACAGTCAGATTATATAACCCAGTCCATTAATTGAAATGGACTACAGTCAAGCTACTAAGCCTTCTATCTCATACTGTGTACACGCGTTTTATGATTGTTGTGACTTCACACAACACAGTCAGGTGAGCAACATATCATCTCTAAATACTGCCATCTTTTGTTGGGTTTCAGACCCTATGTCTGCACTCTTTCTAGCAAACCCATCATTAAAGGGGTTGTAAAATTATTTTTATTAATGACGTATCCTCAGGATAAATCATCAATATTAGATTGGCAGGGGTTAGACAGCCAGCACCACAAGTGTATAGGAACGAGCCATCCCATTGAAATAAATGGGACAGTTGGGTGTAATTACACCTGCTCACCGCTGCAGATACGTCAGCGAGCAGGTAAACAATAAAGAGGAGGCAGCACTGGCACGGCGTGCGCCTTCTTGTCAAACAGCTGATCGGCGGGGGTGCCAGCTGTCGGACCCCCGCCAATCTGATATTGATGACCTATCCTGAGGATAGGTCATCAATAAATATAACTTGGACAACCCCTTTCATGTCACAGAAGATGTTGTTGATGAATTGCTGGAAGACATCTGGATAGTTTCAGACCAAAAGCCATAACGAGATTCTTATGATGGTTATCAGTGACTCGACGTCCACGGATTAAGCCCCAGAGTTCATCAATGAGCTCAGGGTTTAGGGACAAAGGGTACTTTTTTCAGTGATCTTATTCAGGCCACAGTAGTCAATACATGTGCACCCTTCACAGTAGTAAAGCCCTCTGTGCCTCCTTCACAGTAGTAAAGCTCTCTGTGCCCTCTCTGTTACTAAAGCAAAAAAACAGTAACTACTCACCTTGTCCTGTTCCTGATAATCAGATCAAGCACTCCCCTGCAGGCACAGATCATGGTGCAGCACTGTGTGGGAGGAGCACAGGCAGATTCCTTGGCTACAAGCTCCTCCCATACAGGCTAGCAGCGCAATCTGTGTCTACAGGCTGAATGGTGAAGCAGGGAGTAGAAGGTTCTCTGCTACACTATTCAGTGTGCCAGCCTGAAAAAGAGAAGGAGCTGAGTAGTAAGTGAGTAACAGGACTGCAGCTCCCCGATGCTTCAGAAGTGAGTGCTTCCATCTGTATTGATGGCAGCGCTCATTGCTTCTGGCACTCCCCTGACAGAAGGCACCAAGGATGGAATCCCCCCCTTGACCCTTCCCCTTTGGCACCCCACTACATTTTACCCATATGGATATATATTTTTTTTAGATTAATATAAAACATACATTTTCTATCTAGTAATGTCAATACTGTATAATGCAGAACAGAATAAGTATACATAATTTCAACACTTACTTTCATTCCTAGTAACACAGCTAATTAGTGCATTCTAAAAAGAAAAAGAGAAACATTAGTTCTTTCAGATTTCATGTGTTCAGTTTAAGTTCTGTTCACGACCACTGTATACCGTTCCATCAAGTGTTTATGATGGCAAAAATGATGTAGTCTAACCCTAATATAAGGGCTCATGCACACGGCTGTTGCCTGGCCAGTCCCGTATTGTGGCCCGCAATCTAGATGATACAGTGCGGAACGGACACACGGATTGGAAGCCCACAGAAGCACTTCGGAGTGCTTCCATGGGTTTTCTGTCCGTGCCTCTGCAGCACAAAAAAGTGGTGCATGCACTACTTTTTTGTGGTGCGGACCGTCGGATGCAGATTGCAGACCCCAATCAAGTGAATGTCTGTAGATATTGGGGACACAGTTGGTGCTCGTGCATTGAGGACCACAATTTGCGGTACACAGCATAGGCCCAGCCGGCACACGTTCATGTATATGAGCCCTAAGTCAATGGAATCCTTTAGGATTTGCTGGAATTTATTTAAAACTAAATCCATCAATGAATCACATGAATCCACCATAAATCACATTTTCATGTTGGGGAAAACCAGACGGGAGCTGAGGCAACATATAGGGGAACACTTTTTGGATGTGAAACATGGTCGAGACACATCAGTGGCTTGACATGTCCGTGATAATAATGGTGGCAATATCAATGTATTGCAGGTCCAAGGAATAGAATGTATTCCATCGTCAGTGCGTGGAGGGGATGTGGATATGGCTCTTTTACGTAAAGAAGCATTCTGGACCTTTAAATTGAATACAGTCAACCCGCATGGTCTTAATGAGAACATCTCATATGCCTGTTTTATCTAATTCTGGTATTGAGTGTCTTTACGAGAACATCTTATATGCTTACTTTATTTAATTCTGATATCTAGGGTCAACCCCTCCTCTCGGTAACTATCCATGAGCATGACAAAGTTACATCGTGTCTCTCTGGGAAGTAGACTATACTAATGGCGTTCTCTTTGCGCTATTCTGATGGTGTAATTATACAATATGTGACAATACTTTAATGAGGGGCGGCGCACTTCAGGATCATAAACTATGTTCCTGCTGGCCTCCCTCTCTTGGTAGCTCTGTTTCCAAATGTACACACCCTTTACACATGGGGCATAAGCTTCTACTCATCTCGCCCACCATTTAGTGCCGCGATAGGATTCCCCCTTATACCGATGCACAGACGCGGTCCTGCCGAGGACTTAAGCAGTATTAGACCATGGGATGAATGGGGGAGGTGTGGCCAGGATGCGCCCCCTCTCCCCATTCACCCAGCACGGCATAGCTCCTCCCTGGTAGGTGGTGTGTTAGTTATTTGAGTCCGACGTGTGTTTGGCCGCGCACTGCCATCACAGCGCCAGATGCTTGGCACACAACTGTGCGGGCAGTCAGGACTTTAAATTCTATACTTGCATACATTGGTTCCTAACTCCTGATGATACTTGGGGCTCTGCTCCCCTTGTAGAAACGTGTCAAGTGACGCCGTTGATGTATGCCAGCCCCCAGACTAAGGGGCAGTGTGAATGTGGTCAGGGACAGGATTAGTTTATCAGTGTGAGGTGATCACCTCTGACAATTGTGTGCTGACTGCAGCTATATCCCCCAGCCGCACACTGCTGGCTGTATGAATGAGAGCCACCTTACATGTAGCTCTGGATGAATGGCTTATGAGGTGATCAGGGTAGATAGCAGCAATATTGAGTGAGCTCTAAGGTTGTGTGCTCACTGGGGCTATATCCCTCATATACCTTGCAGGCATTCCCAGGTGGACTGCTATATCATTATCCAGTTGTCCACTATATCCAGGCTGGACTGACGTCACCTACCAGTCTGTGAGGTGCTCTTCTAATCAGGTTTCCATGTGTATGGATGGTTCGAATGCTCATCCCTCTCCATACAGTGGAATCCTGCGCCTGACGTATTTTCAATCACGTGGCAATACCCCATATTTATGTGAATAAAGTGTTTATTATTTTTTTCATTTTTAAACATTCAGTCAGGCTGTGAATTCTATTTAAGTTGGTGTGGACGTATACCTTCTACCTATTTTTCTGTATACAGTTATGGTGATACCAAATTTATATAGTTTTTTTATGTTTTCCCCTTTTAGCATAAAATCACAAAATTATATTTTGCATTGTCATGTACTAAAGTCAATAACTTTCTTACTTTTTCACCAGTTTAGCTGTGTGTGAGCTTGTGCTTTTGCAGAACGGGCGGTAGTTTTTATTTATATCATTTTGGGGTACAAACGTCTTTTTGATCGCTTTTTATAACATTTTTTGTGGTGGTAAATTGGGTAAAAGTGGCAATTGTGTCAGTGTTTTTTATTTTTGCAGTGAATATGATATGAGAATATCAATATCAGGGGGCCTTACCTGATTTCAGGCTGTGATCTCTAACATGGAGATCACAGCCTGAAATCAACATTTTCACACTGAAACGCTCTGATTGGATAGTCTGCAGAGAAATCAGAGTGCTTGCCGGCAAGGCACCGCTTTGATAAGTCCCTTGCCAGCTTCTCCGGTGTCTCTGGGGAAGTGACTAGTGTCACAGCACCGGTAAGCAGTTTGGACGTGACTGTATGTCCAAATGCGCTAAGTCACTTGCGATTTGGACGTACAGTTACGTCCAAATGTGTGACGGGGACAATTGTGATAGAGGTATGTCTATATAATAAGAAGGGTGGGGAGTATCTAGTGGATTTGCAGCCCTTGATTTAGCTAAATAGTGAAACAAAATGTTACTTCACCTTCAGAAGAGGGAAAAGATGACAGTTATTTACCGGTAATTGGATTTTCGTCTAGCCTCCACAGTGGCACGGTACTACCAGGAGTAGAGTTGAGCGAATTTCATATTTTGAAATTCGTTCACGCTTCGTTTACTGGTAAAAGGTGAATTGCGTTATGGATTCCGTTACCACGGACCATAACGCGATTATATGACGGAATGCCTTTAGAGGCATTCCGTTATTCATTCCATCATAATAGAAGTCTATGGGCTGCATAACGAATCCGTCCTGTTTCAGTTATGCAGGGGAGTCCTCTCCTGCATAACGGAAACGGGACAGATTCGTTATGCAGCCCATAGACTTCTATTATGATGGAATAAATAACGGAATGCCTCTAAAGGCATTCCATTATGTATTCCGTCATAGAATTGCTTTATGGTCTGTGGTAAAGGAATCCATAATGCAGTTCACCTTTTACCAGTAAACGAAGCGTGAACGAATGTCATGATAGGAAATTCGCTCATCTCTAACCAGGAGGGTTACCCCGCCTCTCTAGGGACAGGAAGGAAACAACGTGGATATCTTTAAATAGCCCCCTCCGCTACCTGCTCCAGTTAATAACTGAGAAACTCTGAAATGGATGCAACAAAACTGCTATTTTATATCTTCAAACAACAGAAAAATTAAACAACTAATGTTGCCATTAAGGCTACATAAATGTGGGGCGAGGGGGGGGGATTCTGTGCCACTGTGGAGGCTAGAGGAAAAACAAATTACCGGTAAGTAATTGTCATCTTTTCCAGAAGCCTCCACTGCGGCAAGGTACTACCAGGAGGAATAACAGACAAACAAAAAAACAATTAGGATGAGAGCACTGCAGATAACACTCTGAAAAAAGGATTGGTGCTTTATAACTAGTAATGGCTAAAAAAAGGTGGAAGGTGAAGACCAGGTGGCTGCCTGGCAAATCTGTTCCAGAGGGACGTGAGCTGATTCTGCCCAAAAGGCTGCAACTGAACGAGTTGAATGGGCTTTGAGACCATCAGGAGGCTTGATGTACTTCTAGTTGCAACAAAATACGATCGCTGATCTGATCCACCTCCCAATGGATGTTTTACTTGCTGCTTGCCCCTTACTGGGTCCTGTAAAGTGAACAAAGAGTCGGTCCGTCTTTCTGAAAGTTCTGGTTGCTTCAATGTAGGCCAATACACATCTGCGAACATCTAGTTTATGGAATCGCATTTCCTCCTGTGAGCCTGATGAAGAACAGAATGATGGCAGCAATACTTTCCTGTAGACAGTGAAATTTTGAAACTAACTTGGGCAGAAAAGAGGGAGAATGTTTAAGAACTATTCTGTCATCTTATGGTTAGGTATGGAGGTCTACACGAGAATGCCTGTATTTTTCCTACTCTCCTGGCTGTTGTAATCGCTACCAGGAACAGTGTTTTACAGGAGAGCATTTTTAAGGGGATCTCAGATAATGTCTCAAAGGGGGGTCTTGTTAAGGCAGATAATACTAAATTTAAGTCTCAAGGAGGAACCGTAGGCCTAACTATAGGTTGATTTCTCCGTGCCCCCATAATAAATCTTTTTATAAGCTCAAAATCTGCCAACTTCGTGTCTAAAAAGGCACTCAAGGCAGCAATATGGACTTTAATGGTACTGACTTTATGGCTTCTGATCTCCCCGAACTATCTTTACAGAATTTTAGAAAGGCCTCCCAAGCTCTAAGATATATTTTTGATGTAATGGGTTTACGACTACATAAAATAGTGGAAATTACCACCTCAGAAAGACCTATTTCTCTTAGTCATTCCTGTTCAAGTTCCAAGCCTTCAGACGCAGCTGCGCCATCCTTGGGTGGAAGACTGGACCTTGGTAGAGAAGGTCTGGGAGGGAAGGCAGGATACAGTAATCCCCTACTGACATGCTGAGAAAAAGAGATGGCCCGAACTATTCGCCGGCGATGCGATGTTCGGTCCGCCCCCTATACATCATCATTGAGCAATGATCATTGGCTGGAATGTGTCTGCTGACTGTGAGGTCAATCAGCAGCATACCCTCCCTCCCAGACCTTCTCATCTCCTGGACAGCATCCATTTTAGATTCATTCGGAAGCTGCAGTCTTAGTGAGAGGAGGGACAGTGTAGCTGCTGATTTAATTGGGAAATCGATAGCTAGGCTAGTGTATTCAGTGTCCACTCCAGTCCTGAAAGATTCATCTGATCTCTGCTGTAAGGACAGCGTCCTGATAGCACCCCAAAAAGCCCTTTTTAGGGCTGCTACATTAGTCTGCTTTTTTTTTTTTTTTTCTCCATATATATATATATTGCAGTTGTCTGGCCTGCCTGTGTGTAAGGAGCTGCAGGCCCATAGACTGTAGTGTGTACTCATACCATGTGGCACAGGACTTTGCATAAAAAAAGGCATTTAATTTTTACCCTTTAATCTAAGGTTAGTTGCCTGCCGGTGTGTGTCAGGCCGACTTCCACTGACTGTAGTGTGCCCACTGCCAGTGCCCACCACTCATACCGGGTGGCACAGTAGCTTGCCGATAAATAAGGCATTTAATTTTTACACTTTAGTCTAATTTCAGTTGCTTGCCTGCTGCCAGTGTGTGTCAAACCGACTTCCACAGACTGTAGTGTGCCCACTGCCAGTGCCCATCAATCATACTGTGTGGCACTGGACTTTGCCTTAAAATAAGGCACTTTATCTGTACACTTTAATCTAATTTCAGTTGCCTGCCAGTGTGTGTGTTAGGCCCACAGACTGTAGTGTGCCCTCTGCTAGTGCCCAACACTCATACCGGATGGCACAGTATCTAGCACGCGTAGTACCACTTATCTTAAAAAAAATGACAGGCAGAGGCAGGCCACCCCGCAGGGGCTGTCGTGGTCGTGGTGCTGTGATTTCCACTGGCCCTGGAATAATGCCCAGTGTTCAGAGGCCACGTACCCTGAACCCGAAAAATTCTGAGGACATAGTTGACTGGCTTAGACAGGACACCCAATTTTCAACAGCTTCCGCTAAGAACCTTGACGCACCATCCTCCTCCAGCTCAGCTTCGGTCACCTGCTCTCAAGTTACCACGCTCCCGCCCGCCGCCACGACTACCACCACAGCCACCACACTTAATCCATCAGAGGAGTTATTTACACATCAGTTGGATGCAATTAGTGATGCGCAAAAATTATTGCCAGATGATGTAGATTACAGGGATATGTCTCAGTCAGGCAGGATTACACACATAGAGGTACAGTGTGATGATGATGATGTTGTACCAGCTGCTGATTCCTTTGCTGAGGTGTCAGATACAAGTGAAGCAGTTGATGATGATGATGTGTCCACGGATGCCACGTGGGTGCCTGCTCGAAGAGAAGAAGAGGGGGAAAATTCAGAAGGGGAGACAGAGAAGGAGGAGACAAGTTGGAAGCAGGGGGAGGTCGTCGCAAGGAGTTAGTGGCACAGTCAGACAGCATGTATCGGCACCCGGGGTCAGCCAGACAGCACGCCAGTGAACGCATGCTATTGCCACCACCAGAATGCCGTCATTGCAAAGCTCAGCAGTGTGGCATTTTTTGTGTGTCTGAGGTTCACGGAGGAAGCAGCAGTAGCAGTCAGTCAGTGCGGACTGTTGGGGGGGAAAATCACCTACTCGGCAGTGTGACAGTTTTTTTTTTCCATATGTTTTTTCCGTAGCCATATGTCAAATCTGTGGGCAGAAGATGAAGGGTGCCAATGTTGGCAGTACGGCCCTGTGTTAACATATGCAGCAATGCCATGCAGTGGCCTGGGAGAACCGTGGCTCCAATGTGGCAGTCCAGCCTGCTGCAGCAGCCGCTGCATCACCCAGTGGCACGCACAGGGTTTCAGGCAGTCAAGGCTCCACCACCTCAGCCAAAGGGAGCTGTCAGTGATTCTCATCTTCCTCTGGTCCAGATGCTCCTGCTCCTCCTACTCCTCATCAGTCATTCCGTCAACAATCGATCCCCAAAGTGATTGCCAAGAGACAGCAGTATGTGTGCAGACATCCAACGGTGCAGAAGCTGAACATGCTCCTCTCCAAGTTGCTGGTGCTGCAGTCCCTCCCTTTCCAAATGGTGGCCTCTGCACCTTTCAGAAAACTGATGGCTTGTGCCGAGCCGAGCCGAGGTGGAGAGTCCCAAGCCGTCATTTCTTTGCGAAAAAGGCAGTACCAGCCCTGGACAAATATGTAGAACAGAAGGTGGGCCAGTCCTTGAGCCTGTCGGTGTCAAAGTGCACGGCAGCACAGACGTGTGGAGCTGTAACTACGATCAGGGACAGTACATGTCCTTTATGGCCCACTGGGTGAATGTGGTTTCTGCACAGCCACACCAGCAACTTGGCCAGGTCACGCCACTTCCGCCTCCACGTTCTCATGCCATTGGTCCAGCGACAATGTCTGCCTCTGCCTCCTCATTCTTCACCATGTCCTCAGCCTTCACTGCAGGGACAAGTCACAGTCCCCCTCTCGCATATCACATGTGCAGGGCACGGCGGTGTCACAGTCTTCATTACCTGGTTTGCCTTGGCATATGTAGTCACAAAGGGGAGGAACTGCTCTGTGTGAAGCATCAAGAAATCGAATCCTGGCTTTCTCCGTGACAACCATGCTGACCGACAACGGTAAGAACATGGTGTCAGCACTCCGTCAAGGAAGGCTGAGCCATGTCCCCTGCATGGCACATGTGTTCAATCTGGTTGTCAAGCGGTTCCTGAAGTCTTCCACCAATCTGTAAGACATCCTAAAAATGGCCAGGAAACTTTGCATGCACTTCAGCCACTCGTACACTGCAAAGCACACCCTCCTTGAGCTGCAGCGGCAGAATGGCATCAACCAACATAGGCTGATATGCGACATTTCCACCGGTTGGAATTCCACCCTCCATATGTTGGACCGACTATACGAACAGAGAAAGGCCATCAACGATTTCTTGATGATGAAAGCGGATAGGAGTACTCCGCTGTGTAACTTCGATGTCAGTGGCAGCTACTGCGTGACACCTGCCGTTTGCTCAGGCCCTTTGAGGACGCCACGTTATTTGTCAGTCGCCAGGACTACGGTATGAATAACATCATTCCACTGCTTAATGTCCTGGAACAGATGGTGGTAACAATGGCTGGTCAGGGGACAAGAGACGTGGCGCCTCGATCTCACAGCCACATAAGCCCTGTGGGGGCTGAACTGGAAGAGGAGAAGGAGGTGGAGGAGGACATTGGAGCACAAGCAATGTGTAGCCAAATGGGTGGTTTTTCTACTCAGCTGACAGGACAGGAGAAGCCAGAGGAGCTACAGGGTCATGAGGAGGACGAGACAGAGGACCCCAACATACCGTGGCAGTATGCAGTGGAGATGGAGGCAGGGAGTCCCTCCGAGTCACTTGCACAAATGGCCCAATGCATGCTCACTTGCTTGTGTAGTGACAGCCGAATTGTTACCATTCGGCAGAGGGATGACTTCTGGCTCTTCACCTTTGTTGGAACCTCGCTACTGGTCTAGAATTGGGGCCTTTTTAACACCCACCGAGAGATAAACTGATAAGAGATAAACTGACCTACTACAGAGACATCCTATGTAGTCAGTTGGCTGCTGCCTATCTGCACCATAGTCCATCCTCTCGCAGGTCTGACCGGGGGGGCCCTCTGCGTTCACGTTCCATTGCCATGGCTGCTGGGGAGGGGTGGGGTGGCAGGAGCAGTACCAGCTCCATCAGCAGCAGCCTAAGCCTACAGTCACTGATGAGTAGCTTTCTACACCCGCATAGTGAAGAAACAACTCACCAGCAGCAGCAGCAAGTAGACTTGGAGCACGACCTGATCCAGCAGGTGGTGGCATACTTGGACAGCACCCTGCCAACCCACATTGAAGATCCGCTGGACTACTGGGCAGCCAAACTGGATTTGTGGCCGCAACTGGCCGGGTTTGCCCTGGAAAAGCTGTCCTGCCCGGCCCGTAGTGTGGCATCAGAGAGGGTGTTTAGTGCGGCGGGGGCCATAGTGACCCCAAGGAGAACTCTCTTGTCCACCCAAAATGTGGATAGACTGACCTTTGTCAAGATTAATCAGGCGTGGATCAGCCAGGATTTCCACCCACTAATTCCTGATACATCTGATTAGATCATCCATGCCGCCTCACCCAATCTTTGAAAAAAGAGACCGGTTTCTTCTGGCTACCTGCCTCAGCTACTACTCTGATGCTGCCACCCGCCTGATGCTACACATCTGATGGCAAGTGCTCCTTCTTTTACCCATCTTCGTCAGCGGGTACTGGTATTGCCACCCACCGCCCCACTCCATCACCGGGTAACTTTGTGGTATCCTACTGCTACTGCTGCCATCTCCACACTATGTCACCTTGCCATTTTGTGGTCCCCTGATACTGCTGCTGCTGCTGTCGTCATCTCCACACTATGTCACCTTGCCTCTCTGTGGTATCCTGATGCTGCTGCCACCTCTAGACTCGGTCATTATGCCACTCTGTGGCCTCCTGATTCTGCTGCCACCTCCAGACTCTGTCATTGTGCCACTCTGTGGCCTTCTCATGCGGCTGCCACCTCTACACTTGGTCATTATGCCACTCTGTGGCCTCCTGATTCTGCTGCCACCTCCAGACTCTGTCATTGTGCTGCTCTTTGGTCTTTCCTGCTGCTACCACCTCCACACTTGGTCATTGTGCCACTCTGTGGCCTCCTCAGGATGCTGCTGCCACCTCCAGACTCGGTCATTGTGCCACTCAGTGGCCTACTGCTGATGCTGCTGCCACCTCCATACTTTGTCATTGTGCGACTCTGTGGTCTACTCATGCTGCAGCCACCTTCACACTCTGTCTACAGGTGAGCAGATGGTATAAAGCACTGGGGGTGAGGGCCTGAAGCCTAGCGAACCCCATAAATCATTGCAGTGATGGCCTACAGGTGAGCAGACGTTATAAAGCATTGGAGGTAAAAGCCTGGTTAGTTGGTCAGTTTTGGCCCTGTAACTGCCCAAATAAGTGAAGTGTGCAGTGATTCTAAGAGTGACGCCTGTCATCTGCATGCCATACTGACTCACAGTATTGTTTCACTACCACAGCAGACTCCCTATGCATGTTACTGCAAGGCACAGTGTTCTACACCACTATACAGGCTCTCTCCAGCCAGGAAATAGTTTTTTTTTTTTTTTATGCAATTCGCCACAAATAAATTTTAATCTAATCAAATCTTTTCCGAAAATTCGCTAATCTGTAACGGTGAATGGCGTAACAGAAAAAAAAGGGTCAAAATGGCTGATTTGCCATTTTTCATTGCATCTCTTACCCAAAAACATATACTGTATTTTTCGCCATATAAGACGCACTTTTTTTCCCCCAAAAGTGGGGGGGAAATGGCAGTGCATCTTATATGGCGAATGCTACCATTTTCCTATAGTTAAAGCCGATACATCGCACAGCCTGCAATGTATCAGCATGGAAGGAGGAGGGGGCGGAGCCTGGCAACACATGGCGGGCGGATGCCGCTCACAGCGTGACTGCTTTCATAACATTTATAATCTTTAATCATGTCCCCTTATTCCCTATAAGCCCAGTACAGTAGCGCTCTGCTAACCTGCTATACCGATCCTCTAGCAGGCAGAGCGGTGCGGCGGCAGGCTGCTGTGTAACGTCCTCACTGACGTCATCTGCCTGCTCCTTTCACTTTATGAATGAAGCAGGAGGAGCAGGCAGATGACGTCAGTGAGGACGTTACACAGCAGCCTGCTGCCACCGCTCTGCCTGCTAGAGGATCGGTATAGCAGGTTAGCAGAGCACTACTGTACTGGGCTTATAGGGAATAAGGGGACATGATTAAAGATTATAAATGTTATGAAAGCAGTCACGCTGTGAGCGGCGGGCCGCCCGCCATGTGTTGCCAGGCTCCGCTCCCTAAGCAGTCACTATGGGCCAGATGTTTTAGAAAAGGGGGCATCTTTGGATGACACTGTAATTGGGGTGATCTGTGGATGACACATATAGCATAAGATGCTATATATGTGTCATCCACAGATCCAATCCATTACAGTGCTATCCACAGATCCCCCCATCACAGTGCTATCCACAGATCCCCCATCACAGTGCTATCCACAGATCCCCCATCACAGTGCTATCCACAGATCCCCCATCACAGTGCTATCCACAGATCCCCCATCACAGTGTCATCCACAGATCCCCCATCACAGTGTCATCCACAGATCCCCCATCACAGTGTCATCCACAGATCCCCCCATCACAGTGTCATCCACAGATCCCCCCCATAACAGTGCCATCCACATCTCCCCCACATAACAGTGCCATCCACAGATCCCCCCATAATACTGTCATGCACAGACCACCATTACTTCAAAAGCACACCTTTTGGTTAAAAATATTTTTTTTCTTATTTTTCTCCTCAAAAACCCAGGTGTGTCTTAAAGGCCGGTGCGTCTTATAGGGCGAAAAATACGGTTATAAAATGTCATTAAAAAGTCACGAACACTTCAAAATGGTCTCAATAAAAATTACGGATTTTCCCGCAAAAAATTAGCCCTTAAATAGTTCAGTAGACATAGGTATAAAAAAGTTATGGGGGTCAGAATATGGTGAAGTAAAAACATTAATTTCAAAGTTTACATTTATTTTTACACTAGACATAAAAAGCCTATATATATAGGGTATTGTTGTAATTGAACTAACCCATAGAATGAAGGGCATGGGTCAGTTTTGCCACGAACGAAACGCTGTGGGAACAAAACCCGTCAAACGGTGGAGGAATTGTATTTTTTTTCCAATTTTACCGCTTCCCACTACATTGGATGCCATAATTGACGGTGTCATTAAAAAAGTACAACTTGTCCCGCAAAAAAAAAAAGCCCTCATACAGCTATGTGAATGGAAATATAAAAAAGTTATGTGACGTCCCAAGAAAGATACTGATGTGAAAATATTTGCAAAAGTCTTGGCAAAGACTAGGGAAAATAATAAGTGACATCATTAATGAGGACCAAACTGGGTTTATTCCAGGAAGGAATCTTCAGACCAATATTAGAAGTTGTTTTTGTGAATGTTTCTTTGGGACATGTAGAGGGTAAAGGAAAAGGTATATTTTCTTTAGATGCAGTTAAGGCTTTTGACTGTATGGAATGGGAGTATTTATGGGCCGTACTTAAGTCTTTTGGCAAACCTTTATAAATTGGATAGTTAAATATATATTTATAGAGGGAAGGGTTGAACTTAAAAAAAAAAAAAAAAAAAATCTATGTCAATGTCTATAATGGATATACATGTATGGGCTCATAGCTGCCCATTTATGCCCCAGAATGATATTGGATATACAAATATATATAGATGTGGTCCAAACATCTATATAGATGTGTATACCTATAATGTAGCCAGCATGTCCCCCAATCATGGGGATATTGTAATGTGTAACGTAGTTAGGCATTATATTGTGTTTATGGCTGTTTTGTAATGTTTTTACTATACTGTGCTGCATGCGTCTATATGTATATATATCTATAACTACTGATATATAGATATAGCGGAATAGACTTTTTCTATTGTGTAATAAATATTTCTTTATTCATAACATACAGTGTATAGTCTTTTATTGTAGCAGTAAGTCATATAGTATATTGTAGTGTAAGGCAAAAGAGTATATCTCTATTTAAGGTATAACAAGGCGGAGTCATTTGTGAGGCTTACATAATAGAAACCACCCAAAAATGACCCCATTCTAGAAACTACACCCCTCAAGGTATTCAAAACTGATTTTATAAACGCTGTTAACCCTTTAGGTTTTCCACAAGAGTTAATGGCAAATGAAGAAAAATTTTCAGAATTTCAATTTTTTGGAACATTTTCCATTTTAATCCATTTTTTCCAGTAACAAAGCAAGGGTTAACAGCTAAACAAAACTCTATATTTATTGCCCTGATTCTGTAGTTTGCAGACCCCATATGTCGCCATAAAATACTGTATGGTCACACGGCAGGGCGCAGAATGAAGGGAACACCATATGGTTTTTGGAAGGCATATTTTGCTGGACTGGATTTTTGACACCATGTCCCATTTGAAGCCCCCCTGATGCACCCCTAGAGTAGAAACTCCATAAATTGTCTCCATATAAGAAACTACACCACTCAAGGTATTCAAAACCGGTTTTACAAACTTTGTTAACCCTTTAGGTGTTCCACAAGAGTTATTGGCAAATGGAGATGAAATTTCAGAATTTCTATTTTTTGTTACCTTGCCTCAAAAAAAGTGTAATATAGATCAACCAAAAATCATATTTACCCTAATATAGTACCAACAAAACTGACACCTTATCCCGTAGTTTCCAAAATGGGGTCACTTTTTTGGAGTTTCTACTGTAAGGGTGCATCAGGGGGGCTTCAAATGGGACACAGTGTCAAAAAACCAGTCCAGCAAAATCTGCCTTCCAAAAACCATATGGCGTTCCCTTCCTTCTATGCCCTGCCGTTTGGCCATACAGCGGTTTACGACCACATATGGGGTGTTTCTGTAAACTACAGAATCAGGGCAATAAATATTGAGTTTTGTTTGGCTTTTAACCCTTGCTTTGTTACTGGAAAAATGGATTAAAATGGAAAATTTGCAAAAAAATAGCTGTTTTGGGAACGTTTTTTATTTACATAACTGACAGGTTAGATTGTATGCTATATCTATAGAGCAGGTTGTTACGGAAGCGACAATACCAAAACTGTATGCTTTTTTTTTATATTTATTTAAGTTTTACACAATAATATTATTTTTGAAACAAAAAAAATCATGTTTTAATGTCTCCATAGTCTGAGAGCCATATTTTATTATTTTATTGGACGATTGTCTTATGTAGGGTATCATTTTTTGCGGGATGAGATGACGGAATGATTGGCACTATTTGTGGGTGCATATAACTTTTTGATCGCTTGCTATTACAGTTTTTGAGCTGTGAGGTGACAAATGTTTTTTTTACATTGTTTTTATTTTTTATTTTTTACGGTATTTACCTGAGGGGTTAGATCATGTGATATTATTATAAAGCAGATTCTTATGGACGCGGCAATACCTAATTTGTATACTTTTTTTTAATTTATTTTACTTTAACACTATAACAGCATTTTAGAAAAAAAAATTATGTTTTAGTGTCTCTATAGTCTGAGAGCCATATTTTTTTATTTTTTAGGCGATTGTCCTATGTACAGGCTCATTTTTTGCGGGATGAGATGGCAGTTTGATTGGTACAATTTTGAGAGGCATACGCCTTTTTGATCGCTTTTTATTACACTTTTTGTGATGTAAGGTGACAAAAAAATGGCTCATTTTACACCATTTTTTTTTTACGGTATTTGCGTCAGGGGTTAGGTCATGTGATATTTTTATAGAGTAGGTTTTTTCGGACGCGGCGATTCCAAATATGTGTAGTGTATTTAATTTTTTAAATTTTTATTCAGTGATATGTGTTTTTTCTTTTTTACTTTTTTTTTCACTTTTTTACATTTATTTTTTTCGTAGATCCAGTGGATCTGGTGTCTATCTAATATAGTACAGTACACTATACAGTGTACTGTGCTGTATTTTTTTTACTTTACATAGTCTAAGCAGACTTATGCCTTTAGCACAAGTCTGATTAGACTTACAGTACCATGGCAAGCAGGATGCCTCTGAAAGCGTCCTGCTGCCATGGTAACCATCACCCGCTGCTGTCAGCAGCGGGTGATGGGGAGGGAGGGGGCTCCCTTCCTCTGCGATCCCATCCTGTTGGGGGGCTGCAAAGGCACAGCAGCCCCCGATGGGCGAGGGAGGGAGCTCCCTCCCTGTTAACCCCTTCCATATAGCAGTCCGTACGGACCGCGGCATGGAAGGGGTTAAAACTGCTGACATCTGCAGCACAGATGTCAGCAGTTTTTTTTTAGCAAAGTGTCAGCAATGTGTTGACACTTTGCTAAAACCACTAGACACCAGGGAAGAATACAGAAGAGGCAGGCGGGGGATCGCAATTGCGATCCCGCCTGCCGCACCGCCCGCCTCCCGCACTGCCTCCCGCCGCCCGCTGGAGGGGCTGCAGGCAGGGGGAAGGTGATGTTATTTACATGGGACTGTATGCTGGAGGGGCTGCAGGCAGGGGGGTGATATTATTTACATGGGTCTGTATGCTGGAGGGGCTGCAGACAGGGGAAAGGTGATATTATTTACATGGGACTGTATGCTGCAGGGGCTGCAGGCAGGGGGTGATATTATTTACATGGGACTGTATGTTGGAGGGGCTGCAGGCGGGGGGGGGGGGGTGATATTATTTCCACGGGACTGTTGTGTTTACTTTGGGGGCATTTTGCAGGGGCTGAAGGGAGGAGGAACAATCCTTGTACCGGAGACTGTGTGTTAGAGGGGTCTGAAGAGGGGGGAGGGGATATTATTTACATGGGGACTGTATCCTGGGGGGGGCTGAAGGCAGGAGAGGTGATATTATTTTTCATGGGACTGTATGCTGGAAGAACCATATATTGATACCGGGGGTATCCACGGCCCTGCAAAAATCTAACACCAACCGGTGGGGCAACTACATACGGAATACCCATGTTACATGTGACACCAGCATATACTGTGAATTACATATGACGAAAACAGAAGCACAAAGAGCAACATGCTGAAAGTTTA
This sequence comes from Bufotes viridis, assembly GCA_033119425.1. Classification (NCBI taxonomy): domain Eukaryota; kingdom Metazoa; phylum Chordata; class Amphibia; order Anura; family Bufonidae; genus Bufotes; species Bufotes viridis. Next base: position 205,529,637 of record CM065593.1, on the reverse strand, counting down.
CAAATACATCAACACTTTATTAATCAATAAATACAATTACATACATCTAAAAGGAGGTGACAGAAGAAAAGACGCCACCCTGGGTCCCAGTCACATTTCTATTGTAAACATGATTTGGCTGATAATATAAATGGTTAAAAGTGCAACCTGCATACTGGATTCCTGCAACATGATCTGATTAATGCATGTTAATGTATAACATGTGCACAGCATAGTTCCTGGCTAGATGTCCTGTTTTCCCTGTTGGTTGCAGGGGGCGTGACCTAATGGTACAATGGGCATGGCTTAGCAGGTCGTCGGCGTGGTGGTAGTGCGGGGGGGGGTGGGGGGTGGGAATTGACTATTAGCTACTGCAGTGGGGGCTCTGAAGGATTTTATACAGCCAGCTTCTGACAGGAATTAGCTGTTTGTAGACAGGGAACAAGCAGCCGATTCCTGTCAGAGCCAGAGCAGGAAGCAGGGAGCCCACCTCTGACAGGAGCAGACTGCACATGCGCATGGACGAGCTTACTCTCAAGCTTCTCCATGTCGCATGCAGCCATGGACGAACTCAGCTGCAAGGTAGAGCAGGACTAAGGGGGTATGGCTTATAATTGAAAGAAAAGCAGTCAGATGTGTTTACTAAATTATATTAGGAACTTTATTTTCTTCCTGCCTGCCACACAATAGTGGAAAGTATTTAAAGAGTGGCCAACCCCTTAATAAAATATATGACTGTAAAATTGAAAGGGATCCAATTATATGCATTTTGGGTGCTTTGAGATACTTAAGTATACCAAAAGAGAATTAAACTAGTGATTGGGTAGGTATTGTTTCAAGCTAGATTATTGATTTTTTAAGAAAATGTGGTAGATGAAATAATGAAAAAAGAAAATAAGGGGAAGAAGGAGTTATATCCAAAGTATTGGAATTCATGGATTATCCAGAGTTCTTTTTTTTCCCCCCTTATCCGTGCCTTCCTTGTCTCGAGGGGTGTGGTTGGAGGGGGATGAGGTAGTGGGAGAGGGAAAGGGGGATTTTGTCTTTTGTACATTACTAGACATTACCCCGTTACAATAACGGGTGCTAGAACATTAGTGCTGGCACTGTTATGGGGGGAGGGGGAGTCTGTAGCCAATGCACTGTTATGGGGGAGGGGGTCTGTGGCCGACGCACTGTTATGGGGGAGGGGGTCTGTGGCCGACACACTGTTATGGGAGGGGGGGGTCTGTGGCCGACGCACTGTTATGGGGGGGGGGGTCTGTGGCCGATGCACTGTTTTGGGGGGGGATCTGTGGCCGACGCAATGTTATGGGGGATTCTGTGGCGGATGCACTGTTATGGGGGGGATCTGTGGATGGCACTGTTATGGAGGATCTGTGGATGGCACTGTTATGGAGGATCTGTGGATGGCACTGTTATGGGGGATCTGTGGATGGCACTGTTATGGGGATCTGTGGATGGCACTGTTATGGGGGATCTGTGGATGGCACTGTTATAGGGGATCTGTGGATGGCACTGTTATGGGGGATCTGTGGATGGCACTGTTATGGGGGATCTGTGGATGGCACTGTTATGGGGGATCTGTGGATGGCACTGATATGGGGGATCTGTGGATGGCACTGTTATGGAGGATCTGTGGATGGCACTGTTATGGGGGATCTGTGGATGGCACTGTTATGGGGATCTGTGGATAGCACTGTTATGGGGGATCTGTGGATGGCACTGTTATGGGGGATCTGTGGATGGCACTGTTATGGGGGATCTGTGGATGGCACTGTTATGGGGGATCTGTGGATAGCACTGTTATGGGGGATCTGTGGATGGCACTGATATGGGGGATCTGTGGATGGCACTGTTATGGGGGATCTGTGGATGGCACTGTTATGGAGGATATGTGGATGACACTTATGGAGGATCTGTGGATGACACTTATGGGGGCTCTGTGGATGACACTGTTATAGGGGCTCTGTGGATGACAGTGTTATGGGGGATCGGTGGATGACACTGTTATGGGGGTGGTCTGTGGCTGACACTGTTATGGGGGTGGTCTGTGGCTGATACTGTTATAGGGGTCTGTGGCTGACACTGTTATGGGGGATCTGTGGATGGTACTGTTATGGGGCACCTGTGGCTGGCACTGTTATAGGGGATCTGTAGATGGCACACTGTTATGGGGTGAAATCTGTGAATGGCACTGTTATGGGGGGGATTTGTGGAGGACACACTGTTGTGGGGGATCTGTGGATGACACACTGTTGTGGGGGATCTGTGGATGACACACTGTTGTGGGGGATCTGTGGATGACACACTGTTGTGGGGGATCTGTGGATGACACACTGTTGTGGGGGATCTGTGGATGACACACTGTTGTGGGGGATCTGTGGATGACACGCTGTTGTGGGGGATCTGTGGATGACACGCTGTTGTGGGGGATCTGTGGATGACACACTGTTGTGGGGGATCTGTGGATGACACTGTTATGGGGGGTCTGTGGCTGACACTTATGGGGGTGTATTGTTGACACTGTTATGGGGGGGTTCTGTGGATGCCACTGTTATAGGGGATCTGTGGCTGACATTGTTATGGGCGATCTGTGGATGGCACACTGTTATGAGGGGGATGTGTGAATGGCACTGTTATGGGGCATCTGTGGATGACACTGTTATGGGGAGGATCTGTGACTGGCACTGTTATGGGGTTCTGTGGCTGACACTGTTATGGGGGGGGTCTGTGGCTGACACTGTTATGGGGGGGTCTGTGGCTGACACTGTTATGGGGGGGTCTGTGGCTGACAATGTTATGGGGAGGTCTGTGGCTGACACTGTTATGGGGGGGATCTATGGCTGACACTGTTATGGGGGGGGGGGGGAGTCTGTGGCTGACATTGTTATGGGGGGGGGAGTCTGTGGCTGACACTGTTATGGGGGTATCTGTGGATGACACATAGCATCTTATGCTATGTGTCATCCACAGATCACCCCATATGAGTAATAACGATCTTCTACATGGTGAGGCAGGCGGGCGCGTGGGGTATGCCTCCTGTGCTCTGTGTGAAGTCCGTGGAGTGTGTGCCGAATGCTCTGTGCGCCGCGCATGCGCACTTGAGTATTCGGCACACACGCACGGACGGCAGGGACACAGGGATTTTATTAGTATAGATGATGACAAAAGTCCCTAATCCGAGTGAATCAGAAGGGATATTGTTGTTTGATGGTTTTTATGTATTGTAGAGGACGCCAAGGTTGGGTCCTCAATGGCAGATATATATCACCACTGTTTGGGTTGTGGTGCCTTTAAGAAAGTACTGACTATCTGGGATCCTGTACCCACAGGGTTAACTCTCCTTATAAGAGGAAAAGGAAGGGAGAGGGTGGGTGGAGTGTGGACACATTGCTGTTGGTGTGAGAAGAGCTGGAAGCTGAGGGTGCATGAGAAGTTTGGCAGGAAAGCTGACTGCAAGCTACTACGGTCTAAAGCCCCTGGGTAAAACAGTAATACCTTTATTTGTAATAGACTGTTCTACTGTTTATGTTGTACTGAACCAAGCAGACTTTAAGTTGGTTTCTTATGGCCTTGGCTGCTGAAAGCTGTACCTATTTTTTCGTTTTGGAAAATAAACACCTGTTTTCGTTAACCCTGGGCTGGCTCATGCACCTAGATATTGAAGCGGCCTTTCCCATATTACAGTGTGAAAGCATTAAAATAAATAAAAAAAACAATAAAAGTTCAACACACGTTCATGCACACTACATCGGCTAAATTTACATGCACATATCTTCATAAAATCACCAGAACTAGAAAGACTAAAAATCGGATTTTAAGAAAATTTTAGAAGACCAATAGTCCATAAATACAGGGATTACACTTCTAGAAAAGAGCACAACCAAAACCTGGAAGCAGACAACCATAATATTGTATATGGGCTGTTGACAATCATGTTCACCTCTTTGTTAATTTATGACTCACATATGCATCTAAAATCTGCTTCCAAGCAGAAGTTTATAGCACAGAGCAGACCATGTATAAAAACGTAACCATGTAATGCAACATAATAATAGTAATACAACCATAGTAATGTAATATCGTCGATCAGGCACCAACACTTACAGTAGGGCCCACCCGGCACATGGGTGGGCTGTTTGTGATATCCGATATCCCCTTTAAGGAAAAGCATACCTGTACAAAACAACTTGGAGCTATTCTATCTTAATTTCTTCTAGCCGAAGCTTTTATATTTCATAGTAAACTGTACGGCCATTTAACATTTATTAATATTTTTTCCCATGTGTATACCGTACAGTGTTTGCCATTTGCTTATATCTAATATGGATCTTTGTATGCAGTAGGGTTGTTGCGATGCCAAAATTTTGATTCAGTTTCGATACCATAAAAAAGTATTGCAATATTCGATACCATTCGATACCAAGCGGAAAAAAATAAAATACCATTCTGCATTTTATGGAATGTCCATCCCATAATCGAACAGTCCTATCCTATTTTTTACGGGGACAAGGTGACTAAAAAAATGGCGGATTACGCAGGTTTTATTTATTTTCTGTTACGGCGATCACCGCATAGGAGATTTTTTGTGATATGTTTATTTATATATTTTATATGTAAAATTGGGAAAAGGGGTAATTTATACTTAATATTTTGGTGTTTATTTTTTTAAAACTTTTTATTTTTTTACTTTTTATTTAAAAACTATTAGCCTCTTTAGGGATCTTTTCATCCCTTGTCTTTTGCACCCTGATAGAGCTCTAATAGGGTAAATATAACTTCACACTCTCCCTGTTGCCCTGTGCATAGTACACACAGCAGCAGAGAGATAACCATGGCAGCCAGGGCTTCAGTAGTGTCCTGGCTGCCATGGTAACCGATCGGAGCCCCAGGATTACACTGCTGGGGCTCCGATCAGAAGCTGCCACTGCACCACCAATGATTTTAATACTGGGGGGGTCGAAGGGGTGGGGGCGCACTGTGCCACGAATGATTTTAATAGTGGGGGGGGGGGGGGAGGCACACTGCACCAACAATTACTCTTATACTGGGGGGGGGGGTTGAGGGCGCACTGTGCCACCAATGTTTTTAATATGGGGGAGGGGAGGGAGGAGGGCTCACTGCGCCACCAATGGTAATTAACATCTAATACAGATACAGGAGGTGGGTGTGGTGGCAGAGCTGCAATGAGCGGCAGTTAACCCATCTCTTGCCGCACCTGAGGGGTTAACTGCCGCTGATCGCAGCGCCCTGTCATAGAGGTCGGGTGCCAGCTATGTGATTCTGCCACCACACCCGCCTCCTGTATCTGTATTAGATGTTAATTACCATTGGTGGCGCAGTGCGTCCTCCCCTCCTCCGCCCCTCTCTCTCCTCATTGGCAGCTGCGCACAGGGGGAGGGAGAGAGTAACTCCTTCTCCCCTGTGCTGCTGAGGGAACATGGCGCGCGCTGACAGCAGGCTCTCCATGTTCTCTGATACTGGGCTACATAGTAGCGCAGCCTAGTATCGATAAAAGGCAGATCCCGGTACCGAACCGATACCGGGACAAAAGTATCGATATTTCAATACTCGAAACAACCCTAGTATGCAGCTTGAAAAACTAAACATTGCTGTTAATGATGCACTACCCAGTTGGAGTAATAAATGTGTTCACATAACTGCAATTGTGATGTGCTTTCTAACACTATGACACAGCTTGTGATAAAGCGGACACATCTTCTGATTGCCTAGTCTAAGTGTATGCTATATTAAAGGGGTTGTCCAAGTTATATTTATTGATGACCTATCCTCAGGATAGGTCATCAATATCAGATCGGCGGGGGTCCGACACCCAGCTCCCCCGCCGATCAGCTGTTTGAAGAGAAGGCGAGCGCCGTCTCCTCTTCATTGTTTACCTACTCGCCATTGCATCTGCAGCGGTGAGCAGGTATAATTACACCCAAGCCGTTCCATTCATTTCAATGGGACGGCTCTGTAGTATACACTTGTATAGGAACGAGCCGTCCCATTGAAATGAATGGAACGGCTTGGGTGTAATTACACCTGCTCACCGCTGCAGATGCAACGGCGAGTAGGTAAACAATGAAGAGGAGGCAGCGCTGGCACGGCGCTCGCCTTCTCTTCAAACAGCTGATCGGCGGGGGTGCCGGGTGTCGGACCCCCGCCGATCTGATATTGATGACCTATCCTGAGGATAGGTCATCAATAAATATAACTTGGACAACCCCTTTAACTAAATTTTAGACAGGATTAGTAAATCTAAATAGAAAACGTGTTATGTCAAGGGGCACACACACTTAAGAACACCCAATATTTTATTGCTAGCTCTATAAAATTGCTGACAAAATGCACAATAATAATACAGTAAAATAAAATAAAATCTCCTAGTTAAGATATTCAAAAGGCTATATCTGGATGTGGACTCAAACCATGTTGGTTGGACTTTTTTGTTACTTATCTTCCCCTTATTGATGGGAATACATAAGAAGAATATCTTAACTATTTTATAGAGCTAGCAATAAAATATTGGGTGTTCCTAAGTGTGTGTGCCCCTTGACATAACACGTTTTCCATTCAGTTTTTTTGGGCCAAAGGGTGGACCTACAAGGAGAGCACCTATCCATAAATGAAAAAAGGTTGAGCCGCTGAATTTTGTGACTATTTTCCAGGATTAGTAAATCTAGCCAATGGGTTTACATGGTGTACCAATAGATGCGCTGGAGCGGTACTCTGCAAAATTATGGCGCCAGTTAGATTTGGAATATGTGCTTATATGCATATATTTAACAAATATGTATAGATCAACTTTCAATTTTCAGCTTTCTTTACTTATGGTAGTTAGATTATGTGACCCCTGATATGATTAACGAGATCCCACAATCTCTGCTGTGTAGACAGGAAGTCAGTTTTTCATTCCTATGAGGCTAACATTGAGGTTTCCATAGGAATAAACATTGTAACCAACGTCCCGTCTACACAGAAGACACTGTGGGTTTCAGGGAGCATCTCCACATGGAAAACTTAGAGCTAATTCTATGTTTCTTTGAGCTGAAGCTTTTAAATGTCATAGAAAACTGTATGGTCTTTTAACATGCTTTATTTATACTACTTCTCATGTGTTTGCCATTTGTTCATATCTTATATAAATCTTTGTATGTATGTACGGTATTTATTACATAAACATATTACATATACTTTTCTGTGATTTTTTTTTTTTTTCTCAAATTAAAAAAGTCCTACTAAGAACCGCAGCGTTACTGTTAATGATGCACTCTCCAGCTGGATTAATAAATTAATTTGCTTAAAGGGGTTGTCCGGGATTGGGGACATTGTTGTAATAGTACTAGAGTGACATACATATTTTACACATGCATGTCCTACCTGCGTCACATATTTCAAAAGCCCCGTTTTGATACTGCAAATTATTGGCCGGAGGTGACTATTTTTGTAAAATCAGTGACGCACCGGGTCCCTTGCAGGCGAGCGAAGCCTCTTCTTTTGGCTTCGCAGGGAGCCCGACGACTTCACTGTCAGTCTAAGTCATTATGCAGAGCGCACGGAGGGGCAGTAACTAGGCTTGCAGACATCGCGCTAAGCCACGCCTCTCCAGTCCGGTGACATCCCCGGGCATGGATCTTTCTAATAAATGGAGGCAGGAGGATGAATATGTATGAGGGGGTGGATAGATGGAGAAGTGGAAGATGTGCGGCAGGAGGCAGAATATGTATGAGGGGGGCGGGTGCAGGGACAAGTTGAAAGACAGTAGAAACCAGGAGATGCCGTGCTGCGCTGGGACCCACAGTGCAGTGCGGCAGGAAATCAGCACACAAATAAACATCAATGTCAACAATCTGTGGGAGACCGTAGGAGCCATGCAGCAGTGTTAAAAAAATACCTAAAAACATCGGGGAAACCTTGACTCGGCTACTAATAGTGAGTAAACTACTTTTGAAGAAATAATTTTGATCCCGGGCAACCCCTTTAACTGCAATTGTGGTGCGCTGTTTAACACGGTTTTGGATTTCTACTAAAAGCCACTGTGTCTAACGAGTGCGGTCGCTGTTTGGATATACAAGCTGTGTAATATATACGGTATATCTTGCAAGAAGTTAGACATTCAAACACTATTTCTATCACCAAAGCCAAATATGGTATACATTTTGGCAGAAATTTTCACCAATAGTAATTGCGTTGCAAAGTATGACAAAAGGTAGCCATGCTCACTTTAGGCCCCATTCACACATCCGCAATTCTGTTCCGCATTTTGCGGAATGGAATTGCGGACCCATTCATTCCTATGGGGACACTCTATGTCCCGCCCGGGTCCGCAATTGCAGATCCGCACTTCCGAGTCTGCAATCGCAATTGCGGACAAGAAAAGGCATTATCTATATAGTACCAGCGATGTGTGGTCCGCAAATTGTGGAACGCACATCGCCGATGTCCATGTTTTGCGGATCCGCAAAACACTTGCGGACGTGTGAATGGGGCCTTAAAGTGTAAAAAAAAGTGGTGAGTAGGGAGCAAAATCAAATTTTTTTTGGCACACAGTTAATGACTGCCTAAAATAAGATGTAACATTTTATGCCAACAAAACCTCTACAGACATCAACAAATCTTATTATACCAAGAACCTTTCCTTATATAGTTAATCTCAGAAATGCAGTTATTTACTTTACCAGCTACAACACTCCTAACAATACCTATTCCAAATTTACATATAACCGATAGCGATTAGTCAATACTCCAGACCAGAAACAGTTGGAGGATTCTTAGGCCTCTTTCACACGGGCGTCATGTTTGATGCCCGGATAAGAGGCGGGAGCGTTGCGGGAAAATGCAAAACTGCAAACTGTTGTAATGCGTTCTGAACGCGTGTGCGAAAAATTGGCATGTTTGGTACCCAGACCCGAAGCCGGACTTCATCACTGAAGTCTGTTTTCGGGTTGAGTATTCTATATAGTTTATTATTTTCCCTTATAACATTGTAATTAGAATGCTATTATTTTCCTTTATGACTGATGGTGATGGAAGCATGTGATTGGACCATGTGACCCAGTGACGTCACGGAAGGTCCTTTACCCCCCAGCTGAAGACAGAACAGGAGACCATCAGCTACGCACTCAATTGGAGAAGGTGAGAACCCTTTTTACTTTGCATTCTGTATTTAGAATGCTATTATTTTCCTTTATAACTATGTTATAAGGGAAAATAATAAAGATCGGGTCCCCATCCCGATTGTCTCCTAGCAACCATGCGAAAAATTGCACCGCATCCACACTTTCTTGCGGATGCATACAATTTTCTCACAGCCCCATCCACTTCTTTGGGGCCTGTGTTGCGTGAAAAACACACAATATAGAGCATGCTGCGATTTTCACGCAATGCAGAAGTGATGCGTGAAAATCACCGCTCATGTGCATAGCCCTATAGAAATGAATGGGTCCGGATTCAGTGCGGGTGCAATGCGTTCACCTCACTCATTGCACCCGCACGGAAAACTCGCCCATGTCAAAGGGGCCTTAATGCTAAGAGTTTAGAGATGCCGCTCTACTTGAGCTCTGATCAATACTGTTGTAGTAGTTTGTTACTGTTCCAGTTTTAAGGTCTTACCTCATATTCTTTCCTGCAGTGTTTTAAAATGTCATTTGTGGAAGATGCCTATATACGTATAACAAAATAAATAATTAGATTGATCGGTATAATAAAATGTACAAATGTAATGAGAAGAAAAAAAAAAAACACATTTGACAATGTTATTCACACCACACACCGTAGGACTTCTAACAATTGTCAGCATTAGGGTCCATTCATGCGTCCGTGAATGTGTCCGCACCCGTTACGCAATTATGAAGAACGGGTGCAGACCTATTCATTCTTTATGGGGCAGGAATGGATGTGGACAGCACACAGTGTGCTGTCCCCAATTTGCGGATCCGCAATACACTAAAGACGTGTGAATAGACCCTTATTTGTATTTTAGTTACAGTTTCTGTGTATGTTACGAACACAATTGGTTACAAAGGAAAAAAAAAATCAGTTGGAAAGGAGACATGCTAGTCTTTAAGTCAATTGCTCATAGCAAGCGTAGCTAGGGTTTTCTTGCTTTGAGCCAGTTTGAACACCCCAAATGTATCACTTATTAATAAATTTGCCGCAAATCACTCCAACTGTTTACTTGATTTACACTGGAGTAAAATATGCTAGTTTTTGTGGCCTACATAGTGTAAATTATAAACTCGAAATTTGTATTCACACCGTTCCTGGCCTCCATCACCGTTTTTGTTGCATTTCACGGAAAATATAGCGCAGCATGCAGGAGTAGTTTTTTTTGTGGCAAAGTGACGTAAACCTGACCTTATAGGTCAAAGGAGTCTGTTGGGTGCCACTGGTTTATCTCATGTGATGGGTTTGGAAGAGCACTGTGACAGATGTAAATGTGGCATATTTAACATAATCCAATAATTTAGGTGATAGTTTTCAGCTTTATGAATAAAGGTCACAATTTTACCCTGATGTATTCTCATTTATTTAATTAATTGAGAATTATGGCAGAAAAAAAATCTGTATGTCTCCGTATAAAGTCTGAGACATACAGTTCTACAAGAGGCCCAGTGCAACTATATGGTTTGCCTAATCTTATGCTGTTCAAAACAGAGCAGAAGTATTCTACACCAAAACTACTATGTTTCATCCTGATATGACTAAGGAAAAATATAACGGAGCCATCTGACCTGTTTGCAGGTGCGTCGGCACTCTGCGGCAATTGCTAGTTCACAGCATCCAAGGCCAACCCAACCATCTGACTTCTTAGAAGTACCTTTTAATGGAAATATTGCCAATCAATAACGGGAATAATACAATGTAAAATGTTATTTTAGCTGCAACATTTCAACTATAGAAAATGTTATATTGCAATGATTATAACAATTTATATAAAAAAGTTTCACTTTCCAAAAAGTAAAAAAATAAAAAAATCACTATCTGAAGAGTCACTTGCAGTTATATGCAAACTTGCTTAGCAAAGCTTTGATGTTTATGGAAAGTGCAGTCACATTCCACCTATAAACTTTCAATGTACATGCTTTATCCAAATGTAAATTAGCAACTGAGCAACCAATATGTGGTCAGAATATCATAACATGCATAAGGGGTGATTCCTAAAAAGAAGCCAATGCATTATGTTATATATGCTACTTTGATCAAGCAATAGACATTTGTAAACAATTTGGAGTGGAGAATTTATTAAAAAATTATATATCAGTACTGTGCAAAAGTTTTAGGCAGATGTGTAAAAATGCTGCAAAGTAAGAATGCGTTAAAAAAAAAAAAGTGTTAATAGTTTATCAATGAACAAAATTCAAAATGAACAAACATAAGAGAAATTAAATCAAATCAATATTTGGTGTGATTGCCTTCAAAACGGCACCAATTCTTGAACAGAGTTTTTAAAGGAACTCCACAGGGAGGTTGTTTTAAGCATCTTAGAAAACTAACCTAAAATCCTTTTGTCTTTTCTTGTAATTTCAGACAGACTCGATGTTGAGATCAGTGCTCTTTGGGGGCCATATCACACAATTCCATGACTCCTTGTTTTGATTTCTAGAGATAGTTCCTACAGACATTGGCTGTATGTTTGGGGTCGCTGTTCTGCTGCAGAATTAAATTGGAGCCAATAAGATGCCTCCCTAATAGAGTTGAGCGAACACCTGGAAGTTCGGGTTCACCCGAACTTCACCGCAAAGTTCGAATTCGGGACCCGAACTTGACCCCGTACCCGAACCCTATTGAAATCACTTTGGGGCACTAAAATGGCTCTAAAAAAGTCCTGGAAAGGACTAGAGGGCTGGAAATTGAAGCAAGATGGGGGTAAGAGTAGGACAAATGCCCTGCAAACAAATTTGGATAGGGAAATAACTTAAAATAACATTAAATACTTAAAAATTAAAAATAAATGTTCTAAACCTGAGCACAAATGAGTGACAGTGGCACCTGCCACCCCGCAAACAGAGGATGTGGCAACAACGCTACTACGTCCAGCCAGGGCACAGTTTAGGAGGAGGAGGAGGAGGAGGAGAAGAAGAAGAAACCGTGTTCACAGCAGGGTGGCACCCAAGGCAGCTCACGGCCATCACCTGAGCGTGGCTGGGGGGATACAGGGGACACAGATGATACACCTTCCACAGTGGACAGCTTGTCGTTGCCTATGGGCAGGCTGGCAAACATGAGCGACTACATGCTGGAGTGCCTGCGCAACAACTGCCGAGTTGCCCACATTCTAACTTGTGCAGATTACTGGGTGGCCACCCTGCTGGATCCGTTTTACAAGGACAACGTGCTGTCCTTAATTCCGTCACTGAAGCGTGATCGGAAGAAGACAACACTGGTAGAAGCGCTGCTGATAGCATTCATACCTGACCGGCGGCTCAGTGGAAGCACAAGGCTAAAGCATAGGAGTAGGAGGAAGAAGTCGCCAGCGCAGCTGCGTCACCACCCTCACCTCAGAAGGCAGGGTTAGCATGGCCGAAATGTGGAAAAGCTTTGTCACCACTCCACAACAACTAGCACCACCAGCAGATATGGAACGGCTTAGCAAGAGGCAGCATTTCTGCAAAATGGTGGAATAGTATCTGTGCACACGCCTACATGTACTGACTGATGGGCCTGCCCATGGTCGTAGCTATAGGGGAAGCAGGGAAAGCAGCTGCTTTGGGGCCCTGACCAAGAAGGGGCCCATGCAGGAAGAGTAAGACTAAAATACTTTGTCAGGACCTCCTCAACAGTATTATACAATTGAAATTATATACTAGTGGCATTATAGACAGTGTTGAAAACGGATGGAACAGCTGCCTGGTCTGAGAGAGCGATCTTTAGTAGCCACAGGAATGTGGACAGCATGAAAGGAAGGGGTTGCGAAAAAATTACTGGGGGAGGGGGGCCCCATTCAAAAATTTGCTGTTGGGCCCAGTCATTTCTAACTACGCCACTGGGTCTGCCGCATTCAACTTCTGGGTCTCCAAATTGGGGACATGGCCTCAGCTTCACCTTTACGCCTAGGAGGTGGTGGCCTGCCCTGCAGCCAGTGCATTGTGTAAACGTGTGTTTAGCATGGCTGGTGGCGTTATCACAGACAAGTGCAGCCGTCTGTCCACAGCCAACTTGGACAATCTCACGTTCATTAAAAAGAACCAGGCATGGATCCCACAGGACTTGTTTGTACCTTATGCAGAATAGACATGTAAACTAGCCTTACCCAACCATTGTTATACTACAGCGCACTTGTTCTTTGTTTGTTTCTTTATATTTCCCAATGTTTTGGGGTCTACCCCAATTTATAAAAAAAAAAAAGAAAACAAAACACATTGTTGTTGGTGACTACCTTTGGCTTCACAGCCAAAAAAGGCTTTATGTCAGGCAACAATGTAACCGCAAATTGTATTGAACTGTTATGCAATGCAGGGGTCCTTTGAAAGAAAGAAGGGGTACAGATCAGCCAACAATCTGAACGCCACCTAATTTATAGCATAGATTTCCCAGTCAGGTATGCAGGTCAGGGGAAGTTTGAAAGAAAAAAGGGGTCATGGAGCGTCCCCGTCATCAGGCATCTATTTGCCACACTAAAGGATTATTTTAAAAGTGTATAGAAGCCACATGTGGCCCCCACGCTGCAGACACCATGGAGATTTTACAGCATGTAACTACAGCACCCAACAATATAAACGCCGCCGAATTAACAGAATATAATTCCCAGTCAATTATGCAGTGCAGGGGTACTTTGAAAGAAAGAAGGGGTACAGATCACTTAACAATCTGAAGGCCACCTAATTTACTGAATATATTAAGTCAGGTATGCAGCGCAGGGGGACTTTATGGCCCAAGAATGTAACATACGATTTTTAGAAATTTACCTCCCTGTGCAGAGCAGGGGTTTGTATACGGCAAAACTGGCAAAATGTCACCCACCAATGTAACAGATGATTTTTTGATATTATGTCACCTATGCAGAGCAGGGGTTTGTTTACGGCTTATCCCATATGTAGCTGGGGTGTCTGAGAAACACAAAAGGATTTTTAATAAACATAACATCCCTGTCTGCTTTAAACCCAGAAACACACTGAGACAACAACTGGTTCACCCAAAAGACTGAACGCCTAAACACAAGATGGATAAACATTGTGTACGCAGTCCAGTGCAATGACTATTGCGCAGAACTGTATATCGGCGAAACAAAACAACAACTACATCAGCGTATGGCACAGCATAGAAGAGCCAAAACCTCTGGTCAAGATTCAGCCGTGTACTTACATCTAAAAGATACAGGTCACATTAGGTAAACAACTTCTCACTATTTTATCTTTACATTTAGGTGCTCTCAAATATATAAAAGGTGGATTTGTAGGTAGAATAGCTCCCAAAATTGTATCTCCTTCCAGGATAGACTAGCTTTTCTTAAAAATGTTTCATTTCTGCTATATTATTATATTGGGTACAAAAAGCCAATTTGTATCTATATTCTTAACTTTCAGTCTCTTTAATTATCTTACAATCATTTATATACCTACCAGCGACTGCTTAGATACAATTTTCTATCCAAAACTCTTTTTTATGACCTCATTTTGTATATAATATTTTGTGTCTCCAGTACAATTTCTAAAAATTCTTTGAAACCGTCCCCTAACAACAGTAATAAATTACTAATAGGAGTTTATTATATACCACTAGAGATGTCCCGAACTAATCGCTGGCGAACGGTTCCCGGAGAACATAGCTTGTTCGCGTCTGCCGCGGCAGGCGAACATATGCGATATTCACGTTCGCCCCTATACTTTATCATTGAGCAAACTTTGACCCTATACCTCACAGTCAGCAGACACATTCCAGCCAATCAGCATACCCTCCCTCCCAGACCCCTCCCACCTCCTATCAAAAAGCAAGGACAGCATCCATCTTAGATTCATTCTGAAGCTGCAGTGTTAGTAGTTGTAATCGCAATGCGATTTAATATAACCTGTATTAATCACATTGCGAATTTAACTTAGAGCTGGGTTCCTAATGGTTGTATTGCTAGAATTATATAACGAAGATTGAGAATATAGCGCTATATTCGTCTATTCTAGCAATACAACCATTAGGAACTCAGATCTAAGTTGTAATCGCAATGCGATCAATACAGATTATATTAATCACATTGCGATTACAACTTAGATCTGAGTTCCTAATGGTTGTATTGCTAGAATATAACAAAGATTGAGAATATAGCGCTATATTCTCAATCTTCGTTATATTCTAGCAATACAACCATTAGGAACCCAGCTCTAAGTTGAATTCGCAATGCGATTAATGCAGGTTATATTAATCGCATTGCGAATTCAACTTACCACACTCTGCGTCAACTACGTAATTTTCCATGGGAGTTTTGCAATGGATCCCCCTCCGGCATGCCACAGTCTAGGTGGTAGTCCATTGAAACAACTTTTCCATCACTATTGTGGCCAGAAAGAGTCCCTGTGGGTTTTAAAATTCGCCTGTCTATTGAAGTCTATGGCGGGTCGCCCTATTCGCCCGTTCGCGAACGGAAAATTTTATGTTCACAACATCTCTATATATCACCTAATATACCAGAGTCCACAGAAAATCTACTACTAAACGAGATAGACGAGGCGGCAAATCATAATGAGGTCATTATTATGGGGGACCTGAACTACCCAGATATAGACTGGGAAACTGAAACCTGTACATCTCAAAGGAAACAGGTTTTTGGCAATAACCAAAGACAATTACCTTTCCCAATTGGTAAAATAATAACATTCCAATTATCATTCAAAAGAGTGTTTCTTCGGGGAGGAACAAAAATACCAAACTTCATAAAACCTAAATTTAGCCAACTAAGAGAGGCCATAGGCCTAACTAACTGGGACAAAGTCCTCAAAAATAAAAATACAGCCACAAAATGGGATATTTTTAAAAGCATCCTAAAATCTAATTGTTAGAGGTACATACCTTATGGGAATGAAAGGTTAAGGAACAAGAAGAAACCAATGTGAATAAATAGAACTGTAAATAAAGCAATAAATGACAAAAAGAAAGCATTTAAATCACTAAAACAGGAGGGTAGCGAAGAAGCACTGAAAAACTGTAATGGAATAAAGTAGAATATGTAAGAAACAAATAATAGCGGCCAAACTAGAGACTGGAGTTGAGAGAACACCTGGATGTTTGGGTTCGAGAAGTTCGGCCGAACTTCCCGAAAATGTTCGGGTTCGGGATCCGAATTCGACCCGAACTTCATCCCGAACCCCATTGAAGTCAATGGGGACCCAAACTTTTGGGCACTAAAAAGGCTGTAAAATAGCCCAGGAAAGGGCTAGAGGGCTGCAAAAGGCAGCAAAATGTAGGCAAATCCCCTGCAAACAAATGTGGATAGGGAAATGACTTAAAATAACAAAATAGAGAAAAATAATAAATAAACATTCTAAACTTAAGCCCAAGTGAGTGACAGTGGCACCTGTCACCCAGCAAACAGAGGATGTGGCAGCAACGCCACCACATCTGTCATCGTCACCAAGCATCTCCACCAAATCCCATGAAAGTGTTCAGCTATCAGCTGTCCATCTCCCAAACACTGAAGAGAAAAAGAAATAGAAAGAGGAAGTACCTCCCCCTACCCATGGCTCTGAATGCCTGATTTCAAACCGTGCTCCTTTGAAATGCTGTAATTCTGTCTGGTTGAAAGTTTTAAAAACCTTATGGCTGTGGCTGTCCCACAGTACGTGTATCCCAGCCGCTGCTACTTTTGCAGGCGAGCCATCCCTTCCCTGCACAACCAAGCGGCGGACAAAATCAGGTGTGCACTATCTATGGCAACGTCCACATAACCAACAACACAGTGGGTAAGTGGAGCGGCTGGCCCGAAGGCGGATAGCATTTTTGCGAATGTCCTTCCGCCCCCGAGGATTGCTGGGCATTTCTCTTTGTATGTTATTACCTCCTCCCCCTTTTCCTACTCTGCTTCCTCCTCCTCCTCCTCTACCACCCCCTCATCCACTCAGTGTAACACCTTCACCACCCACAGCAGCACAGCCAGGGGAAATGTCAGCAGTCTGTTTTAAAACTTGTGTGTTTGTGGGAAAAACCGCACAACGCGCAGAAGCTGTGGACAGGCATGGAACAACAGACGGAGGATTGGTTGGTGCCATTGAGCCTTTAGCCTGGCCTGGTGTTGTGCGCTAAAGGGGCAAAATGTAATAGCAGGTCTGGGCCTAGCCGGTTTGACGCACATCCCCTGCCTGCCACATGTGCTGAATTTGGGGTGCAGAAATTCCTAAACACCAGACAGTGAAAATCAATTCAGTTAATCGAACACACACAACACTCCCCCCCCCCCCATTCACTCAAACCATTAACAAACTATTTACAAATTTACTTAAAAACATATTAAAATAACTATAATGCAGCTAAAGTAACTATATAAACAAACAAAACTATATACACGCCTTATCCCTAACTTAAAGGGCTTCTGTCACCCCCACTGATGTAATTTTCACTAGCTGACATTAGCTACTTGCTAATGTCAGCTAAGTTCAAACATATGTTTCCTAACTTTTTTCCTGTTTTCTATCTTCTTACCAGGGATGCTGGCGTCTTCTCTTCCGGGTGTAGCGCTGACGTCATCGGCGCAGGCGCACTGAGGACGGAGCGCCTAAGCGAGCGTCCTTCACTCAGAGCGCCTGCGCCGACTAAAGACCGATACGGCGCAGGCGCGGGATTGCAGCTGCAGACAGGGCCAGCGGGAGGAGGAGAGCGCGCTGGCCCTGTCTATCAAAAGAAGAGGGGGTGTTCCCAGGGCATGAAGATGCGGCGGCTACCAGCAAGTACCCGCCCAACTTGCTGGTAGCGAAGATAATTTGCATATCACAAAAGTAAGTTTTTTAGAAGATAGAAAACAGGAAAAAAGTTAGGAAACATATGTTTGAACTCAGCTGACATTAGCAAGTAGCTAATGTCAGCTAGTGAAAATTACATCAGTGGGGGTGACAGAAGCCCTTTAAGGCCAGCCAATTACAAGTGGCTCGGAGGGTGGGTTCCTGCACCAACATAGGCCCTGGCCTGGAAAACAATTGTCCAGCCAGGGCACAGTTCTGGAGGATGAGGAAGAGGAGTAGGAGGAACGCTGGGGGATACAGAGGACACAGACGATATTCCTCCCTCAAAGAGGATAGCTTAGCCTGGCAGACATGAGCGACTACATGCTGCAGTGCCTGCGCAACGACCGCCCAGTTACTGCTACATTCTAACTTGTGCTGCTTACTGGGTGGCCACCCTGCTGCATCCCCGTTACAAGGACAACGTGCCGTCCTTAATTCCCTCACTGGAGTGTGATAGGAAGATGAGTCCGCTAGTAGACACGCTGCTGATGGCATTTACACCTGACACCGTGGACTCAGTGGAAGCACAAGGTGAAGGCAGAGGAGGAAGAATTTGCCAATGCAGCTGGGTCACCACCAACACCTCAGAAGGCAGGTTTATCATTGGCAAAATGTGGACAAGCTTTGTCATCACGCCACAACAACGTGTACCATCAGCAGATCTGGAACATCTTAGCAGGAGGCAGCATTTTAGCAACATGTTGGAACAGTACACGTACTGACTGATGGGTCTGCCTAGGGGAATACCTACAGGGGAAGCAACTGCTTTGGGGCCGTGACCTATAAAGGGCCCATCCAGGAGGAGGAGGAGGAGTAAAGGACAGGGCCCACTCAACAGTATTATACAATGAAATTATATACAGTGGCAGTATAGACAGTGTAGAAAGCGAATAGAACAGCTGCTGGGCCTGGTCTGAGAGAGCGATCTTTAGTAGCCACTGGCATGGCGGCATGAAAGGAAGTGGTTGCGCAAGAATTACTGGGGGAGGGGGGGCCCCATTAAAAAATTTGCTGTGGTGCCCAATCATTTCTACATTTCTAGCTACGCCACTGGGTCTGGCCCATTCAACTTCTAGGTCTTCAAATTGAGCACATGTCCTGAGGTTGCCTTTTACGCCTTGGAGGTGCTAGCCTACCCTGCAGCCACCGTATTGTCCGAACGAGTGTTTAGCATGGCTGGGGTCATTATCACAGACAAGCGCAGCCGCCTGTCCCCAGACAATGTTGGCAACTAAGCTTTCGTTTATTAAAAAGAACCAGTCATGGATCCCACAGGACTTGTTTAAACCTTATGCAGAATAGACATGTATACCGGCCTCACCCAACCATTGTTGTAAAATAAAAAATTAAAAAACAGTTATTGGAGACTATCTTTGGCTTCACAGCCCAAAAAGGCTTCATTTCATGCAAGAATGTAACCTCCAATTGTAAGTTCTCTGTCAGTTATGCAGTGCAAGGGATTGTACCTGGCAAAAATGGTAATATTTCACCCAACAATTTTAAATCTATCCTTTGCCAGACAGTATTAAACTTGTCCAGCCACAGCTGAAACCCCAGATTTACTGTATTTCTATTTTTGCAACTGATTTTCACCACAGAAAAATATATATCCTTTGACGGACAATAGGGAAATTGTCCAGTCACAGCTGGAATACCAGATTCAGGGTATTGCTATTTTGGCAATTAAATATCACCCCAGAAAAAAATATACCCTTTTACAGACAGATTTAAATTAGGCCTTCAACAGCTGGAACACCAGATTTACTGTATTTCTATTTTTGCTACTGACTTTCACCCCAGAAAATAATATATCCTTTGACGGACACTAGGGAAATTGTCCAGTCACAGCTGGAACACCAGATTCAGGGTATTGCTATTTTGGCAATTGAATTTCACCCCAGAAAAATATATATCCTTTGCCGGACACTATTAAACTTGGCCAGCCACAGCTGAAACCACTGATTTATGGTATTGCTATTTTGGTAATTGAATTTCACCCCAGAAAATATTATATCCTTTGACGGACACTAGGGAAATTGTCCAAGTTAGATAACTGGTCGGCACTGCCTTGATAGCGTGCGGTGCGTGTGTCTGCGGGCGAGCGTCCCATGAATACACTTTAGAAGAAAAGACCGGCACTCGCTTCTTTGAATTATTATTGCTAATTTATTGGTCACATATTGTAGGCATAGTGACGTGTTTCAGTTGGCTTGAAAAAGGTTCTGAGAGAGAACCGAAACGTTGCTGTACTTCATGTGTGAATAAAAGCACATTTTTCACTCTTAAGGAGTGCTGTGGACTTTTCCTGTGGACTTTCGTGATTTGTCTACTACCCTGAATCGAGGGGTTACCGCTGGCACACGCTTTACTGCTGACTGAGGAGTGGTGCCCTATTTTTCATGTGTGTATGTATATATGTGTATATATATATATATATATATATATATATATATATATATATATACATACTGTATATATAGTATACACACACGTGTGTGTCTATGTATGTGTATGAATGTATGTGCATATATGTGTCTATATCAGGGCTTGACAAATTTCCTTGGAATCTAGGAGCCAGCTAAAAAAGTTAGGAGCCAGGCGGAGCCGCGTCATAAAGCCCCCAATAGATGCCCCCATAGTGCTCCCCCCCCACTTCTCCATAGAGCCCCCAATAATGCATGCCAGTACATAGGGCCTCCAGTAGATGCCCCCATAGTGTTCCTTCCCCTGTTCTCCATAGTGCCCCCCATAATGTGCGAGTATATAGGGCCCCCCATAATGCGACACGTCAGACGCTGCCAGCGTCTAAGTGATCGCCACTTGCGGCCGCCATGACATGTGGAAACCCTTACAAGGATTACAGGGCCCGGAGGGAAGGGCAGAGGGGTCCGGACGGGAGGGCAGAGGGGTCGGGAGGAGAGGGCAGAGGGGTCGGGAGGAGAGGGCAGAGGGGTCGGGAGGAGAGGGCAGAGGGGTCGGGAGGAGAGGGCAGAGGGGTCCGGAGGAGAGGGCAGAGGGGTCCAGAGGGCACAAAAACAGCGGGCATAATGACATTTTACTGAGCACTACAACCCCCAGCTGGCGCTCAGCCTCTGCAGTCCGCATCACTACAACGCCCAGCTCTTTCCCCCTCTTGTCATTCACTTCCCCCCTTGTCATTCTCTTTCCTCCTCTTGTCATTCACTTTCCCCCCTTGTCATTCACTCCCCCCCCTTGTCATTCACTTCCCCCCCCTTGTCATTCACTTTCCCCCCTTGTCATTCACTCTCTCCCCCCCTTGTCGTTCACTTTCTCCCCCCCCCCTTGTAATTCACTTTCGTGACGAAGCCATCTGGCGAAACGCGTCGAGGTAGGTGTGGGACACAGGGAGGGGACAAGGAGTTCATGTAATGGCTACGTTACTATTTTATATTTGCCTTTCCAACTTGGGGATATAATTGTGACCCTGTACTGCCACCTAGCTGCTATTGTTGGAATTTACACTGCACTATGCACTTTATTTTTGAACCATGAATTCCCCTGTGTAATTGTGATAAGATAGGTTGGATCAATTGTTGGACTTTATACTAGTGTAAATTACTAATTGTGACCTTGCATTGCCACCTAGCTACTATTGCTGGAATTCATACTGCACTATGCACTTTATTTTGTTCAAACCATGAATTTCCCTATATATTTGTGACATGATAGGTAATATGATGAATTGTTAGACTTTATACTAGTGTAATTTATTATGACCATTTGAAGTGTATATGTTCTCCTGTCTCCCTCTTACGAAATCTGTGTAACACCTACGTTATTCCTCCATTGATGTCTATGACTCTCTATTAGACCATCTGCATATTGTGAAATGTTTAATTTTAATAACTTTTATAAAAGGATTAATAAAGATTTATAATTATTACCATCTGGGGTGCAATTATTGGGTCTAAACACATAATATGTAGCTATAGGTGTGAGAGATTTAATATATATATATATATATTAAATGTGTGTCTTTACATGTATAGGTACCTATTGCTTCTCCGTGCTGCACGGTCGCCGGGTGGTAAGTTTTTGCGCCTTATGTATCGCCGGAGGTGAATATAGCTGGCCTGTCTTCGTGCCACCCGATGTCCTCCTCCCTTTCCCTCCGTTTCGTTCCCCATTCCCCCATCTGTTTCTCATACCTTACCAGGCTGCCCCAGGGCTCACGTGCCATGCAAAGGTGTCTTACCTTTCATTCTTCCCCATTGCTCAGTTCCCGCCTGCTGCTTCCGCCCACGCCTGCAGCTGGCCGGGCGCCTCTCCTCCTCCTTATCACGCTCGCTCTGGCACTCCAAGGGGCTAGTAACGCTGGGAACGCATCGGTGTCCCCATTCTCAATTCCTTCCTCATGATCCACACCGAGAGGTGTCCTCTCCTCCAGACTAGGGTTGTAATTTCTACATCTAAACCCCCTTTTTTCCACATACATGGTTCTGCACAATATCGCATGCTACTCCATAGTAAGGCCGTCATTTACCTGGTAATAAAAAAAAATAACCTGGATCACCCAGGTCATTTACCTTGTTAAAAAAAAAAAATCCCTGGATCACCCAGGTTATTTAACTTGTTAAAAAAAAAAAAAAAAAAAAACACTGGATCGCCCAGGTCATTTATGCTGATAAAAAAAAAGTAGGGGGCTCGCTAGCAGCTTGCATTGTCCCAGCGCACGCGGCCAGTTAATCGTAGAGGCAGGTGAGACCACCGCCGATAGCTATCTAGGTACAGGTTAGCCACGGTGGCACTCAGATTTGGGTCGGCAGTAGCTCACATGGTTTCCTGTCTTGCTCATTCAGGGCATGCATCTTCTTGTTAGTTGACTGAATCGCTCAGGTCATGTTCCTGCAATGTATAATGGCCTGAATTGTTTAGGCCATGCATCATGGATCGCCCAGGTCATGCTTCATTCAGTATAATGTGGGTCCCTGAATCACTCAGGTCATGTATCATAAAATGTATAACTGCCCAATTCACCCAGGTCATGCATCATCCATGTATTGTTTCCTGATTCGCTCAGGTCAGGTATCATTTGTGTATATTCCCTGAATCACTCAAGTCATGCTTCATTCAGTAAAATATTGGTTCCCAGATTGCTCAGGTTATGTATTCATTCATGTATAATTGCCTGAATCGCTCAGGTTATGCTTACTTCAGTGCAATGTGGGTTCCTGAGTCACTCGGGTCATGTATCATGCAATGTTTAACTGCCTTATTCGGCCAGGACATGCATCATCCATGTATTGTTCCCTGAATCGCTCAGGTCAGGTACCATTCATGTATATTCCCTGAATCACTTGGGTCATGCTTCATTCAGTTTAATATTGGTTCCGGAATCGCTCAGGTAATTTATTCGTTCATGTATAATTGCCTGAGTCACTCAGGTTATGCTTAATTCAGTGGAAGGTTGGTCCCTGAATTACTCGGGTTATGCATCATGCAATGTATAACTGCCTGATTCACTCAGGCCATGCATCATCCATGTATTGTTGCCTGAATAGCTCAGGTCAGGTATCATTCAGGTATATTCCCTGAATCACTCGGGTCATGCTTCATTCAGTGCAAAGTTGGTCCCTGGGTCGATCGGGTCACGTATCATGCAATGTATAACTGCCTGATTCGCTCAGGTCATGCATCATCCTTGTGTTGTTGCCTGAATCGCTCAGGTCAGGTATCATTCATGTATATTCCCTGAGTCACTCAGGTCATGCTTCTTTCAGTATAATCTTGGTCTCCGGATCGTCCAGGTTACGTTTTCATTCATGTGTAATCGCCGGAATCGCTCAGGTCATGCTTCATTCAGTACAAAGTTGGTCCCGGCATCGCGTAGGTCATGTTTCATTTAATGTCTAAATTGGCCTGAGTCGCTCAGGTCACATTTCATTCTTGTATAAATTGCCTGAGTCATTCAGTATTATGTTGGTCCCTGAATCGCTTAGGTCTTGTTTCATCTCATGTTTAGTTACCTGAATCGCTCAGGACAGGCTCTTTCAGTACGTTGGTTCCTGATTCGCTCAGGTCTTTTTTCAGTCGTGTATAGTTGCCTGAATCGCTCAGGTCACGTATCATTCAGGTACAGTTGCTTGAGTCGCTCAGGCCATAAGTCATTCATGTTTAGTTGCCTGAGTCGCTCAGGTCTTGAATCATTCATGTGTAGTTGCCTAAATCGCTCAGGTCATGTATCATTCGCTCAGGTCACGTACCATTCATGTGCGGTTGCCTGAATTGCTCGGGCCATAAATCGTTCATGTATAGTTGCCAGAGGCTCCCAGGTCTTGAACCATTCATGTATGGTTGCCTGAGTCACTCGGGTCAGGACTCATTCATGTTCAATTGCCTGAATTGCTCAGGTGTTGTTGCCTGAGTCGCTCATGTCCTGAATCATTCATGTATAGTTGGCAGAATTGCTCAGGTTATGCTTCATTCTGGCTGATGTTGGTCCCTGATTCGCTCAGGCCATGCGTCATCCATGTATTTGCCTGAGTCACTCAGGTCTTAAATCATCCATGTATAGTTTCCTGAATCGCTCGGGTCATGAATCATTCATGTATAGTTACCTGAATCACTCAGGTCATGTATCATTCATGTATAATTGCCTGAATCGCTTAGGCCATGCTTCATTCAGTTAATGCTGGCCCCGGAACCGCTTAGGTCAGGTATCATTTAATGCATAAATGGCCTGAGTCGCTCAGGTCACATTTCATTATTGTATAAATTGCCTGAATCGCTCAGGTCATACTTCCTTCAGTATAATGTTGGACCCTGAATCGCTCAGGTCTTGTTTCATTTCATGTTTAGTTGCCTGAAATGCTCAGGCCATGCTTCTTTCAGTATGTTGGTTCCTGAATCCCTCAGGTCCTTTATCAGTCATGTAAGGTTGCCTGAATCGCTCAGGTCACGTTTTATCCACGTATAGTTGCCTGAATCTATCAGGTCATGCTTTGTTCACGTATTGTTGCCTAAATCGCTCAGTTCACGTATCATTCATGTACAGTTGCTTGAGTCGCTTGGGCCATGAATCATTCATGTATAGTTGCCTGAGTCGCTCAGGTCATGTATCATCCATGTACAATTGTCTGAATCGCTCAGGCCATGAATCATTCATGTATAGTTGCCTGAGTTGCTCAGGTCTTGAATCAATCATGTATAGTTGCCTTAATCACTTGGATCATGTTTCATTCCTGTACAATTGCCTGAATCATGCAGGTTCTTGTATCCTCCATGTACTGTTGTCTGAATCACTCAGGTCACGTATCACTAATGTATGGTTGCCTGGATCGCTCAGGTCATGTGTCATTCATGTACAGTTGTCTGAATCGCTCAGGTCATGAATCATTAAGGTATAGTTGCTTGTATCTCTCAGGTCATTTATCATTCATGTATAGTTGCCTGAATCGCTCAGGTCTCGAATCATTCATGTATAGTCGCTTGAATCGCTCAGGTCATGTTTCTTTCGGTATCATATTGCATGATTTTGTCTCTATTTCTGCTCCGTTGTCTACTTAGTACTCTCAGGCCATCCTTCAACACTGCCTTGTCTGGTGGTCTAGCTGGTGCGCCAGGTCATGTCCTGTCGGCCAGTACCTTCCGCTGTCCACTTGGTACGTCCGGGCCATTCCTTCTCTCCCTTTGCTTTGCGGTTTCTACTGGTTTGTGCCAGTTTGGGTCGTGTCTTTGGTTCCGGTAGGGGGAATTCTCCAGGTAAGTCAGACCATCATCAAGTTCAGGTATGGGGCCCAGCTCTGCCACCAGCTTAGCTCGACAGCTCAGTAAAAATAAAATAAAAAAACACTATCATCGGTGGTCATTTTGGGCCTTTCTTCAAGGCAAAACAGTCACTTCTCACGCCTTCAGTTAGGATCGAGCAGTAGGTCCCAGAGCAGATGTCATCATGGCCACAGTCATATGTGTTGGGTTGGTCTGTAGCGGCCTCCAAATGGCACCTTGATTGTTACAATCACAATACATCTTTCCTACAAGTTCCGCTTCTCTTTTTGCCCCCTCCAGGCCTACCCCATCCTGGCTCCGGGCACACATCAGCCAGTTGGTAGTTATGGTCAGTCCATCCATGCTCCAGGATGGTCATCGTCATCTCTTATATCTAGGCCGCAGCACCTAACACAAATAGTGAAGGATGAGAAGTTCAGCCTGTATTTGTGGGAGGGGCATAGGCCACTACTTATTCCCTCCCCACTTATGTCCTCCAGCCTCGATACGTACGGCGGCTGTGCCCCACCCTCTCCCTACGTTTTGTCTATTTCAATTGGGTATGCCCCCTCCGGGCCTACCCCGTCCTGGCTCCGGGCACACATCAGCCAGTTAGTAGTTATGGTCAGTCCATCCATGGATGGTCGTCGTCATCTCCTATACCTAGGCTGCAGCACCTAACACAAATGTGTGTGTGTGTGTGTGTATGTGTGTATATATATATATATATATATATATATATATATATATATTAGTCGCTCAGATACGAGGCAGCACACCAATGCAGATAGTGGAGACCCAAATTTATTCCAAAGCTACGTTTCTGCCTTCTCAATGAGGCCTTTGTCAAGCTGTACAAACAGTGTCAATCCCAAACTTAAATACCCCTAAACGGGGTCATGTGACATGGGCGTGGCTAGAATGACATCACAATGACATCGAGTGTTTACTAGACATTGATCAAAGTGCATATAAGTGCAAAATAAACAATCAAAATATGCATCAGCAATCATTTAAAGTGTTGTGTCAATCCAACAATGTTAAAAGTCCATAGAAGTGTCCAATGTGAACAATCCACTGTGCTCTGTAAATCAGATGCACCTCGTGCGATGCCCTGCACCTCCAGGGCATATATTCTAAGTGCAGATTAAAAACATCATGTTGCAGTCTACCCTGGTGGATCCGGATGAATCGCAATTACATGGCGGCGTCTTCACCCACTGGATGCGCATGCCCGGAAGTACACCTTCCATCTCAGACCGGGGGAAGCGTCCGTTGGCATGGTGAGTCACCCACGTGATCTGGTGACGTCAACAGAGCGGCGCTCCCTCAGTCAAGGGAGGGGTTAGAAATCAAGTGACCAATGCAAAGAAAGCATTGTGGTTCCCATAGTGATCATGTGACGATACCGGACAAAAAGGAATCCCGGTCCATTCACACAGCTTCAACCAGTGGTAGCATTCATGTCTAGTACCGTGGGGGGACCCGTCGCTCAGAGAGAGGCACAGGGGAACGCATTAAGTTTATTTCTACTTACACTTCCAGAAGTCCGGAGATTGCTGGTATAGTCCGGAAACACTGGCATATTCTTAAAAGTAATTTGCCGCACATTCCTGAGTTTCATAATCCTCCATTGTTGGTCTACAGGAGGTCTAAGAACCTCCGGGACAAATTGGTGAAGGCTGAGGTCCCTAAGCAGGGTAAAGTACAGACATTTTTTGGATCAAGACGAGTGGGCTGTTACCCGTGCTTGAACTGCATTAATTGTAAACAGATGATCAAAGGGAATCAGTTCATCCACCCGGGGAGATGTATGATATTAGACACTACCTGACCTGTGATAGCTCCTTTGTTATCTATTTGTTGTCTTGTCCCTGTGAGCTTTGGTACATAGGAGAGACCACGCTAGATTTCAAAACGCGATTTAATTATCATCGCTACACCATAAGACAACAAAGAAAGGATCTTCCTGTGTCAAAACACTTTACTGAGATGAAACGAGGTGGCAATAGAGAGAAATTACTTAAACAACGCGAGGTCAGGTGGATACACCGACTAGGGACGTTGAAACCCGCAGGACTTAACACTGAATACAATGTTTCCCTGTTCTATACGTAGGCTGTTACTGACTGGAGCCTCCCTGTGCTCTCCCTTGTATTGTCTGGTGTACTACTTTGCTACAGTGTCAATATAAAATGATACTTACGAATCTCTTTTTTTCTATTTCTCTAGATTAGAGACCTTTGTTATAGTGCAGCAGTGCCCTTGGTGGACCCGGAGTATCGCAGAACACGCATTTTGCTACACAAGCCCAGAAGCCACGGATGAAGTTAGACTGAGCCCATAGGATGCGTGCACATTATATATGTATGAATATGGCCATTGGACATCTAATTTTTTTATTTTTTTATTTTTACCGGAATCTTGAAAATGTGGTTGGCGATAAGTGTTCGGAGTGTCCGTGGGGGTACGTTGCTATGGGAGCGTGTCGCCCTACTCCAGGACATGGGGGTGGACGACAGACAACCAGGCTGATCGGTGCCGGCTACTGGGGGACCGGTGTCGGGTGCCGATCTGAGCGACGGGTCCCCCCACGGTACTAGACATGAATGCTACCACTGGTTGAAGCTGTGTGAATGGACCGGGATTCCTTTTTGTCCGGTATCGTCACATGATCACTATGGGAACCACAATGCTTTCTTTGCATTGGTCACTTGATTTCTAACCCCTTCCTTGACTGAGGGAGCGCCGCTCTGTTGACGTCACCAGATCACGTGGGTGACTCACCATGCCAACGGACGCTTCCCCCGGTCTGAGATGGAAGGTGTACTTCCGGGCATGCGCATCCAGTGGGTGAAGACGCCGCCGTGTAATTGTGATTCATCCGGATCCACCAGGGTAGGCTGCAACATGATGTTTTGATCTGTACTTATAATATATGCCCCGGAGGTGCAGGGCATCGCACGAGGTGCATCTGATTTACAGAGCACAGTGGATTGTTCACATTGGACACTTCTATGGACTTTTAACATTGTTGGATTGACACAGCACTTTAAATGATTGCTGATGCATATTTTGATTCTTTATTTTGCACTTATATGCACTTGGATCAATGTCTAGTAAACACTCGGTCATTGTGATGTCATTCTAGCCACGCCCATGTCACATGACCCCGTTTAGGGGTATTTAAGTTTGAGATTGACACTGTTTGTACAGCTTGACAAAGGCCTCATTGAGAAGGCAGAAACGTAGCTTTGGAATAAATTTGGGTCTCCACTATCTGCATTGGTGTGCTGCCTCGTATCTGAGCGACTATATTTGAGGAAGATTGTCCGTTTTCCTGAGGAATTGCACCCGCCCACACCTGAACAGTACTGCTCCTTTTTCGGTGTTTGTGTGTGTGTATATATATATATATATATATATATATATATATATATATATACACACACACACACACACACACACTGCCTGTCCAAAAAAATAAGTTGCCACCTGGATTTAACTAATCAAATAGGTATGAGCCTCCTGGGTGATTAGCTGGCAAAAAGTTATTTAACCCCAACTGTTGCAATGAGTTGCTTCTCATTTCTTAAACAACCATGTCGAAAGACACATCTCGTGGTCGTGGAAAAAATGTTAGTCTGTTTGAGAAGGGTCAAATCATTGGTATGCATCAAGCAGAGAAAACATTTAAGGAGATTGCAGAAACTACAAAAATTGGGTTAAGAACTGTCCAATGCATTATTAAAAACTGGGAGGATAGTGGGGAGCCATCGTATTCGAGGAAGAAACGTGGCTGGAAAAAAATCCTGAATGATCGTGATTGGTGATCACTTAAACCTTTGTTGAAATCAAATCGAAGAAAAACAACAGTAGAACTCAGGGCTATGTTTAATGGTGAAAGTAAGAGCATTTCCACATGCACAATGCGATGGGAACTTAAGGGATTGGGACTGAACAGCTGTGTAGCCGTAATAAAAACACTAATCAGTGAGGCAAACAAGAAAAAAAGGCTTCAATTTGCTAGGGAGCATAAAGATTGGACTCTGGGGCAATGGAAGAAGGTTATGTGGTCTGATAAGTCCAGATTTATCCTGTTCCATAGTGATGGGCGAATCAGGGTAAGAAGAGAGGCAGATGAAGTGATGCACCCATCATGCCTAGTGCCTACTGTATAAGCTTGTCGGGGCAGTGCTATGATCTGGGGTTGCTGCAGTTAGTCAGGTCTAGGTTCAGCAACAGTATGTGCTCCAAGAATGAGGTCAGCCGACTACCTGAACATACTGAATGACCAGGTTATTCCATCAATGGATTTTTTTCTTCCCTGATGGCATGGGCATATTCCAAGATGACTATGCCAGGATTCATTGGGCTCAAATTGTGAAAGAGTGGTTCAGGGAGCATGAGACATCATTTTCACACATGGATTGGCCACCACAGAGACCAGACCTTAAAGCCATTGAGAATATTTGGGATGCGCTGGAGAATGTCAAGGATGGAGTACATGGAGTACAAGTACAAACTTACTGTGCACATGTACAAGTCCCGGTAGTAGACAAATGCATGCCCTCTTACCTATAACTGAGTGACACCTGAATTCCCTATAGTAGTGAGGGGAACGGCCACCGGCTCCCTGCACAGAATACGGAGGGAGTCAGGGTCACCTAGACTCAAGCCAGCAAACAAAACACAAAGTAAACTGAATGCACTTATCTTAGAGCAAAACAACTGCAGCCTCCAGCAGCACACACTTCATCCAGGAAGTAATATAAACCGCACGGAGAAGCAGTAAGGGAGGGAATATAAAGGAAACCAATTAATCAAGATAAGAGGCAGCTGAGGGAAAGAAAGGAACTGAGCAAAGTGAAACCAAAACAAAGAACGTCATACACAAGACAGGGAGGAACCTCTGACCGACCATCTCCCAGAACCGGCGGTGACAGTACCCCCCCTTCTACGGGTGGACTCCGGACACTCAGGACCGACCTTATCAGGATGAGACCGATGGAAAGCCCTGATGAGACGAGTGGCCTTAATGTCCGCCAGTGGGACCCACATCCTCTCCTCAGGACCATAACCTTCCCAATAAACGAGGTAGTGAAGAGAACCGCGGATAATGCGGGAATCCACAATCCTGGAGACCTGAAATTCAAGATTACCATCAACTAAAATCGGGGAAGAAGGCAAAGAGGAAGGAACAGTAGGTTGGACATAAGGTTTCAGTAGGGACTTGTGAAAAACATTATGGATCTTCCAAGTCTGAGGAAGATCAAGACGGAAAGCAACGGGATTGATGACGGATAAGATCTTTTTCCAAATAAGTGACAAGGAGGAAAAGCTCTCCTCATCAGGTAAACCAGAAGACCCCTCTCCATAGAATGTCCCAAACTGCGGATGAAACCCATATGCACTAAAAAATTGTAACTTATCAGAGGAGTCCTGACGACGGTTATTTAAAGCAAACTCAGCAAGGGACAAAAAAAGAACACCAATTCTCCTGATTCTCCACAACAAAACAGCGCAGATATGTCTCCAGATTCTGATTGACGCGTTCGGTCTGACCATTCGACTGCGGATGTAAAGCAGAAAAAAACGACAACCGAACCCCCAAGCGAGAACAGAAGGCCTTCTAGAATCTGGAACCAAATTGCGTGCCCCTATCAGAAACGATGTCAGAGGGAATGCCATGTAATTTAACAATATGATCAACAAACGCTTGCGCCAGCGTCTTAGCATTGGGTAACCCAGGGAAAGGAATAAAATGCACCATTTTGCTAAAACGGTCCACTACCACCAGGGTGTGTCATCAGGGAGGAAGGTAAGTATGAGTTTTTTTATTTTCACCATAAAGCTGGCATAATTACTGTCAGGGGCACCTATGTGGGTATAACTACTATGAGTGGGCACATATTAAGGCATAACTACTATGAGGGAGCACATATTAAGGCATAACTATTATGAGAGGGCACAAATCTGGCATATCTACTGTGAGGGGGCACATATCTGGCATATCTACTGTGAGGGGGCACATATCTGGGCATAACTACTGTGAGGGGGCACAAAAGTGGGCATAACTAATGTGAGGGGGCACATATCGGGCATAACTACTGTGAGGGGGCACATATGTGGGCAAAACTACTGTGAGGGGGCAGATATCTTGCATAACTACTGTGAGGGGGCACATATCTGGCATAACTACTGTGAGGGGGCACATATCTGGCATAACTACTGCGAGGGGGCACATATCTGGCATAACTACTGTGGGGGGCACATATCTGGAATAACTACTGTAGGGGCACATATCTGGCATAACTACTGTGAGGGGGCACATATGTGGGCATAACTACAGTGACCGGGTACATACCTGGCCATAACTACTGTGAGGGGGCACATATCTGGGCATAACTACTGTGAGGGGCACATCTCTGGGCATAACTACTGTGAGAGGCACATATCTGGGCATAACTACTGTGAGGGGGCACATATCTGGCATAACTACTGTAACAGGAACAAAGGTGGGTATAACTATTGTGAAGGGGCCACAAGGTCAGCTTAATTACTGGGAAGGGCCACAGTGTAGGCATTAGTACTGTGTGGTAGCACTGCTATACATTGGCATGGCTCAGTCTTACAGGCCAGCACAGCGCCCCCTGCTGGTGATTTCTCAGGGGCAGTCACCATCCTTTCCTTATGTAATTATTCTTTTTCTCTCTATCACCACAGGGACCTTGTTATGGATCCAGTGGACATCACGCCGACACCTGCGAGACCCTGGATGAGGTAGGACCAGATTTTATTAGTTTATTAGGGGGGCGGGGGGGCCCCGGGGGCCATAACACTCTAGTTACGCCACTGTCTGGAGGTCTAATGGGAGTCTGACGATCTGATTGGGGGTCTGGAGGTCTGACTGGGGGGTCTGGAGGTCTAATGGGGGTCTGGAGGTCTGACTGGGGGTCTGGAGGTCTAACGAGGTCAGATATGAGGGTCTGGAGGTCCAATGGGGGTCTGGAGGTCTGATATGGGGGTCTGGTCTAAGGGCTGATATGTGTGTCTAGAGGTCTAATGGGGGTCTTATATGGGGGTCTTATCTGAGGTCTGATATTGGGTCGGGTTCTTACATAGAGGTCTAATGGGGGTCTGATCTGAGGTTTAATACTGGAGTCTTATATGGGGTCTGACATAGAGGTCTAAAGGGGGTTTGGTCTGAGATAGGGGGGATCTCATTTAGGGTTTTATATGGGGGTCTGATCTGAAAGGAAGGTGGTTTTTTTTATTACAAGGGCACAATATAAAGGGGAGTTTTCTGTGTGGTACCAGTATTTTCAGTGGGACTGTTTCTGCAGGAAAGTATTACGGAGCACAGTGGACACAGAATTCAGGGTGGCAGGATGGGGTGTCGAGAAGGTAGGAGGATGATGGAAAAGTAGGAAAGTAAGAGGTCTGTTTGTTAAACTCTGCAGAGAGTAGGCGCGGCTGAAAGAAGTCACCATGGTGGTCTGGGCTAACAGGAGAAGAAGAGGAAAGAAAATTTCTATATCAGAAAAGAGAAGTCACTGGATGTAAGAGGTATGTGGCGCTGTATGACCCTGTATGTTCTGTAGGGCTGTATGTAGTGTTTTCCAAGTATGTCTTAAAAGGGGTTGTCCACTTTATTTTTTGTATAAGCGCTGGCTTCTCTGCTCTGTTTACCTGCTCATCACTGTAAATGACTACGGCGAGCAGGTGAACAGAACAGAGAAAGCAGCTCTCATATGATACTGCCCTCTCTTCAAACAGCTGGGGGCACAAAGGGCATTACTACTATGGAGGGGGCACAGATGGCATTACTAATGTGAAGGGGCACAATGGGCATTTCTACTATGAAGGGGGCACAGTGGGCATTATTACAGTGAATGGGTCACAGTGGGCATTATTACTATAAAGGGGGCACAATGAGGATTATTACTATGAAGGGGACACAATGGGGATTATTACTGTGAAGGGGGCACAAAGAGGGCATTACAACTGTGAAAGGGGCACAGAGGGCATAACTACTGTGAGAGGGCACAATGTGGGCATAACTACTGTGAGGGGGCAGACATCTGTACAAAACTACTGTAAAGGTTGTACAATGAGGGCAATACTACTGTAATGGGGTACATATTTTTTAAAGTATTGGGGGGGGGAGTGTCAGAGAAAGGACCCGCCCTGAGTGCCAAACATCCTAGGCACGCCACAGATGAAGCCCCCTTTTCATCCGGCTCCCATGTGAGATCGGCTACATCATCCGCTACTGTCTGCACGTCACTGATCGAACGCCGCACCGCCATAAGCAAATTGTTATATGTCATGGTTTGAGGAACAGTACATATACAAGAATGAATTATTTACTAGTCATTGTATTTTTTGGAAGAGGTTTTTGGATGACGTATTTTGCGTGTGGCGGGGCGACGTTCGGACCCTCGGGGTCTTCACGGAATTTTTGAATTCTGTCTGGGAGGAATTGCAATTTACTATGCATTTTGATCATTCTAAAATGAATTTCCTGGATACTTGGATACTGAAGGACGATGAGGGGCAGATACAGACTGATTTATATGTGAAGGAGACAGATAAGAACAGTCTTTTGCATTATACCAGCAACCATCCACCGGCAGTAAAAAGATCGCTTCCATATTCACAATTTCGCCGGGTGAATACAATGGTATCTAAAAATGAGACTAAAGAGAGACGGTTGGATGGTATGACGCAAAGATTTTCTGAAAGGGGCTATCCTCAATTACTACTACAGACGGAGCGTGATAAACTTCAAATATCTATGTCATCTGACAAAGAAAAAAAGCCACGGATTCAATTCATTACTAAATATCATCCGTGGATGATGAAATGTACCGGTGTTATTAATAAGCACTGGAATATCTTAACTAGAGAGTATCCCTCCATTGAGGTTTTCCAACAACGCCCTATGGTGTTACAAACGTCCGCGCAATATTCGTGATATTGCGGTTAAGGCAGATATAGGTAGCTGCAAATCGACATTAAGACAAATGACTTTTTCTACTCCCAAGAAGGGAGCTTTCCCCTGTTTGCAGTGTATTCACTGCTCAAGTGTGATAAAGGGAGAGTTCCTCACCCATCCGCATACGGGTGAGCGAATTCCCATAAGGGGTTTCTATACCTGCAACAGTAATTTTGTTATTTATCTGCTAAAATGTCCGTGTGGACTGGTTTACATAGGTGAGACTTCAATGCGGATGAAGGATCGCTTTTGTAAACATAAGTCCACCATTCGCAACCGTAACTTATTACTGCCCATTCCGTTCCACTTTGATCAGTGTCGCCATAATGTTTCGCAGTTGCGATTTCAAATTATCGAACAGATAGCAATGCCCAGACGAGGAGGGGACAGGGTTAAAACCCTTAAAAAGCGAGAATCCTTTTGGATACATAAATTGCAAACCATCCACCCGAAAGGTTTAAATAGGGACTATGATTTGCATAGTTTTCTATAAAAATTTCCCGTGCATTTGACTTCCTGAATGATGTGTTTTTAACTAGATAGTTTTTTTGTGTTATAGGATAGGGGATGTATGCTCATCCTTTATTTTTGTATTTCAGAAAACTTGAAAAGAAGTAATCTCCGGTTTCTGCTATTATGTGTATAATAGTTCTCATGTGTTTGTATGTTACTATGGTAATCTGACGTCATATCCGCTTTGGCGGTCTATTTAAATGTGAATAGTTTGTATAGATTTAATACTTGAGGAAGGCTCACTGCGTTTGAGCCGAAACGCCTGCGTCTTTTTGTCTTGCCATGTGTGATAAATAAAGCGAAGAATTTGAATTTGGTGAGTGCCGGTCCTCTTCCTCTATATTCAAGTGGACGTTGTTCCTGGGACGCGTGCACCACACCGCTGATATCGGAGTGCCGACTGATCTTCATATATATTGCACGTCACTGACGTCACTCTCACCAGTCTCAGGGCCAAGTGCCTGGCCGCTCACAACACCAACTCCCACACAACTCTCATCGTTGCTACTTGCCCACCTACCGGAGGAAGCAGCGGATCTCTCCTCCACATCTTGGCTAGCCGGTAGCTGCTGACTGTCCTCTAGAACCTCATCCTTGCTTCCTTGCTTAAAAGCGGAGCTGAGTCAAAGGCATACAATACTTCTCGAGTAGAAGGAACAGAAAATGAAAAAGGCAGGTTCAGGACAGGTGGGGGCACAGAGCTTGTTCCCGGGCCATACCAACTAAGCATGGTGTCAGAGGAACCCACCGATTCCTAACTGGGGGTGTCTGATGTCACCTGAGATGAGGTAGAAGACAGAGTCAACCATTCAAGGACAGCTGGGTTGCTGGTCAAAACACGACTGCTGGATGACACTGGCAGCTTTACCAGCTACCACCCCCGCCCCCTTCTTCTCCAGAAACATTTTGGCCACTGCCCGTTCTCTTAGAAGGGCCTGTCTGTCGGACATACTGTACTGTAACTAAGGGTGTAAGAGCAGTAGTGTCAGGCCGCAATTTCAACACCAAAACAAGAAGGACTGGATGTACTTATATGTGAGAACCCTATAATGTGTAGTATCAGGCTGCAATTTCACCCAAAAATCCAGGATGAATAGATGTACTTATAAATAAAATAAAAAATAAACATGACAAAAATTGTAATATCAGGCCGTAATTTCACCCCAATTAAACAATTAGGGATATACGGATATACTTATGTATAATAAAACGTGAGTACCCTAAAATCTGTAGTATCAAGCCGCAATTTCACTCCAATTAGAGAATATAGGATTAACAGATTGCATTATATATATATTGTGGGGAGTCGCTCTGGTAGACAGCGGTGCGGGTGCAGTTTAGAGGCAAAACAAGGAGTCCAGATGGTGCATCAAACAGTGTTTTATTCACACTTGCACACCATAAATAAAAAGCAGTCTCTTGGTGACAGTTCACACACAACGGAAATACTGTGGCAAAACAAAAACAGGCCAACACAGGGTCCAGTCACCTTGGGTGGTTTAGGTGCGGGTTCACACCTAGCAGTCGGCTCAGCCGCAGGCGATTCCACCTTCAGGTCGCAGGGAAACACCACCTTGCTGAGCTCCTTCCTCCAGGACAGAGAATTCCTCAGCCCTGTTTGCAGGCTCCAGGATCATCACACCCCCAGACACAGCTGCTGGCTGCGTTATATACCCAGCCCAAAACATGGACTGGACCGTGGGGAGCAGCCACCCACCCTACTCTTTAGCTGCTCCCAGTAAGAGCCGGCCCGGATCGGCTTTGCAGCCATGCTATTTAACAGAGCAGCACTAGCTGCTGCAGACCAAAAACCCCGGCTTCTACCTCACCGAGGCCAGCAACCTCGGTGACACGTACCTGCTATCAAATACAACACCTTGCACCCTCTTACACACCCCCTTTGTTCAACCCTGAGGGGTGAACACACGTGAGGCAGTGGACGCGGGACAGGGCATCTGCGTTGCCCTGCAAGCGGCCTGCCCTGTGTTCCACGGAGAATTTGAAATTCTGAAGAGATAGGAACCACCTGGTGACCCGAGCATTCCTCTCCTTGGCCTGACTCATCCATTTGAGGGGGAATGGTCGGTCACCAGACGGAACCTCCTCCCTAACAAGTAGTAGCGGAGAGATTCGAGTGCCCACTTGATAGCCAGGCACTCCCTCTCCACTATACTATATCTGGACTCGGCGGGATTGAGCTTACGGCTCAGGAAGACAACGGGATGTTCTTCCCCGTTGACCTCCTGAGACAGTACCGCACCGAGGCCTACCTCCGAGGCGTCGGTCTGTACGACAAACTCCTTGTTGAAGTCGGGTGTCACCAAAACCGGAGACCCACACAGGGCCGACTTCAACGCGGCGAAAGCCTCCTCCGCCTTCTCACTCCAGCTAACCCTCCCAGACTTTCGCCCCTTCAACAGGTCTGTCAACGGCGCTGCTATTGTGGCAAAGTGGGGCACAAACCTCATGTAGTAACCTACAATCCCCAGGAACGACTTTACCTGCCTGGTGGTGACCGGTCGGGGCCAGTTACGAATGGCCTCTACCTTGGTTACCTGAGGTTTGATGACTCCCGCCCAATTACATATCCCAGATATTTTGTCTCCTCTAACCCTATGGAGCACTTCTTTGGGTTAGCGGTCAGTCCGGCTTTCCTCAGGGCATCCACTACCGCCTGCACCTTGGGTAAATGGCTTTCCCAGTCGGTGCTGTGGATGACTACATCATCTAAGTAGGCCGAGGCGCACCGACGATGAGGTCGCAGCACTATGTCCATTAACCTTGGAAAGTGGCGGGGCGCCATGCAGGCCAAAGGGTAACACCTTGTAGTGATACAGGCCCTGCGGGGTAACAAATGCGGTTTTTCCTTAGCCGACTCGTTAAGGGTACCTGCCAGTACCCTTTGGTGAGGTCTAGCACAGAAAAATAACGGGCTTGCCCTAAACTCTCAACAAGCTCGTCTACCCGGGGCATGGGATACGCATCAAACTTGGACACTTCATTTAACTTGCGAAAATCGTTGCAGAACCGCAACATCCCATCCGGCTTGGGTATTAGGACTATGGGACTGGCCCACTCACTCTTCGACTCCTCAATGACATCGAGCTTCAACATTAACTGTACTTCCTCCGCGATGGCCCGCCGCCGAGCCTCGGGTACCCGGTATGGTTTTAACCGGATCTTGGCCTGAGGCTCAGTGACGATGTCATGTTGGATGAGAGACGTGCGGCCAGGAGGTCCGAGAACACATCCGTGTTCCGACTGATGAACTCCCTGACTTCCTGAACTTGTTTGGAAGACAGGCTGTCTGCAATTTTACCGTGGTTACTGCTTCACAGGCCTCGAACTGTGGGGCTGGACCCTTTTCACCTAGAAGCCCTGGCCGGGGCTGTGGTCGCCGGCCATGTCCCTATCTTTCCACGGCTTAAGTAAATTCACGTGGTACACCTGCTCCGGCTTGCGCCGCCTGGCTGGTGAACTTTGTAATTTACTTCCCTACCTTCTCGATCACCTCATAGGGGCCCTGCCACCTAGCTAGGAATTTGCTGTCAAGGGTGGGTACCAGAACCAACACTCGATCTCCCGGATTGAAGCCCTGCACTCGAGCCTGACGATTATACACCCTACTCTGGGCTTGTTGTGCTGCCTCCATATGCTCCCGGACCAGCGGCAACACCCTTTCTATCCGTTCCTGCATCTGGGTGACATACTCAATGACACTTTTGTGGGGGACAGGCTGTTGTTCCCATGCTTCCTTGGCGATATCCAACAGGCCCCGAGGGTGTCTGCCATAAAGCAGTTCGAAGGGCGAGAACCCAGTAGAGGCCTGGGGTACCTCTCGCACTGCGAACATGAGATAGGGCAGAAGCAGGTCCCAGTCCTTCCCATCTCTAGACACCACCCTCTTTAACATATTTTTTAGAGTTTGGTTAAACCTCTCAACAAGACCGTCTGTTTGCGGATGGTAAACGGACGTCCGTAACTGCTTTATACGCAACAATTTACACAGTTCCCTCATTACTTTGGACATAAAGGGGTCCCTTGGTCTGTCAGAACCTCTTTTGGCAGGCCCACACGGGAAAACATCTCCATTAACTCTTTGGCAATGAGCTTAGCTGAGGTATGTCGCAGAGGCACCGCCTCCGGATACCGAGTGGCATAGTCGAGAACTACCAGAATGTGTTGGTGGCCCCTGGCAGACTTTGGTACAGGCCCAATTAAATCCATAGCGATTCGCTCGAACGGTACTTCAATAATTGGCAGAGGTACCAGAGGACTACGGAAATGTGGCTGGGGGCTAGTTATCTGACAGGTCGGACAGGACTTACAATAATTCTCTACCTCCTTGAACACACTGGGCCAATAAAACCGCTGCAGTATGCGGTCCTGGGTTTTCTGCCACCCCAGGTGTCCCCCAAGAACATGTTGGTGGGCAAGCTCCATGACAAGCTTGCGATACGCTGTGGGCACCACCAACTGTTCAACAGGTTCACCTCGGATTTGGTTCACCCGATACAACATATCCTGCAGAACAATAAATCGTGGGAACATTAATTCAGCCCCTGGTTTCTGGGGTTTACCATCAATTTCCAGCACATTCTCCCAGGCCCTGGTTAGGGTTTGGTCCCGGTGTTGTGCGGTCCCAAAATTTTCCCCGGAGACATTGAGGTCTGCCAACTCAGGCCCCGGTGGCAAGTCCTCCGTGTCTCCCACCATTACACTCAGTGGGGTTGTCTCCCCACTACCGCTGCAGCAGTGGTCACCCCTACCGCTGGCCCTTCAGACTCGGGCTCCCAGGGTTCTGGCCTTCCAGGGGTATCAGGCCACTCTGCTAGGGTTACCCCTGTCTCAGGGCTATTAGTCACTTTCATCTCAGGCCACAGTGACGGAAAACCAGGGAAGTCTCTCCCAATTATTAGTTCATAGGGCAGCTTTGTGGAGATCGCCACTTCACAAGTCCAGGTGCCGCCGCCGTGGACAGAGACATTACAGCCGTGGGATAGTCCTTTAAGTCTCCGTGTATACACACCACACCAACTTTCCGGCCCGTATACTGGGTGGGCTGTACCAGGGCAGCACTTACCAGGGTTACCAGGCTCCCTGAGTCCAACAGCGCCACTGCCAGGTTATCCCCGATTTGCACCTGGCACAGATGTCGATTGTCTATTGTCTCGGGGTGCCGGTCGCACACAGTCTCCGGGCATACATGGAAGCCCGGTACCCATAATTAATCTCCATGGGTTCCCCCACTGTGGACAGTCGGCCCTTACGTGGCCAGGCTCGTGACACCGCCAGCAGACTACTGGGGAGGGATCTGCAAGGGGTACATCCCGGGCGGGTTTGGCCGGCCGCCGGGACTGGGGTGGAGGTTTCCGGGGTTTGACTGGCCTCCTCCCAAAAGAACCCCCTGCAGGTTTCTGGTGGCCTCATATCGCTCCACCAGGTCGACCATCTCAAGGGCATTGGTGGGGATACCTGGCCGATCCAGTGCTGGAGAGGGTATGGCAAAGACCTCCAGAATACATCTGCTAACAGACGGTCGAGCATAGCAGTGGGAGTCAGTATGTCTGGCTGCAGCCATTTTTGCAACCGATGTAGCAGGTCATAGTATTGTGGTCTGGCGGGTTCAGCCGGGTTAAATTCCCACTGATGCACCCGCTGGGCCCGGACCAAAACATTCACCCCCAGTCTTGCTAGAATCTCACCTTTCACGGTCGGGTAGTCAGCTGCCTGGACATCTGCCAAATCGAAAAACTTGCTGGGGTCCGGCTGCCAGGAACGGAGCAACCACCTCGGCCCACTGGTCACGGGTAACTTTTTCCTCACGGCGACCTTCTCAAAGACGGCTAGGTATGTCTCCACGCCGCTCTGCGGGGTCATCTTTGGGATCGCCGCACGGACCGCTTCCGGGCATCATGGACGTGGTGGGACGCTCCTGCCGCCTGTAATGCCATCACATGTTGCAGCAATAACTGGTTGGTCTCCCGCTGCTGCACGTTAGCCTCTATGAGGGCTTTCACAGCAGCCTCCATGTTGCCAGAAATCACAGGCTGCAACTTTGCCGGCCTAATATAGGACATACACTTTTGCTCAGCAAACAAAGTTCGGCGTTCACGCCAGCCTCACTGCGCATGCCCGCATCCGCCACCAAATGTGGGGAGTCGCTCTGGTAGACAGCGGTGCGGGTGCAGTTTAGAGGCAAAACAAGGAGTCCAGATGGTGCATCAAACAGTGTTTTATTCACACTTGCACACCATAAATGAAAAGCAGTCTCTTGGTGACAGTTCACACACAACGGAAATACTGTGGCAAAACAAAAACAGGCCAACACAGGGTCCAGTCACCTTGGGTGGTTTAGGTGCGGGTTCACACCTAGCAGTCGGCTCAGCCGCAGGCGATTCCACCTTCAGGTC
Organism: Bufotes viridis; assembly: GCA_033119425.1. Classification (NCBI taxonomy): domain Eukaryota; kingdom Metazoa; phylum Chordata; class Amphibia; order Anura; family Bufonidae; genus Bufotes; species Bufotes viridis. The sequence goes on along the minus strand of CM065593.1, from coordinate 205,488,073 downwards.
GCAGGGAAACACCACCTTGCTGAGCTCCTTCCTCCAGGACAGAGAATTCCTCAGCCCTGTTTGCAGGCTCCAGGATCATCACACCCCCAGACACAGCTGCTGGCTGCGTTATATACCCAGCCCAAAACATGGACTGGACCGTGGGGAGCAGCCACCCACCCTACTCTTTAGCTGCTCCCAGTAAGAGCCGGCCCGGATCGGCTTTGCAGCCATGCTATTTAACAGAGCAGCACTAGCTGCTGCAGACCAAAAACCCCGGCTCTTACCTCACCGAGGCCAGCAACCTCGGTGACACGTACCTGCTATCAAATACAACACCTTGCACCCTCTTACAATTATATATATATATATATATATGAATGCAAAGACCCTAAAATCTGTAGTATCGAGCCGCAATTTCACCCCAATTAAACAATCAAGGATTAACGGATTGAATGATATATAAAATAACATGAACTCCCTAGATTCTGTAGTATCATACCACAGGTTCAGCCCAATAAAAGAATCAAGGATTACTGGAATTACCGATGTATCAAAGAATGCAAACAGCCTAAAATCTGTAGTGCCTGTAACATCTCTTCCTGCACTAACTCCACATTCTGTTTAAAACATCTGAACATGGTCTTTTGGCATTGTGTATTTATATATTCAGAAGGTAAGCAATTCAAACTCTTGATTAAACACTAAGGCTAAGGCTACATGGCGACGCGGGCAACACAGCTTGATTTCTTGCGACTGCCATGGCGATCCCATTCATTTCTATGGGATCACTGCTACTCTGATCCTGGCTGTGACCAGTGTCGCCGTGTAGCCCTAGCCTAGAGGTGACAAAAAATTCAGGTTATAGATCCATTTACTTTTAGTCTGTGACATACGTTTGATGTAATCCCCCCTCTTTTATCAAGGATTATTTTCTCAATCCCTGCAAATGTAAAGTCCTTGAACTTTCCAATATTTTTTTCTTTAAAATGTTGAAAAAGGAGGTGACCCATCAATTGCTTTTTAATGTTCCTCACGTGTTATCCAATTCTTTTGTACAATTCACATTTTCACAAGGGCATTTTATAACCATATGATTTAGGGTCCGATGCAGATTATGAATATGTGCTGGTGCAGATACTGCTGTTACCAATTAGAGTTTTATTAAACGGTGGACAGTGGCTGGTTGATTCTGTTTCAAGAGATAAACCAGCTGCTTGTGTTGTTAGCTGCACGTCACAAGTATAAGTGAATTATGGATGGATGGAGGGAGAGAATGCAGTTTTTACAAACTTTTTTCACTTAAAGAAATAACAACAGGCTGTTTAGCATCCCTTTGCGTCGGTTCCTTTTCGCAATTACATGGATCTCTCTAGAACACACATTGGAGGTCACAAATACAAGTGTGCAGCTTTTCCGGATGACCCTTTGCTATATGTAAGCCATTCTGCATTTCTCTGACATCCTTGCAGCGTGAAATCTCTTGCTTCGGGGAATGGACCAATTTTAAGATCAACATTAGCAAATCTGAAGCTTTAAATGTCTCTCTGCCTGGGTCCTTGATCTGCTTGCTCAAAGCCTCTTTCCCCTTCGCCTGGCCGGTGAAAGAGATTACTTATTTGGGCATCAACATAAATTATTTAGGCTTAATTTTACTACACTTCAACTGTTTCAGGAGGAATTGGAGTCCTGGCATTGTAGGGACTTCTCGTGGTTTGACAGAATAAGCAAATTAAAGATGAATCTTTTGCCAAAACTACTTTACCTCCTACAGACCATCCCCCTCCACATCCCAGCAGCTTTCTGGATCCAGAGGCGCCATTGCTTCATGAGATTTGTCTGGACCCTAGGCATTCCAAGACTCAGGTGGGAAATCTTGCCTCTTTTTAAGAAGGTGGGTGGGGTTGGTCTCCCGGATTGTCATTTATATAATTGCTCTACGACTTAAGCTGGGCTTTTGGATATGCTGTGTACCGATTTCTCCAAATCTTGGGTGCGTATTATGCAAGACTCCTCCTCTTGCTCCCTGACTGTACTCCCCTGGTTGGTAGGAACCCTCATGCTTCTCTCATTGCCCCCAAGGGTCCCCTCACCCCAATTATGACAATCCATGGTTTTCCCCTGCAAACTCCTCTTTCTTTCTTCAAGGCGCAAAAGTGCATCCACTTAGGTTCTGCCAAGTCCACCCAGGATCTTCTTTTAAACCCCTGCCTTTATTGTTGGGCGACACCGAACCCTCAGCACAACATTCCTTTGAATACCTTCAACTCTAGCACTTTTAGTCTATATATACAAATTGCTTCTGCAACAACGCTCCCCCCCCCCGTCAGGCCTGGGAACATGACTTGGGTATTTATCTTACTCCTTCTCAATGGAACAAATGCTTTCTCCTGTCACATTAACCACTTGAAGACCACAGGTTTATACCCCCCTAGTGACCAGGCCCTTTTTTACAAATCCGCACTACACTACTTTCACCGTTTATTGCTCCGTCATGCAACTTACCACCCAAATGAATTTTACCTCCTTTTCTTCTCACTAATAGAGCTTTCATTTGGTGGTATTTCATTGTTGCTGACATTTTTACTTTTTTGCTATTAATAAAAATTTAACGACATTTTTGCAAAAAAATGACATTTTTCACTTTCTGTTCAAATTTTTTTTTTTTAAAACTACATTTCTATATAAATTTTTCTCTAAATGTATTGTTCTACATATCTTTGATAAAAAAAAAGTCCAATAAGTGTATATTTATTGGTTTGGGTAAAAGTTATAGCGTTTACAAACTATGGTGCAAAAAAGTGAATTTCGGCATTTTGAAGCAGCTCTGACTTTCTGAGCACCTGTCATGTTTCTTCAGGAGCTAGAATGTCAGGAAAGTATAAATACCCCCCAAATGACACCATTTTAGAAAGAAGACACCCCAAAGTATTCGCAGGGGGGCATGGTGAGTTCATGTATCATTTCATTTTTTTTCACAAGTTAGCGGAAAATGACACTTTCTGAGGAAAAAAAAAATAATAATAAAGTTTTCATTTCTGCTAACTTCTGGCAAAAAAAATAAAAATCTCATACAGGCTCATTATGCCCCTCAGTGAATACCTTGGGGTGTCTACCTTCCGAAATGGGGTCATTTGTGGGGTGTTTGTACTGTTCTGGCATTTTGGGCGGGGCTAAATTGTGAGCAGCCATGTAAAAGCTAAAGGTACTCATTGGTTTTAGGGCCCCTTTGCGGACCCAGGCTGCAAAAAAGTGGCACTCATGTGGTATAGCCGTACTCAGGAGAAGTAGGGCAATGTGTTTTGGGGTGTATTTTTACATATACCCATGTTGGGTGAGAGAAATATCTCTGTAAACTGACAACTTTGTATAAAAAAATTTAAAAATTGTCGTTTACAGAGATATTTCTCACACCCAGCAGGGGTATATATAAAAATACACCCCAAAACACATTGCCCCACTTCTCCTGAGTACGGCGATACCACATGTGTGACACTTTTTTGCAGCCTGGGTGCGCAAAGGCCCTAATTCCAATGAGTACCTTTAGGATTTCACAGGGCATTTTTACGCATTTGGATTCCAGACTTCTTCTCACGCTTTAGGGGCCCCTAAAATGCCAGGGCAGTATAAATACCCCACATGTGACCCCATTTTAGAAAGAAGACACCCCAAGGTATTCCGTGATGGGTATGGTGAGTTCATGTAAAATTTTATTTTTTGTCACAAGTTAGTGGAATATGAGACTTTGTAAAAAACAAAATTAAAAAAAAATATATATCAATTTCCGCTAACTTGTGCCAAAAAATAAAAATTCTGTGAACTCGCCATGCCCCTCACGGAATACCTTGGGGTGTCTTCTTTCTAAAATGGGCTCACATGTGAGGTGTTTGTACTGCCCTGGCATTTTAGGGAACCTAAAGCGTGAGAATCCAAATGCGTAAAAATGACCTGTGAAATCCTAAAGGTACTCATTGGTTTTAGGGCCCCTTTGCGCATCTTGGCTGCAAAAAAGTGTCACTCATGTGGTATCGCCGTACTCAGGAGAAGTAGGGCAATGTGTTTTGGGGTGTATTTTTACATATACCCATGCTGCGTGTGAGAAATATCGCTGTAAACGACAACTTTTTAAATTTTTTTATACAAAGTTGTCAGTTTACAGAGATATTTCTCTCACCCAACATGGGTATATGTAAAAATACACCCCAAAACACATTGCCCTACTTCTCCTGAGTACGGCGATACCACATGAGTGACACTTTTTGCAGCCAAGATGCGCAAAGGGGCCCAAATTCCCATGAGTACCTTTTAGGAGGGCATTTTTACGCATTTTTCTTCTCATGCTTTAGGGCCCCTAAAATGCCAGGGCAGTATAAATACCCCACATGTGACCCCATTTTGGAAAGAAGACACCCCAAGGTATTCCATGAGGGGCATGGCGAGTTCATAGAAAAAAAATTTTTTGGCACAAGTTAGTGGAAATTGATTTTTTATTGTTTTTTCTCACAAAGTCTCCCTTTCCGCTAACTTTTGACAAAAAGTTTAATTTTTCATGGACTCACTATGCCCCTCAGCGAATACCTTGGGGTGTCTTCTTTCCAAAATGGGGTCACATGTGGGGTATTTATACTGCCCTGGCATTTTAGGGGCCCTAAAGCGTGAGAAGAAAAATGCGTAAAAATGCTCCTCCTAAAGGTACTCATTGGAATTTGGGCCTTTGCGATCTTGGCTGCAAAAGTGTCACTCATGGTATCGCCGTACTCAGGAGTAGTAGGCGATGTGTTTGGGGTGTATTTTACATATACCCATACTGGGTGAGAGAAATATCTCTGTAAATTGCCAACTTTGAATAAAAAATTTAAAAAGTTGTCGTTTACAGAGATATTTCTCTCACCCAGCATGGGTATATGTAAAAATACACCCCAAAACACATTGCCCTACTTCTCCTGAGTTCGGCGATACCACGTGTGACACTTTTTGCAGCCAAGATGCGCAAAGGGGCCCTAAACCAATGAGTACCTTTAGGATTTCACAGGGCATTTTTACGTATTTGGATTCTCACGCTTTAGGACCCCTAAAATGCCAGGGCAGTATAAATACCTCACAAGTGACCCCATTGTGGAAAGAAGACACCCCAAGGTAATCCGTGAGGGGCATGGCGAGTTCACATAAAAAAAAATTTTTGACACAAGTTAGCGGAAATTGATATATATATATATATATATTTTTTTTTTTTTTTACAAAGTCTCATATTCCACTAACTTGTGACAAAAAATAAAATTTTACATGAACTCGCCATACCCCTCACGGAATACCTTGGGGTGTCTTCTTTCTAAAATGGGGTCACATGTGAGGTGTTTGTACTGCTCTGGCATTTGAGGGGTCTCCGCAATCATTACACGTATGGCCAGCATTAGGAGTTTCTGCGATTCTCCGTATATTGAGCATACGGGTAATGAGATTTTTTTTTTTCCGTTCAGCCGCTGCGCTGAAAAAAAAAAAAAAAAATGAACGGCACTGATTTTTTCATTCGCATCGGTCAATGTGGATGAAAAAATCTCTGCCAAAATCAGTGACTGCGGTGCGGTGGGCGCTAGCTACCTAACAAGTAGCTAGCTAACTGGCGGTGATAGGGGACCCTTATGCCCCATTCACACGTCCGAAATTCTGTTTGCGGAACGGAATTGCGGACCCATTCATTTCTATGGGGACAGACTTTGTCCCGCTCGGATCCGGAATTACGGATCCGCGCTCCGGGTCTGCACTTCCGTTCCGCAAAAATATAGAACATGTCCTATTCTTGTCCGCAATTGCGGACAAGAAAAAGCATTTTCTATATAGTTCTGTGCGGATCTGCAAAATGCGGAAAGCGCATTGCCGGTGTCCGTATTTTATGGATCCGCAGATCCATGGATCCGCAAAACACATACGGACGTCTGAATGAGCCTGTAGGGGGTGATTAGTGACGGGGGGTGACAGGGGGTGATCAGGGGGTGACATGGGTGATCAGGGGTTAATCAGTGATGGGGGTGGGGGGTGTGTGTAGTGATTGGGGCACTTTTCCTATTTTCCTCTGGTGGTCCCAAACAAAGGGACCACCAGACGAGCAGACATTAGGCATATCAGACGCTGTTTAAAAAACAGCGTCTGATATGCGATTTAAATGCGTTTTTTTCCGCATCCACAGCCTGCCAGCGCATGATCAGTGCTGGCAGGCTGTAGTTTCAGTTGTCCCGGCTCCGATCACATGAACGCGCGCGCACGACGCGCGCGCGTTCATGTGAAATCTCAGGTCTCACGAGATGACGCCAATAGGCGTGACTGAGACCTGAGAGAGCCGCCGCGCTGACGCCCATCGGCGTTAGCGTGGCGGCAAGAGGTTAAGCATTTCTCTCCACTTAATTTCAAGAAAATTGTTATAATATTGTAGCCTGTTGGTATAGAGTGCCAGCTCTTCTTCGAAAGTGGTTTCCCGTGGTCTCTGATCGATGTCGGCGCTGTGGCATTGAGGAGGGTGCACTGCTAACTTCTAGAAGAGACTACAACATTGGAGGTTGGCTCAACTGGAATTGTCAAGCTGACTGTAGATAGTGAGATGCGCAGTACACAACCAGATTTAGATATCAAGTAAAATCCGGTTTTATTTTTAACTTAAAAAAAAAAAAACATCTGCATGAACCTGGTCCTCTGGAAAAGTTTTATCGATTACAGTTTTATCTGGGAAGAAGGTGAAACGTATTTTACGGATTTTATTATTAAACTTAATAAAAATGAGTTTGAATCACAACTTACCTATTTTTAGTAGTAATTACATAACTGTTTCAGATTTAACCATTTTTATAGTGGGACAATTATTTACAAAGACACATTATAAACCCACGGGCAGTAGCGGTCTGATTCTAACGACAAGTAGCCAACCACACAGGCAAGTGGCAAAGATAGCACAGAGTCAATATATTAGATTGAGGAGAAATTGTATATGGGAGATAGATTATTTTAGGGAAGCAGGAACAATGGATTCAAAATATATTGAAAAATGATATTGCACAAGTATATTGAATATAATTAAACAAGAAGTTGGAACTTTAGATCGAAAAACCCTATTGCAGGAGAAAAAGGAAGTATAGGGTGACAGAACAAATGGCATAAAGGTTCCTATCATTCAATATAATGATCAAGTGGGACAATTCTGGAGGATTATCAAACAACATTGGGATGTTCTCAAGCAGGATTAAATATTAGGAGAATAGTTAACAAATGGGCACAGTTTTGCTTTTAGAAAGGCATGCAACTTGGAGAAAGCTGTAGGTCCTACAGTACAAACTAACAACGACTTTTTTTTCCCTCGCGGATGTGCAAACCTTGCCAAAAGTTAACTAAAAATAAAACTGTATTTTTCAGGTTAAGAATAGTGAAAAAACAGCTACACTATAAAGGATAATATCACTTGGAATACCAAGGGGGTAATTTATTACATAAATTGCCCTTGTAAAAAATCTATATAGACAGGACAAAACATGAATTATATAAGAAAATCTGAGAAAACACGGGGAACATTAAAAAGCAATTTATGGGTCACCCCTTTCCCGAAATTTAAAAGAAAAACATAATGGAAATTTCAAGGGTTTGCAGGGATTGAGAAAGTAATCCCTGATAAAAGAGGGGAGATTATATCAAAAGTATGTTACAGACTGAAAGTAAATGGATCTATAACCTGAATTGTCTGGCACCTTTAGGGTTTAATCAAGAGATCGAATATCTCTTATATATATTGCTTGCCTTCTGAATATACAGTATCTCACAAAAGTGAGTGCACCCCTCACATTTTTATAAATATATAAAAAAAATGTATTATTATGCCTTTTCATGGGACAACATAGATATGACACTTTGTATAACAGTGTAAATTTGGTGTGCCCTCAAAATAACAGAGAGCCATTAATGTATAAACTGCTGGCAACAAAAGTGAGTACACGTCCAAATAAAAATGGCCAAATTGTCCCCAAAGTGTTAATATTTTGTATGGCCACCATTATTTTCCAGCACTGCCTCAAAGGGGTTCTCCGAGCTAACCCTACATTTGGGGCATAATTCTAACCTGTGGAGGGAAGAATGTTGGTCTGATACTTACCTTCCACAGTGCAGCCCGTTTCAATCTTTCTGGTCTTCCGGTAAGTCTTGGTCTTCTTCTCTTCCTGTCTTCTCTTCTTTTCTTGAGCAGAAGACGGATCATCATGAATGACATTACCGCCTCCTGCAAAAGAAAGCTCTAGTGCGCATGCGCGGGATTGCCAGCCGCTCTCTGCAGTGCACAGGCTTCTATTTGAAGCCTGTACTGACTGCTGCACTGTACGATGTAAGCACTGTGCAGGAGTGACAGTATAGCGATCAGCCACAGTGGCTGATTGCTATGCTGTGGATCTCACTGGAGACATGGACTGCCACATTGGGGGGAGGGGGGGGGGTCACTGTGGAACTTTGCATGGCACATTTGGGGCAATGAGAATGGCACATGGAGGCACTGGATTTCACTGGGGCACTGTGGATGGTACATTGGACAATGTGGATGTCAATAGGAGCACTATTGATGGCACTGGATGTCACTGGGAACTGTGGATGGCACATTGGGGCAATGTAGATGGCACAAGGGGGCACTGTGGATGGCACATGGAGCACTGAAGATGGGACAATGGGCGGCACATGGGGCACAGTGGATGACACATTGGGCACTGGGTGGCACATGGGGCACTGTGGATGTCATATGGGGGCACTGTGGATGACACATTGGGGCACTGTGGATGGCGCACTGGATGGCACATGCATGGGGCACTGGATGTCACTCGGGGCATTGTGGATAGCACATGGGGCACTGTGGATGTCACTGTTATAGGTCACTCTAGATGTCACTGTTATGGGGCACTGTGGATGTCACTGTTATGGAGGCGCTGTGGAGGTCAGTGTTATGGAGGCGCTGTAAAGGTCACAGTTATAGAGGCGCTGTGGAGGTTACGGTTATGGGGGCGCTGTGGATGTCACTGTTAATGGGGATGCTGTGAATGTCACCGTTAATGGGGGCGCTGTGAATGTCACCGTTAATGGGGACGCTGTGGATGTCCCTTTTATGGGGGCGCTGTGGATGTCCCTGTTATGGTTGCTCAGTATGAGTGATAGGGCTCAGGAACACAACTGTATCCATTTTGTGGTCTGCAGTTGCGGATCCACTAAATAAGGATACAGTCCGTGTACGATTCACATTTTTTTTGCAGTCCTATTGAGTTATATGGGTTTTCGATCTGCATTTTGAGGACCAGAATAACACGTTCTATTTTTCACAGAACTGACATATGGATGTGGAAAGCACGGGGACTTTATCAGTGTACTTTCCATATCCGTATGTCAGTTCCAGAAAAGATAGAACATGTGTTATTCTGGTCTTCAAATTCATAGAACTCAATGGGACTGCAAAAAATGTGGATCGCAAAATGGATATGGTTGCATGCATAAGGGTTTAGATACACAGCTCAGCAGGCAGTATCATACAAGATAGGATTAGATACATAGTTCAGCAGGCTGTATCATAGAAGATGGGATTAGATACACACTTCAGCAGGCAGTATCGCACGTAACAGGCTATGAATCAGGCACATACATGAAAGGATTAGATACAGATGTGTTTGGATACACAAGGTGTTTATTACACTCTGGAGATGGTAGGTGAAGAGCCTATGGATGGTCAGTAATGGGATTTAGACACTAAGGCTACTTTCAAGCTGGCTTTTTATTTCCCGTTTGTGAGATCCGTTTAGGGACCCCACAAGCGGTCCAAAACGGATCAGTTTTGCCCTTAATGCATTCTGAATGGATAAGAATCCGCTTAGAATGCATCAGTTTGGTTCTCTTCCGCCTCCATTCCACTTTGGTGTCCTTCTGACAAAACTGAGCCAAACAGATCCGTCCTGACACACCATTTTCACTTAGGCGTGTACTCACTTTTGTTACCAGATATTAATGGCTGTGTGTTGAGCTATTTTGAGGGTACACCAAAAATTTACACTGCTATACAGGCTTTACACTGACTACTTTACATTTTATCAAAGTGTCATATCTTCTGTGTTGTCCCATAAAAATAAATAATAAAATATTTACAAAAATATGAGTGGTGTACTCACTTTTATGAAATACTGTACAAATCCACAATGCCAATAGACCCTGTTCAGAGTTTGCGGGGTAATGTGGAGACAGTATTCTCAAAAAAAATGCTGGCAACCTCAGGAACATGGAACCCACCAGTTGCAAGAAAAAGTATGTGAACCCTTTGAAATGATATGGATTTCAGCACAAATTGGTCATAAAATGTGATCTGATCTTCATCTAAGTCACAAGAATAGACAATCACAGTCTTCTTAAACTAATAAAACACAAAGAATTAAATGTTACCATGTTTTTATTGAACACACCATGTAAACGTTCACAGTGCAGAATGGAGTGGAAAAAGTATGTGAACCCCTAGACTAATGACATCCCCAAGAGCTAATTGGACTGAGGTGTCAGCCAACTGAAGTCCAATCAATGAGATGAGATTGGAGGTGTTGGTTACAGCTGCCCTGCCCTATAAAAAACACACACCAGTTCTGGGTTTGCTTTTCCCAAGAAGCACTGCCTAATGTAAATGAGTAGTTGACTTGCATAAAGCTGGAAAGGGTTATAAAAGCATCTCCAAAAGCCTTGTCTATAAATGGAGAAAGTTCCACACTGCTGCTCTCCCCTAGTGGCTGCCCTGTAAAGATGACTGCAAGAGCACAGCGCAAACTGCTCAATGAGGTGAAGAAGGTGTCAGCTAAAGACTTACAAAAGTCTCTGGCATATGCTACCTTCCCTGTTAGCGAATCTACAATAGGTAAAACACTAAACAAGAATGGATTTCATGGGAGGATACCACAGAGGAAGCCACTGCTGTCCAAAAAAAACATTGCTGCACGTTTACACTTTGCACAAAAGTCCCTGGATGTTCCACAGCAGTACTGGCAAAATATTCTGTGGACAGATGAAACCAAAGTTGAGTCAGCTTCCAATCAGGGCGGGGAGAGTCATGGCGCGAGAGTGCCGACTGACCAACCACTACCGTCACGCCCAGATGCACAAAAGTATGCGGAGAAGGACTTGTGTGCATTAAGTCTTGTTCTAAGATTTGCCTCGTGGATGTGTTTCCTACTGCACAACCAGAGAAGACCATAAGAATGTATGCTATTCTAGATGACCAAAGGAATCGTTCGCTAGCTAGCCCTAAGTTCTTTGATCTGTTCAGGATATAGGGAGAAACTACACCCTACACCCTAGGGACATGCTCTGGTCTTGTGACAACCTCAGGAAGAAGAGCTAATGGTTTCACCTTGAAACCCATCAAAGGAGATAATAAACTCTCTGTTCCAACCCTTATTGAGTGTGATAAATTGCCGAACGCAAGGGATGAGATTCCCACACCTGAAGCCGCACAGCATCACCCTCATTTCAGGAAGTTAGCCAGAGAGATTCCTCCCCTTGATAGCCATGCCAAGATCTTACTCTTGCTTGGTAGAGACATTCTTGAGACTCATAAGGCCCTTGAACGTCGCAATGGCCCTTTCAACACTCCATATGCCCAGAAACTTACAGTGGGTTGGGTCATCATGGGGAATGTATGTCTCGACAGAGCCCACAGACCCTGCCATGTACACTCCTTTAGAACTGACGTATTAATAGAGGGGCGAACTTCTTACTTCAGGCGCTGTCCTAACCACTACTATGCGCAAGAGGTTTCTTGCCCAAATATTCTAAAAACTTGTTCATCAGAAAGCAGCCTAATTCCCAAGGAGTCAGCTGCAGAAGAATGTTCCTGGACAGAGGTGCAGCTTGTAGAAAGGCCTTCAGGATTTCAATTGGAGCCCTCTTCAAGCCCTTCCCAGCTTTGCAGTCCTCACACAATTCATCATGATGAATCCTATATCATCACTGGCAACAAGCCTTCTGATTCATGTAGTTCTGATGAGACACCGCAGAAATGTGAGCCTTCCAGTTAACCGTTTGACAATGAGTTTAATTCTGTAAAGGAAGTATCTTCTGAACGTTCTATAAAGGAGGTTCCTTCAACAGAGGAAGAGTTTATTTCAGATACTTTGCAAAAACCTTCAGTTCCATCTGCAGTTGTTGATTGCACCCAAGAGGATCATAGTTCTTCCCAGTCTTCAATGGATGAGCACCTTCATATTGCTCAGCATTTTATAGAAACCACAAGGAAAAGTTCACAGTCAATGTCCATGACAAATACTGTATGTCAACAATCCAAGTCTGTATGTACAGAGACAGATCCCAATTCGGAGCTGAGAGGCAATCAAGAGCATTCGCGTTCACGATTCATAGACAGTAAGCAATCTACATCTAAATCAGCCCCACAAAATAAGCGCTCTAGCTCTAGATCGGTGTCACAGAGAAGTCATATTCTAAATCTTTGGCAAGATCAAGGAGAACCAAGTCTCGCTCAGCTTCTAATGAAAGCAACAGACAATCTCCTGTAGTAAAAAAGAAGAAATCCACATCTGGGCTGCATAAAAGATCCTCAAGGTCAGCACCCGGGGAACGTAGACTGCGTACTCGCTCCTCCTCACTGTCTCCTAGAAAGCGCTCTCGGTCATCGTCTTGGAGGCGCTTACACTTTTGGTCTCGCCAAAGGCATTCTCGCTCACCCGAGGTTCATAAGAGGTCTCGGTCACTTTCAATAACCAGTAAGAGAAGATCACATTCATTTTCGTGCAGAAGACGATCTCCATCATCTAAGTTTTCGGTGGAAGCAGGTACAACATCTCGCCAATCAGTTCGGAAAAGGTGGAGAAGAGAGTACTTCTGTCTCTTGCAAGGATGCAGAAGGTGGCAAGAACCAAGGCCTAATTTTAAGGAAGGAGATTTTGTTCTGTTAAGAGACAACCAAGTTGATCGTCTCGACTGGCCTACTGTACTTATGACTAACGTCATTTCCAGTTCGGATGGGAAGGTTCGTAAGGTGGAAGCAAGAACCGCTAGAGGTGTAGTAATCAAGACCTTCTTCCGCCCGGTTACAGAAGTTGTGTTACTCATGCCTGCAGAACTTCCATGTTGAGATTCCTTCTACCAAAGATGCTCAACATCTTCTAAGACTGTTTCCAGTACCAGCTCTATGGCCTGAACTGAAGACATATCCTTTTTTTATTTGAATAATGTTCATTGCACGTTTTCTTTTCAGGTTTATGGACATTATTCATCTGTTTATTCATCAGGTTTATGAACATTATTCATTGTTATTTTATACAATTCCATTGTATGCATATATATAGTGGTATCTACCGATACCAGATGGGGAGTGTTCTGTTTCAGTATCTTGCATTGTGTATTGGTATGCTCCTCTGTTCTCCTCCCCCCCCCCCTAATGTTTCAGCTTCTAGTTAGTTCAGCCTAGCCACTTCCTGTTTTCCCAGTCATGCATTGCTGTTGTGTGTGCTCAATTTTCTTAGGAGATTCTCCATCTTCTTAGCAAAGAGAATATTGTTGGCATAATTATTTTACCATCTAGATTCTCTGCACTTCTTGCAATATAATCTCCGGATTAAAGGCTACTTGGTTAACTCCTGGGTGTCTGATGCGTAAACTGTAAATGGAGAATGTCTGATTCAACAAGTTACCTCAGTGCGCATAGAGGCTGCTCACTCACAGATGCATGATTGTATAAAGCTGACATTTCAAAACGCCACAGGAGCCAATAGATTCTAATACTGTATGAAGCTCCTGCTCCGTACAGTATTGGAACGAAGTTTTATGCGAATCGATGAAGAGACTTTCCCTGTTCTGTCATAATTGCACAACAATAAAAATCATGGTAGTGCCGGATATGGCACATTAGAGATGACAACACCTGAAGGATCCCGCTGACTATGATTAGATCTGACAAGTTTCCATCATGGGGCCTGTGAACAGCCCTTCGGATCTGTCCTGCCACTAGTGTGAAACTAGCCTTAGCTTCCTTCCCCCCCAGCCACAGCTCTCCCCAGCCGCAGGCACTATGCGGTGACATCATTGTGCAAGACAGCGTGAATGGTGTGGAGGCCACTCATGTGCGGCTTGCTCTGTATTTACTTAGGGACCCAATTCTTGAGATAGGAGTGGCTTCCAGAGGTGGAACTTGCACCATTGGACATTTATAGCATATCCTATTCAGAAATGTGTAATGAATGTGAAGATGGGCTCTCCTTAGCAATGCTCAGTTAGAGCATTGCTAAGCAGGATCTTTACATCCTGTTTTCTAGTAAACAGAAATATTGGCCCCTAATAAAGTACTGTATATTACAAAAATGTTTAAAACCACTGTCCCTACACTAATAAAAATGGTGGCCACCTGACTGTCTAGGGAGGGTGGACAGGGACTGGTGGTTGGCCCCCCCCCCCCCCCCCTTTTAAGCCCCTGCAGGGTTTTTCTGGCCCCCTCTTGATTTGAATGGGATAAGAGATACAGGAAGGGGTTAATTGTGGTGTTCGGGATAAGGAGGAGGCGGGGTTAACAGTTTACTTAAGCCCTGTGCCTGCCTTCCTCTTTGAGCGGAAGCGTGGTGCCCCACCCTCCCTCCCTTATGGCTGGCTGTGATATAGTTGAATATTGGTTGTTTTTGGTGTTACCTTGGTCATTATATCTTCCGGGTTATGTTCCTGCCCGGTTAATATATTAAGTCACAGCTGGCGGCAGTTTGAGACAACGGAAAGGTATCGGAGAAAATGAGCGGAACTGCCCAATGGGAGGCCAGCGGCTGGCAGATCGCACGGTTCAAAGGTTTTATGGTTGCCGTTAGAATTATCAGCTGTGGCCAAATACCACCCAACAAAATAAAAGTGGTAAAAGGAAGAACGTTGTCAGTGTCATTATTTAAAGGGGTTGGTGATGTTTGTTAATAGGCCAGAAGTAGAGCGGTTCTATCCTGCCCCTTTCCCTGGGTTATCCATAGTAATACCAACAGTCTAACCTGAAATGACAGTTACGCTTCAAGTTGATGTTTTCAGAAATATTGGGCAAGCCTTTATGCACAGATCCTACCATTCTTTTAACCCCTTCACGCATTGTCACGTGCATGCATGTGATAGGGCGGATGCAGGAGTTGCACCCGTCCAATCAGCGGCACGGCTGTTACCGTATGTGGCGCTGCCAGCGGCCTTCACATGGGGCGGTTATTGCTGACTGCGGCACATGAGGTTTTTACAGGGGGAGGGGACTCCCTTTGACTCCATCAGGCCGCTGCACTGCGATGACAGAGGGCCAGTGGTTGCTTACACAGGCATCGGAGCCCTGCCAGCAACGGAAGCAGGCTGGATCTCCTAGGCAACTGTCAGCATCTTACATTGTAAGACAGTGACAGTTCAATACAGTACAATACAGCAACTTGTAGCAAACAGGCCAAACTGGATGGACAAATGTTTTTTTTCGGTCTTATATACTATGTTACTGAAACGAGGATCAAACCCTGAAAAGTTTATAGTTAAAGAAAAAAAAAAGAAAAGGCCCTTCACCATAAAATTGTGTGTAATATAAAAATAAAAAAACAGACATATTAGATATGGCCGCATCCATAACGACCGGCTATATAAAAATGTCACATGATCTACTCCCTAAGGTAAACACTGTAAAAAAAAAAATGTGCAAAAAAAAAGGTAATTTTTAATCATCTTAAATCACAAAAAGTGTAATACCAAGCGATCAAAAAGACATATGTACCTCAAAATAGTATAAAGCCATCATCTCTTCCAGCAAGAATTAAGCCCCTATATAAGACAATCACCCAAAAAATAAAAGGAAATATGGCTTTCAGAAAAAGGAGATGCTAAAAGCAGATATTCTTTTATTTTTTTTGTATAAAACTGAAATACATTTTTTTTTTAAAGTAGACATATTAGGTATCACCACATGTGTAACAATCTGCGCTATAAAAATATCACATGATCTACCCCCTAAGGTGAATTCCATTAAAAAATAAAAACTGTGCCAAAACAACAAATTTTTTGTCGCTTTGGCCCATAAAATGTAATCTTGCATGATCATAAACATTACATGTACCCAAAATGGTACCTATAAAAATGTCAGCTCTTCCTGCAAAAAATGAGCCCATACACAAGAAGATCGGCAGAAAAATAAAATAAAATATATAGCTTTTTTTTTCATAAATGCTTTTATTGTATAAAACTAAAATACAAATAAAAAATAGACATATTAGGTATTGCTACATCTGTAATGACCTGTTCTATTAAAAATATCACATGATCTACCCCCAGTTGAACGCTGTTAAAAAGAAATAAAAACTGTGTCATAATGAAAAATCAAAAAATCATATGTACCCAAAAATGATACCAATAAAAATGTCAGCTCTTCCTATAAAAAAGCCCCTGCACAAGAAATGTAGCTTTCAGAAAATGAAGACACAAAAACATTATTTTGTTTTCATAAATGTTAATCATGTAAAACTGAAACAAAAAATAAAAAATACACATATTTGTGTTATTTACACATCTGTATAATTTACAAAATGGGGTCACTTTGTGGGAGTTTCTACTGTAGGGGTGCATCAGGAGGTCTTCAAATGCGACATGGCAACTTAAAATTATCCCAGCAACATGTGTTCTCCAAAATCCTTTCCTTCTGCATCCTGCCGTGCACCCATACAGCAGTTAACAACCACATATGTGGTGTTTCTGTAAATAAATAAATATTGATTTTTGTTTGGCTGTTAACCCTTGCTGTGTTACAGGAAAAATAGGTCTAAATGGAAAATGTAAAAAAAAAAGTGAAATTTTGAAATTTCACCTCCATTTTCCTTTAATTCTTGTGGAACACCTAAAGGCTTAACAAA
The DNA here is from genome assembly GCA_033119425.1 of Bufotes viridis. NCBI lineage: Eukaryota > Metazoa > Chordata > Amphibia > Anura > Bufonidae > Bufotes > Bufotes viridis. Next base: position 205,471,205 of record CM065593.1, on the reverse strand, counting down.
GTTTGTAAAATCAGTTTTGAATAACTTAAAGGGCTTCTGTCACCCCCACTGATGTAATTTTCACTAGCTGACATTAGCTACTTGCTAATGTCAGCTGAGTTCAAACATATGTTTCCTAACTTTTTTCCTGTTTTCTATCTTCTAAAAAACTTACTTTTGTGATATGCAAATTATCTTCGCTACCAGCAAGTTGGGCGGGTACTTGCTGGTAGCCGCCGCATCTTCATGCCCTGGGAACACCCCCTCTTCTTTTGATAGACAGGGCCAGCACGCTCTCCTCCTCCCGCTGGCTTGTCTGCAGCTGCAATCCCGCGCCTGCGCCGTATCGGTCTTTAGTCGGCGCAGGCGCTCTGAGTGAAGGACGCTCACTTAGGCGCTCCGTCCTCAGTGCACCTGCGCCGATGACGTCAGCGCTACACCCGGAAGAGAAGAGGCCGGCATCCCTGGTAAGGAGCAGGCGATGCCGGCGTCTTTTCTTCCGGGTGTAGGGCTGACGTCATCTGCACAGGCACACTGAGGACGGAGCGCCTAAGCGAGCGTCCTTCACTCAAAGCGCCTGCGCCGACTAAAGACCGATACGGCGCAGGCGCGGGATTGCAGCTGCAGACAGGGCCAGCGGGAGGAGGAGAGCGCGCTGGCCCTGTCTATCAAAAGAAGAGGGGGTGTTCCCAGGGCATGAAGATGCGGTGGCTACCAGCAAGTACCCGCCCAACTTGCTGGTAGCGAAGATAATTTGCATATCACAAAAGTACGTTTTTTAGAAGATGGAAAAAAGTTAGGAAACATATGTTTGAACTCAGCTGACATTAGCAAGTAGCTAATGTCAGCTAGTGAAAATTACATCAGTGGGGGTGACAGAAGCCCTTTAAAGATTGTAGGTTTCTACAATGTAAGCCCCAGAAAGTGACTTCATAACTGAACTGGTCCAAAAATGGGTTTTGGAAATATTTTTAGAATTGCTTCCAAAATTCTAAGCCTTCTAAAGTCCCAAAAAAATAAAATGCCATTTTCAAAATGATGCAAACATAAAAGTAGACATCTGGGAAATGTACAGTAACAACTTATGAGGTATCAATATGTGCTTTAAAACCAGAGAAATTCAAATAAAAAAAAAGGAAATTTGGGAATTTTTTATAAATAAAGGTTAAACATATTGACTCAAATTTACCACTAACATAAAGTACAATATGTCACGGAATGGCTTGGATAAGTAAAAAGCATTCCAGAGTTATTATCACATGAAGTGAAACATGTCAGATTTGCAAAATGTGGCTTGGTCATTATGGTGAAAACTGGCCTTGGTCTTGAAGGGGTTAAAAGAAAACGAGACAGCTTCAATGAGTTTGAGCAGCAGGAAGGAGACTGAATGTGTACAATTGCTGTGCCTCTGTATTTATATAGAATGTCTCATGCAAAAGACTAACAATTGCACTGGCATTGAGTAGTAGTATTACTTTTATTATTTTATTTTTAGGGGGAAAGATTAAAAAACTATAATTTTTACATTATTTTGTGGAATTTTTTTATGGCATTCACTGTGAGGTAAAAATAACGTAATTTTATTATGTGGGTCACTACACTGATGATAATGTCACATTTTATATATTTTTTTACTATCTTTCTCTCCTCCTGCTCTGCAGCTGCTCCCTCATTCTCCTCCAGACTGACATGGAGGAGGTGGGGGGCTTCTTTCAGACAATACCAGAATGACAGAAATATGTTCTCTACAAGGGAAGATATCACTGATAGAAATCAGGATGCTGTGAATGAAGCTGAAAGTGAAAAGAGATTTTACCTGCGATTATTCACGACTCGATTTCTAACAGTAATATCTCTTCTGTTGCTTGGACTATAATTCTGGTCTTGTATGAAAGCCTGGAATGTCGCCTTTCAAACAAGATCCGTTGCATGTTTCTAGCTGCTACCATTCAGGAGAAAGCAGCATATAAAGCAGCCCTCCCCCCTCCACTTTCTGCCCGAGCCCAGGCACTCAGTGCTGTGCTCTTTCTCCCAGTGCGCTCCCCAGAGAGGTGACGGCCTGCACATGACAACGCTGTGAGAAGAGGCCTACACAATGTGAAAGTGACACACGTTTCTGGGTGTTATTAGGTGAAACTGAAAAGGATCAAATTATAAAGCACAAAAGCATTTATACAGCAGGGTGTACTACACCATTAGGGTATAAAGAATTAAACGGCAATTACATTTCAATGGTAAACAGCAATGACATGCAGAATAAAACTACACATAAAATGGATTATTAAAAAGGGTTATATTGTGTTATATCTACAGTCAACTATATCATGAAAAATTAAAGGAGTTGTCTCACTTCAGTAAATATTGTTTATTATGTAGAGGAAGCTAATACAAGGCGCTTACTAATGTATTGTGATTGTCCGTATAGCCTCCTTCGCTGGCTGGCTTCATTTTTCTATCACATTATACACTGCTTGTTTCCATGGTTATGACCACACTGCAGTGTCACGATCTGGAGTCAGGCTCGGAGGCCAGTAGCAATAGCAGCGGAGCAGATATTCACACTGGTCACCCTGGCTGATGACCTGAGGTTCACCTGAGGTGCGGGGTCTAAGTACTAACCGGTATTCGCCAGAGCTCCAGATGGTGGAGATGGACTTTGCTGCGTGTTAGTACCAGGTCGCAGTCCTCAGGATAGCCCCAGCAGGAGGTGAGCAAGTCGAGGTTCAGTAGCAGATATAGCAGACGGGGATTAAGCAGGAGCATAGTGGAGGAACAAGCCAAATGTCAGTAACAGATGGTAGTAGAGAAATGTCAGCAGCAGGATAGACGGGAGCGAGATATTGGCTGGTAAAGGCACAATATTCTGGCAACCAGGAAGTGCAGAAACATGGCTTAAATCAGGAAGTTCATGGGAGGAGCAAAGAGTTTAAGGTTCAAGGCAAACAAGATTCAAGACAAGATCATTCAAGGAATTGTTCAAGGAATTGTCCAAGGAATTGTCCAAGGAATTGTCCAAGGAATTGTCCAGCATTTCAGGTGGCTCAGCAAGTAGAGGCACCGCCAGACACAGCAGAGGTCCCAGGTTCAAGTCCAGATCCTAACACAGAGGTGGCCATACTCACACACTATAGGAAAATGCATTGGCCTGTGTGTGCTCCCATGGTCCCGGCCACCAGAGAGGCTGGCGTTTTTTTTCCTATACTGTGTAACCACGACCACCACTGATAGATTGCAAGGTGGTAATAACCATAGAAACAAGCAGTGTATAATGTGATGGAAAAATGAATCAAGCCAGCAAAGGAAGCAATATGGACAATCACAACACATTAGTAAGAGCTTTGTATTAACTTTCTCTATATGATAAATGTAATTTACAGAAGTGAAACAACTGATTTAAGTCCTTTACTAATTTACTGGATATTTTTTACTTTATCAAAATGTTTTAGAGCAGAATGGAAAATAAAAGTGCACCAAGAAAATTTTACTCCTACCTGGTAGTGAAGAATTCATACAATTCCAAAATTCAGTCTAAAAATAAGCCAGACAAATACAACAGTTATACAGAGGTTGAACCACTCATCTACAAATTCATTGAGAAGACTAGTAATTCAACTGCAACTGATACAGATACAGTGGTCATAATCATGGAAACGAGCAGTGTATAATGTGATGAAAAAATGAATTAAGCCAGCAAAGGAGGCAATATGAACAATTACAATACATTACAAAGTGCCTTGTATTAACTTTGTCTACATGATGAATGTAATTTACTGAAGTGAGACAACCCTTTTAACTCTTTGCAGCACTCCTATAAATGTGTAAAAATTTGGGTTTTATTAGCCCACGTCCATATGTAGAGTCCATAACTCTATCTCTATCATTCTACTAGAAAATGTACCCGGCGCTGCCCGAGTATGATGTGTTGGTTTGTTTGTGTGTTTATTGGATTTGTTCTGAGAATGCCTGGGAGACTGTTCCATGCCCTGGTTTTTGCTTTTCTTTTTTATGCAAAATTGCTAGTAGCTAATGATGGACGAACATCGGCCGGGACGATGTTCAAATGTTCGCAAACCGCGCGTTCGCGGCGGGCCAACATTCACTTTAATGGCAGGCAAACCTGAAAAACCTTCAGGTCATATTTGCAACCACCAAATAATTACTAGAAGTGCACAAATAGTCCCACAACATGGACAGTGACATACCAGAGAGGCATCAATGGCAAAAATTACCACAAATATGTATTTTAATCAGGGGCCATTTTTATGCTTCTTAAAGGGAAACTCTCAAAAATGTGCCCTGCTGGAGCCTAGAAAATTTTTATTTTAGGCCACGGGAGTACGGGCCCCAAAAATTAGGCATTCACCAGACAGAGAGGAACAAGTGATTATGTGGCTGGAGGCATATTAGGCAGTCAGTGGATACCAATTTTACTATAGGTCACTGTAGTACAGGCCCCAAACATTAGGCATTCACTTGACAGAAAAGGCCTTTTATGCCGCTGCATATAAATAAGACAAGGACCATTATTTGTTCTGGATGGTGGTGGATATGTGTGGGCTGGCATGAGGAAATTTAATTAAACGTGGTCGTCACAGGTGATGAATTCCTCCAAGATCCATGCCTCATTTATTTTTAGAAATGTGAGGTAGTCCACACTGTTGTGAGCTAGGCGAGTGCGCTAATCGGTCACGATCCCCCTTGGCTGCGCTAAACGTCCTTTCGGACAGGACACTCGACGAGGGGCAAGCCAAGAGTTCCATGGCAAATTGTGCCAACTCTGGCCACAGGTCCAGCCTGCACACCCAGTAGTCCAGGGGTTCCTCGCTTCTCAGAGCGTCCACATTGGCCGTTAACCCAATGTAGTCGGACACCTGTAGATCTAGGCGTTCCCTGAGGCTGGATCCGGAGGGCAGCTGTCAATGGGTTGGCTGCAAATATAATCTTATATCTACACATCTTCAAACCGCCCTCTTCTTGCAAGCACAGTAGGATTGAGGAGGGTGCAGAAGCGGAAGGCTGAGTGAGCCACTCAACCAACTTTGGTGCGTCCTTTGAAGTAATTTCACGCACCTTCTCCAACTACCACCCCTGCGGAACGGCCTGCCTCTTCCTCTGTCTGTCATTTTCAAAATGACCCTGTGCGTAAGTCCCTACAGAAGAGCAGTATTTGTGGAAGCAGGTATATCGCAGCCCTCAATCAGTACTTGGTGGAAGCAGGTATATCAAACCCCTTAATCAGTATTTTGTGGAAGCAGATATGTCACACTCCTCAATTATTATTTTTGCCACGACAGTTATATCACACCACCCTGTTTATTTGGGGCAACAGGTTACAGGTATATTGCAGGCCTTAATCAATATTTGGTGGAAGCAGGTATATCAATCCCCTTAATCAGTATTTTGTGGAAGCAGGTATCTTGCAGGCCTCTATCAATATTTGATGGAAGCGAAGCAGGTATATCAATCCCCTTAATCAGTATTTTGTGGAAGCAAGTATCTTGCAGGCCTCTATCAATATTTGATGGAAGCAGGTATATCAATCCCCTTAATCAGTATTTTGTGGAAGCAGGTATATCACACCTGTTGAAAATAGTTGTTCCAATGGCACTTGTCCCTCTATATACCTGCGGTATCGCAGCAGAACCGCACACAACTGCTGCACAATACAAATGCACTATATACTTTCTATGTTAGAAAGTATATTATAAGTATATTACACCCCTCAGTATGTCACACCTATCAATAGCACACCTATACCAGTCCTTAAAAGGCCCCATTAGCTAGCGTTTGGTGTCCCCAACAGTCTGTCCCTGCTCCACAAAGCAAACTCTCCCTACACTAGCCAAACACAGAATGTAAAATGGCTGCCAGATCTGGTTCATTAGGGTGGGGGTGTGTCCATGCGCTGAAACGTCTCAATTGGCTTTCCTATCCCACCTGATGGGTGTGTCATGGGTCAAAGTTTGGCGCAATGCAAAAGAGTATGGCGCATGCGAATATCGCCATATGTGCGCAAAGTTCGCCATGAAACGACCGCCGGGTAAACCGCAAGGCCATCTCTACTAGTAGCCCTATAAACCCCAGGAGTTACACACTGTTTATCTATTAACTATCCCCTATAACAGGAACCTTCACAGCACTCCGCCCCTTTAACTATTACCTCCACAGTGCCCCACCATCCTTAACAGTACTCTCCACAGCACCCCGCCCCCTTAACAGTGACCCCCCACCCACAGCACCTCACCACTTAACTGTGACCACCACTGCACCCCGCCCCCTGTACTGCGACCTCCACACTGTCAAGCCCCAATTAAAAATTACCTCCATAGCACGCCACCCCCTAAGAGTGACCTTTACAGCAGCCCACCCCTTAACAGCGACCTTCACAGTTTACCACCCACTTAACAGTGGCCTCTATAGCACCCATCCCCTTAAGGGCTCATGCACACAACCGTATGTGATTTGCGGTTTGCAAAAAATGGATCCATAAAAAATACGGATGACATCTGTGTGCATTCCGTATTTTGTGGAACAGAACAGCTGGTCCCTAATAGAACAGTACTATCCTTGTACTTAATACGGACAATAATGTTCTATTCTTTTGCGGAATGGACATATGGAAACGGAATGCACACGGAGTAACTTCCGTTTTTTTTGCAGACCCATTGAAATGAACAATTCCGCATACAGTCTGCAAAAAAACGGACATAGATAGAAAATACATTCTTTTGCATGAGCCCTAACTGTGACCTCCACAGCCCCTTCTTAACAGTAACCTTCACAGCCCCACCCCCTTACCAGTGACCTCCACAGCACCCTGCACCCTTAAGTGACCTCCACATCACTCCTTAATTATCTCCACAGTGCCCAATTTGCCATTTTTTTGTCACCTTTCTCCCCCAAAAAATTTGAAGAGATCAAAAAGTTGTATGTGCCGCAAAATGGTACCAATAAAAACTACAGTTCGTTGCACAAAAACAAGCCATCATATAGCTCTGTAAACTGAAATATTAAAAAGTTATGGCTGTCAGAAAATGGAGACTCAAAAAAAAGTTTGGCATTGCTGAATTCATATTGAGCTGCAGAATAAGGATGTCATGTCATTTTTAGCGCACAGTAAATGCTGTGAATTGTTTTTTTTTTTCCAATAACAGTAATGGTAAATTGAATAGTGCAGTTTAAAATGCATCTCCTCCAGCAAAAAATAAGCCAAAAGTAGAAAAAGTTATGGCTATTGGAATTTGGGGAGGATAAAACGAAAATGCAAAACCAAAAATGGGCCTGGTACTTATGAGGTTAATACAGACCTTTACAGCTACCTTCCCCATTAACCGTGACTTCCAAAGCACCCCGCTCCCTTAACTGTGACCTCCACAGCAACCTGCCCCTTAACAGTGACCTCCACAGGGCTTACACCCTTAATAATAATCTCCACAGGGCTCATCCCCTTAATAATGACCTCCACAAGGCCTGACCCCCTTAATAATGACCTCCAAAGTTCCCACCCCTTAATGATCTCCACAGTGTCCTTCCCCTTAACAGTGACCTTCACAGAGCCCCCTGCTTCTTTAACAGTGACCTCCACAGGACCTCACCCCCTTAACTGTGACCTTCACCCTGCCGGCCCCCCTTAACAGTGACCTTCATAGCACCAGAGCCCCTTAACAGTGACCTCCACAGCCCACCACCTACCTTAACAGTGGACTTCACAGCATTCACAACACTACCTTGAAGGGGTTGTCCCACAAAAATTATTCAACAGTTTTCAAACCAGCACCGGGATCTGAAAACTTTTGTATTGTTGTATAGTCACTGAATAATTCAATAAAATGTATCTGTATAGCGCCATCTACTGTTTGTTCTTTTTCCTATTTTTTTGTCTGGCTCACTAAGAAGGCCGCACATGCTCAGTTTCATCCTACAACTGCCTCCTGAGCTGTGATAGGGAGAGTGCTCCAGCAGCCCCTTAGCTGCAGCTTGATATAAATCTAGCAGAGCAATGAATGGTGAGATTTCTGGATCCATGTGAGGTACAGGGCTGGTTCCAGCTTTGTTAGAAAGAGACAGGGGAGGACTGGCCATAGATCCTACAGAGATAATTTCCGGTGGGCCGATGCCCAGGGGGCCACCATGTAGGGGCATCCGACACTTACACACCTTACCAATGGCTGCTCCTGAACTGAACTGTATTACCATCCTTAGAATGATGATGGGGTGGCAGATTGTGCCGAATGTAACAATGGCAGTTGGCAGCCGCCAGCGTGCAGTGCGTCCGACTACGTACCTCAGTCAAGCTGCACGCGGGGCTCCTCCTCTTCGCTGCAGGCTCCGGACCTGCTTTCCTGCGCTGTCGCAGGCTACGACAGCTTCTGTTGTATCTTGTAGGAGCCGCAGGCGTTCTGGTACCTTAAGGGTTAATGCACGCCCCTGATTCCGCCCTCTCTCCAATCCTGGCCAGGCACCACCTTTATGAGGGTGCTTCCCCCTTCCTGCAATGCCTGAGCAATATTGTACTTCCTACAGCTAAGGCTCCTGTTGTTCCTGCATTCAAAATCCTGCTTATGACCTCTGCCTGTATCCTGACCTCGTCTCTGCTTGATCCTCTTGTACCTCGCTGCTCTCAAGTTAAAGACCCGGACTGTCGACCACGCCTCTGTCTGCTGTGCAGATCGTTACACCAGCTCCACCTGAACTAACTCGGCTCTGCTGTTCTCACAGCACTAGCTCTGCTATACCGCTTTTTCAGCTCAGCATTATCCTGCGGCTGTCTGCTATATTGCCTGTTCCCCGGTGCTAGCATCGGGGCTTTCTGGCCTGCCCGGCCAGCTGCCACTTAACCGGGTCCACCCTTGCGGTAGCGACCTGGTGTCTCCCCTGCAGCTGAGTCCAGCTTCCGCACCCGTTGATCCGTTACACCGCACTGTGGTATTTGGTTCTTCTGGGGCAGTACATTGTACAGTACTGTGGTATTTGGTTCTACTGGGGCGGTGCATTGTGCCGGACTGTGGTATTTGGTGCTGCTGGGGCAGTATATTGTGCTTCACTGTGCTATTTATTCTGCTGGACCGGTATATTGTGCTGTACTGTGCTGTTTGGTTCTGCTGGGGTGGTTTATTGTGCTGCATTGTAGTATTTGGTTTTGCTGGGGTGGTATATTGTGCTGCACTGTCGTATGTGGTGCTGCTGGGATGGTATTTTGTACTGCACTGTGGTATTTGGTTCTGCCGGAACGGAATTTTGTGCTGCACTGTGGTATTGGGTTCTGCTCGGGCAGTATTTTGTACTGCACTACGGTACTGCAGTCCCCACCTACTACTGTTGGCCCCGCCTACTTGTGTTGCCCCGCCTTCTGTCAATTTGAGCTGCCTACAACTTGAGGCCACTTTTAGTTCCCAGTACACCCCTGGAAAGAGATTGTCATGTACTATATCAGGGCTCGACAAATCCCAGACGCCAGGTCGCCATGGCAACCAGGAATTTGGTCCTGGCGCCTGGGTATTTGTCAGCCCGTTTTCAAAGGTGCCCTGGCGTAGGGCCAGTGCGTCCTATAGGCAGACTAGGAGCGCCGGCCCCCCCAATGCTGCAGCCGCCCGAGCGCTCTATATAGAGCCTCAGGCGGCTGCAGCACTACCCAGGCTGGCGCGTCCATGAAGGCGCACCATGAAGAGAGGGACTGACAGGAGGGAAGCGCTCAGCGCTCCCTCCTGTCACTCCCTCATTGTAGCGTGGCCGAGCCCTGTATGGTCCGCACACAGTGTGCACTTTCTGTCAGTCCGCCCAGGTACAGGAAACAAAAGCGCCTGTACCCGTGGACCATACAGAGCTTGGCCATGCTACACTAGAGGTAGCGGAGGGAAGGGTGGGGGGGGGGAAGAAAGAGAATGACCAAAAAGGGGGAAAGAAAATGACAAGAGGGGGAAAGAGAATGACAAGAGGGGGGAAGAGAATGACAAGAGGGGGGAAGAGAATGACAAGAGGGGGGAAGAGAATGACAAGAGGGGGGAAAGAGAATGACAAGAGGGGGAAAGAGAATGACAAGAGGGGGAAATAGCTGGGGGTTGTAGTGATGTCGGGACTGCAGAGGCTGAGCCCCAGCTGGGGCTTATAGTGATGTGGGGACTGCAGAGGCTGAGCCCCAGCTGGGGGTTGTAGTGATGCAGAGACTGCAGAGGCTGAGCCCCAGGTGGGAGTTGTAGTGATGTGGGGACTGCAGAGGCGGAGCGCCAGCTGGGGGTTGTAGTGCTTAGTAAAGTGTCATGGTGCCCGCTGTGTTTGTGCCCTCCGGACCCCACTGCCCTCCCCTCCGGACCCTGTAATCCTTGTAAGGGTTTCCACATGCCATGGCGGCTGCCAGGGGTGATCACTTGGACGCTGGCAGCATCTGACATGTCCTATAACCTACTGAAGAGAGGAAGCACTATGGGGACCCTATATACTGGCACATTATGGGGGGCCCTATATACTTGTACATTATGGGGGGCACTATGGAGAAGAGGGGCAGGAGCACTATGGGGGCATCTACTGGGGGCCCTAGGTACTGGCATGCATCATTGGGGGGGCTCTATGGAGAAGTGGGGGAGGGGAAGGAGCACTATGGGGGCATCTACTGGGGGCATTATAATGCGGCTCTGCGTGGCTCCTAACTTTTTTAGCTGGCTTCTATATTCCAAGGAAATTTGTCAAGCCCTGTACTATATGATATCTGATTTTCATTTTTTTTAACTTAAAGGGGTTGTGTCTCACTTTAACTAATTGCATTTATCACGTAGAGAAAGTTAATACAAGGCAATTACTAATTTATTGTTATTATCCATATTGCTTCCATCACATTATTCACTGCTCGTTTCCATGGTTATGACCACCCTGCAATCCATTAGTGGTGGCCGTGGCTGCACACTATAGGAGAAAGCACTAGCCTATGTGCACTCCCATGGTCCTGGCCACCAGAGAGGCCACTGCTTTTTCCCATAGTGTACGAGCATGACCACTGCTGCTGGATTACAGGGTGATTATAACTATGAAAACAAGGAGTGTATAATGTGATGGAAAAATGAATCCAGCCAGCAAAGGCAGTAATATAGACAATCACAATACTTTAGTAAGTGGCTTGTATTAACTTTCTCTACATAATAAAAGCCACTTGAGGAACTGAGACAACCTCTTCAATCATGGGATAACCCCTTTAACAGTGACCTCCACAGCACCCGTCCCCTTAACAGTGAAGAAAAATGACTGAATTGTTATGGAAACTTGGTGTTAAACTGTGTGAATGCCAAGACTGAAAGACCTGCGAGCTTCTATTGGCTAATAAGGGTCAAGTGGCCGCGTGTTTGGCAATTAGGATGTGAGTAAAGAATCTGTGAACTTCTATTGGCTAATATGTTTTTGGGAATATCTCAAGAATTGTATGTCCTAGAGAGCTGAGACCTTAATGAAAACCTTCCTAGACACCCAATGTACCCATTTGCCAAATTTGGTTTCCATCAGTTCAGGTGTCTGGATGCCTATATGTGACAGACAAACAAACAGACATTCATTTTTACAATAATAATCTCTGTATGTTATAAAAATCAATGTCTGTCTGTCCTCTATAGGCATCCAAACACCTGAACCTTTGGACACCATTGGCACACAGGTAGAATGGGTGTCTGGGAAGGTTTTCCTAAAGATATTAGCTCTCTAGAACGTAACGTTCTTGAAATTTCCCCAAAAATGTATTAGCCACATCCTAACTGAGATACACACTGTCACATGACCCTTATTAGCCAATAGAAGCTCACAGGTCCTTTAGTATTGACATACACACAGGTTTCTATAAAAACTCAGCCATTTTACTTCACCGTTATAGGTCACTGTTAAGGGGCTTGGGGCTGTGGAGGTCATTGTTAAGAAGCCGGGGCGCTGTGCAGGTCACTGTTATGGGGGCTGGAGCACTGTGGAGGTCACTTGGAAATTTTTCTAGTATCTCTATCATATACAATTTTCTATGCCTGTTTTAGGCGTAGAAAAGGGTCTAAATTTAAGACAGCTAGGAAGCTATCATACATTTAGAACTGGCGCTGGATGCTTTGGATCCACCGCCAGCTATGAGTCTTTTTTAACACCAGAGTCTAAAACGCCAGGCTCCTCAACATGATGGAGCAGTTTTTTCAAGTGCTGCACTAGCCTGAGGCAAATTAGCAAGCAGAGACTTCCCAACTTAATGCCTGTCTCCGGCGCATACCCGGCTTCCTGCCACTGTTGCCGCTCCTCACTGTTAATTCCCACACTTGCTACTACCACTACTACTACGCATAGACAGCCGATCGACTGCCTTGTTTGTTCAATGCTATGTTGATTCTGCTGCCACTACTACTGCAGCCATGTGCCTCTTATTACCCTACCCTTTCCACATCCACACTGTATTGCTGCTGCTCTCAATTAAAAGGGAGAATTATTCTAGGCTTGTTCAGAATGAGTTACTTTTCCTTCTGATAATTAACACTTGTGCGTGTTGTATGGGCAGGCATTCTGACCCAGTCAAGGCATCATTCTTGCAAGCTTAGTTCCCCAACAATCCAGTTTTTTTGTTTTTGTTTAATCCCATAAAACCTTTCCGGTTTAAACACCATCTGCCAACCATCCAGACATTTCTGGACAGTTCGTAAAAATAAGCGAATTATTCCTGCGTCTGAAAAAAAATTGATGTGTGATTTTTTTTGTTGAGGTTGGTGGTACTTTACCATCAAAATAATCTAGTGATGATCATTTTATAGCTCACAGTAAATGATGGTAATGAGTTCTTGTAAGTATATTGAGCTATAGATATGTAATATTGACTTTAAGTTGTTCAGAAGAAAAATGTTAACACTGTCAAGCACGAGTTTACCCATAGAAGTGTTTAACCACCTCAGCCCCCCTAGCTTAAACACCCTTAATGACCAGGCCACTTTTTACAATTCTGCACTACGCTACTTTCACCGTTTATTGCTCCGTCATGCAACTTACCACCCAAATGAATTTTGCCTCCTTTTCTTCTCACTAATAGAGCTTTCATTAGGTGGTATTTCATTGTTGCTGACATTTTTACTTTTTTTGCCATTAATAAAAATGTAACGACATTTTTGCCAAAAAATGACATTTTTCGCTTTCTGTTGTAAAATTTTTCAAAAAAAACTACATTTCTATATAAATTTTTCTCTAAATTTATTCAGAAGAAAGAAAAATCCAGCTCAGCTCGGGTGACTCGTATTCATAGACTTTATTCCAGCGGTAAAAACTTCATACAAAATGCGAAAAACTGTTCACGTTTCAGACCTCCATAATATCTGGGTCCTTCTTCATGACAAACACACAAAGTATGATGGAAGCTGCCCCTGATATACACCCTCCAGAATCAGGCAGACAAGCAACACCTGAATAGAGGAGGTGTCAGAGGGAGGTTCCACACAAACCTCACAAAACACTACATAACAAGCAAAATAGAATAAAAAAGATCCTAATATAAAAAGATAAACAATATGCTGATGTATTGAAAAACAGACATAGTACAATCAGTACTGTAGAATCAGATCATGACGCTTGTTGAGACCCTCTGGTTGCCGGGATCCCAATTGAAAGATCCAAAAGGCCTCTCTGTTAAGAAGTTTTCTTCTATGGTCTCCACCTCTAGGGGGTAGAGACCCTTTCAATACCCTGTACCTTTAATCCAGAGATATCACCCGCATGAACAACCGCAAAGTGCAAACTTGCAGCAGAAATATTGCGGTTCTCATGGTGTGGTATATCAGATATATGCTTGCGGATCCTGTTTTTCAGGGGATTAGTAGTACAACCCACATATTGCAAAGAACATACGTCACAAGTAATAAGATATACGACGTGTTTAGTGTTGCAGTTGATATACGATCGTATGTCATATTGTTTGCGATGTGCAGTCGATCTGAATATTTTATCTGTAACCATGTGTTTGCAACAAATACATTTTCTGTGGCCACACCTATGGCTGCCTTTATAATGTAGCCATGTAGGTATTGTAGTGTTTTTTCACAGAAAAAGCTGGGGCTAACCAAATTGCTGAGGGTGGGGGCTCTTTTGGCAACACATTTGACACCATTAGAGACAATATCAGACCATTGTCCATCAATATTAAGAATGTGAAAATATTTCTTTATTATTTTACAAATCGCAGGGAACTCCTTGCTATATTGTGTGACAAAATATGTGGACTTTTTTCAGTAGACTTTTTTCAGACACAGAGACATCTGATTTACACTGAAGATCAGGAAAAACCAGAGTATGTCTATCTATGTCAGAAACTGCTCTCTTTGCCCGGTCTATATCATGTTGAGAATACGCCCTACGCAAAAGTCTGTTTTTTACATTAAATGCTTCTTTCTCATAGATGTCATCATCAGAACAGTTGCGACGGGCACGAATTAATTCACCTTTAGGGATATTTCTGATAATGTGTGGTGGATGACATGAACGGGCAAATAGAGTAGTATTCCCCGCCAATTCCTTGCGATAGGTAGATGTAATAACCCTCCGAGTGTGGACATTCCCCCTTCTCTCTATACCAGCATCCCACACGAATTGGCCCTTGTATCTCTCAATTGGTTTTTGAACCACTATAGTGATTATACCTTGGAACTTATAGAGTATATTACGCTGGTGGTAGACTTTCTCCTCAGACACAATTATTTTTTGTTTGATGGTACTTTTTTTCTGCAGGTATCTGGGGTGTCGATGGGGGCTAAATTCTCCCCCTCCATTGCTAATATTTTCATGGCATGGTGGGAGGGTTGTTTTCTCCTCATCGACACCTCTCCTTTTTTGGATCGTCTACTCTGGTTTGGACGTTATATCGATGATACACTGATGGTGTGGTCTGGTGATATGGCGTCCATACCGGAGTTGATCACATTTTTCAATTCTTGTGTTTCTTCCATACAGTTTGTTTTTCAGTATGACTGTGCTGAGATTCATTTTTTGGACCTGTGTTTGAGGGGGAATGTCCACACTCGGAGGGTTATTACATCTACCTATCGCAAGGAATTGGCGGGGAATACTACTCTATTTGCCCGTTCATGTCATCCACCACACATTATCAGAAATATCCCTAAAGGTGAATTAATTCGTGCCCGTCGCAACTGTTCTGATGATGACATCTATGAGAAAGAAGCATTTAATGTAAAAACAGACTTTTGCGTAGGGCGTATTCTCAACATGATATAGACCGGGCAAAGAGAGCAGTTTCTGACATAGATAGACATACTCTGGTTTTCCTGATCTTCAGTGTAAATCAGATGTCTCTGTGTCTGAAAAAAGTCTACTGAAAAAAGTCCACATATTTTGTCACACAATATAGCAAGGAGTTCCCTGCGATTTGTAAAATAATAAAGAAATATTTTCACATTCTTAATATTGATGGACAATGGTCTGATATTGTCTCTAATGGTGTCAAATGTGTTGCCAAAAGAGCCCCCACCCTCAGCAATTTGGTTAGCCCCAGCTTTTTCTGTGAAAAAACACTACAATACCTACATGGCTACATTATAAAGGCAGCCATAGGTGTGGCCACAGAAAATGTATTTGTTGCAAACACATGGTTACAGATAAAATATTCAGATCGACTGCACATCGCAAACAATATGACATACGATCGTATATCAACTGCAACACTAAACACGTCGTATATCTTATTACTTGTGACGTATGTTCTTTGCAATATGTGGGTTGTACTACTAATCCCCTGAAAAACAGGATCCGCAAGCATATATCTGATATACCACACCATGAGAACCGCAATATTTCTGCTGCAAGTTTGCACTTTGCGGTTGTTCATGCGGGTGATATCTCTGGATTAAAGGTACAGGGTATTGAAAGGGTCTCTCTACCCCCTAGAGGTGGAGACCATAGAAGAAAACTTCTTAACAGAGAGGCCTTTTGGATCTTTCAATTGGGATCCCGGCAACCAGAGGGTCTCAACAAGCGTCATGATCTGATTCTACAGTACTGATTGTACTATGTCTGTTTTTCAATACATCAGCATATTGTTTATCTTTTTATATTAGGATCTTTTTTATTCTATTTTGCTTGTTATGTAGTGTTTTGTGAGGTTTGTGTGGAACCTCCCTCTGACACCTCCTCTATTCAGGTGTTGCTTGTCTGCCTGATTCTGGAGGGTGTATATCAGGGGCAGCTTCCTTCATACTTTGTGTGTTTGTCATGAAGAAGGACCCAGATATTATGGAGGTCTGAAACGCGTAACAGTTTTTCGCATTTTGTATGAAGTTTTTACCGCTGGAATAAAGTCTATGAATACGAGTCACCCGAGCTGAGCTGGATTTTTCTTTCTTCTGATTGCATACTTCCGCATCCAGGTGCGGCATCCGTGCACAGAGGGTGTTCTACAGCTGGTGAGAGCTGCCTTGCTTCTTTCTTATCTCTAAATTTATTGTTCTACATGTCTTTGATAAAAAAAAATCCAATAAGTGTATATTTATTGGTTTGGGTAAAAGTTATAGCGTTTACAAACTATGGTGCAAAAAAGTGAATTTCGGCATTTTGAAGAAGCTCTGACTTTCTGAGCACCTATCATGATTCTTCAGGTGCTAGAATGCCAGGACAGTATAAATACCCCCCAAATGACACCATTTTAGAAAAAATACACCCCAAAGTATTCGCGGAGGGGCATGGTGAGTTCATGTATCATTTCATTTTTTTTCACAAGTTTGCAGAAAATGACACTTTCTGAGGAAAAAAAAATATATAATAAAGTTTCCATTTCTGATAACTTCTGGCAAAAAAAAAAAATCTCAGACGGACTCACTATGCCCCTCAGTGAATACCTTGGGGTGTCTACTTTCCGAAATGGGGTCGTTTGTGGGGTGTGTTTACTGTTCTGGCATTTTGGGCGGGGCTAAATTGTGAGCAGCCATATAAAACCTAAAGGTACTCATTGGAATTTGGGCCCCTTTGCGCACCCAGGCTGCAAAAAAGTGTCACTCATGTGGTATCGCCGTACACAGGAGAAGTAGGGAAATGTGTTTTGGGGTGTATTTTTACATATACCCATGTTGGGTGAGAGAAATATCTCTGTAAATTGACAACTTTGAATAAAAAAAAATGTAAAAAGTTGTCGTTTACAGCGATATTTCTCACACAAAGTATGGGTATATATAAAAATACACCCCAAATCACATTGCCCTACTTCTCCTGAGTTCGGCGATACCACATGTGTGCCACTTTTTTGCAGCCAAGATGCGCAAAGGGGCCCTAAAACCAATGAGTACCTTTAGGATTTCACAGGGCATTTTTACGCATTTGGATTCTCACGCTTTAGGACCTCTAAAATGCCAGGTCAGTATAAATACCCCACAAGTGACCCCATTTTGGAAAGAAGACACCCCAAGGTATTCTGTGAGGGGCCTGGCGAGTTCACAGAAAAAAAAAAAATTTGGCACAAGTTAGCGGAAATTGATATATATATATATTTTTTTTACAAAGTCTCATATTCCACTAACTTGTAACAAAAAATAAAATTTTACATGAACTCGCCATACCCCTCACGGAATACCTTGGGGTGTCTTCTTTCTAAAATGGTGTCACATGTGAGGTGTTTGTACTGCCCTGGCATTTTAGGGGTCTCCGCAATCATTACACGTATGGCCAGCATTAGGAGTTTCTGCGATTCTCCTTATATTGAGCATACGGGTAATGAGATTTTTTTTTTTCCGTTCAGCCTCTGGGCTGAAAAAAAAAAAAAAATGAACGGCCAAAATCAGTGACTGCGGTGCGGTGGGCTGGGCGCTAACTACCTAACAAGTAGCTAACTAACTGGCGGTGATAAGGGACCCTTATGCCCCATTCACACGTCCGCAATTCTGTTTGCGGAACGGAATTGCGGACCCATTCATTTCTATGGGGACAGACTTTGTCCCGCTCGGATCCAGAATTACGGATCCGCGCTTCCGGGTCTGCACTTCTGTTCCGCAAAAATATAGAACATGTCCTATTCTTGTCCGCAATTGTGGACAAGAAAAGGCATTTTCTATATAGTTCTGGCAATGTGCGGATCTGCAAAATGCGGAAAGCACATTGCCGGTGTCCGTGTTTTGAGGATATGCGGATCAGATCCGCGGATCCGTGAATCCACGGATCCGCAAAACACATATGGACGTCTGAATGGAGCCTTACAAGGGGTGTGATCAGTGACAGGGGGGTGATCAGGGAATCTAGATAGGGTGATCAAGGGGTTAACATGGGGTTAATAAGTGAGGGGGGGGGGGGTTAGTGTAGTGTTTGGTGCAACTTTACATAGCTACCTGGTCCTCTGGTGGTCGATCCCAGTAAATGGGACCACCAGAGGACCAGGTAGCAGGTATATCAGACGCTGTTAACAAAACAGCGTCTGATATAACTGTTTGATGCGATTTAATTCGCATCTACAGCGTGCCAGCGATGGATCATCGCTGGCAGGCTGTAGTTTACCTCCTGAGACGCGCGTGCGTTCACAGGAAATCTCGCGTCTCGCGAGATGACGCGCCGATGCGTTAGATCAGAACTGCAGGACCGGACGCATCCGTGCGTTAGGCGGTCCTGTAGTGGTTAAGAGCTTAGGGAGGCGAACACAAAAACTAATTCATAAAAATTTAACAAAAAGAGATAACATGTTTTCCTGAGTCCTAGGAGACTAAAGTGTGTTATATACCAATTTGCAGGGCAATTGGAGCCACATTGGTTCGGGAAGAATCAATTTAAATCAGAACTGAACTTCAAACATTGGAGCCAAACTGAATCTCAAATGGTTTGCTCATCATATACTGTATATATGGCCCCATAACAGTGACATCCACAGTGCCCTTATTACAGTGAAGAAAAATGGTTGGGTTTTTATGGAAACCTGGTTTAAAAGTGTGGGTATGTCAGTGAGACGAAGACTGAAGGAGCTGTAAGCTTCTATTGGCCAATAGGAGGTCATGTGACCATGTGTGTCAGGATATAAATGAACGACCTGAATGATCTGTAAGCTTTTATTGGCTAATACTGGTCATGTGATGGTGATATATTTCTTTTCTTTTGTGATTATCTCAAGAACAGTAGGTCTAAAAGCTTTCTTAACCCCTTTAGGACACATGACGTACCGGTACGGCATGTTTCCCGAGTCCTTAAGGACACATGACGTACCGGTACGTCATGAGTTGTTCCGATCACTGCTGCACAGCTGGCAGTGATCGGAACAAGGTACCTGCTGAAATCATTCAGCAGGTACCTTGCTACAATGCCCAGGGGGGTCCTGTGACCCCCCCATATGGGCGATCGCTGCAAACCGCAGGTCAATTCAGACCTGCGGTTTGCAGCGCTTCTGTGCGATCTCTGATATAGACCTCTCATAGACCGCGGGGATCAGAGAGTTAATGCCTCCAAACTGTTTATTTTTAACCCCCCCTGCAGCCCCCAATCATATTGTGGCTGCGGGCCGGGGGTGCAGGGGGGGTGGTTGCGGGCGGCGGGAGGCGGGCGGTGCGGCGGGCAGGATCGCGATTGCGATCCCCCGCCTCCTCTGATAAGTTTCCCTGGTGTCTAGTGGGTCTATCAGAGTGTCAGCACATTGCTGACACTCTGATAGAAACGGCTGGCATCTGTGCTTGATCAGATGCCAGCCGTTTAACCCCTTCCGTACCGCGGTCCGTACGGACCGCGATATTGAAGGGTTAACAGGGATGGAACTCCCTCCCTCTCCCATCGGGGGGCTGCTGTGCCTTTGCAGCCCCCCAACAGTATGGGATCACAGAGGGAGGGAGCTCCACTCCCTCCCCATCCATCACCCCCTGCCCAGTTATGGCAGCGGGTGATGGTTGCCATGGAGACAGGACGCTTTCAGAAGCGTCCTGCTCTCCATGGTGCTGAAAGTCGGAATAGACCTGCTAAAGGTCTATTCAGACTTTCTAAAGACTTTCTATTCAGTACACTATATAGTGTACTGTACTGTATTATACAGACACCAGATCCACTGGATCTTTCAGAACCAAGTGGGTCTGGGTCAAAAAAAAAATGTAACAAAGTGAAAAAAAAGTAAAAATGAAAAAAAAACACATATCACTGAATAAAAAAAAAAATACACTACACATATTAGGTATCGCCGCGTCCATAAAAACCTGCTCTATAAAAATATCACATGACTGAACTCAGGTGAACGCCATAAAAAAAAAAAAAATGGTGTAAATAAGCCATTTTTTGGCACCTTACATCACTAAAAGTGTAATACAAAGCGATCAAAAAGGTGTTTGCCTCCCAAAATAGTACCAATCAAACCGCCATCTCATCCCGCAAAAAACGAGCCCCTACCTAAAACAATTGGCCAAAAAATAAAAAAACTATCCCTCTCAGACTAAAACATGATTTTTTTTGTTTCAAAAATGCTTTTTAGTGTTAAATGTAAAAAAAAAATTAAAAAGTAGACATATTGGGTATCTCCACGTCCGTAAGAATCTGCTCTATAAAAATATCACCTGACCTAACCCCTCAAGTAAACACTGTAAAAAAAAATTAATAAAAACTTTGTAAAAAAGCAATTTTTTTGCCACCTTACATCACAAAAAGTGTAATGGCAAGCGATCAAAAAGTCATATGACCCCCCAAATAGTGCCAATCTAACCGTCACCTCATCCCGCAAAAATGATACCCAACCTGAGACAATTGCCTAAAAACTGAAAAATATATGGCTCTCAGACTATGGAGATACTAAAACATGTTTTTTTTTTCATTCAAAAAGGATATTATTGTGTAAAACCAAAATAAGTAAAAAAAGTATACATATTATGTATCGCCGCGTCCGTAAGGACCTGCTCTATAAAAATATATCATGACTTAACCCCTCAGATGAACGCCGTAAACATAAAAAATAAAAACGTTGTCAAACAAGCCATTTTTTTGTCACCTTACATCACAAAAAGTGTAATAGTAAGCGATCAAAAAGTCATATGCACCCCAAGATAGTACCATTCGAACCGCCATCTCATCCCGCAAAAAATGAGCCCCTACATAGGACAATCGCCCAAAAAAAAAAAAATATAAATATGGCTCTCAAAACTATGGAGACACTAAAACATGATTTTTTTTGTTTTAAAAAATGATATTATTGTGCAAGTATACATATTATGTATCGCCGCGTCCGTCACATCCTGATCTATAAAAATAACACATGACCTAACCCATCAGCTGAACACAGCAAAAAAAAATAAAAAAATACGGTGTCAAAAGCCATTTTTGTCACCTTACATCACAAAAAGTGTAATAGCAAGCGACCAAAATGTCATATGCACCCCAAGATAGTGCCAATCAAACCGCCATCTAATCCCGCAAAAAATGAGCCCCTACATAAGACAGTCGCCCAAAAAAATAAAATAAAACTATGGCTTTCAGAATGTGGAGACACTAAAAAAAATTTTTTTTCAAAAATGCTTTATTATGTAAAACAAACAAAAAACCCCAAAAAGTAGTCATATTTGGTATTGTCGCGTCCGTAACAAATAGAAATAGCACACAATCTAACCTGTCAGTTCAACTATGTAAATAACAAAAAATAAAAACAGTCCCAAAACAGCTATTTTTTTGCAAATTTTCCATTTTAATCCATTTTTCCACTAACAAAGCGAGGGTTAACAGCCAAACAAAACTCAATATTTATTGCCCTGATTCTCTTGTTTGCACAAACACCCCATATGTGGTCGTAAACTACTGTATGGCCAAACGGCAGGGCACAGAAGGAAGGGAACGCCATATGGTTTTTGGAAGGCAGATTTTGCTGGACTGTTTTTTTGACACTATGTCCCATTTGAAGCCCACCTGATGCACCCCTACAGTAGAAACTCCAAAAAAGAGACCCCATTTTGGAAACCACGGGATAAGGTGTCAGTTTTGTTGGTACTATTCTAGGGTAAACATGATTTTTGGTTGCTCTATATTACACTTTTTTTGAGACAAGGTAACAAAAAATAGAAATTCGTAAATTTCATCTCCATTTGCCAATAACTCTTGTGGAACACCTAAAGGGTTAACAAAGTTTGTAAAACTGGTTTTGAATACCTTGAGGGGTGTAGTTTCTTAGATGGAGTCACTTTTATGGAGTTTCTACTCTAGAGGTGCATCAGGGGGCTTCAAATGGGACATGGTGTCAAAAAACCAGCCCAGCAAAATCTGCGTTCCAAAAACCATATGGCGCTCCTTTCCTTCTGCGCCCTGCAGTTTAGTCATACAGCAGTTTACGACCACATATAGGGTGTTCGTGCAAACTGCAGAATCGGGGAATAAATATTAAGTTTTGTTTGGCTATTAACCCTTGCTTTGTTACTGGAAAAAATGGATTAAAATGGAAAATTTTACAAAAAATTTAAATTCTGAAATTTTATCTCCATTTGCCATTAACTCTTGTGGAAAACCTAAAGGGTTAATGATGTTTGTAAAATCAGTTTTGAATACATTGAGGGGTGTAGTTTCTAGAATGGGGTCATTTTTGGGTGGTTTTATTATGTAAGCCTCACAAAGTGACTTCAGACCTGAACTGGTCCCTAAAAGTGGGTTTTGAAAATTTCTGAAAAATTTCAAGATTTGCTTCTAAACTTCTAAGCCTTGTAACGTCCCCAAAAAATAAAATGGCATTCCCAAAATGATCGATACATGAAGTAGACATATGGGGAATGTAAATCAATAACTTTTTTTGGCAGTATTACTATGTATTATAGAAGTAGAGTAATTGAAACTTGGAAAATTGCAAATTTTTCAAAATTTTTGGTAAATTTGGTATTTTTTTATAAATAAAAATGAAATTTTTCGACTTCATTTTACCACTGTCATGAAGTACAATATGTGACGAAAAAACAGTCTCAGAATGGCCTGGATACGAAAAAGCGTTTTAAAGTTATCACCACATAAAGTGACACTGGTCAGATTTTGAAAAAATGGCCTGGTCCTTAAGGTGAAATAGGGCCGTGTCCTTAAGGGGTTAATTACCTATATGCCAAATTTGGTGCAGATTGGTCCAGTTGTTTGGGCATGCATAAAGAACAGAAAGAATTTCATTTTTATATACAAGACACAAGCAGAATTACCCGGCTTTGCAGCATTTCATTTGTTGTTTGTGCAGTGGCACCATAACAGTTACCTTCACAAAGTGCCCCATAGCAGTGACATCCTCAGTGTCCGCATAATAGTCACATCTACAGTGACCCATAACACCAACAACTGGCGGGGAACCTACGCCACAATTCCCGGAATGGTCCCAAAATACGTACACAAAAAAGCCAACCAATTCGGGAATAAAATATATCACTTTATTAAATTCATTTTAAAATTAGTATTACCATAATCAAAAACATATGTATGGTTGGTGAAAAGATTTTACATTGAGGCCGTATAATCCACCAATACAGAGGTATATATAACCACAGCAGTTATGGCATTAGTATGTCGCTAAACACCGGGGTAAATTCCCCTTATATCTAATAAAATCCTACTAGCAATGTGATTTCAACAATAAAGTGACAGTGCATATTTCATCAAATCTCTTATCCTACTAGCATCACAGGAATAAATAGAATCGCATACCTAGCACAATACACTGCAATCTAGGCACCTCCTGTATCCTCCCGACGTACGTTTCGCCTATATCCGGCTTTCTCAAGGGGTGGTATATTCACAATGTCTCATTACAGTGACATCTATAGTGCTCCAATAACTGACATCCACAGTGCCCTTATAAAACAGTGACCCATAACAGTAATGATTACAGTGACATCCACCATGCCCCATAATGTGACATCAACAGTGTCCCTACAAGCAGTGATGAAAAATGGCTGGGTTGTTATGGAAACCTGGTATAAAACTGGGTATATGTCAGTGAGGCGGAGACTGAAAGATCTGAAAGTTTCCACTGGCCAATAGGGGTCATGGAAATGAAGTAAGTAATACTTGTTCATCAGATGTTGGAACGGTACATCCTAGAAAGCAGAATTTTTTTTTTTAGACTTATATATCACTGACAAATTCCACAGGGCTTTTACAGATATTACATTGCTTGCCTTCTCCAATGGAGCTAAAAATCTATCTGTAGGTCTTTGGAGTGTGGGAGGAAACTCATGCAAATACGGGGAAAACCCCAGCACTGCAAGACCACAGCATCACAGAAAATAACATAAATCTCCAAGCCATCTTAATAAGTATGACAAATATTCCCATTAAATTGTTTCAAAAAACAGGAAAAAGTCAAAACCATGCAGTTTGGACACAAATTTCTGGCTGTATTACATCTAATAGAGCCGGAATACAATATCTCTTTTGGATTAAAAAAATTTGGGCCAAAAAACGCGCGGAAAATGCATGAAAAAAAAAAATATACAAACTTACATGGAGCTGTTTTAGTAGGCTTCCTATTCATTTCAATGGGAGATTTGTTGCTGATTCTGCCCTCAGATAGGACATGCAGCTTTTTTTTTCATGTGTAAAAAAAAATAAAAAGTAAAAGTGCTTTTTCCAATTAAAATGAAAAGGAGGCTGTTTTGAGGAGTTTTTACAGCCGATTGTGGCAGAAATGCTCTAAAATCATCAAATGAACTGGTCCTAAAGGTTGTCATTTTTATCCTGATATCAAATTGGCAGCATCACAGAGATACTCAATTAAGGCTACTTTCACATTAGCATTTTAGTTTTCCGGTATTGAGATCAGTCATAGGGGTTCAATACCGGGAAAAAACGCTTTAGTTTTGTCCCCATTCATTGCCAATGGGGACAAAACTGAACTGAACAGAACGGAATACCCCAAAATGCATTCCCTTCAGTTTAGTTGCGTTCCCATACCAGAGAGCAAACCGCAACATGTTGTAGTTTGCTTTCCGTCCTGGGATGGGGAGCAAGACAGATCTGTTTTCTCTGACACAATCTACCACACTAGAAAACTGATCCGTCCTTTATTGACTTTCAATAGAGTTCATGACGGATCTGTCTTGGCAGTGTTAAAAATAATACAACTGGATCCGTTCATAACGGATGCAGATGGTTGTATTATCAGTAACGGAAGCGCTTTTGCTGAACCCTGCCGGATCCAGTAAAAACGCAAAAAAATTATTTTATACAGTTTTGAAATGTCCAACAGATTTAGCATTTATTTTATGTAATTAGGTTAATCATTTACCATTGATGATGGACAATAATCTGGAGCCCTCTGCAATAAATGTTTCTGATGTGACTCACTTTTTGATGACAAAATCTGCAAAAACCAAAGAAGCATAATAAAAATGGATAAATGAGAGCACGTACAAGTCATAAATCAAACACAACAGGCAATTTTTAACAGTAAAATTACGTGTGTCATATTATAAAAAGGAAACTTGCTCTCCATTTCCAACAGGACAGGGCCCAATTTAAGAAAAAAATTTAATAAATTAACACTTTCCCAGTTTTCCCCCTCCCCGCAATTGCTAATCTGCACCTTTCTACCATGACACAGTGTAGGAGAAAGCTTTCAATCATCCACAGAGGATGATTTCTGCTCCTCAATATCTGGAAGCATCAGATAAGATAACATAACATAGCATAAAACTTGTAACATAGTAAGGGACATTTATTAAGCCCTTTACACCACTACTGTGGCATACGTGGTGAGAAAAAGGGGCATGGTTTAGCGGAAGGGATGGGGCTTCATGCCACTTGCCGCATATACTGTACTAAAACTTTCGCCAGAAAGAAATAGACGTTATACCTGGTGTAGACTAAATTAGGGGCATCTTACTCCAGTGCAGGAAGATCAAGACTGGTGTATGCATTTGCCAGTGTTAATAAATATCTATGAATCAATCTATGGTATGTTCATACATAGTGTGCAGAAAATCAACAGCGTTATACAACAGCAGCAAATTTAAGTGCATGATATTTAAACTCATCCACACACTGCATAAAAATCCACAGTGGAAATCAACCTGTAATGCATAGAGTAAAATATGTGGCAACACTGCTGCAAAATCCGTGACAAATCCGCAGTAGAAATTCAATGTCCTACATTATGAATGTGCCGCCAAAACGTTTAAGAAATCTGAAACATTGGGGTAATTTATTAAGATAAAATATGCCTATATTAGGCGTACTTCAGGCGCAGATTGCGGCGCAACGCAATCTGCGACTGCGACTTCTGCCAGCTCACACCAGGCCTCTTCATAACTCCGGCGGATCCACCGCCAGCTTAGGGGTTTATTAAGATCAGCGTCTAAAACGCCTGTCTTAATAAGTGTGCCTCAAAAAAAAAATCTGCAGTGTAATTGGACCGGTCATAGAGATTTTAAACCTGCATGTTAATTTATGCTGTGAATTTCCACCACAGATTTTATCCACAGTAAATCCACAATAGATCTTCAGCCAAGGGGGAATGTCCGGAATAGAGGAGTGAACATGCTAAGGAGATGCTTTTTTTCTTTATGGCTCACCAGATCTGTGTTGCTTCTGGGGTGAAATGGTGAGGACAAGAAAAGGTCCACTGGCAATACCAGCTTTTCTGGATCCTCTTTATTTGCGGATTTATTGTGGATCCACAAAACAAGGATACTGGCCGTGTGCGTTCCTCACTTAGTGGAATGGTCAGGCCCTAATAGAACAGCCCAATCCTTGTCCATAATGCAGACAATAATAGGACATGTTCCATTTTTTTGTGAAACAACTATGCAGACATACTGTATGCACACAAATTAATTTTCGTTTTTTGTGGATCCTTTGAAGTGAATGGTTCCATGTATGGGCCACAAAAAAATGGCGTTTGGGTGAGATAGTATTTTTCATGTTTGTTTAGTAGCCCCATGGCAATCTCCACAACTTCAACTCCCATAGCATTCCCACCTGATGCCACCCCAACCTCCTATTCCACCTCCTACTCCAAATTGCCAACTGATATTGGTTAATTTTTATCTATTTTATTTTAAGTCATTTCCCTATCCACATTTGTTTGCAGGGGATTTACCTACATTTTGATGCAGCCCTCTAGCCCTTTCCAGGGCTATTTTACAGCCTTTTTAGTGCCCAAAAGTTCGTGTCCCCATTGACTTCAATGGGGTTCGGGTTCGGGGTCAAGTTCGGATCCCGAACCCAAACATTTTCATGAAGTTTGGCCTTCTCGACCCCGAACATCCAGGTGTTCGCTCAACTCTAGTAACCACTGGATACAATATGATAGTGTATAATATGATGGAAAAATGAATCAAACCAGCCAAGGAGACAATTTGGACAATTACTATACATTTGTCTTGTGCATTGTATTAACTCTGTTTACATGATAAATGCCATTTGCTGATGTGAGACAACCCTTTTAAGGACACGGTTATCTCTTGCCCTTCTTCCCATCTCTGACGGATCTTTCAGTGTATCATTTGTTGGCTCTACTTTCCCTTCTCTTCCTCTTGCAGTTGTGATCCCTTAGGTTTCAGTCCTAGGCCCCTCCCCCCCCACCCGCTCATCTTTTCTCTGTACCTGATCTAATATCAAATATCCAGACCCCATGCACTTAAAATTATTCCAGATATCAGCCGGTGACTGGTTCATGGAGATCTAGCCCCCTATTGTGTTATGTCTTGACTAGGGATGAGCGAATCGACTTTGGATGAAACATCCAAAGTCGGTTCGCATAAAACTTAATTCCAATACTTTGGCTCATTGGAGCCAATACATTTTAATACTGTACGGAGCTCCTGCTCTATACAGTATTAGAACAAAGTTTTATGCGAATCGACTTCTGTTTTGTTCGAAGTCGATTCGCTCATCCCTAGTCTCGACCATTGTACAAAACAAGCACTTATTAACCTTTTGTGTCACCCCTATCTTCTCATAGATTGTGAGCTCTTGCGAGCATAGCCCTCATTCCTAATTTTAATTGTTGACTTGTTTGTTGAGGATAAGTCATCATCTATTTATCCCCAGGACTGTGACGAGAGGACATCCTCTGCGTCTGGAGGAAAGAAGGTTTGCACACAAACATAGAAGAGGATTCTTTATGGTCAGAGCAGTGAGACTATGGAACTCTCTGCCGGAGTAGATGGTGATGTGAGTACAATAAAGGAATTCAAGAGGGGCCTGGATGTATTTCTGAAGTATAATAATATTACAGGCTATAGCTACTAGAGATGGGTCGTTGATCCAGTGAGTTATTAGTATGTATACTAATGCCAGAAGCCTGACTAACAAGACTGGTGAACTGGAATTAGTGATGTGTGAGGAGGACTATGACGTAGTGGGAATAACTCAGACATGGCTGGATGATAGCTATGACTGGGCAGTTAATATAAAAGGTTACAATCTGTTTAGAAAGGATCGTCAAAACCGGAGAGGTGGAGGGGTCTGCCTCTATGTGAAGTCCTGTCTAAAGTCCATAATTCGAGAACACATCTGTGAGGGACATGAACATGTGGAGTCACTGTGGTTAGAAATACATGGAGCAACAAACAATAATAAATTACTAATCGGAGTTTATTATAAACCACCTAATATACCAGAGTTCACAGAAAATCTAATACTAAACGAGATAGACGAGGCGGCAAATCATAATGAAGTCGTTATTATGGGGGACTTCAACTACCCAGATATAGACTGGGAAACTGAAACCTGTACATCGCATAAAGGAAACAGGTTCTTGGCAATAGCCAAAGACTATTACCTTTCCCAACTGGTTCAGGACCCCCACTAGAGGGACGGCCATACTGGACTTAGTATTAACCAATAGACCTGACAGAACAACATATGTGCAGGTTGTAAATTCCTCATTAAAAGTGCATTTTAAAATGCATTTTTATTGAAACAAATCAGTTAAGAAGTAGTCGGACCTGCAGCAGTCAAGAATAAGGGTCATTTTTGTGTGAACATAGCTGTCTAGAACAAATGTCTATTTTGTGTATTTACATGATCCATGCGATTTTTCGATCACATGTGAACAGTACCGTATGTTTTTAATTATAGAGTAATATGTTCAATGGCAAATGAAAAATATTAACTCATGTGTGTGGCGAAATGGTCCACCATTATTGCTATTATTACAAATGTTCTCCAACTACATATATAGAGTGAGCATGTTGTTAATATATATCACCTGCCAACAAGTAAATGGTTTGCTTGTGATTAAACCCAGTGTTTTCTCCGCCTTCTATTGGGCGGTCCCAGGGTAACCATTTAAATATGGGTCACAACCAAACCATTTTTGTTACGACTAAGGACGAGACTGTCCGAAACGCGTAAACTACCAGCCTTTGTGTGAACATGATTGTATACTGAACCCCGAATAAAGGAAGCTTTTACTGCATAATCAGGTGCCGGAACCTCTTCTTTCTTTTCCTCATTAAAAGTGCCCTGTCTGACCCAGGAAGAAGTACAACAGCAACTTAAAAAGACTAAAATAGGCAAATCGCCAGGACCGGATGGCATACACCCCCGTATCCAAAGGGAATTAAGTGATGTCATAGCCAGACCTTTATTTCTGATATTTACGGACTCTATACTGACAGGGAATTTTCCACAGGATTGGCGCATAGCAAATGTGGAGCCAATATTCAAAAAGGGTCCAAAAACAGAGCCTGGAAATTATATGCCGGTAAGTTTAACATCTGTTGTTGGTAAACTGTTTGAAGGGTTTCTAAGAGATGCTATCTTGGAGTATCTCAATGAAAAAAAGCAAATAACGCCTTATCAGCATGGCTTCATGAGGGATCGGTCATGCCAAACAAATGTTATCAGTTTCTATGAGGAGGTAAGTTCTAGACTTGACAGCGGCGAATCAATGGATGTCGTATATCTGGACTTCTCCAAAGCGTTTGACACTGTACCTCATAAAAGGTTAGTATATAAAATGAGGATGCTTGGACTGGGAGAAAATGTCTGTAAGTAGGTAAGTAACTGGCTGAGTGACAGAAAACAGAGGGAGGTTATTAACGGTACACACTCAGATTGGGTCACTGTCAATAGTGGGGTACCTCAGGGGTAAGTATTGGGCCCTATTCTCTTCAATATATTAATTAATGATCTTGTAGTAAAATATCAATTTTTGCAGATGACACTAATCTGTGTAAAGTAATTAACACTGAAGAGGACAGTTTTCTGCAACAGAGGGATCTGGATAGATTGGAGGCTTGGACAGAGAAATGGCAGATGAGGTTTAACACTGACAAATGTAAAGTTATGCACATGGGAAGGAATAATGCAAGTCACCCGTACATACTAAATGGTAAAACACTCGGTAACACTGACATGGAAAAGGATCTAGGAATTTTAATAAAACAGCAAATTAAGCTGCAAAAACCAGTGTCAGGCAGCTACTGCCAAGGCCAATAAGATAATGGGTTGCATCAAAAGGGGCATAGATGCCCGTGATGAGAACATAGTCCTACCACTTTACAAATCATTAATCAGACCACACATGGAGTACTGTGTACAGTTCTGGGCTCATGTGAACAAGGCAGACATAGCAGAGCTGGAGAGGGTTCAGAGGAGGGCAACTAAAGTAATAACTGGAATGGGGCAACTACAGTTATCAAAACTAGGGTTATTCACTTTAGAAAAAAGACGACTGAGGGGAGATCTAATAACTATGTTTAAATATATCAGGGGTCAGTACAGAGATCTCTCCCATAATCTATTTATCCCCAGGACTGTAACGAGGGGACATGCTCTGCGTCTGGAGGAAAGAAGGTTTGCACACAAACATAGAAGAGGATTCTTTATGGTCAGAGCAGGGAGACTATGGAACTCTCTGCCCGAGAAGGTGGTGATGGTGAGTACAATAAAGGAATTCAAGAGGGGACTGGATGTATTTCTGGAGTGTAATAATATTACAAGCTATAGCTACTAGAGAGGGGTCGTTGATCCAGGGAGTTATTCTAATTGCCTGATTGGAGTCGGGAAGGAATTTTTTTCCCTTAAGTGGGGAAAATTGTCTTCTGCCTCACAGGGTTTTTTTGCCTTCCTCTGGATCAACTTGTTAGAAACAGGCCGAACTGGATGGACAAATGTCTTTTTTTAGTCTTATATACTATGTTACTATGAGTCGGGAAGGAATTTTTTTATTCCCCTTAAGTGGGGAAAATTGGCTTCTACCTCACAGAGGTTTTTTTTGCCTTTCTCTGGATCAACTAGCAGGATGACAGGCCGAGCTGGATGGACCAATGTCTTTTTTCGGCCTTATGCACTATGTTACTATGTAATATGAACTAGCTGCACAATTCTTTAACAGTGTCACGCTCTTCACTTAAACTTATCTTTGGTGCAGTAATAAAAACATTTAGAAAAAAAATTCACATTTAGAAATACCTGCTCACAAGTTTCACGGCACGTAAGTTCGTTTGCTTGATAGCAGCATGATGCATCTATAGATGGAGAAAAAAAATATGTTTAAAGTTTTTAAGTTTGTATTAGAGATACAAATATAAATTAAAATAAAATTATGTTATACAATGCAGAAAGGATAATTGCAACAGCTTATTATGAAATACCTGGCCCAGGGCTCAAGGGTGGCTAGGTGGGAATTTACGCTTTCTCTCCAAGGTTTATGAGATGGAGAGCTGAACGCTGCCGCGTGACATGGTGGAGATGCTTGGTGACGGAGGTGGTGGTGTCGGTGGCACATCCTCTGTTTGGGGGGCGGCAAGTGCCAACATTCCTCCCCAAGCGGAGGAAGAGGCCGAGGCAGCAGCAGAAGAGGGAGCAGGGGGAGCCTGAGTGAGTTCCTTGTTTGGAAGGTGTTTACTCAACTGCAGTTCATGCTTTGCATGTAGATACCTGGTCATGCAGGTTGTGCTAGGGTTCAGAACATTAATGCCTCGCTGCAGGCTCTGATGGCACAGCGTGCAAACCACTCGGGTCTTGTCGTCAGCACATTGTTTAAAGAAGTGCCATGCCAGGGAACTCCTTGAAGCTGCCTTTGGGGTGCTTGGCCCCTGGTGGTGGTGGCCAGTAGCAAGCGAACTCTCTTGGCGGCGGCTGTTCTGCTTTTGCCCCCTGCTCCCTCTTTTGCTACACTGTTGGCTCGGTCTCACCACTGCCTCTTACTCTGAACTATGAAAGTCAGTGGCACGACCTTCATTCCATGTGGGGTCTAGGACCTCATCGTCTGCTGCATCGTCTTCCACACAGTCTTCCTCCCTGACCTCCTGTTCGGTCTGCACACTGCAAAAAGGCGCAGCAGTTGGCACCTGTGTTTCATCATCATCAGAGATGTCCGGACTCTGATGCGGTGGTATTCCCATGTCCTCATCATCAGGAAACATCAGTGGTTGTGCATCAGTGCATTCTATGTCTTCCACCACTGGGGAAGGGCTAGGTGGATTCCCTTGGGAAACCCTGCCAGCAGAGTCTTCAAACAGCATAAGAGACTGCTGCATAACTTGAGGCTCAGACAGTTTCCCTGATATGCATGGGGGTGATGTGACAGACTGATGGGCTTGGTTTTCAAGCGCCATCTCTGCGCTTTCTGCAGAAGACTGGGTGGGAGATAATGTTGTGAACGTGCTGGATCCACTGTCGGCCACCCAATTGACTAGCGCCTGTACTTGCTCCGGCCTTACCATCCTTAGAACGGCATTGGCCCCCACCAAATATCGCTGTAAATTCTGGCGGGTACTGGAACCTGAGGTAGTTGGTTCACTAGGACGTATGGCTGTGGCAGAACGGCCACGTCCTCTCCCAGCACCAGAGGGTTCACTAACAACACCACGACCATGTCCGCGTCCCTTACTAGATGTTTTTCTCATTGTTACCGTGCACCACAATAAGAAAAAAATTATTTGGCCCAATGTATTGAATTCAAATTCAGGCCTTTTTTTTTATTTTTTTTTTACAGGCACCTAACACTATCTGGCTATCTATTTATGTACCGTATTACACTAATCCAGGCACAGCAGTAACCACAGATTTAGGGGAATATCAATTGTAAATTATCTGGGATGGAAGGCTCACTAATTGTTGAACTGGAAGGTGTGCAGATCACAATTGTCACACCCAGACATTAGAGGAACAGTAATAGAGTAAAAGAGACTCTTATCTGGACATATATAGAAAGAAGGAGGAAGGTCTAAATGTTCAGATCACTGAAATGACTACTTTATTTCAAGCTCCTAAAAATTCCTTAAAGATACAAGGTGATATGTAACTCACAAAATAATCAATATAAAATAAATGTAAAATCAATAAATAAAAAGGTAGAAATATAAAATTACAAAAAGCCCATTTCATTTAGCAAATTATGATAATAGAATTCACATCTATTCCACATAACAGTTTATGTAAAAAGAGGGGAACCCGCTTTAGATGGTACTGTCACTGATCATAGTGCCAATTTGCATGCAAGGGTCTCAGAATATCAATTGTAGGCCTAGTATTTAGGCCCTGGATGAAAGGTATCCTTTTACGGACAGATTTACACTTTGAGATGCACAGTAACCTGTGAAAAAATATATAGGATTATGCTTTCAGCACTTGTATTTTAACACTTTGTGTAATATACCCTTTAACGGAAAGAAATACATTTAGAGATGCAAAACAGTGTGTGCAAATTTAGAGGATTATGCTGTATTTTAACACTTACTGTAATATACCCTTTAATGGAAAGAAATACAATTGGAGATGCACGCTAAGTGTAATATACCCTTTAACGGACAGATTTACACTTGGCCTGCAACAGATGGAACACCAGATTTTGGGTATTGCTATTTTGGCAATTGAATTTCACCCCAGAAAATATATCCTTTGACGGACACTATTAAACTTGGCCAGCCACTGCTGAAACCACTGATTTATGGTATTGCTATTTTGGCAACTGAATTTCACCCCAGAAAATAATATATCCTTTGACGGACACTAGGGAAATTGTCCAGTCACAGCTCGAACACCAGATTCAGGGTATTGCTATTTTAGCAATTAAATTTCACCCCAGAAAAAAATATACCCTTTTACGGACAGATTTAAACTAGGCCTGCAACAGCTGAAACACCAGATTTACGGTATTTCTATTTTTGAAACTGAATTTCACCCCAGTAAATAATAAATCCTTTGCCGGACACTATTAAACTTGGCCAGCCACTGCTGGGACACCAGATTTACGGTATTGCTATTTTGGCAATTGAATTTCACCCCAGAAAAAAAAATCTATTCTTTGCTGGACACTATTAAACTTGGCTAGCCACAGCTGAAACCACCGATTTATGGTATTGCTATTTTGACAATTGAATTTCACCCCAGAACAAAATATATCCTTTGCCGGACACTATTAATCTTGTCCAGCCACAGCTGGAACACCAGATTTAGGGGATTGCTATTTTGGCAATTAAATTTTTCCACAGAAAAAAAAATCTATCCTTTGCCAGACAGCAGACAGTATTACACTTGGCTAGCCACAGCTGGAACACCAGATTTAGGGGATTGCTATTTTGACAATTGAATTCAACCCCTCAATAAAATTCTATCCCGAGTTTCTAGGGGTGACAATATTCAACTTACCACACTCTGCTTCAACTACGTAATTTTCCATGGGAGTTTTGCCATAGGTTCCCCTCCGGCATGCCACAGTCCAGGTGTTAGTCCCCTTGAAACAGCTTTTCCATCACTATTGTGGCCAGAAAGAGTCCCTGTGGGTTTTAAAATTCGCCTGTCTATTGAAGTCTATGGTGGTTCGCCCTGTTCGCACGTTCGCGAACATTTGCATAAATAAATTTTATGTTCGCGACATCTCTACTTGGCATCACTTCAGAGGAGACCACGTGCCTGCCTCAGGGAAACCCACAAGAGAGCCTGTATCTTCACGGCTTCCTAGGGTCCTCAACTGCTAAAACTTCCGTGCAAGAGACCCCAACAGGAATACTTTGTAGGTTTCCCGGGACAGGAAATCATTGAGGCAGGAGAGAGGCTCCACCTTTTTATTCTGTAGGCTTCTTGTCCCTGCAGGCAGATCCTCTCTTTCTCTGTGGTGCTGTCGTGGGGGGAGGATTACATTTTCTAAAAAAAAAAAATTATGGTACCCTGAAAGATTATCAAAATTAGGGCTATTCACTTTAGAAAAAAGATGACTGAGAGGAGATCTAATAACTATGTATAAATATATCAGGGGTCAGTACAGAGATCTGTCCCATCATCTATTTGTCACGACCCTCGTTGGGGTCGTGACTCGTGATTGCGGCATGCGGTTGCCGTTGGCAACCAGCGCTCCACGACCGAGGCTGCGGTCGTGTTTGTTGTGCCGCATGCACTTGCCGGCGGCGAGGTGTTCTTGCCGCATGTGAGGGCTGTCTGTTTGTTGCCTCACATGTGGTTGCCGCTGGTACTTGTGGTGCATATGTGTCATTCCCCTTTCCTGTGCACGATTCCCTTGTTTAGTTTCTTCTGTGTATGTGTGGCGTGCACGGGGTTAAGGTGTGGCTAAGGTGTGGCTGCATTGTGGGTGTGACCTCAGGCCTCCTTATTACTTTGTGTGTGGAACCTGAGGTCTGTTTTGTTTGTCCAGCCATGGTGTGAGCATGGCTGGAGTGTGTTTGGATCCCACCTTTATGTCTGCGTGAGCCACCCTTATTTGTTATATTGTTTACTCTGTTTGTTTGTACTCCCCTCCTGTGTGCTTCTGCTTACCCTTTCCCTCACTTGGTTATGTCTTTGTTGTGGGTTTGTATGTTGCAGTTTGTGGGTATGTCTGCTCCGGAAGGGGCTTGCTTACCCGGAGGGGTATAGCGAATATCGGATGGTGTGTTGCCCGGCCAGGTCTCCCCCCAGGCATCTGATGTCCGCTTGGGGGTCCGGGAGGTCCTGGCGTTGCTTCTCAGTCTTCAGCACGGCAGGTAAGTGTGGGTTCCTTGTACATGTTTCCTATGTAACTTGCCTGCCGTGCGGGCACACACTGTTCGGGTCCCGGCTGCAGAGGGGCCTCGGGAGACTTCTGCTCCTCCGTGTCCCTGGGGGAGCAGGTGGTCTCTGCCCTGTTAGTTCCAGGCTCGAGCAGGGTTGTCCAGGGCTTTAGGTTCCTGTCGTATGGGCCCTCCCACCCTTGGGGTCGGCCCATACTCGTAGGAGACCAGGGCCAGCTTTAGGGACATGCTAGATTAGCGGTTCCCTTGTCCCTGCTTTTAGCCCTTGTTTGGCCCAGCGGCCGCGGACATTGCACGGCGGGGGGTTTTCCCCACCTCCCGTCGTGACACTATTTATCCCCAGGACTGTGACTGTGACAAGGGGACATCCTCTGCGTCTGGAGGAAAGAAGGTTTGTACACAAACATAGAAGAGGATTCCTCACGGTAAGAGCAGTGAGACTATGGAACTCTCTGCCTGAGGAGGTGGTGATGGTGAGTACAATAAAGGAATTCAAGAGGGGACTGGATTTATTTCTGGAGTGTAATAATATTACAAGCTACAGCTACTAGAGAGGGGTCGTTGATCCAGGGAGTTATTCTGATTGCCTGATTGGAGTCGGGAAGGAATTTTTTTCCCCTTAAGTGGGGAAAATTGGCTTCTGGCTCACAAGGGTTTTTTGCCTTCCTCTGGATCAACTTGTAGGAAACAGGCCGAACTGGATGGACAAATGTCTTTTTTCGGTCTTATATATTATGTTACTATGTTACTATGTTACTTTAGTCTAATATAAAACATTTTCACAATGGGTAACAGGAGAAAAATCACCACACAATTTTACCCAGTTTCTCGTGAATACTGCAACACCCAACTGAAATGGCTCTTACTGTTCTATATTCCCCTCTAGTGTTATGATTTGCTGGTATGCTATCAAAAAGGCATGCCTCTCCTGTAGCAATCTGAGCCCACCAGCAGCCCCCTCACTGGCTTTTACAGTGAGGAGGCTGCAACTAGATGGCAGCTCTGACCTGCCAATCACAGTGATTGAGGTTGCAGGGGGGTGGGAGCAGAGTACAACTGCCATTAGTTAAGATGGAAGGCTGTCGGGGGCACCCACCATCCTAGCCCGGTCACCGTGCAATTACACAGTGTGACTGTTTTTTGCTGCTCCATACATGTACAGTACAATGCGGGAACCTACTTCCTGCTGTGCCATACATGTATGGCACTTTCATGAAGGGGTGAAACCACCATGGAAGATTTAATAAGTAGAAAATTGTTTCTTCTCATTTTCTATCATCTAAACCTAGGGTGTGTCTACTACTCGGAAAAAACAGCAAACAGCATGTGGTTTAGGCAGCATAGCAGAGGTGACCGGTCCCCTTAATGATCATATAGATCCACTGCAAATGGGTACTCGAAGCTCCAAGATTCTGCAAGGTTATATTGTTTGAGACTTCAAGCAGATGCTCCAAGTTACTAACACTTAGTATTAAAGGCATTGTGGAACAGTTTAACCCCTTCAGGACCTTGAGATTTTCCATATTTGCATTTGAATTTTTTTTTATCCCCGCCTTCTTTACTTTTTATATTTCCGTTAACAGTCATATGTGGCCTTGTTTTTTTGCAGGACAAGTTGTACTCTTTAAAGTGAATTTGTGATCCAAAATGTACCTATTGTTTAAATCAAGTTTTTATTTTTAACATTTTTAAATAATTTTCGGTGATGTTATTTTTAATTTTTTTAAATGTCAATATCTATATTTAGACATGAGGAGAATACGCACTCAGATACCTCTCCAATATACGTCTGTGAAGCACATAAAACAGTCATTCAGGGAGAATTTATTGGTCTAAGCTCACATCTTAAGAAGCAACGCCTGGCGCGCATTTCTGAAATATTGTCTCAGATTGCGGCCCTAGAAAGCACTCACAAGAAATCTCTAGCGATAAGAGATCATTCATGAGGCCTTAGTAAAACTTAGGCAGAAAATGAAGTCACTACTTAACGCTAGGGCCGCGAGAGCTTATTTACGGATAAAACAAAAATGTTAGATAGGGTTTTAGAGAATTTAGTGTACATTTGTAATTGTGTTCAGAATGAAATCTTACAAGGACTTTTTAAAGAACCAAATGCAACTAAAATGACATCAATTGTTTTTGTAATACAGTATTAAATGTTTTTAGTGATTTCTTCATTGACACAATTATTCAACCCCTTAAAGACTACCACTCTTAAGAACAGAGGTTCATTCAAGTGTTTTCGATCAGGTATTGAAAACCCCTGTGGATGTCAAGGAGCAGCAAATCAAGCATAATAAGCACCAATTAGGCAGATGTAAAATGACTGTGATACTCAGCTCCTTCTAGACATTTACTGGTGTGTTTACAAACATGGTGAAGTCAAGAGAATAGTCCAGAAAGACAAGAGAAGAGGTGATTTCTCTTCACAGGAAGGGCAATGGCTATAAGAAGATTGCAAAGATGTTAAACATACCAAGAGACACCATAGGAAGCATCATTCGCAAATTCAAGGCAAAGGGCACTGTTGAAACGCTACCTGGTCGTGGCAGAAAGAAGATGCTGACTTTGACTGCTGTGTGCTACCTGAAGCGCAAAGTGGAGAAAAGTCCCCGTGTGACTGCTGAGGAACTGAAAAAAGATTTGTCAGATGCGGGTACTGAAGTTTCAGCTCAGACAATAAGGCGCACACTGCGTAATGAAGACCTCCATGCCAGAACTCCCAGGCGCACCCCCTTGCTGTCTCCAAAGAATAA
This sequence comes from Bufotes viridis, assembly GCA_033119425.1. Lineage (NCBI taxonomy): Eukaryota > Metazoa > Chordata > Amphibia > Anura > Bufonidae > Bufotes > Bufotes viridis. The sequence goes on along the minus strand of CM065593.1, from coordinate 205,432,624 downwards.
GAAGAGTCGACTGCAGTATGCCAAAAGTCATGTGGACAAACCACAAATGTTTTGTGATCGTGTTCTGTGGACTGATGAAACAAAATTAGAACAGTTTGGGCCCATGGATCAACGCTATGTTTGGAGGAGGAAGAACAAGGCCTATGAAGAAAAGAATACCTTGCCTACTGTGAAGCATGGCGGGGGGTCAATCATGATTTGGGGCTGTTTTGCTTCTACAGGTACAGGGAAGCTTCAGCGTGTGCAAGGTACCATGAATTCTCTTTAGTACCAGGAGATATTGGATGACAATGTGATGCAGTCCGTCACAAACCTGAGGCTTGCGAGACGTTGGACCTTTCAACAGGACAATGATCCCAAGCATACCTCCAAGTCTACTAGAGCATGGTTGCAGATTAAAGGCTGGAACATTTTGAAGTGGCCATCGCAGTCACCAGACTTAAATCCGATTGAGAACCTCTGGTGGGACTTAAAGAAAGCAGTTGCAGCACGCAAGCCTAAGAATGTGACTGAACTGGAGGCTTTTGCCCATGAAGAATGGGCGAAGATACCCGTAGATCGCTGCAAGACACTTGTGTCAAGCTATGCTTCACGTTTAAAAGCTGTTATAACTGGAAAAGGATGTTGTACTAAGATTGAATGTCACTTGGGGGTTGAATAAAACTGATAATGATGTGAGCACAGAAAAGACATTTGTGGTTATTTCATTATAAATGTTATGTTATATTTGTCTGACTTACAAGTGCCTCTTTGATTTAATTGTAAACAAGATGACTAAAATGATCAAAATCAACGTCAAACTGGCCAAAACACTCAATATCAGTGGGGGTTGAATAATTTTGAACACAACTGTATCTATCTGTCTGTCTATCTCATATATCTATATATCTGTCTATCTCATATCATATATCTATCTATCCCATATACCTATCTATCTATCTATCTATCTATCTATCCCATATATCTATCTATCTATCTATCTATCTATCTATCTCATATCTATCTATCTATCTATCTATCTATCTATCTCATATCTATCTATCTATCTAATATGTCTATCTATCTATCCCATATCATATATCTATCTGTCTATCTATCTAACGTTGCAATGGGATAATAAAGCGGGTCTGTTATTTGCACTGAACACTGGAGTGCTGCCTCATTTTTGAAGATTTATCTACCAAGGATTGCCAAGTCAGCGGTCAGAGGAATTGCACCCCCACTTTTTTAGCTGTGCTGCTGATCTCTTTTTGTTATATCTATCTATCTATCTATCTATCTATCTATCTATCTATCTATCTATCTATCTATCTCATATATCTATCTATCCCATGTCATATATCTATCTATACCATATCATATATCTATCTATCTATCTGTCTATCTATCAATCTATCTATCCCATATCATATATCCATCTATCTATACCATATCATATATCTATCTGTCTATCTATCTATACCATATCATATATCTATCTGTCTATCTATCTATACCATATCATATATCTATCTGTCTATCTATCTATCCCATATCATATATCCATCTATCTGTCTATCTATCCCATATATCTATCTATCTATCCCATATATCTATCTATCTATACCATATCATGTATCTATCTATCCCATATATCGATCTATCCCATATATCTATCTATCTATCTATCTATCTATCTATCTATCTATCCCATATATCTATCCCATATATATATCCCATATATCTATCCCATATATCTATCCCATATATCTATCCCATATATCTATCCCATATCATATATCTATCTATACCATATCATATATCTATCTATCTGTCTATCTATCAATCTATCTATCCCATATCATATATCCATCTATCTATCTATCTCATATATCTATCTATACCATATCATATATCTATCTGTCTATCTATCTATACCATATCATATATCTATCTGTCTATCTATCTATCTATCCCATATCATATATCCATCTATCTGTTTATCTATCTATCCCATATATCTATCTATCTCATATCATATATGTATCTATCCCATATATCTATATCTATCCCATATCATATATCCATCTATCTATCCCATATCATATATCCATCTATCTATCTATCTATCTATCTATCTATCTATCTATCCCATATCATATATCTATCTATCCCATATATCTATCTATCTATCTATCCCATATCATATATCTATCTATCCCATATATCTATCTATCTATCTATCTATACCATATCATATATCTATCTATCCCATATATCTATCCCATATATCTATCTATCTATCCCATATATCTATCTATCTATCTATCTATCTATCTCATATATCTATCTATCTATCTATCCCATATATCTATCTATCTATCCCATATATCTATCTATCTATACCATATCCTATATCTATCTGTCTATCTATCTATCTATACCATATCATATATCTATCTGTCCCATATCATATATCCATCTATCTGTCTATCTATCTATCTATCTATCTATCCCATATATCTATCTATCTCATATCATATATGTATCTATCCCATATATCTATATCTATCCCACATCATATATCTATCTATCTATCTATCCATCTATCTATCCCATATCATATATCCATCTATCTATCCCATATCATATATCCATCTATCTATCTATCTATCTATCTATACCATATAATATATCTATCTATCTGTCTATCTGTCTGTCTGTCTGTCTGTCTATCTGTCTGTCTACCTATCCATGGGATAGAGAGATGAGAGAGATGAGAGAGATGAGAGAGATGAGAGAGATGAGAGAGATGAGAGAGATGAGAGAGATGAGAGAGATGAGAGAGATAGGATAGGTGGATGGTATAGATAGATGAGTAATTCTTTACTTTTGTTTGGTGGTCCAGAAGAGGGGGGGTGGGGGGGGGGTGCTTACATCTTGCAGGTGTCAGACTCTGTTGATTCACACACAGCAGGCAGGGATCCAGCAGCCAGAGGGAGGGGAGGCACAGATTTAAAGAGGACCTTTCATCACCCTAACAAATCTAAACTAAGTATACATACATGGAGAGCGGCGCCCAGGGATCTCCCTGCACTTACTATTATCCCTGGGCGCCGCTCCGTTCTCCCGGTATGTCCTCCGGGAACTTCGGCTCAACAGGGAGGAGCCTGCCCTTGTTCTCCTGGGCGTCTTCTTCTCCCAGGCTGTAGCGCTGACCAACCGCAGTGCTCAGCTCATAGCCTGGGAGAAGAAAACCTCCCAGGCTATGAGCTGAGCGCTGCGGTTGGTCAGCGCTACAGCCTGGGAGAAGGAGACGCCCAGGAGAACAAGGGCAGGCTCCTCCCTGTTGAGACGCAGAGCTGAAGTCACCGGAGGACATACCGGGAGAACGGAGCGGCGCTCAGGGATAATAGTAAGTGCAGGGAGATCCCTGGGCGCCGCTCTACATGTATGTATACTTAGTTTAGATTTGTTAGGGTGATGAAAGGTCCTCTTTAAGGGCTTTGGTTTCACATGGCTGCCCATTGGTGAGCCATAGGCAGCCAGACGCATAGGGAGTGGGGAGGGGGAGGGCACGGACTGTGCTGTGTTTACACAGATCCCTCACACATAGGAGCTGCAGACAGATACAGGGAGAAAGGGGGGCGGGCACCCAAGTTGTGACGATCCGTTTTGTCGGGTTTATAATAATTCAATTAAGAATTATTAATTATGGTCATAAAAAAATTAATCAAGAATTTTCCATAACTTGTCGAAATTATGACCTGGTGAATTGTAGATAACCCAATCGATACAATTCACATCTGAGGCCGACTATTTCCTCAGATAATAAGTTCTTTTCATGAGAGATGACATTAATGCTAAAGATGTAGTTTTGACATTAAATAATACGCAGATATTATAAAAATATGCAGATTTTATTAGTTACACGATTATAAACAAATAAGTATATAAACACGATTATATATGCCAAGGAATATATATGGCAATGATATATGAAGCATTACAAGCTTATCATAAGTAAATAAACAATGATATATAATCGATATAAAGCAATATAAGCTTAGCAATACATGTGGTTAGAAACAACTTGTCACATTATAACAAAGCTATTATTTGGTTAGGATATCAAAACAAGAAGTTAAGTTATATACATCACTTCTGTTCAGAGGAAACCTCATGATATCAGGATTGTCTAATCCTAGACACCAATATCGAATGCTAACTACATTCTGCCCCCCTCTAACCAACTACACCTCACATGACTTCAGGAATGGGCAAATCCATCCAAGGATATGACTTAGAAGATAGTAGTCAAATCCTAGACTACTTTTGCATGTATACTTCTGTCCTATTCTGGACTACTTTCATATCTGTATAACCTGGTAAGACTATTAAGACAACAGACATTGGAAGAACTTGGAACAAATCTTCCAGTGGGAATTTATCATCTAGCTTGGCGAAGAATGCTACTATCAATATATCTATATCTATGCATATATGTATGCAATCATTTAATACTCTGATTAGTTATGAAACTTGATTCTTCTGCAGGTAGAATGAAGGCTCACAGTTATTCTATATCTAAGACTACATCTCATATAAAGAGATGATAAATAAACTAATATGTTCGCCAACATAGATGCTATGATTTTACCCACATTATCTAAATAGTCTTAATAAAATGAAACATCATTTTTTGTGTTTCTTACCAAGTCCTAGCAGGAATCTCACTTCTGCTCCTAGGAAAGCTGGATGGTCCATCACCCATGGCTTTCATCTTGGGTGTTGGCTCCTGGAATGCTATGCTTCCTCCTTTGTTCCTTAGCTTCTCCTCTTTCTTGCCTCCTCCTTTCTCCTTCTGATGCTCATCTATCTAGGGTAATTATCTCCCTTGTAATCTAACATTACCACCCCCTGGATTAGTATTCTCCAATCAATGGAGGGGGTGTAAACATATGTAATAAGATCCTATGAGATCATGTTTACCCATAATGCAACTAATGGAGGATAGTGTAGCGATATCCCATCTGTCTCCGGGTGGCACTGTTGTGCAAGCTATTAACACCATACCATGAAGAGTTAACTAGGGTATTTTTGCATCATATACATTTGACCCTCGTCGTTGTAAATCAGAGAGGATAAATGTAGACATTTTGTATCAACTAAAGATAGACAACTTGGAGTCTCATTGACACTATTGATCTATGGGCCATTATGGTATGAATGGGCCTTGTTCTCTAAGACATGTCTGGAGAATCCAGTGTACTCCCTTACAGATAAGACCAGACTTGTGGCAATAATTTTTAAAACACAATACTTTCTGTATTTTTACACAGACTGAGCTCGGAATGACTTCATCTTGGCCTGTCTCAGTCGCATATGAAAACTTTGGCTCATGTATGTTTCTTAAAGACAATGAGCATGCATTTTGAATATAATATGATCAGGTATCAATATATATACCTATGAAAATGCCCGACAGTTTACAGAGCCTGGCCACTCCCTCAGGCAGGGAGAAGCCTGTAAACGAAACGTAAGCAAGCCAAGAGGATGACGTCAGGGGTCACATGACCCTAATCGGCCCTGAAGAAACAGGGCAATATAAATAAAGTAAGTGAATTACAAATGTCATTCTTCTAGTATTATAAGTCACCTTAACATACATTACTATAACTTGGATAACCCCTTTAACAAAGGAGGGTCCCTCTGGAGTAGAGACTATAGCCGAGTTCCTAGACTCTCTTCATCTCCCTAAACTGTCTCCTGAAGAGGGCGCTACCCTAGTAACCCCGATGACCTTGCCAGAGCTGTCAAAAGCCTTGAAAACGACCCTGGCAGGAACAAGTCCAGGTCCGGACGGTCTCCCCTTGCTATATTATAAAAAATTCTGGCCGCTCCTTGGACCACACCTAAATTTATATTTTAATGCAATGCTACATGGAACGAGTCCCACTAAACAAGCTTTGGAAGCTCAGATAACCATTCTCCCTAAACCAGGTAAGGACCCGGAACTTACATCCTACTATAGGCCCATATCGCTACTAAATGTCGATATCAAACTTTGGGCTAACATATTGGCCCATAGAATAGCCCCTTTCTTGCAAAAATTAATATCCCCTGAGCAGTCGGGCTTTGTTTGGGGGAGGAAATGCAGGGACTGCACCTTCAGAGTGCACCAAGCAATAGAGTTTGCCATCTCAAAGGGCATCCGCCTTACACTTTTAAGTACCGACGCTGAAAAAGCGTTTGATAGAGTAGACTGGGGCTTTATGTTAGCTACTCTACAAAAATTCTGCTTTCTTACTCAGTTCATAACACCTGTGCTGTCCCTGTACTCTGCTCCCTCCGCTAAGGTCAGAATTAATGGGGTGCTCTCTCCCACATTTAACATTGCCAACGGAACAAGGCAAGGCTGCCCTTTGTCGCCCACACTTTTCATATTATGTCTGGAGACACTCCTGGGGGCTATCAGACAGGATAACAGTATCAAGGGCCTAGTTATCGGATGTGACCCACCAGGTGGCAGCCTTTGCCGATGATATGCTGCTGTTTCTGACTGATCCCACAGAAGCCTTCCCAGCTCTGTCCACCTTACTGCACAAATTTGGACAAATGTCCAATTTTAAAATTAACCTCTAAATGTCAGGCCTTGGGAATTAATGTTCCCACGCAGGTCCGTAATCAACTTGCTGAGAAATATCCCTTCGTTTGGGCTACCTCCTCTATAAATTACTTGGGAGTCAAAATCTCCAAAGACCCCACGCTACTATTTCAATTAAATTACCCCGACTTGTTATCTAGTATTAAGCAACAGCTAAAAGACCTATCAATACCCTACATGTCCTGGGTTGGCAGGAAGAACCTGTTAAAAACCTATATCTTACCGAAGTTAATGTACTGTATATGATGCAGCTCCTACCGATACACTTACCGGCGTCATTCCTCTTGTCAGTAAGATGCCTCTTTTCCTCCTTCATATGGAAGAATAGCAAGCCCCGTTTGGCTTATGACATTCTAGTGCTACCCAAACACAAAGGGGGTTTCGGCCTACCTGATGTAACAGCATATTATAAGGCCATCCAGCTTAGACTCCACTCTGAACTGCTCAACCAACACTGTAATAAGCTGGGATGCCAAATTGCCAGGCTTTTGCTCTCCCCCGTAGATCTTGCTAATTTGTGGAGTGTACCCTCAGAACTTAGGCCCGGTCACACCATGCCTACATGAATTAGGGGAGTCTTTGAAACGTGGCAACATATTTCCACCCTACTAAATTTCAAAGTGGGCCCGTTGCCCTTTATGCCTATTAAATTGCTAACTTATTTCCTGAACAAAGACTACAGGGAGTGCAGAATTATTAGGCAAGTTGCATTTTTGAGGATTAATTTTATTATTGAACAACAACCATGTTCTCAATGAACCCAAAAAACTCATTACTTTTTGGAAGTAGTTTTTAGTTTGTTTTTAGTTTTAGCTATTTTAGGGGGATATCTGTGTGTGCAGGTGACTATTACTGTGCATAATTATTAGGCAACTTAACAAAAAAATAAATATATACCCATTTCAATTATTTATTTTTTACCAGTGAAACCAATATAACATCTCAACATTCACAAATATACATTTCTGACATTCAAAAACAAAACAAAAACAAATCAGTGACCAATATAGCCACCTTTCTTTGCAAGGACACTCAAAAGCCTGCCATCCATGGATTCTGTCAGTATTTTGATCTGTTCACCATCAACATTGCGTGCAGCAGCAACCACAGCCTCCCAGACACTGTTCAGAGAGGTGTACTGTTTTCCCTCCTTGTAAATCTCACATTTGATGATGGACCACAGGTTCTCAATGGGGTTCAGATCAGGTGAACAAGGAGGCCATGTCATTAGATTTTCTTCTTTTATACCCTTTCTTGCCAGCCACGCTGTGGAGTACTTGGACGCGTGTGATGGAGCATTGTCCTGCATGAAAATCATGTTTTTTCTTGAAGGATGCAGACTTCTTCCTATACCACTGCTTGAAGAAGGTGTCTTCCAGAAACTGGCAGTAGGACTGGGAGTTGAGCTTGACTCCATCCTCAACCCGAAAAGGCCCCACAAGCTCATCTTTGATGATACCAGCCCAAACCAGTACTCCACCTCCACCTTGCTGACGTCTGAGTCGGACTGGAGCTCTCTGCCCTTTACCAATCCAGCCACGGGCCCATCCATCTGGCCCATCAAGACTCACTCTCATTTCATCAGTCCATAAAACCTTAGAAAAATCAGTCTTGAGATATTTCTTGGCCCAGTCTTGACGTTTCAGCTTGTGTGTCTTGTTCAGTGGTGGTCATCTTTCAGACGGGATCAAATCCAGTGCTGAGCCACGCCCCCTGCACTGATCACATGACAGTGACGTCAGCCGAGGTCCTTCGGCTGTGCAAAAGTTCGGGTTGGTGGCAGCCGCCCCTTATGGATTCCATATGCCGCTATAGTGGAATCCATAACGGGATGCCCGACTTACCACCACCCGAACAACGGACTTTTTTTTAATGTTGGCTCATCTCTAATGATCACGCTTCAGAAGCTTTGCAATTTTAACCCCTTAAGGACGAAGGGCGTACATGTACGCCCTTCGTCCGGACTTTAAAGATGGCGCCCGCTCCCGCACGGAGCGGGCGCATGAGCTGCGGGTAAACGCTTGATTTATCAAGCTGACACCCGCAGCTCATGTCCGTGACCGGCAGCGATGCTCGATCGCGGACATTTAACCCTCAGATGCCGTGGTCAATCCTGACCACGGCATCTGATCACGCAAAACCGAAAGTTTCACTTTCGGTTTTTGCTCCGGCTCCCCTGATGGCCACAAGGGGGAGCCGGAGCATGCATTTAGTACCCTAGGTTTCTGTGAATGAAACCTAGGTTACTACTTAGTATTCCTATGGAGCCTATGACTGTAATAGGCTCCATAGGAAATATGCGATTTTTATGCACACCTGATATAGGGTGTTGATGTCATTAGACCACACCCCTTCTCATTACAGAGATGCGCATCACCTAATATGCTTAATTGGTAGTAGGCTTTCGAGCCTATACAGCTTGGAGTAAGACAACATGCATAAAGAGGATGATGTGGTCAAAATACTCATTTGCCTAATAATTCTGCACTCCCTGTATAAAGACGACCTAGGTCTGTGGTCCTCGTTTGGACAAACAGCACAGGGAGATGTCTTGTTCGGGGGCAGGATCTCTTCTATTCAGGATCTTCAGAGGCTCTTTACTCCCACGCAATGGTCACATATCAGATATTCCCATTTTTGTCATATTTATAAGAAGTTTCTTGATGGGGCTAGCAGTGCTTACACCCCATTTTGGAATGATGCCATTGTCACAGCTCATGTCCCGATGAAAAAACTTACCTCGCTTTGTTATAACAAACTATTAGATCTAAAGGCGGCTCTGAATCCACACTATATACAACAATGGGAAAAAGACTTACAACTGTGTTTTTAGAAAAAGAGGTTGAAATGATCCTGAGGAATTCCCATGGGTTTTCCCAGTGTATTCGGGTTCAGGAAAACTCCTTTAAACTGATGACCAGTTGGTATCGCCTTAAATTATGCCCAAGATGAACCCCACCCTCTCTTCTGCGTGTTGGAGATGTCATATAGAACAAGGCTCTGCATTGTATATATGGTGGTCGTGTAAACAGATCTCTCCTTACTGGGAAGCAGTCTTAGGAGCAATCAGTCACATATGTAATATGCACATAAACCTGAACCCCACACTGGTCCTCCTTAACCTGTCAGATACCCATCACCTCCTGCACAAGTGCACTTTAATGGCACACTTGATTACAGCGGCCAAGTTACTTATCCCCCTACACTGGCTATCAGAACAGGCACCCACACTTTCAGAGTGGGTTTCTAAGGTTCACGACATAAGCAGATTAGAGGAAGTAACCAGCTGGGAAACACTATCCCATGATAGGTTCCATAAGATGTGGACCCCTTGGTTTCGGTGGTACGAGTCCTTCACCCTCACACTTGTACTGTACTTCACGTGTCTTGTACTGTTCTTTGGATCCTTACTTGTTACGTCTTACCATGTACTGATTTGAATTCAGCGCTTTGTCAAATACGCTTTGTTAACCTCACAGATTATTGCCATGACGTGTTTTTATCTTTATATCTATGATATACAATGTGCCTGTGCCTTCCAACAGATTGCATCTCTGTTATTGTTAACTATAAAATCCAAATAAAGATTTGACAAAAAAAAAATATGAAAATATCTATATTTAGACAAAAACCATAAAATCCTGCAGGTTTCACACTGGTCACCTCTTATTCTATACAGAACATTTTACTGCAGTTACTGCTTATCTATACACAGAGCTGATATGATTACAGCCCTAATTAAAATGACAAATAATGGTTGTATTAAACAGGCCACACTTTGGCCAATAATCTGCCTTAGATCATTAGTGATCATCTTCCAGTGTAATACTGCCACCGATTGCCCGATCATTGGGTGATTCTGATTTGTAAAATCATCACTTGCCGGTGGCAGATCGTGCTGTCTATTAATGATCTGCCGCCGGCAAACCACTAGACAGCATGGGGACGAGTGATGGCATAGTGATCGCTCCTCCCCATTATGTGGAGGAGATCGCTGCATGTAACAACAGCGGTCTCCTCCGCTAACCAGCAAGCGATTGCCAGGAGGGAAAGCTTTTACACAGCAATAAAAATAATGATTTACGGTAGTGCCATGGGCCACACACACAATTTACATGAGGGGACCCAATTGACGTACATGGGAGAGTTTTCTAGGCATGCTCTGTGACCTGTGCAGAGGTCATTGCAGAAGGAAAGAATAGATAAGATTTGACAATCACCTATTATGATTGCTGGATCCAGTCTTATCTATACACAGACAATTAGATACACTACAGGCAGCATTAGAATGACAGATAAAGCAGGTAACTTCAGAAAAGTTTAAATATAAAAAGTGACATGGAAAATTAAAAATAATATGAGAGAGACAGAAACAGAGAGAGAGAGAGAGAGACAGAGAGAGATACGTAAAATTGGAAAAGGGGGCGATTTAAACTTTTTATATTTGTTTAACTTTTTAATTAGTAACTATAGCTCTCTTAAGGGCTAGTACATGGGATCTTTTGATCCCTTTTCCTATTCAACCTAATAGAGATCTGTTCAGGTGAACGGGATTTAGATGCGTTCCCTGCAGAGCCTCAGCAGGCCCCAGGGTGTCATGGTAACTGATCAGAGCCCCATGATTTCACTGCAGGGACTCCAATCGGAATGCAGAGGGAGCCACATTCCTCTGCCTTACCGCACAGATACTGTGATTGATGTTGAACGTGGTATTTGAGGGGTTAAATGATGGGGTTCAGCATCATCACTTTTCCTCATCATTGCGGCCGGGTGCCTGCTGTATTATACAGACCAGCACCCGCCGCTTATAAAGCAGAGTCACTGCAACAGCCAGCTCCATACAATTGTAGGTGCATAATGCCATACGTGTACGCCATTATGCATTAAGGGCTTAAAGGGGTTGTCCCGCCATATATATTGATAAACTATTGTCAAGATAATCAATAATAGTTAACAGTATGTTCACCACATTATCTCCATATATATATGTGGTATGTTCATTGCTCCTCACGCTAAAGAAACCGTCAGCTACAGAAAACAATATTCAGGCATGAAGATTTCAGCGGTAAAATCCAAAGGCTTTATTTTCATATGACATTAAAAGCAGGTACATAGCCCCCTGTCTATGCATTTTAAAACAAACTGTTTCTTGTTCATAACTAAGTGAGACCCACAATTAGTGGTGAGCAAACTTCTGTTTTCAAGTTCAGTATACAAGGTTCAGGTTATCTAAGAATTCCATTGTGGATTCCATGGTTATGGTCCGTGGTAGCGGAATCCATAACGGAATTCTTAGATAACCCGAACCTTATACGCTGAACTTGAAAACAGAAGTTTGCTCATCCCTACCCACAATATATCTTATTTAAAAACATTCCAAGAACAATCACCTATGTTACAAAGAACCAACCTCTTAGTGAGTAGAAAGACATGGAAGTGAATTTTGTTCCACATATGTAAACCTAAAAATTTGCAATATTTGTTTGCTTAACATTGTCTGTGTCTAAGGCTACATTCACACGAACGCATTTTGTTTCCGTGTCGGTTCCGTTTTTTGTTTTTTGCAGATAGGATGCAGGCCAATTAATTTCAATGGGTCCGCAAAAAATGTGGACAGCACACCGTGTGCTGTTTACATCTGTATGTCCGTTCCGTAGCCCTGAAAAAAAATAGAACATGGTGGACAAGAATAGACATTGTTACAATGGATCGTCCTAAAAAAATAAAAAAATGGATGCCATACGGAACGTCATCCTTTTTTTTTTTTTTGCAGATCCGAAATTTGCAGACCGCAAAATACATACATGGTCGTGTGAATGTAACTTTATTGTAATCAATGATTAGACGGCTTGTGAATTCAGTGAAAGGCAATAGGGGTTGGAGATAGGGTTGGGCGATATCAAAAATATTGCCATGATAACTATATTAAGAAATGTATCGCGATAACGATATATATCACGATAAATGCCCATTTAGAAGAAAAAAACACTTGGAGACATTATACTGTATGGGGGCCACAAGGAGACGTTATACTGTATAGGGGCCACAAGGAGATGTAATACTGTATGGGGGCGGCCACAAGGAGACGTTATACTGTATGGGGGCCGCCGCAAGGAGACGTTATACTGTATGGGGGCCGCCGCAAGGAGACGTTATACTGTATGGGGGCCGCCGCAAGGAGACGTTATACTGTATGGGGGCCGCCGCAAGGAGACGTTATACTGTATGGGGCAGCCACAAGCAGACGTTATACTGTATGGGGCAGCCACAAGCAGACGTTATACTGTATGGGGGGCAGCCGCAAGGAGACGTTATACTGTATGGGGGGCAGCCACAAGGAGACGTTATACTGTATGGGGGTCACAAGGAGACGTTACACTGTATGGGGGCAGCCGCAAGGAGACGTTAAACTGTATGGGGGCAGCCGCAAGGAGACGTTAAACTGTATGGGGGCAGCCACAAGGAGACGTTATACTGTATGGGGGCAGCCGCAAGGAGACGTTAAACTGTATGGGGCAGCCACAAGGAGACGTTATACTGTATGGGGGCAGCCACAAGGAGACATTATACTGTATGGGGGCAGCCACAAGGAGACATTATACTGTATGGGGGCAGCCACAAGGAGGCATTATACTGTATGACGCACTGTTATGGGGGGGGCACTGTGGCTGACGCACTGTTATGGGGGGGCACTGTGGCTGACGCACTGTTATGGGGGCACTGTGGCTGACGCACTGTTATGGGGAGCACTGTGGCTGACGCACTGTTATGGGGGGGCACTGTGGCTGATGCACTGTTATGGGGGCACTGTGGCTGACGCACTGTTATGGGGGAGCACTGTGGCTGGCCGCACTGTTATGGGGGGCACTGTGGCTGACGTACTGTTATGGGGGGCACTGTGGCTGGCGCACTGTTATGGGGGGCACTGTGGCTGACGCACTGTTATGGGGGCACTGTGGCTGACGCACTGTTATGGGGGGCACTGTCGCTGACGCACTGTTATGGGGGGCACTGTCGCTGACGCACTGTTATGGGGGGCACTGTGGCTGGCGCACTGTTATGGGGGGCACTGTGGCTGACGCACTGTTATGGGGAGCACTGTGGCTGACGCACTGTTATGGGGGGGCACTGTGGCTGACGCACTGTTATGGGGGGATCCTTGGATGATGCACTGTTATGGTGGTCTGTGGCTGACACATATATAGCATCTTATGCTATATATGTGTCATCCACAGATCCCCCATAACAGTGTCAGCCACAGACTCCCAACACTGTGGGGCGCTCGCAGCGGCCGGTGCAGTGTGCAGTAATACACCGGCCCCGCAGCTCTTATCCAGTATTTATGTAGTTAATCTCTTTAGAAGTAGCCCGACCTTATTAACTATTGTTGCGCAGGCTCCTCAGGCAGCTCTCTGTTCCTCCTTGCTCCGCCTGTCTGCCTGTCTGCTCCGCCCACTTTATGAATGAAGGGGCAGACGGCGCATGGAGGAACAGAGAGCTGCCCGGGAGCCTGCGCAGCAATAGTTATTAAGGTCCGGCTACTCTAAGAGATTGACTACATAAATACTGGATAAGACTGCGGGCGGTGCAGTGTTACTCTGCAGTAATACACCGGCCTCGCAGCTCTGATCCAGTATTTATGTAGTTAATCTCTTTAGAAGTAGCCCGACCTTATTAACTATTGTTGCGCAGGCTCCTCAGGCAGCTCTCTGTTCCTCCATGCTCCGCCTGTCTGCCTGTCTGCTCCGCCCACTTTATGAATGAAGGGGCAGACGGCGCATGGAGGAACAGAGAGCTGCCCGGAGCCTGCGCAGCAATAGTTATTAAGGTCCGGCTACTCTAAAGAGATTAACTACATAAATACTGGATAAGAGCTGCGGGGCCGATGCAGTGTTACTCTGCAGTAATACACCGGCCCCGCAGCTCTGATCCAGTATTTATGTAGTTAATGTCTTTAGAAGTAGCCCGATCTTATTAACTATTGTTGCACAGGCTCCCTGGGCAGCTCTCTGTTCCTCCATGCTCCGCCTGTCTGCTCCGCCCACTTTATGAATGAAGGAGCAGACGGCACATGGAGGAACAGAATGCTGCCAGGGGAGCCTGCCCAACAATAGTTATTAAGGTCGGGCTACTTCACTGCGGGGCCGGTGCTAAATTCCCAGCAGAGCCCGCTAATTAACAAACTACCTGCCCGGCGCCCGGCACTACATGTCCCGGGCGCTGGGCGATTGGAATTCCACACCCCTGACATGGATGTTTTAGGAGTGGTCGGCCCACTTGTTGACCTGGTCACGTTTGCCCTTTTAATGCATATCAATAAATAGAATTGTTTTAGAGTCTGCCATACAATAGTTTAGTTGACAAATTTAAAAGTGGAGACCTATGAGTATTATATTGTATGATACCGTTTTTTTGGTGTAGTCAAACGCCCTCATACATATCAATCTCCTACATTGGAAGAACTAATTTTACTACAGGTGACAAATTTTGCTCTGCTACTCTGAAATAAAACTCCAGCATTGTCCCATTTGAGGGCCTCTGCTTTATTACAGCTCTGCTACACCTGACAAACCAAGCACTGCTACATATGTAGAACTCAGCACTATGTGTAAAGAACTGAATACCACTACAATTGACTAACTTAGGTCTGCTACATCTCCACTACATCTCAGCTCTCCTACATTACATTTGACAAGCTCAGCTGACAAACTCATTTGACAAAGTCCACTCTACTACATCTCTGCACCACATATAAAGATCTGAAAGCCACTACATTTGACAAAATTAGCTCTGCTACATTTCATCTGTCCTACATCTAACAAAACACAGCTCTACTGCTACAGCTCTACTACTTTGAAAACAAACCTCCAATGCTGTCACATTTGAATCTCATCTCTCACAAGTTGTGCCTTTGATCTTTGCCAGCTTCAAGGGGGAGGGGGGGCTCTGGTGTTTACACAGGGTGTCTGCACAGATAGCAGGAGCCTTTGGTGAAGTGCAGAGGGGGCGGGAACTACAGTGGATAAGGGAGATGCTGTTTCACAAGGCTGCCAGAGCGGTGAGGAGATACAGGGAGAGGGAGGGGGCAGGCACAAAAGGCTCTGACGTATCGTTTACAGAGCCGAGCCACTCCCTCAAGCAGGGAGAAGCTTGTAAACGAGACGTCAGCGCCGGAGCAGGGTTGATGACGTTAGGGGTCACATGACCCAAATTGGCAGTGGCGAAACAGCGCCAAATCAATAATGTAAGTTATTTAGAAAAGAGTTTAATATAGTAATATAATACTCTTTACTATACATTTATATAACTTGGATAACCCCTTTAAACAACACAGTGTAACTCAAAGTCAATCACACTTCTGTGAAATCAACCTGTCCAGTTATGAAGCAACACTGATTGTTAATCAATTTCTCCTGCTGTTGTGCAACCCCTATAAAGGAGTTGTTCTACAGGTGGGGACCACAGACCATTTCTCTGTTCTCATCCTTTTTGGCTGTTTTGGTCACTTTTGCATTTTGTCATTGCTCTCATCCCTAGAGGTGGCATGAGGTGGCGTCTACAACCCATAGAAGTTGCTCAGGTAATGTAACTCATCCTGGATGGCAAAGCAATGGGAGCTATGGCAAGAAGATTAGTTGTGTCTTTCTGCACAGTGTCCAGATACCAGGGAGACCGCTACCTCCTCCTTTGTGCAAGGGGGAAAAGTAGAAGTGCCAGAGCCCTGCAAAATGACCTCCAGCAGGCCACTAATATCCATATGTCTGCTCAAACTGTCAGAAACAGACTCCATGAGGTTAGTGTAAGGGCCTGACGTCCACAAGTCAGTGTTCTGCTTACAACCCAACACCATGCAGTGGGATTGATATTTGCTAGAGAACACCAAGATTGGCAGATTCGACATTGGTGCCCTGTGCTCTTTAGAGATGAAAGCAGGTTCGCACTGAGCACATGTGACAGACGTGACAGAATCTGGAGATGCTGTGGAGAACGTTCTGTTGCCTGCAACATCCTCAAGGATGACTGTTTTGGCAGTGGGTCAGTAATGGTATGGGGAGGCATTTCTTTGGAGGCCCACATAGCCCTCCATATGCTAGCCAGAGGTACCCTGACTGCCATTAGGTAACGGAATGAGATCCTCAGACCCATTGTGAGACCATATGCAGGTGCAGTGGGCCCTTGGTTCCTTCTGATGCATGACAATACTTAGCCTTCTGTGAAGTGTGTCAGCAGTTCCTGCATGATGAAGGCATTGATGCTATGGACTGGCCTGCCCATTCCCCAGACCAGAGTCCAATCAAGCACATCCACCAACGCTACGTTGTACCACAGACTCTCCAGAAGTTGACTGATGCTTTAATCCAGATAGGATAGGAGATCTCTCAGGAGAACATCCACCGCCTCATCAGGAGCATGCCCTGGTGTTGTAGGGAGGTCATACAGGCACATGGAGGCCTCACACACTACTAAGATTCATCTCCTTGTCTTGAGGCATTTCCACTAAAGTTGAATCAGCCTAAAATTTGATTTTCCACTTTTATTTTGGGTATCATTCCAAATCCAGACCTCCGTGGGATATTAATTTTGATTTACATAGATCATTTTTATGTTTTATTGTTCTCAACGCATTGCACTATGTAATGAATAAAGATTTGCAACTGGAATATTTCATTCATTAAGATCTAGGATGTGGTATTTTAGAGTTCCCTTTATTTTTTTGAGCAGTGTATATATCAAAAGTATTGGGGCACACATCTTAATCATTGAATTCAGGTGTTTCATTCAGTCCCATTGCCACAGGTATATGAAACAAGCCCTAGCCATACAGTCTGCCTTCACAAAACATATGTGAAAGAATGGGTCATTCTAAACAAGTTGCTGAACTTGAGCGTGGTACTTTAACACCTTCATGTGATGTACTATTACATTACTTTGGGTGCTTAAAGATTGTAAATATCCAGGAGAGAGAGAGCACTGGGTCGCACATCCACAATGCTATGCTTTGATCTATTGCTTCTCAGCATTTTATTAATGTGTACAGCCCCCATACTGCATGCTGTACCAGAGGCATTAGTGTACATTGTCAGACAGCAGGGTTGCTGTTTGACTCCTGGGTCCCGCCGCCTACCAGGGCAGTGCCGCTTTGTCACCACATTGTGCTGCACCCCTTAGTCAGAGTAGGCCCCACTCAAAGAGACAACCTTGGCGTGGTGAGTGGGCTTTGCCTTTTGATCAAAATGTACACTAATGCCTCTGGTACAGCATGCAGTATAGGGGGCTGTACACATTAATAGAATGCTGAGAAGCAATAGATCAAAGCATAGCATTGTGGATATGCGACCCAGTGCTCTCTCTCCTGGATATTTGCATGTTTAAAGATTGTGCCATAGTAACTGGGTGCCAGCTGTTTTAGAAAACAGACATCCGGATCTAATGTCCTCAACAGGCAGTAATGGTGATCTGAGATGCAGTGGTTAAAAGTAGGGATGTCCCGATACCGATACCGGCATTTTCACGAGTACTTGTACTCGTGAAAATGCCTCTGATACCGCTGCCGATACTGGAAGTTCTGGTCCGGCAGCTCCTATACACTGTTAAAGTAAACCTAATCTCTATTAATGTGGCCGGAATTACTAACTATTGATGAGCAGTCTCTCTCAGGTTAGGCGCTCAGTACTTCCATTCTCCTCCTGCCCCGCCTGCCTTCTTCATTTATAAAAGTGGGCGGAGCGGGCAGGCAGGACATGAGGCGCATGGAGGAATTGAGAGCTCAAGCTGCCCGATTCCTCCAAGCACCTCACGTCCCTCCTGCGCGCTCCGCCCACTTTATGAATGTAGAAGGCAGGCGGGGCAGGAGGAGAATGGAAGGACTGAGCGCCTGATCTGAGGGAGACTGCGCATCAATAGTTAGTAATTCCGGCCTCCCCCATAACAGTGTCATCCACAGATCCCCCATAACAGCGTCATCCACAGATCCCCCATAACAGTGCGTCATCCACAGATCCCCCATAACAATGTGTCATCCACAGATCCCCCATAACAATGTGTCATCCACAGATCCCCCATAACAGTGTGTCATCCACAGATCCCCCATAACAGTGTGTCATCCACAGATCCCCCATAACAGTGTGTCATCCACAGATCCCCCATAACAGTGTGTCATCCACAGATCCCCCATAACAATGTGTCATCCACAGATCCCCCCATAACATTGTCAACCCCAGATCCCCATAACAGTGTGTCATCCACAGATAACCCCATAACAGATCCCCCTGGTGGCACATTGGAAAACACCATTATATTCCCATTTATTAATTTATTAACACTTGTACAAAGGAAAAGAAAAGCCATTGTCCATAGCAACCAAATTCCAGCTTTAATTTTTTTCATTGCTATCAGCAACTGCGCCGCTGTTTATACGAGGTATCGGTAATTGGTATCGGCGAGTACTTAAATAAAAGTATCGGTACTCGTACTCGGTCTTAAAAAAATGGTATCGGGACATCCCTAGTTAAAAGTGACCACGGGCATCTGAGAGGTTGAAAACCTGGAAGAGCACGCTTCCTGGGTAGGGATGCGTTCCATTGCAGTTATAAGCCGGAGCGTGTACTAGTGGCAGTCATGTAAAGTTATAGAGCAGGTTCGCTAAGTGTTGAGATGCATAGTGCATAAAAGTCACCAATACTCTGCTAACTCAAAAACTACAGACTTACAAACTTCCTCTGGCATTAAAGGGGTTGTCCGGGTTCAAAACTGAACCTGAACATATCCCCATTTCATGCTCCGATGCTCTCCATTGCTCTGCACTTAATCGCACAGGTCAAAGGCATTTTTTGCAGAACTGGTGATATACCGGCTCTCCATGGGGAATGGCCGGGGAAAATTAGGCCCTTTGGATATAACAATTCGCTAGTTATTTAAAGAGGACCTTTCACTGGCCCACAGTTTATCAGTTAAAGCTATGTACATTGAGAGCGGCACCCAGGGATGTCCCTGCACTTACTTGTATCCCTGGGTGCCGCTCCGTTCATCCTCTGTAGCCCCCGGTACCGGCGCTCCTGCTGCTGTAATTTTGCCTGGGGCGGAGAATTCTTCTGCCCTGGGCGTCTCCTTCTACCAAGGCTGGAGCGCCGGCCAATCGCAGCGCTCAGCTCATATTCAGGATATGAGCTGAGCGCTGCGATTTGCCAGCACTCCAGCCCTGGGAGAAGGAGACGCCCAGGGCAGAAGAAGAAGTCTCTGCCCCAGGCAAAATTACAGCAGCAGGAGCGCCGGTACCGGGGGCTACAGAGGATGAACGGAGCGGCACCCAGGGATACAAGTAAGTGCAGGGACATCCCTGGGTGCCGCTCTCAATGTACATAGCTTTAACTGATAAACTGTGGACCAGTGAAAGGTCCTCTTTAAGAAGTGGAGGTTGGTCACCAGCATTACATTGATATAACTAAAAGAACTAACAATTAGACAGGTATTATTAGGGGCTGTTTATCCCAATAGATGGCTAGAGATATACTTGGGTCACCACTCTAGATATAAAAAATATCATGAGTGAATGAACATGTTGCTCAGCAAAATAGAGAATAAAATGCTAATTATGCTGTACCCTATGATAAAGTACTGCCAATGCAGAGTACAACTGGTCAATTCTTATACAGCATCATCATGATTATAGGCCTGGTAGCTAAAGTATGCAATAATGAAGGCTGTCTTACATATAGTAACGATATGGTTGGGGCCAAGTACTTGCGTGTCCCAAATAGCTCAGCCACAGAGGTTGTATGTTAGGATGTGGATGCTTCGGTCTCAGTGGAGACCGCAATATGAGGATGGCATCAAGATGCAGGGTGTCCCCCCAGAAGAGGTAATGTGCCTGGGATCCACAACTGATCAGATGTCGGGGCAAGTGCAGGGCTCTCAGTTTTACATCTCCAAGTGTCAGTTAAAGTGGTGTAAAACATGCGGCCACTGGACTCTGGAGCAGTGGAAATGTACAGAGGCCCCTTACTGATACTGGTCGCTAGAACAAAGGAGAAAAACGCTTGCACATAACACTCGCTCTGCTTGCTGCAGGAGAGGAAGAGAAACAGACTCAATAGAAAGTCCATGAGCCTCTCTTGATTATGTTTCCTGCAGTGAGGAGACAGAGTGGGATATGTGAATGCTTGTTCTAGTGATCAGTGGAGGTTTCAATCCTCAAACCCCCAGCGACCACAACCTTTGATATGTCTTCAAAAGTTTTATGAAAACTCAGTGACCATTTAACGTTTCAAGTTCTGAAGACATTTTGTGCAATTGTATGCCTCCATCTTTGTGGGAACAGTTCAGAAAAGGCTGTTTTTTGTTAGCATGACAGTGCCTCAAAGCAAGGTCCATAAAGGCATGGATGGGTGAGTTTGGTATGGATGAACTTGACTGGTCGCACAAATGCCTGACCTCAGAAATTCTCTTCTGGATGAATGGGCATAAATTCTGAGACACACGCTAAAATCTTGTAGAAAGCCTGATCATTGCTTTTGGGGGAGGGTGCAGCATGACTTCCTAAACTATGCAGCCCTAGAACTCCCAGCTCCAGCCATCTGTGCTGTACAATCATGAGCTCTTCCTGTATGACCTAAAGCCCGTGCATTGAACCCTCTTTTTATTCCATCAACTTTGGCCGCAAAGAGGGGACCAATCCCATATGAAAGCCTATGGAATGTAGAATGGGATGTCAAAAAATCTCATGTACTTTTAATTATGTGCCCAAATACTATATAATATATATATATATATATATATATATATATATATATATATATATATACACACCACAGCAGACTGTTTCTCCACAGCATCTGGTACAGACCCTTATAATTATCACACAGAACTAACTGATCATTGCATTTGGGGGAGGGTGCAGCATGACTTCCTAAACTATGCAGCCCTAGAACTTCCAGCTCCAGCCATCTGTGCTGTACAATCATGAGCTCTTCCTGTATGACCTAAAGCTTATGCATTAAACCCTCTTATTATGCTATCAACTATTCTGTGTGCATCCAAACCAGGTGCAGAGTGCCAGTGTTAGGACCTTACCAGTCACCACTTCGCAGACGCACCATAAGTGCACTTTCAGTGAGCCTTTGTAAATTCCATAATCATCCCATCACTGACCCCTTTCTACCAATCTTTCATATTGATGAAGCATTGTACTGCAGCTGCTACCGGCCTTTGCCATCCACTTCCCAAAGCCAGTCAGGTATACATTTACTATGTTCGATCTAACCGTCAGCTAACACTCCGAGAGGATGAACAAGTGACAATGACACAATGCTGTAACAAATCGTATCACTTACCCGCGGCCTCAGGGGGTAGCAGGGCGACAAGGAGTAGAGCAACACAGGGCAATCCTAAAGTGGCAGCTGCCGACATGATCCACACAGAAGCCATCACATCCCAACAGTGCTGCTGCTGCTGCTGCTGCTCTGTGGAGCTATGGTCCCCTCTAGCTTGCTTGCTTTCTTGCTAGCTTTTGCTTTTCCTTTTCCTTCTTCTCCTCCTCTTCCACTTCCCTTCACTCCTCCTCTCAGCCAGGATTTATTTATGTCTACACCTCCCCCCACCATATATACTTCCCTACTCCCACCCTTTCTTCTCCTTGAACTATTATCATTTCTAAGAGTTCCGGAATTTATTCAGTGTCACTAGGTCCCAATCTCTTTGCATACATCACTTTTTCTTTGCATGTTCTTTTAAGTTTGAGGTTTATATTTTTTACCAAGAAAGAGAGCCCTATATATTGAAATATAACGTTTAATGATATTAATAAAATACCAAAACAAAACTAAAGAAAAGTAATGGTGAAAATAAATCCTGGGCGATAATAACGCAAAGAAGGTAGATGGATTAGCTAGGATACTCAATAGATATAGTAGATATTAGACAGGATTAGTAGGCATATAGTGAGTATTTACAAAGAGAACAAACTGAATATAAGGTACTGTACCATAGGCAACTGCTTAAAAAAAGAGTATAACATCACTTTTGTAGATATTGGGGGAGATTCAAAACTGGTGTAAAGGAAAACAGGCTCTGGAAAATGAAAGGTGACAATTCGTTGGTTGCTTTGGGCAACTAAACCAGTTTTTTTATACACCAGTTTGATAAATCTCCCCTTAGGAGACCAATAAAGCAATGTTAAATAGTAACAAAGGTGTATGTGTTAAATGTATATATACAATGTAAATTCACGTGTCAAACAAATCCGGCCCGTGGCCTTGTTTTTCATAGCCAATAAGGCCAGTAATATGTGTGAGTAGTAGTGCCGTTTACCGCAATAGTAGTGCCCATACTTTTATCCCACAGCAACAGTGCAACAGCGCTTCAGAATGTCCTGACGCTTGTGTCAGTACTTTCTGTGTGGGGCTCAGTGTGGGTGCCACCTACCCCATATTGCCACACTGCTGTTCCTTCCTCCTCCTTTTTCAGGCCGGAAGAGGACTCAGCAGATCGATAACAACAGGAAGGCGGAGGCACCATCTTAGAGCGTGACTAAAGTTAGTATGCTGATTCTTCTTGTATATACTGATATGGACCATGCTTGTATAACCTGGGCATCTCCTGTAAAAGGCCTCTTGCACACAAACGTATTTGCTTTCCGTGTCCGTTCAGTTTTTTTTTTTTGCTGACTGCATGTGAACCATTCATTTCAATAGGTTCGCAAACAAAACGGAAGGTACTCCGTGTGCATTAAATTTCTGTATTTCCGTATATCCGTTCCGCAAAAAGATAGAACTTGTCCTATTATTGTCCACATAACGGACAAGGATAGTACTGTTCTATTAGGGGCGTGCTGTTCCATTCTGCAAAATACAGAATGCACACGGACGTCATCCATATTTTTTGTGGATCCGTTTTTTGCGGACCGAAAAATACATACGGTCGTGTGCAAGAGGCCTAATGGTTATGGTTAAAGATGAGCGAATTTCATATTTTGAAATTTGTTCGCACTTCGTTTGTTGGTAAAAGGTGAATTGCATTATGGATTCCGTTACCATAGACCATGGATAGGAATATCCCAGCGAGTGCTCAAATGATCTTCAGGATTTATTATAGTATTTCAAATATACAGAGATACAGGTCACGGACGCGTTTTGGCCCGTCCAGCCTTCATCAGCACCATAGACCATAACGCAATTCTATGACAGAATGCATAATGGAATGCCTTTAGAGGCATTCCGTTATTAATTCCATCATAATAGAAGTCTATGGGCTGCAAAACGGATCCGTTTCGAAACCGACGGATCTGTTTTGCAGCCCATAGACTTCTATTATGATGGAATGAATAACGGAATGCCTCTAAAGGCATTCCATTATGCATTCTAGCAAAAGACAATATTGGGTGGCTCACTTAAGGTAGATATGGAGTGGGTGCTCAGTCTCCTGATGGGTCTCACCTAACCCTGGAAATGTGTTGGACTGTACAAATCTAAATTGGGACGAGCACAGCTCCCACTGGTTTAAGAGATTGAGGATATGAGATAAGATAAAATAAAATAAAATGCTCCTATTTATTAATCACACAAAGGATCCTTAATATATCTTATATCGCCAGTATAAAAATATATATAAAATATATCCTATATCGCCAGTATAAAAATGTAAAATTAAACATACATTGTTAATATCATTAATACTCCATATGTATCTTATTGGAGAATGGTGATAACCGCTAATCAAAAGCTCACCACCACATTCACCAAAAATCTATTAGGTAGTAGCAATAAAAGTTCATAGAAGTCCATGAAAGTCCACAGTACTCAATGCGAGCCTTTGATTTCTCTGCTTAAGGGGCACTATTGCTCCCAGATACAGTGTAGTTTTGTATTCTCAGAATTGCATATAAGGAAGCTGTCTTGCTGTATATCACTGTGTTACAGTCCTTTCGTTATCCCTGTATCACCATAATGCAATGCAGCACCCTCCTTTGCATAGATTACAGCAGTACCTGTTTGTATGAGGATTACGGCTCCGCTGACTACCAGTGGTGTCCCACGTGGCTTAGCTGCACGGAGTGCCTTACCTCCTCTGGCGCTGCTGTTACGGACCTGTGCTGTGTCGGGGGTATCGCTGCCCAGTGTGTCCTCCGGTAAGGTAACAGGGTCAGGAGCGCTCCTGCAGGTATCAAGCTTGTTCCGTTGCGGGGGTCTTTTTCACCAAACGCGTTTTGGGACCAGCGCGTCCCTTCCTCAGTGGTAAAGCTCCCACTGCATTGCTATCGGTGATTTATAGTCTCTGTTCGGACAGCATTGAGTCATTCAGAAATCCTGAAATGGATTGTATGGGCCACATATTGTGTAATATCTTGTATCTCTCTGTATCAATAAATCTCTTTCTTTAAAATAAAACCCAAATGATATCAAGGCTATTAACTCTATTTAGATTGCCTTGGTCCTATTACTATTGTTGTGCCTAATATTCTTTGATACATTATATCCACAATTATTCCTCTCTTTACACTTTCTGATGCTTTTATATTAAATAGTTTTTGGATACACTGTGTCGAGAAGATACTAGGATAAGATGCATATGGTGAATGTTTATCACTAAGAAGAGACCCAGAGTGCAATATAGACCCCTGGGTCTTCCTGTCAGTGAAAAACATCCACCAACTACAGGAAGCCAAAGATTTCGTAATCCGCATTCAGACCATTGGGTACCACAAAGTCAAAGTCAAAAATCCTCCTTGATTCTATTCGGGACATCCGACTTATATGATCACCTCCCCTCCAATGTCTCTCCACCCGTTCTAGGGCCGTGTAGACTAAGCCTGTTAGATCCTTATTATGCGCCATTTTAAAATGGTTGGATAAGGTGTGTTGCTCATAACCCTTCCTGATGTTACTTATATGCTCCGAAATTCTTTTTTTCAGGGTCCTTTTGGTTCTGCCAAGATATTGCTTATTACACGGATATTTAATAAGGTATATTATATTTGTTGAATTACATGATAAATGTTCCTTTATTTCGTGTGTATACGTGCTACTGGTGATTTCACTGTTGTTGTTTTTTTTGGGAAAGTAGTTATCTTGCAATTTGAACATTTACCACACCTGTAAAAACCTTTAATACCCATCCATTTCTGGATGCTGCCACTTTGTGTATTATGATTTTTTACTGTAGGGGCTACTTTATGGCCCAAATTGGTGATTAAAGGGGTAGTGGTTAATAATGTACCTATGGTTTTATCCTTCAAAATCAAGTGCCAGTGTTTTTGTATAGCTTTCCGTACTTCTCTATATTTTACATTGTACGGCAAAATCATACGTATCTTATTCTTCCTTTCTTCCTCTGTTTCTATTTTTATTTCCGTTTTGTCCTTAAAAAAAAACGGCTCTATTTAAGTTCCTTGTTTTATCAAGGGCTTCATTTATTAAATGTACTGGGTATTTTTTTGTTAAAAATTGTGTTCTCATTTTTTCGGCTTCTATTTCAAAATCCACTTGTTTAGTACAATTCCTATTAATCCTTTTTAATTGTCCTAAGGGGATATTCAATAGCCAATTTGGCAAGTGGCATCTATCATAATATATGTAGCTGTTTTTGTTCACAGTTTTTTGGAAGGTGTTACAATTTAGGGCCTCCCCTTCTATACTTATCTGTAAGTCCAAAAATTCTACTTTATCTTTACTGATCGTTGACGTAAATAGTAAATTCCTATCATTGATATTAATGTCCTCTAAAAACGTCTTCAGAGACTCCTCACCTCCTGCTCAGACAAAAAAGATGTCATCGATATATCTCTGCCAGAGCACCAGATCCGCCCCCAGTTTAGGTTTCATGACCTCCTGTTCCCAATCCGCCATAAATAAATTGGCGTAACTCGGGGCGAATCTGGTGCCCATGGCAGTCCCCTGCGTCTGCAGGTAGAAGGTGGAGTCATAATAAAAGTAGTTGTGGGAGAGAATGAATGTTACTAATTCTTTTAGGTATTCTATTTGTTGTATTTTAATATCACTGTTTTCTTGCAGCGGTCTGGCCATTGCTTCTACACCCTTATTATGGTCAATTATAGTATACAAGGAATGTACGTCTAGTGTACCTATTATCCAATTTTGGTCCATTTTCATTTTCTCAACAATTTTTTTCATCTGTGTAGTGTCTTTGACATATGATCTCATTTTTTTCACAGTCGGTTGTAGTATCTTATCGATATACTGTGATAAATTCGATGTAATTGATCCGATTCCCGAGATAATCGGCCGTCCCAGGGGATTTGGGGGATCCTTATGTATCCAAATGATAGAACACTGATATTCTTCTTGGACTATTTGTTATATACATAAATCTTTCGTCAGGATGCCCTTGTCTAGGCCTCGTGTGCTCATTTGCTTCAATTTCTCATTGAACTTTTCAGTGGGATCAGCTGACAGCTTTTTATATGTAGTTATGTCATGCAGCTGCCTCAAGCTCTCTTTATTATATTGTTCTGAGTTTAATATCACTATAGCTCCCCCCTTGTCGGCTGGGCGTATAGTGATATTGTCTTGTTTTTGAAGCTCTTTAATGGCCTTAATTTCGCCCCATGTTAAATTATTCCTTCTCGGTGTCTCTTTAATTTTTTTTATGTCATTCTCCACACTTTTTTAAAAAGCTGCAATTTCCTGACTTATCTCATTCCTAGGAAATTTTTTCGATTTACTTTTTAGGTTCATATGTAGATAAGTACTCTGAACGTTAGTTTGGGTATCTCTCATTATAGGGTTCTTCAGAAAATATTTTTTCAAACAGAGTTTTCTCACAAATTTTTCTATTCCTATCATAGTGTCAAATTTACTCAACCTTTGGGTGGGGGCATATTTTAAGCCCTTATTTAACAAACTGACTTGAGTTTTAGTGAGGGTGACATCACTTAGATTAACTAATTGATCGTAATCTACTTTCTTGTGTGATGGTGACTGTGATTTCTCCTTATTTCTCCTTCCTCTTCGTGTTGATTTCTTCCTGAGTGTCTGTGTGCACCATATCTTTGTCTGTCCTGATGTTGTTTGAATTGAGTCAGTGTTTGTGTCCTGTGATAAGGATTCGGCCTTGGGTGTACCTTGGGATTCCACTCCCGTGATCTGTGTCTGTGCCTTAGATTGTATCCATGTTGTGTTGGGGATTGTGTCCGATCGGTTTCTCTTGGGGACGGTGTTCTGTGTCGTGTTTTGTGGTTGGGGGGGGGGTCTTGCCTAAAAATTGTTGTTCATTTAATACAGGGGTGCACAACCTGCGGCCCTCGATACCATTCTGTGCAGCCCCCAAACATCTGGTAAAAGACATGTAGGTCTATGTCTTATGGCTTATTACATGTATCTTTTATGAATTCTCCTATTAGATGGGAGTCCTAGAACTGTAACTAGACATTTATAGTATATACTGTACCTTCAATATGCCAAAAATACAGTATTTCAGTTGGTTATTCCCCTTTGAAGTTTTTCTTTCGGCCCTTGGAATTGGTTCAGGTTGACAATGTGGCCCCCAACCAGAAAAGGTTGTGCACGCCTGATTTAATACCTCAAATCTATTGTTAACTGGTATGGAATATCTCTGTTTTTGGCTTTGTTGTCCTCTGTTATCTCTGCTATTCCTATCTGTGGTCCTTTGTGTTTCCTGGTTTTCGTTATCGTGTGATGGAACTGCCTCTCTTTCTCTTTCTTTAGACCACACGTTATTGTATTTTTTACTTTTCCTGGTAATTATTTCTCTTTCTAGTTTGTCCAAACTCTTACATATACTTTCTACCCAAAGATTAAAATCTTCATCTTTTTGTACTGTATCCAATTTAGCCTTGATTGTATCAATTTGTATGGTAATATCGCTTAGTATCTGTGATCTTCTTTTTATAATCAATTCTAGTAGTTTTAATGACTGATTATGTAATGTTTCTTCCCATTCTTTCTGAAACTGTTCACTATAGAGATCTTGGGCTGGATTTTTAATAAGGCAGAGGCCATCAGGAGACTAAGCACCCACTCCATATCTACCTTAAGTGAGCCACCCAATATTGTCTTTTGCTATTTATCATTATTTCACCAACCACTGGGTAGAGCTCCTTCAGAGTAGTTATGGACATCTGGACTCATATAGAGGAGAAACGTAAGAGAGTGGAAACGTTTGACTTTAATTCTGAAGAATGTACTCTCAAGTCATCCATGAAAATACAGACAGAACTATTTAGAGACTTGGAATCACTACTAATAAGACAACTAAGACAGAGATGGGAAATCCAGTCCCTAAAACAGTATCTTGTCTGTGGTAGGGTGCCTAGAGGCCTCTGCCTTATTAGAAATCCAGCCCAAGATCTCTATAGTGAACAGTTTCAGAAAGAATGGGAAGAAACATTACATAATCAGTCATTAAAACTACTAGAATTGATTATAAAAAGATCACAGATACTAAGCGATATTACCATACAAATAGATACAATCAAGGCTAAATTGGATACAGTACAAAAAGATGAAGATTTTAATCTTTGGGTAGAAAGAATATGTAAGAGTTTGGACAAACTAGAAAGATAAATAATTACCAGGAAAAGTAAAAAATACAATAACTTGTGGTCTAAAGAAAGAGAAAGAGAGGCAGTTCCATCACACGTTAACAAAAACCAGGAAACACAAAGGACCACAGATAGGGATAGCAGAGATAACAGAGGACAACAAAGCCAAAAACAGAGATATTCCATACCAGTTAACAATAGATTTGAGGTATTAAATGAACAACATTTTTTAGACAAAACCCCCCCACCACAAAACAAGACACAGAACACCGTCCCTAAGAGAAACCGATCGGACACAATCCCCAACACAACATGGATACAATCTAAGGCACAGACACAGATCACGGGAGTGGAATCCCAAGGTACACCCAAGGCCGAATCCTTATCACAGGACACAAACACGACTCAATTTAAACAACATCAGGACAGACAAAAATATGGTGCACACAGACACTCAGGAAGAAATCAACACGAAGAGGAAGGAGAAATAAGGAGAAATCACAGTCACCATCACATAAGAAAGTAGATTACGATCAAATAGTTAATCTAAGTGATGTCACCCTCACTAAAACGCAAGTCAGTTTGTTAAATAAGGGCTTAAAATATGCCCCCACCCAAAGGTTGAGTAAATTTGACACTATGATAGGAATAGAAAAATTTGTGAGAAAACTCTGTTTGAAAAAATATTTTCTGAAGAACCCTATAATGAGACATACCCAAACTAACGTGTACTTATCTACATACGAACCTAAAAAGTAAATCGAAAAAATTTCCTAGGAATAAGTTAAGTCAGGAAATTGAAGCTTTTAAAAAAAGTGTGGAGAATGACATAAAAAAAATTAAAGAGACACCGAGAAGGAATAATTTAACATGGGGCGAAATTTAGGCCATTAAAGAGCTTCAAAAACAAAACAATATCACTATACGCCCAGCCGACAAGGGGGGAGCTATAGTGATATTAAACTCAGAACAATATAATAAAGAGAGCTTGAGGCAGCTGCATGACATAACTACATATAAAAAGCTGTCAGCCGATCCCACTGAAGAGTTCAATGAGAAATTGAAGAAAATGAGCACACGAGGCCTAGACGGGGCATCCTGACAAAACATGAATTTATGTATATAACAAATAGTCCAAGAAGAATACCAGTGTTCTATCATTTGCCTAAACTACATAAGGATCCCCAAAATCCCCCGGGACGGCCAATTATCTTGGGAATCTGATCAATTACATCGAATTTATCACAGTATATCGATAAGATACTACAACCGACTGTGAAAAAAATGAGATCATATGTCAAAGACACTATACAGATGATAAAAATTGTTGAGAAAATGAAAATGGACCAAAATTGGATAATAGGTACACTAGACGTACATTCCTTGTATACTATAATTGACCATAATAAGGGTGTAGAAGCAATGGCCAGACCGCTGCAAGAAAACAGTGATATTAAAATGGAACAAATAGAATACCAAAAAGAATTAGTAACATTCATTCTCTCCCACAACTACTTTTATTATGACTCCGCCTTCTACCTGCAGACGCAGGGGACTGCCATGGGCATCAGATTCGCCCCGAGTTACGCCAATTTATTTATGGCAGATTGGGAACAGGAGGTCATCAAACCCAAACTGGGGGCGGATCTGGTGCTCTGGCTGAGATATATCGATGACATCTTTTTTGTCTGGGCAGGAGGTGAGGAGTCTCTGAAGACGTTTTTAGAGGACTTTAAAATCAATGATAGGAATTTACTATTTACGTCAACAATCAGTAAAGATAAAGCAGAATTTTTGGACTTACAGATAAGTATAGAAGGGGAGGTCCTAATTCCAAAAAACTGTGAACAAAAACAGCTACATATATTATGATAGCTGCCACTTGCCAAATTGGCTATTGACAATTCAAAGGACAATTCAAAGGGATTAATAGGAATTGTACTAAACAAGTGGATTTTGAAATAGAAGCCGAAAAAATGAGAACACAATTTTTAACAAAACAATACCTAGTACATTTAATAGATGAAGCCCTTGATAAAACAAGGAACTTAAATAGAGCCATTTTTTTTGAGGACAAAACGGAAATAAAAATAGAAACAGAGGAAGAAAGGAAGAATAAGATACGTATGATTTTGCCGTACAATGTAAAATATAGAGAAGTACGGAAAGCTATACAAAAACACTGGCACTTGATTTTGAAGGATAAAACCATAGGTACATTATTAACCACTACCCCTTTAATCACCAATTTGGGCCATAAAGTAGCCCCTACAGTAAAAAATCATAATACACAAAGTGGCAGCATCCAGAAATGGATGGGTATTAAAGGTTTTTACAGGTGTGGTAAATGTTCAAATTGCAAGATAACTACTTTCCCAAAAAAAACAACAACAGTGAAATCATCCAGTAGCACATATACACACGAAATAAAGGAACATTTATCATGTAATTCAACAAATATAATATACCTTATTAAATGCCCGTGTAATAAGCAATATGTTGGCAGAACCAAAAGGACCCTGAAAAAAAGAATTTCGGAGCATATAAGTAACATCAAGAAGGGTTACGAGCAACACACCTTATCCAACCATTTTAAAATGGCGCATAATAAGGATCCAACAGGCTTAGTCTACACGGCCCTAGAACGGGTGGAGAGACATTGGAGGGGAGGTGATCATATAAGTCGGATGTCCCGAATAGAATCAAGGAGGATTTTTGACTTTGACTTTGTGGTACCCAATGGTCTGAATGCGGATTACGAAATCTTTGGCTTCCTGTAGTTGGTGGATGTTTTTCACTGACAGGAAGACCCAGGGGTCTATATTGCACTCTGGGTCTCTTCTTAGTGATAAACATTCACCATATGCATCTTATCCTAGTATCTTCTCGACACAGTGTATCCCAAAAAAATTTAATATAAAAGCATCAGAAAGTGTAAAGAGAGGAATAATTGTGGACATAATGTATCAAAGAATATTATGCACAACAATAGTAATAGGACCAAGGCAATCTAAATAGAGTTAATAGCCTTGATATCATTTGGGTTTTATTTTAAAGAAAGAGATTTATTGATACAGAGAGATACAAGATATTACACAATATGTGGCCCATACAATCCATTCCAGGATTTCTGAATGACTCAATGCTGTCCGAACAGAGACTATAAATCACCGATAGCAATGCGGTGGGAGCTTTACCACTGAGGAAGGGACGCACTGGTCCCGAAACGCCTTTGGTGCAAAAGACCACCGCAACGGAACAAGCTTGATACCTGCAGGAGCGCTCCTGACCCTGTCACCTTACCAGAGGACACACTGGGCAGCGATACCCCCGACACATCACAGGTCCGTAACAGCAGCGCCAGAGGAGGTAAGGTACTCCGTGCAGCTAAACGACGTGGGACACCACTGGTAGTCAGCGGAGCAGTAATCCTCATACAAACAGGTACTGCTGTAAGCTATGCAAAGGAGGGTGCTGCATTGCATTATGGTGATACAGGGATAACGAAAGGACTGTAACACAGTGATATACAGCAAGACAGCTTCCTTATATGCAATTCTGAGAATACAAAACTACACTGTATCTGGGAGCAATAGTGCCCCTTAAGCAGAGAAATCAAAGGCTCGCATTGAGTACTGTGTGCTACTGCCTAATAGATTTTTGGTGAATGTGGTGGTGAGCTTTTGATTAGCGGTTATCACCATACTTCTCCAATAAGATACATATGGAGTATTAATGATATTAACAATGTATGTGTAATTTTACATTTTTATACTGGCGATATAGGATATATTTTATATATATTTTTATACTGGTGATATAAGATATATTAAGGATTCTTTGTGTGATTAATAAATAGGAGCATTTTATTTTATCTTATCTCATATCCTCAATCTCTTAAACCAGTGGGAGGTGTGCTCGTCCCAATTTAGATTTATACAGTCCATTATGCGTTCTGTCATAGAATTGCGTTATGGTCCGTGGTAACGGAATCCATGACGCAATTCACCTTTTACCAACAAACAAAGTGTGAATGAATTTCATAAGCGGAAATTCACTCATCTCTAGTTATGGTTATGGTTGTCCATATCATATATACAAGAAGATGGATAACATACCAGGTTTACATATATAATTATATACATATATAATTATATCATGTTTAGTGTTTATTTAAAAATATGTTAACATTGGCCTTATGGTTGCCTTCAACAGGCAATAAATGTAGCTACGCCTAACTGGCATAGTTATATTTATACAGTTGCAGAACTACTAACGGCCCTTTGAAACCATAAGGCTGACGTGGCCCTCGTCAAGAATGAGTTTGACACCCCTGGTATATATAATAAGCCTTATTTGAAAAATTACCATCCATACTTAACTATCATACCTCTCTACATTCAGAGAAAGGAAAAAAGGACAAAGTACCAATATTTTTTATAAAAATCTCCAAAAATTACCAAACCACACAATAAATTAAAAGATAATGTTAGAGATGAACGAACCTGTCGAGGTTGAGTTCAGGTGTGCAGAATTTTTCAGAAATTTTGGTTCGAACCAGAATCAGACTGGCTCCAATTGCACTGGAATGTATATAACAAAAAGGTTGCGTGACAAATGTCGTCTTGTAGCCCTAGCCTTACTGTGCATCAGTAAGACAGGCAGTTGATAAGCGTTACTCTTAGAATCAGTTCACACTTCAGTTTTTGGACCTGTAACTGACAAAATAAGTGAAGTGTGAACTCAGCCTTACAGGTCAATGTTAGCATCAGATATAAAGGACTTAACTGTGCAGTGGCCCAAGATTATACTATAGAGTGAAAGAGCGCTCTCCTTTTACACCATCTGCTGATTCCACATAGATTGCTAGAGAACCTGTTCTGTTACAATCTGATACAAGTATGGGGCCCATAATAGACTGGAGAGAGTGTCAGCAGTAAGTTTGTGTTGATATGACTGTTTATTTTTCCCTTCTTCTGATCCCTCACAAGAACAACCCCCAAAAAATGGATCCTGTCTTTTGAGCATCTGTCTTCACACAGTCAGCATTTGGTCAGTAACTGATTAGTATTGCTGAAGCCAAAAAAAACAGGAGTGCATCCAAAACAGAGATGACACGTGACTGGAATATTTGCATGTCTTCTGAGTTTTGTACCCACTCCTGCTTTTGGCTTCCAAATCATGAGCAAATCCTGATGCAAAATAACGACTGTGAGATAGAGGCCTTTTGCGGAATTTGCATGAGTTTTGGCTATTTGGCTCTGAAATTGGTTTTATTCAGATGGGAAAGGAAGTCCAGCATGCAGGCCCTTAATGGCCTGTATCACACGGTCAGTATTTGGTTAGATTTTTGCATCAGTATCGTTAAGGCAAAAACAGGAGTGAGCCCAAAATAAAGATACCATGTGATAGAATAATTTGCATGTCCTCTGTATTTTGGACCCACTCCTGATTTTGGTTCCCAAATCATAACCAAATCCTGATGCAATATAATGACCATGTGATAGAGGCCCTATGGATGCTCCAAAGACAGGATCTATTGTGTTTTTCATTTTTCCAGTCTAACAGATCAAAAGAAGGCTAAAAGAAACGGTGATGTCAACAAGGCAAAACACGGACACTAGTGGCCCCGTCACAGAGTGGTGAGGGTGGAAACAGCATGAGGAGTCAACATATTGGCCCAATCACACAGTGGTGAGAGAGGCAACAGCATGAGGAATCAACACAGTGGTCCAGTCACAGAGTAGTGAGTGTGGCCACAGCACGAGGAGTCAACATAGTGGCCCAGCCACATAGTGGTGAGGGTGGCAACCGCATGAGGAGTCAACATAGTGGCCTAGTCACAGCGTGGGGACGTAGGGGGCAACAGCAGTGGCAGTAACAGCACACGATGGTGGGTGGCAGTAGGAGGAGATGGCAGTAGAGGCAGCAGGTGTGTGGCATCAGGCAGCTGGCAGCATCAGAATAGTGGCTGAAGCAGGTGGCCAGAAGAAACAAGCCTTTTTTCACAACGTTTTGGTGTGGCACCCAGAATGATCTAGTCTGATGCATCAGGCACTGGTGTGTGGACTTACTGACTGATCTAAGCCCGATGCATCTTTACAAAGCTCTTGTCTCTCAACATTTTGGGTGGAAAGGCGAGTTCTCCTTAGGGTAACTATGCCCCCTGCCGAACTAAACACCCGCTCTGATGCCACACTACTGGCCAGGCAGGAAAACTTGTCCAGGGCAAACTCAGTCAGTTGCGGCCACAAATCAAGTTTGGCTGCCAAGTAGTGCAGTCCACATATTCCACACCTGCTGGTTCAGGTTCTGCTTAATGTCCTCCTGCTGCTGCTGGTGGGTGGTTTCTTCAGTAGGTGGGCGAAAAAAATAGATCATTAGAGAATCCAGACTTAAAGTTGCTGCTGATTGAGCTGGTGCTGCTCCTGCCCCACCCACCTCCCTACAGCAGTCATGGCAGTGGAATGTGAGTACAGAGGGCCTCCCGGTTCAGACCTTCATGAAGATGGGCAATGGCAGACATAGGCAGCGGCCAACTGACTACATAGGATGTCTCAAAAGTAGGCCCCTATTTTGGACAGGTAGCGAGGGTCTAACATAGTGGAGAGCTAGTGGTCATCCCTCTGCCAAATGGTGATAATACAGCTGTCACTACGCAAGCAACTCAGCATTCATCTGGCCATTTGTGCAGGAGACTCGGAGGGACTACCTGCCTCTATCTCCACTGCATACTGCCACGGTGTGTCGGGGTCATCTGCCTGGTCTTTCTCATCACACCCTTTAGCTCTTCTTGCTCCTCTCCTGTCACTTGTGCAGAAAAACCACCCATTTCTCTATACAGTAGGCATAAGCGAACTTCTGTTATGGACTCTGTTATCATGGAACATATAGGAATTCTATGACGGAATGCACCACGGTAGCCTGAAACATTCCGTTTTGCATTCCATCATAATAGAAGTCTACGGGCAGCATGATGGATCTGTCCGGTTTCCGTTATGTAGGAGTTTTACAAACAGATAACAAATTGAGCAAATGCATTACAGAAAGACAACTGTTAACAGCAAGACAGTCAAAAAATCTAAAAGATATGTTTGTCCACAGTGATTATATAGCAGATTCAGAGGTAAGAGAAGGGAAAAAGAAAATAGGCTCATTTCCTTGCGGATCATGGAAGGCGTGTCGCAACATGGAGAGAAGTAACAACTTCATGGATAGGGATAAAACCCGAACGTACGAAATCAGGAAGTATATTTCCTGTTCATTATCAGGGGTAATCTATTATGCCACATGCTCATGTGATAAAATCTATATTGGGCTTACCACAAGAGAATTGAGGAAAAGAATTCGGGAACATGTGAGAGATATTGAGAAGGCATAGGAAGAGGAGGATTTAACAATTTGAAAACCATTCCCAAACATATTAAGTTATTCCATCACAGTAATCCTAATTTATTAAGATTCAGAGGTATCGACATGATTAATTTGGGAATAAGAGGTGGGGATAAGGGTAAGAGGCTGGCACAGCTTAAAAGTAAATGGATCTAAAGATTAGGCACCAAGGCACCGCATGGTCTCAATGAAAATTTAGGATTCAGCTCGTTCTTGTAGTTAGCAGTAGTATTTTTTATGGGTTAGGGAATTGGTGTTACATTATTTTAAAGTTTAAGGTGTTTTTATATTTATAATTTTTTTTATTTCAGGCTATTGTAATTGATCGGTGAGCTTCACTATTAACTGGGAAGTATTGGAGATCCGACTGAAAAAAGAGTTAGAATACATCAGGAAAGAACATGTTAAAGGAAGGAAGAAATCTGTCACTTGAAAGCACAAGTCACTTGGTTATTTTGTTTATTGGCTTTTTTTTTTACTATCACACATCATAAATATTTGCTTTATCACAATAACATTGTTCATTATGAATGTTTGCACATTTATTATTGGATTTATTCTTAAATTATGAATTTGCACTAATATAAGAAAATTATTAAATTTGGTCACTTTGATATATATACAGCATTTTGCACTTTAACTAGAATTAAACAATTGGACTATTTAGCACTTAAATTTTAGTGATTTGAATTTTTATCGTATTTGTAATTAGATTTTTTTATAGGATATTAATAATTTATAGCATATTCACAGACTAATGTTAGTAATTTTAAACTTAAATCATGTTCGTAATTGGATTTTTCATAGGATATTAACAATTTAAGTATTGCGGCCTTGTTATATACATTTTTCACTTTATTCATATCCCCTAGAAGCAGTTTGGATCTAGTGCGCCTGACAATCCCCTAGCCCGGGTGTTTCCTCAGATCTCCATGGAGGCAGACGCTGGCGACGGTCTTCCACGCCCATAGGACATGAGATTGCCTTCTCTGGCGTCGCCTTTGGGGTAAGGGTGGAAGCACTAATGACTTGGTCACAGGTGATTCGTTATGCGCTGCAAGAGATCATGAAGATGCTGCATACTCAGGGCCGGCGCCAACGTTAGGCGAACTAGGCATTCGCCTAGGGCGCCGGCCTGCTGGGGTTGCCCTGGTCGGCTTACCCTGTCTGGGGCTGCAGCGCTGGGCGAGCAGCTCTTGATCCACCCCCAGCGCCATTACAGGGGGGACAGGAGGTGGAGGTCCTTCTTAAATATGGCAGAGCAGGCACCCGCTCTGCCAGTAAATTACCGGAGGAGAGGAGGCTGGCGGCAAGGGAAGCTATTCTAGCAGCTCCCCACTCCTTCCTCGCGCGCTCTCTGTGATGCCGGGAGCCAGAATATGACGTAATTCCGGCCCCGGCATACTAAATGGCGCACTGGAGGACTGAGGAGCTGCACCACACTGGACCCCAGGGAGTGTTTGACTGAGTGAGTGTCTGCCTGTGTGTGTCTGTCAGTGAGTGAGTGTATGTATGTCAGTGAGTGAGTGTATGTCTGTCTGTCAGTAAATATCTGTGTGTCTGTCATTGAGTGTGTGTGTATGTCAGTGAGTGAGTGTTTGTCATTGAGTGAGTGTGTGTGTGTATGTATGTCTGTCTGTCAATAAGTTTGTGTGTTTGTCAGTGAGTGAGGGTATATCTGTCAGTGAGTGTGTGTGCATATGTCTGTCATGAGTGTCTGCGTGTGTGTCTGTCTGTCAGTGAGTGTATGTGTCTGTCAGTGAGTGTATGTGTGTGTGGGTTTGTCAGTGAGTGTGTGTATGTTTGTCAGTGAGTGTCTGTGTGAGTGTATATATGTGTGTTTGTCAGTGAGTGAGTGTCTATCATTGAGTTTCTGTGTGTTTCAGTGGGTAGGTGTATGTTTGTCAGTCAGTGTCTGTGTGTGTCTGTCAGTGAGTTTCTTTATGTGTATATCAGTGAGTGAGTGTGTGTCTGTCAGTGAGTGTCTGAGTGAGTGTGTGTGTGTCTG
Organism: Bufotes viridis; assembly: GCA_033119425.1. Taxonomy (NCBI): domain Eukaryota; kingdom Metazoa; phylum Chordata; class Amphibia; order Anura; family Bufonidae; genus Bufotes; species Bufotes viridis. Next base: position 205,394,065 of record CM065593.1, on the reverse strand, counting down.
TCTGTCAGTGAGTGTATGTGTGTGTGTGTGTGTCTGTCAGTGAGTATGTCTGTCAGTGAATTTCTGTGTATGGCATTCAGTAAGTGTCTGAGTGAGTGCATGTCTGTCAGTGAGTGCGTGTCTGTTTGTCAGTGTGTGTGTGTGTGTCTGTCAGTGAGTGAGTGTATGTCTGTCAGTGAGTTTCTGTGTGTCAGTGAGTGAGTGAGTGAGTGAGTGTATGTGTGTCAACGGGTGTGTCTGTCAGTGAGTGAGTGACATGAGGGGGTGGCAAAATGGATCTTTGCCTAAGGCGGCAAAAATCCTTGCACCGGTCCTGTGCATACTTCCGTTAGCGGTCACATGACAACACTGCAGATTTCTCATTGGCCAGCAAGACCTTTTTAATGAAGCCCCCATGACCCTTTTAAACCACTCCTCCTGAAGAAGCAAGGCGGCGAAACGCGCAACGAGGAGAGGATCGGCCACAATTCCTCCACTGCCGTATAGGTAATAGTTGTTTCCTTACATGTTAGATGTGGTGTGCTAGTCTGTATTTTCCAAGTTAGTCTCTGGTTCAGGATTTAGAGAGGCTGTTATCCGCCACCTGTAGGAATGATTGGATATCTATCAGGTCTCTGGTATATAAGCTACTAAAAGCGCTGCAATACATGTATAATAAGGAAAAATTAGTTTAAGTATAATGCTAATATATTTGCTGTATTTGTGGGAGGGGAGGCTGATTACAAGGCTATTTATATGCACCTGTGGGCCCAGGCTGGCTGATTACTAGGCTATTTATATGCATCTGTGGGCCCAGGCTGACGCCGGTTCAGCTGATTTCACTACCTCTGGGTTAGCTCTAGGATACAGCAGCATGGTATGGAGGCTCCTTACGACTGAGGGGCGGCAGAATCTCTCAGGAGGGCGGTGGTATTCATGGTAGGATCTGAGTGGTTTGCATGGGACCCACGCTGCTGTCCGCGACATGTAGCGCTCTGGGATGAAACAGAGTTTGGGCGCTAATGGTCGAACGTTGGTTACTAGTATTGTTTATCCGGCTATTCAGAGGCCTGTGGGGGCCATTGCATATAGTTATTGGGGTAGCAGGTGATTAAAGTAGGTATGGTCGTATGGTTTCTGATACCTGGTTTACATGCAGGGTGCGTGTCTGCAGTTGGCTCAAGCTATGCATGCTGTGTTTAAGTGATGGTAAATGCGTATCATTGGTCGTTAAAAAACAAAATAAAAATACACAGCAGCATCGAGGCTCGTTCATGCCTGGGCAACGGCAGAAAGCGCTAGGCCAGTACTGGCATTCACGGCAGAATCGGACTAGTTTACACAAGACCCACACTGCGGTCTGCAACTTGTAACACTCTGGGACGAAGCAGAGTTGGGCGCTAATGGTCAAATGACTGTTTGTATTCTTGTCCGGCCGTTTAGGGGCTTGTTTGGGGGCTATTGCATAGTTATTAGTGTAGCATGCACCTAGAGTGGGTATGGTCGCATGTTTTTGATACCTGTTACATACGGAACGCGTGTCTCCAAGCTACGCACGCTGTGTTTAAGTGGTGGTATTTTATTTATTTTTTGGAAGGGTCATGTATCAATGGTCGTTTAAAAAAAATTAAAAAATAAATAGGTTGCATGTTTGCTTTCTCCTGTTCTATATGTGGGGCGCACGTCCGCAGTTAGCGCCAGACATGCAAGGTGTTGTTAAAGGTGTATCAGTGGTCTGAATATGGGGGCACTAGCAGATTTGGTCAAGGTGTCTGTATTTCAGTTCTGATGCTGTTATATGTTAGTGTGTTTAATCTATAAACAGTATTTAATGGGCAGGCATGTGTCAGCAGTTCCATGCTACATCTATAGGTGCACTATATGTCAATTAATTAGCGTTGCATCAGGGTTTATGTTCAATCACGTTTATGTTTTCCTTCGGCAAACACGAGGTGGTGTTGTGACCATCGTTCCAAAAAAATATATATATCCTGTAGCAACATGTGAAGGTTCGTTCGCGCCTGGGCAATGGCAGAAGGTGCCAGGCGAGTGCTGGCTTTCACGGTAGGATCGGACTTGGTTACACGGTCCGTGACTTTTAGCCCTCTGGGGCGTAGGGGGTTGGGCGCTAATGGTCGAATGATTATGGGTAGGATTGTTGCCTTCAAAGCTACGTTCGTGTATCTGCATTTACAGTTTGTCCTATACTCCATTCACTACTAGAGCTGCGTTCATGCGTCTCTAGATTGCATTCATACGGCTGCTTTTTATCATGCTCTTCATGCTCACACTCAGAGCTGTGCCCCTACCATGTTTTAGGCACTACTCACATCCAGAGCTGCATTCACTCACCTGTTCTTACATCATGTGTTATACTCTGCTTCCACTTATAGCTGCATTTTCCTTTTTTTCGACATCATGGTTACTCAGTATTTTCAGTAGGGCAGTCAGCACACCGCTCTGACACTGCTCTCCCGATAAACATAGCTGCTTTATTTTCAGGCTTGCGTTTATTTCCTCGTTGGTTTGTTACATTCCATAGGCCTACTTTTTCTGTTTACTTTTGGGGGTGGGGGGGGGGATTTGTGTTTTAGTCCTGGTTTGCATTTACTCAGACTGGTCTCCTTTACTTTTGGTTCAAATTCACTCAGATTGGTCTCTTGCCCCAGTTACCAAATAGCTCCTCAGCGGTCAGTGGGCCAATAGGAGTACATTTCCTACCTTGTTTTCACCAATCGTTAATTTGTTCGTCACGATAAGGGTCTTCTCTTAGCGAACTGCAAGGCCTCTAGCTCTTGGTTTTCTCCCATCTGTTCAATTTCATGGTTCGTAGTTGGTTTAATGTTTATTTATGCACGTGGTTCACATCACTAATGTCTATGCATATCCCATTGGGTAGTGGCTCATGTTTTGACTACTTATCGTCACTGTAAGGTCATTCAGTTCAGTCTCATGGCTTCGGGGGTCCGATGATCGCTTCGGCCTCATGGCTCCGGGGGCCCTTTCACGGTTCTTCATGTTGTTTGTTAGGGGTACAATATGGTTGTAGGCTGTTTAGTGTCTTAGGTTCTCTGTCAGAGGGGATCATGGTTACGCAAGTCTCCAAGTCATACTGGTGCTGCATAAGGGTTTGTTTAAAAAAAAAAATATCTGCCATATGACTCCGCCATTAGAGTCGCGCACGCATGGCTTCTCCGATTAAGTGTTACACATATGACTCTGCCATGAGAGTTTCTCACATATGGCTCCGCCATTAGAGTCTGTCACGCATGGCTTCTCCGATTAAGTGTTACACATATGACTCCGCCATTAGAGTCTCCCACGCTTGGCTCCACCATTAGAATCTCTCACGCATGGCTTCTCCGATTAAGTGTTACACATATGACTCCGCCATTAGAGTCTCTCACGCTTGGCTCCACCATTAGAATCTCTCACGCATGGCTTCTCCGATTAAGTGTTACACATATGACTCCGCCATTGGAGTCTCTCACGCTTGGCTTCGCTATTGCAGTCTCTCACGCATGGCTTCTCCGTTAAGTTTACACACATAACTCCGCCATTCGAGGTTGGCCACAGGTAGGTTCCATGTCTTTTTTTCGCCACTCGGGCTGAGGGTGTTGGTGTCGGGCCTAAGTCCTGGGTGTTGGTCCGTCTTCCAGTAGGAGGTACAGTAATAAGGCGCAATTTACAGAGTCTCACGTCTACAGACACGACAAGTCCTATCACTACTACAGGCACAGCATACATAGTTTTCACGACCTTAAGCTTGTTTCCTATCACAACTGCAGGTTTAGCGTGTACGTTCTCTGTCCTCATCACAGGCAACATTAGCTCGTTAATTGTAATAGCCATGTATTCGTGTGGATGGTTCCCCAGGCCTGGTGAGTTTACACATTCTGCTTAATCTACTACTAGAGAAAGAACATGGCGTATGCCGTCTAACTTTTGGGCCCTTTATATATAAAAAGGTGTGGCCTAGGGAATAAGTAGAGGTGTAGTTGTTTGCAACCAGGAACAGCTGGTGTCCAATCATGGCCCTCTGCGAATGCTTGGAATTCATTTATGTGCACATGACAAAGAGGTAAGGTAGATGGAAGTCACTGTGATATGTACGGTATATTCCGCACCTTCATGAGGAAATGTATTTTACGTTTAAAAGTGGGTGTAGTAACGGTATGTATATATTTTGTCGATAGAGAGGATAGACGGCTCAACTTTTCAATGCCAATGACATAGGTGCAGAGGCTGCTGTGTCTGGCTCACCCAGTCAGAAAGAGAGTATACATTTTAAAGGAGTTAGCAGGCAACACTCATATTTGGGGTTTGCTGAAAATATTAGTATGTTTATTTAATTAAAAAAAATTAAAATGTTTAAAATATTAGATACTAGACTAAACAATAAATATGGTGATAGGTATATAAAAGAGAAAATGAGAGATAGGCTATGTTGTGATTGCTAGATCTGGTGCCAGATAGTGTATAGTGGAGAAATGTCGTGTAGTGATTGTTGAATATGTCACAATTTGAGTTTGATGTGATCTCTTTGTATGTAGAAGTAACAAGGGTTCTAATAGTATATAATCATACAATAATTTCTTAAAATTTCTTAAAAATGTCACAGTCTTTTAAAATGAAAAAAAGTATATAAAAAAAAATGAATTAAAAAAAATAAAAATATGAAAAAAAATATATAGAGAGTTCTTATGACTGCCACACTGATTAGGTCCCAATAGTGATTCTATAGGTTAGTGGCTGGAGGATTCCTTTGTTAAATAGTAAAGTTTTCTTTGGATGTTTTGTCTCCAGATATCTATCTACGGGGTCCGGTGGATAGATCAGGATTCACTTAACCATCTGCTGGGATTGTTCACTGTGCGGCTGCTGGTGGTGTTCTCCTTGTAGCAGGGGTCAGTCGGCTTTGGCGTCCTCGTGGATCATGCGCGCGATCCGTGCATCTGTTGTTAGACTTGATGGAAGTGCGTGGGTCACGAAGTTAGATTCCTGCTGGCTGCTTGGGTGAAGCTGTTTTCTTCTATATCGGAGTGTTCCAGTTGAAGATGTTTTCTCTATATTGAGCCGAGTCCCAGTAAATTATCGGAGCAGTTACATTAAAAGAAAAATACTCATATCCACTGGATCTTTTTGTAGTACGGATAACTGGAATAATTTAGGAATTTCTCTTTCTGAACTATACCTACAAATTTCCATATGTTGGCCTATACTTTTTCCTCCTAAAACAATGCCCGATGTCTCACTAACAGACATTCTGATACACCATACTAGAGGAATAATAGAGGAACTACCTATAAAAATGGGAATCCTTTTCTTTTCCAGCCTTATTCATCTTTCTTTGCACTTTACAAGATATCTTTATCTTATGATTGAATCTTTGAACATAAAAACAAAAAAACTCATATCCACTAGGTCCTATGGTTTACGGACTAGTGGAATAATTGAGACACTTTCATATTAAAGAACATGCGCTATTATACTCAATAACTACAACTGTCTAAATTGTATTCCACGTTGCCTTTTAACTCCATAAAGAGCTAACACTATTATGCTATAAATTCTCTTCAGGACACAAACTCAAATAGTATATGAAAGTGTGGACCATATTATTAATATAACCCAGCTAGCCACAAGAAAATATGCAACAAATGAAGGCAATTATCATCTTATTTGAATAATTAACCTTGTAACCAATCACCTAAGACTGCTACCCTACAAATATCTTGTTAACCACCCCAATCCTCTGCTTACTGATGAAGGGACAAGGTCCCGAAACGCGTTTGAGCGCGTGGAGGATTGGATAATAAATCTAACTTAATACAGCCCTGATAATTTACTGGGACTCGGCTCAAATATCGAGATAACATCTTCAACTAGAACACTCCGATATAGAAGAAAACAGCTTCACCCAAGCAGCCGGCAGGAATCTAACCTCGTGACCCACGCACGTCCATCAAGTCTAACAACAGACGCGCGGACCGCGCGCATGATCCACGAGGACGCCAAAGCCGACTGACCCCTGCTACAAGGAGAACACCCCCAGCAGCCGCACAGTGAACAATCCCAGCAGACGGTTAAGTGAATCCTGAGCCAGAGACAGTGCGGGACGCCGCACCTAGGCTCAGGACACAGTCTTTCATCCTCACAGATATTACACGGCCTGATCCACCGGACCCCATAGAAAACGTTACTATTTAACAAAGGAATCCTCCAGCCACTAACCTATAGAATCACTATTGGGACCTAATCAGTGTGGCAGTCATAAGAACTCTCTATATATATTTTTTCATATTTTTTTTTTTATTCATTTTTTTCATACTTTTTTTCATTTTAAAAGACTGTGACATTTTTAAGAAATTTCTAAGAAATTATTGTGTGATTATATACTATTAGAACCCTTGTTACTTCTACATACAAAGAGATCACATCAAACTCTGTATCAAATTGTGACATATTCAACAATCACTACGGATTTCTTCACTATACACTATCTGGCACCAGATCTAGCAATCACAACACAGCCTATCTCTCATTTTCTCTTTTATATACCTATCTCACTAATTTTCCTAACACCTATCACCATATTTATTGTTTAGTCTAGTATCTAATATTTTAAACATTTTAATATTTTTTATTAAATAAACATACTAATATTTTCAGCAAACCCCAAATATGAGTGTTGCCTGCTAACTCCTTTAAAATGTATATATTTTGCTCTAAACTAAGGTCTGCTCTTTTTGGCCTCTTTAGGCTGCCCTACCGCAGCAGTTATGGCATAACTGCACTGCGTGTTGTAGATAGGGTTAGATAGGTTTAGTACACCTTTCTGATAGCCGATCCGACCACAAGTATAATGCAAATATATTTGCTGTGTTTGTGGGAGGGGAGGCTGATTACAAGGTTATTTATAGGCATCTGTGGGCCCAGGCTGGCTGATCACCAGGCTATTTATAGGCACCTGTGGGCCCAGGCTGACGCCGATTCAGCTGATTTTAATTACCCACCCACACCATCCTACAGTCACTTCACATTTGGCCCCCTTTAGGCTGCCCTACCACAGCAGTTATGGCATAACTCCACTGCTTGTTGTAGATAGGGTTAGATAGGTTTGGTACACCTTTCTGATAGCCGATCCGACCACAATTGTGATAACATATTGATTATATTGTGAATCATGTGGCTGACTTGATGCCCCTTTTGAATATATTGTGAACACATTGTAATTAGTATGTTGTTTAAATGAAGTTTAATAAAATATTGATATTAATGATGGAGGCTAATGATACTCATTTTTGATGGTGGTGAATAGAAAATGTTGTGGGTACTCCGGTGATCAGATATTTATACGTAATTAAATGACCTTTTTTGTTGATAAATAACGGAAACCATGTAACGGTTCCACCCTTGCCCTCGCAGTTGGGTTGAAGACCTCAGAGGAGGACGTTGGCGCAGGACGCACAGTTTGAGAACGTGAAGGCGGCATTTCCGTCACCTGGCCAAGTTGCTTGTGTGGATGGGCATCAACCCCATTTACCCAATGGGCTGTAAAGGACCTATATTGTCCTTGACCTTAGTTAGAGCTCCACACGTCAGCGCTGCCATAAACTTTAGCAGACATAGACAGGCTCAAGGACTGGCCTGCCTTCTGTTCAACATACATGTGCAAGGCTGGTACAACCTTTTTGGAGAAGCAATGATGGCTTGGGACTCTCCACCTTGGCTTAACACAAGCCATCAGTTCTCTGAAAGGTGAAGAGTCAACCACACGGTAAGGGAGGGTAGTAGCAGCAACTTGGCCAGAAGCACATTCAGTTTCTGCATCCTTGAATGAGTGCACACATACTGTTGTTGTTTTTACAATTGCATTGGTGATCGATTGCTGACTAAATGAGTGACGAAGAGTAGGGGGGGGGGGAGGATCAGGAGCATCAGGACCAGAAGATGATGGGAAGGAAACATAACTACCTTCTGCTGAGGGGGTGGAGTCTTAACTGCTGGAAAAGGGGTGTGGGCCACTGAGAGATGCAGCAGTTGCTGCGTCAGGCTGTACCACTACAATAGTGCCACTGTTTTCCCAAGCCACTTTATGGTGATGCTGCATGTGTTGACACAGGGTCATGGTGCCAACATTGGCTTCCTGGCCATGCTTCACCTTTTGCCCACAGATTCTACGAATGGACACGCTCACGTCCTCTGGCAGCTTGATGAAAAATTCTTACACCAGAGAGTATGGCATTTTCCCCCCCACCACTGACTGCCTGCTGCCGTTGCCTCCGTGGTCCTGTGCACCATTGATTCATTTAGGACAGGTAGGCTCCTGAGTAGTGGACTTTCTACCTGGGCAAGTTTGGTTCCGGACCTCACACTGCTGCCACCCTGCTGACTCATGGCCACGCTAGCACCCTGCTGGCTCAGCCGCTGCCTCACACGTAAGCTGCCACCCTCATCCCCTGTTGATGATGAAGACCCCTCTTCACTCGGCTCCCATGTACGATCGGCTACATCATCATCCACTACTGTCTGCACATCACTGATGTCACCTCCTCCAGTCTCGGGGGCACATGCCTGACCACCACAACACCTGCTCCCACTCGACTCTCATTGTCGCTACTTGCCTGCCTACTGGAGGAAGCAGTGGATGGCTCCTCTATAACTTGGCTGGGCAGTAGCTGCTGAAACATTTTGGCCACTGCCCGTTCCCTTGGAAAGGCTTGGGACCTGTCTGTCAGACATACTATACTGTAACAGTAACTGTAAAATAGCAGTAGTGTAAGGGCGCAATTACACCCCAAAACAGGGATGAATGAATGTACTTATGTATAAAAGAATGTGAACACCACAAAATGTGTAGTATCAGGCCGCAATTTGACCCCAATTACACAATTAAGGTTTAAAGGATTGAATTATGTGAAAAAGAACGTGAGCACCCTAAAATCTGTAGTGTCAGGCCACAATTTCACCCCAGAATCAAGAATGAATGGATGTACTTATATATAAAAGAATGTGAACACCCCAAAATCTGTAGTATAAGATTGCAATTTCTCCCCAACTACACAATTAAGGAGGATTGAATTATGTATAAAAGAACATAAACACCCTAAAATCTATAGTATCAAGCCGTAATTTTACCCTAACTAGACAATCGAGTATCAACTTATATGTACTTATATGTAAAAGAATGTGAACCCCCACAAAATCTGTTATATCAGGCTGCAATTTCACCCCAATAATACAATTAGGGATTAAATAATTGAATTATGTGAAAAAGAATGTGAACACCCTAAAATTTGTAGTATGAGGCTACAATTTCACCCCAGAATCAAGGATGAATGGATGTACTTATATATAAAAGAAAGTGAACATCCAAAAATCTGTAGTATAAGACCGCAATTTCTCCCCAAAATTACAATTAGGGATTAAATAATTGAATTATGTAAAAATGAATGTGAATACCCTAAAATTTGTAGTATCAGGCTGAAATTTCACCCCAGAATCAGAATGAATTAACGTACTTACTGTATATATAAAAGAATGGGAACACCCCAAGATCTGTAGTATCAGACCCAAATTTCATCCCAATACCAGAATCAAGGATCTGGAATTACTTATGTATAAAAGAATTCAAACAACCTAAAATCAGTAGTATTAGAACACTTTTTAACTTCAATTACTGCAGCAAGGCGCAGTAGAATAGTCCCTATTAGCCAAGCTTTACACTGTTCATTTGGCCCCTGCTTTCTCCCAATAGTGTGGATAATGACTGTGACCAAAGTCTTTCCTAATTACTGTCCCTAGTGCCTGTAAAATCTCTCCCTGCACTGTAAAATGGCGAAGACTGGGCAGGAGGAGACTTCTTATAGGGCTGTGACATCACATGTGCTGTATATCTGCTTATTGGCTGGCTGCACAGCATTATGGGTGATCCTTTGTTCCCGGGCTTCTTACTTTCACTTTCTTACATGTGCAGCAGCCATTTTGGAAAAAATCTGATTCCTTACCGCGAAGCGTGAGGAAATTCAACCCAATTACAGAATCGAGAAGTAACAGATTTACTTATGTATAAAAGAATGTGAACACCCCAAAATTAGTAGTATCAGACCACAATTTCAACCCCAATTACAGAATCAAGAATTAACAGATTTACTTATGTATAAAAGAACATGAACACCCCAAATAAGTTGTATCAGGTCGCAATTTCACCCCAATTATATAATCAATGATTAACGTATTTACTTATTGTATGTATAAAAGAATGTGAACCTAAAATCAGTAGTATTAGAATACTTTTTAACCCAAATTAGTGCAGCAAGGTTAAATAGGATGGGTTCTCTATTAGCCAAGCATTACACTCTTCTATTGGACCCTGCACTGTCCCTATACTATGGATAAAGTCTCCCTATTATATCCCCACACTATCTCAGTGCTGACCCTGAACTGTTGAAAACAGATGTTTTTAAAACAAAGTCTTTCCTAATCACTTTCCCTAGTACTTGTCACATCTGTCCCTATGCTCTGTTCACTGGAAAATGGCGGAGGCCGGGCAGGATGAGGCTTTTCATAGGGCTGTGACATCACAGGGACTGGCTATCTGCTGATTGGCTGGCTGTACGGCATTATGGGTGATCCCTCGCTCCTGGCCTTCTTACTTTCACTTTCTAACATGTGCAGCAGCCATTTTAGGAAAAATCTGATTCGTTACCATGAAATGCGAGGAAATTCGGATTTGTGAGTAGTCAAATTTTTCCCGAAATTCGGATTGAATTCCACTTCATCAACTTCGATTCATTCTACACTAATACCTTATTTAGGGAACTTGTACATTTATAATACAGAAGTTGGCCACAAATTTCCCTATTATAACTATGTACTATTATATACTATAACTGTCCCTACACACAGTAGAGGAGCGCCTCCCTGCATTGACGATATCAAGCATTTACTGCTTGCACATGCATATCTCCCCGCAGCTAATTAATTACTCTGAGAATACAGCAGAAAAGCTCACTGACAGAAATATATATTTAATTTACAGATATTATTCTACTGTCCCCACTATGTGAGGCAGAAGTGAGGGCAAATGCCCAGCACCTCCCAGCACATCTTCCTAGTCAGTACTGCACTATACTGTTTTAGGAAGACAGATGTGCCATTTAAGAGAAAGCTGCTAAAGGGACATTTCTTGCAAAGTTTTCTAGTATAAATATACAAAATCTCTAAATAAAAATATTAGAAAACTGTTCCTTATCTCTTTCCTACAAATTAGCAAAAAAAAAAAAAAAACACTTGAACCACTTCGGGACACAGTTACAGTATCTCACAAAAGTGGTTACACCCCTCACTTTTTTGAAAATATTTTATTATATCTTTTCATGAGACAACACTGAAGATATGACACTTTAACACAATGTAAAGTAGTCAGTGTACAGCTTTTATAGCAGTGTATATTTGGTGTACCCTCAAAATAACTCAACACACAGCCATTAACCGTTTCTACCCTAGGACAGTTTTCACCCTCCTGCCCAGGCCATTTTTTGCAAATCCGACATATGTCACTTTATGTGGTAATAACCATGGAACACTTTTACTTATCCAGGCCATTCTGAGATTGTTTTCTCGAGACACATTGTACTTCACGACAGTGCTAAATTTGAGGCAATATATGTTTCCTTTATTTTAAAAAAGAATACCAAATTTACCAAAAATTTGGAAAACTTCACAATTTTCTAAATTTGAATTTCTCTACTTTTAAGACAGACAGTAATGCCTCATAAAATAGTTATCAGTCATCATTCCCCATATGTCTGCTTTATGTTGGCATCATTTTGTAAATGTCATTTTATTCTTTTAGGACGTTAGAAGGCTTAGTAGTTTAGAAACCATTTTTTAAGTACCAATTCAGTTATAAAGTGATTTTTTTTTGGGGCTTACATAATGGAAACCACCCATAAATGACCCGATTTCAGAAACTACACCCCTCAAATTATTCAAAACTGATGTTACAAACTTTGTTAACCCTTTAGGTGTTCCACAAGAATTAAAGGAAAATGGAGGCGAAATTTCAAAATTTCATTTTTTATTCAGATTTTTCATGTTAATCAATTTTTTTTTTTTAAACACAGCAAGAGTCAACAGCAAACTAAACCTCAATATGCATTACTCTGATTCTGCAGTTTACAGAAATACCCCATATGTGGTGGTAAACTGCTCAATGGGCGCGTGGCAGTGGTCAGAAGGAAAGGAGCGCAATATGGATTTGGAGGCAGATTTTGCTAGATTGGTTTTTGGGCACAATTTTGTATTTGAAGAGACCCTAACGTACCCCTACAGTGGAAACCATCAAAAAGTAACCCCATTTTGGAAACTACACCCTTCAAAGAATATATTAGGGGGGTACTGAGCACTTTGACCCCTAAGCGTTTTCCAGAATTTGAAAACACTTGGCTGTGAAAATGAAAATTTTAATTTCTTCCAATAAAATGTTGCTTTAGCCCCAAATTTTTCATTAACAGGAGAAAAAATTCTTTTAAAACTACGCCAAAACAGCCTTTTTTTCACCTTGCCTCACAAAAAGTGGAATTCCAAGCGATCAAAAAGTCTTATGTACTCAAAAAGTCTTATCACTCAAAAAATAAAAACCAATGGCACCCATAAAACAATCTATCAAAATCTGTGCTGCAAAAGCCATATGGCGCTCCTTCCATTCTGAGTCCTGCCATGTGCCCCCACAGCAGTTTATCACCACATATGGGGTGTTGCCGTATTCAGGTGAAAATGGGTAACAAATTATGGGGCAGTTTACAACCACATATGGGGTGTTGCCGTATTCAGGAGAAAATGGGTAACAAATAACAAATAATTTGTTACCCATTTTCTCCTGAATACGGCAACACCCCATATGTCGTGGTAAACTGCTGTGGGGGCAAATGTCAGGACTCAGAACGGAACGAGCACCATATGGCTTTTGCAGCGAAGATTTTGATGGATTGTTTTATTGGCGCCATTGGTTTTTATTTTTTGAGTGATTGTCTTATGTGGGGGCTCATTTTTTGCAGGATGCGGTGACCTTTTTTTTGTATCATTTTAGGGTACATAAGACTTTTTGATCGCTTGGAATTCCACTTTTTGTGAGGCAAGGTGAAAAAAAAGCTGGTTTTGGCATCGTTTTTAAAATAATTTTTTTACAGTATTCACCTGAGAGGGCATATGTCATATTTTTATAGAGCAGGTTGTTACAGACGCGGCGATACCCAATATGTCTATTATTTTTGAACAGAATGAAATCTTGCTTTTTCTGACATTTTCTGACTGCCCTATTTTTTTTATTTTTCTGGTGACTGTCTTAGGTAGGGTCTCATTTTTTGCGGGATGATATGACGGTTTGATTGGTACCATTTTGGGCTAAATACGCTTTTTTGACCGCTTGGTATCCTTTTTGTGAGGAAGGGGGCCAAAAATTGCTGTTTTGGCACTGTTTTTTTTTTTTACTGCGTTCACCTGACAGGGTGACTCATGTGACATTTTTATAAATCCGGTCGATACGGACGCGGCAATTTCTAATACTTATACTTTTATTCCTACTTTTTAAAAAAAAAAATTATTATTTAATTATGGGAAAAGAACGCTTTTTGTTTACTTGAAACTTTAATTTTTTTATTATGCAAAACTTTATTTTAACTTTTTTTTTTCAACTTTTGGGGGTCTGATCCCCTGTACAAAGCATTACAATACTTCTGTGCGAAATTGATCCATGGGGGCCCCACTCCCACCCCCCGCAGCCGCCCCAGTGGTGGATCCAGAGCCTGAACTTGAGAGGGGCACTTCCCCAGGCAATACGAGATCATGGGGCCCCTATGTCCCCGCCTACCCTCAAGCCATACCCACACACAGCCCCACCAATATATCACGCCCATATCTCTTACATCCAGTGACATCTCCTTTGATGTAGATGTTCTCTTTCTTCATCTTCTCCATTTAGACCAGACCACCATGATGATTTCTTTCAGCCATGTCATCTCTGCAGAGTTTGACAGACAGACATCTTAGTTTTCTACCCCCATCAGCCCCCATCAGACCTCAGATAAGCCCAAAGACCCCCAGTCAGCCCCCATCAGACCTCAGAACAGCCCAAAGACCCCCATCAGACCCCCAGTCAGCCCCCATCAGACCTCAGATTAGCCCAAAGACCCCCATCAGACCTCAGATCAGCCCAAAGACCCCATCAGACCCCCAATCAGCCCCCATCAGACCTCAGATCAGCCCAAATACCCCAAGTCAGCCCCCATCAGACCTTATATCAACATAAAGACCTCCATCAGACCCCCAGTCAGCCCCCATCAGACCTCAGATCAGCCCAAAGACCCCCATCAGACCCAATCAGACCTCAGATCAGCCAAAAAAAAAACAGTCAGCCCCCATCAGACCTCAGATCAGCCCAAAGACCCCCATCAGACCCCCAGTTAGCCCCCATCAGACCTCAGATCAGAAAGACGCCCATCAGACTCCCACTCAGCCCCCATCATTCAGACCTCAGAGCCCAAAGACCCCCATCTCAGGCCCCCAGTCAGCCCAGCCGCCCCCATCGGCGCTCAGCCTCAGATCAATAAAGCGGCAGGCAAGGGAGGGCCCAGGCCCCAACATGATACTTACCACCAGAAATTCTGCGCCGCCAAAAGCGTGGAACGTCAGGTCATAGTGCACCGCATATACTACGTCCTGACACTGTACATGCTCAGGTCAGGACAGTGAAGCCAGCGCTGGCCAGGGAGGGTAAGGGGTGGTAAAGGGGCGGGCCGCACGGATACCAGTCCAGGAGGCTAGCACTGGGCTCTTTCACACGAGCGGGTAATCTGCTGCGTGAAAGAGTGCCAAGCCCCCATAATGCCTCTCATTAGCCCCCATTATGCCTCTTATTAGCCCACATTATGCCTCTCATTAGCCCCCAAAATGCCTCTCATTAGCCACTATTATGACCCCAGCAGCCTCATTTTTTATAAAATAATAAACACTTACCTCTCCTGCTCCTGGATGCCGCCGCTCCTCGCCGCCAGAGATTTTCTTCCTCCTGATGTCAGCTCTCCGCTGTGCTCTCTGAACTGGCACGCACAGCGTGACATCACAAAGCGCATCACGCTGTGCGCAGACCTGCACAGCTGACAGCCGAGGACCAGGAAGCGGTAAGTACAGAGCGTTCACCACTTCCTGGTCCTCCGGTACTAATGAGCACTTCCAAAATGGAAGCACTTCATTAGTATTTGCCGGCCAGCGGGGCTCAACTTCGGCACAGCCAACGACCGTCGCCTCCATCTGCAAGGAGCCTCCTTGCTGTCTGCAGTGGCACGGTCGGCCGTGCGGCAGTCAGGGCTATCGGCCTAACAGGAATTTTCCCGGTAGGCTAGTCCGGCCCTGATTGTGACATATTGAAGCAGAGCATGATCCCCTTCCCTAGGAAAATTGGCTGCAGGGCAGTATTCCAACGTTATAATGACCCCAAACACACCTCCAAGATGACCTCTGCCTTGCTAAAGAAACTGAGAGTAAAGGTGCTGGACTGGCCAAGCATGTCTCCAGACCTAAACCCTTTTGAGCATCTGTGGGACATCCTCAAACAGAAGTTGGAGAAGCGCAAGGTCTCCAACATCCACCAGTTCCATGATATCGTCATGGAGGAGTGGAAGAGGATTCCAGTTGCAACATGTGAAACTCCAGTGAACTCCATGCCCAAGAGAGTTAAGCCAGTGCTGGAAAATAATGGTGGTCACACAAAATATTGACACTTTGGGCACAGTTTGGTCATTTTCACTTATGTGTGTACTCATTTTTGTTGTCAGTGGTTTAGACATTAATAGTTGTGTGTTGAATTATTTGTGTCATATAGTGTCATATCTTTAGTGTTGTCCCATGAAAAGATCTAATAAAATATTTACAAAATTATGAGGGGTGTACTCACTTTTGTGAGATACTGGGTAGTTTTCAACTTCCTGACAGGGCCAAAATGTGAAAACCTAATGTGTTACTTTATGTGTTAATAACTTTGGAATGCTTTTACTTATCCAAGCCATTCTAAGATTGTTTTCTCGTAACATATCGTACAATATTTAAGTAATAAATTTAGAATTTTACCTTTATACATAAAAAATCCCAAATTTTCCGAAAATTTTGACAAATTCACTATTTTCTAAACTTACATATCTCGGCTTTTAAGACAAATAGTAATACCTTATAAAATAGATATAAACTAACATTCATCATATGTCTATGTTGCCATTATTTTAAAAATGTAATTTTATTTGGATGTTTCAAAGCTTAGAATTTTAGAAACAATTTTGTAAATTTTCAACAAAATTTCTAAACCTGACCAATTCAGTTATGACGTCACTTTGTAGGGGCTTATATGACAGAAACCACCCAAAAGTGACTCCATTTTTTTTAACTCGTTTATTAACAGAAGAAAAAAAAGTACATTGATATATACATGTCTGCTACTCGTCTTAGTACAAACCAGTATAACAAATTTTATATTCAACCCACTGCACTTTTGCTGTCTCCTTGTATTGTTAAATGTCCTTAAATATCTTTCAGGTATTCCCATCAAGCTGAATAAACCGTGGAGTCTCAGGCTGCCGATATGGTTTGCCGCAGTCTCGAGGCAGAGTACTGTGTGTGGGGTGATTCCCACCACAGACCCCAGACTTTATAAAATTTTTGTGGTTTATTACGGTGTTTAAATATCAGTACTATATACGGTAGAATCGTTAATTTCTAACGATAATTTGTTTTCCCTTAGTCCTAACAGCAGCACATATGGGGGTTAACTGCCCCCTGTGGACTGGTAGGACCGGCGGAATTTTTAATGAGCCCAAGAATAGTGTTGAGCGAACAGTTCGAGCATCGTTCGGGTTCGTACCGAATTTTGGGGTGTCCGGGACCCGGACCCGAACCCGGACATTTTCAAAAAAGTTCGGGTTCGGGTTCGGGTTCGGTGTTCGTCGATTACTTCCCGCTTTCTGAAGGGCTGCACAGCAGCCAATCAGCTAGCGTTTTACTTCTTGCCCTAAGAGCCCATCACAGCCATGCCTACTAATGGCATGGCTGTGATCGGCCAAGTGTAGCATGTGACCCAGCCTCTATTTAAGCTGGAGTCACGTAGCGCCGCACGTCACACTGCTCTGACTAGTGTAGGGAGAGGATGCAGCTGCTGTGTTAGGGCGAGATTAGGAAGGGATTAACTTAGCCAAAACACTTAATGAACTGATCGATCAACAGCTGAGAATCATTGAACTTCTGCTAGTTACTTGCTCACTGGTTTTTAGGCTGCACATAGCGTTTTTCTGTCACTTATTTTCTGGGTTGATCGGCGGCCATTTTGTGACTTGTGGTGCACCAGAAGAAGCTGCCACCAAGTCCATCAATCCATCAATACTAGTTTTTTTTTTGCTATATCCTACATCAGGGGCTTGGCTGTGCTAATTGTCACCCCTAGAAACTCAGGACAGCAATTTCTATATTTTATTAAGGGGTTAAATACAATTGCCCAAATACCAATCCCCTAAATCTGGTGTTCCAGCTTTGGCTAGACAAGTATAATACTGTCTGCTGTCTGGCAAAGGATAGATTATTTTCTGGGGTGAAATTAACTTGCCAATATAGCAATACCCTGGATCTGGTGTCCCAGCAGTTGCAGGACAGATTTCATAGTATCCGCTTACACATATATTTTGTTCGGGGGTTAAATTAACCTGCCAATATAGCAATACCCTGGATCTGGTGTCCAAACAGTTTTCAAACAGCCAGGTGTCCAAATCTGGTGTCCAGATCTGGTGTCCAAACAGCCAGGTTTCATAGTGTCCGCTTACACATATATTTTGTTCTGGGGTGAAATTAACCTGCCAATATAGCAATACCCTGGATCTGGTGTCCCAGCAGTTGCAGGACCGATTTCATAGTGTCCGCTTACACATATATTTTGTTCTGGGGTTAAATTAACCTGCCAATATAGCAATACCCTGGATCTGGTGTCCAAACAGTTGCAGGCCAGATTTCATAGTGTCCGCTTACACATATATTTTTTTCTGGGGTGAAATTAACCTGCCAATATAGCAATACCCTGGATCTGGTGTCCAAACAGTTGCAGGCCAGATTTCATAGTGTCCGCTTACACATATATTTTTTTCTGGGGTGAAATTAACCTGCCAATATAGAAATACCCTGGATCTGAAGTCCAAACAGTTGCAGGCCAGATTTCATAGTGTACGCTTACACATATATTTTTTTCTGGGGTGAAATTAACCTGCCAATATAGCAATACCCTGGATCTGGTGTCCAAGCAGTTGCAGGACATATTTTATAGTATCCGCTTACACATATATTTTGTTCTGGGGTGAAATTACCCTGCCAATATAGCAATACCCTGGATCTGGTGTCCCAGCAGTTGCAGGACCGATTTCATAGTGTCCGCTTACACATATATTTTGTTCTGGGGTTAAATTAACCTGCCAATATAGCAATACCCTGGATATGGTGTCCCAGCAGTTGCAGGACCGATTTCATAATGTCCGCTTACACATATATTTTGTTCTGGGGTGAAATTAACCTGCCAATATAGCAATACCCTGAATCTGGTGTCCCAGCTGTTGCAGGCCAAGTGTAAATCTGTCCATAAAAGGATACCTTTCATCCAGGGCCTAAATACTAGCCCTAAAAGAGATATTCCCCTAAATCAGTGGTTACTGCTGTGCCTGGATTAGTGTAATACGCTACATAAACAAATAGGCAGATAGTGTTAGGTGCCTGTAAAAAAAGGCCTAAATTTGAAATCAATACATTGGGCCAAATATTTTATTCCTTATTGTGGTGCTTGGTGAACGTTAACAATGAGGAAAACATCTAGTAAGGGACGCAGACGCGGTCGTGGTGGTGTTAGTGTACCCTCTGGTGCTGGGAGAGGACGTTGCCATTCTGCCACAGCCACACGTCCTAGTGAACCAACTACCTCAGGTTCCAGTACCCGCCAGAATTTACAGCGATATTTGGTGGGGCCCAATGCCGTTCTAAGGATGGTAAGGCCTGAGCAGGTACAGGCGCTAGTCAATTGGGTGGCCGACAGTGGATCCAGCATGTTCACAACATTATCTCCCACCCAGTCTTCTGCAGAAAGCGCAAAACCAAGCCCATCAGTCTGTCACATCACCCCCATGCATATTAGGGAAACTGTCAGAGCCTCGTTATGCAGCAGTCTCTTATGCTGTTTGAAGACTCTGCTGGCATGGTTTCCCAAGGAAATCCACCTAGCCCTTCCCCAGTGGTGGAAGACATAGAATGCACTGATGCACAACCACTGATGTTTCCTGATGATGAGGACATGGGAATACCACCTCATCGGAGTCCGCACGTCTCTGATGATGACGAAACACAGGTGCCAACTGCTGCGTCTTTCTGCAGTGTGCAGACTGAACAGGAGGTCAGGGAAGAAGACTGTGTGGAAGACGATGCAGGGGACGATGAGGTCCTAGACCCCACATGGAATGAAGGTCGTGCCACTGACTTTCATAGTTCAGAGGAAGAGGCAGTGGTGAGACCGAGCCAACAGCGTAGCAAAAGAGGGAGCAGGGGGCAAAAGCAGAACAGCCGCCGCCAAGAGAGTTCGCCTGCTACTGGCCACCGCCACCAGGGACCGAGCACCCCAAAGGCAGCTTCAAGGAGTTCCCTGGCATGGCACTTCTTTAAACAATGTGCTGACGACAAGACCCGAGTGGTTTGCACGCTGTGCTATCAGATCCTGAAGCGAGGCATTAACGTTCTGAACCTTAGCACAACCTGCATGACCAGGCATCTACATGCAAAGCATGAACTGCAGTGGAGTAAACACCTTAAAAGAAAGGAACTCACTCAGGCTCTCCCTGCTCCCTCTTCTGCTGCTGCCTCTCCTCTGTCTGGGTGCTGGTCCGAACTAAATGAGGCCTTCTCCGTTGGTGGTTGATATGACGCATGATTCCTTGCTGTGGGACCTGTATCCTCTGTCTGGGTGCTGGTCCAAAATAAATGAGAGTGGCCTTCTCCGGTGGTGGTTGATATGACGCATGATTCCTTGCTGTGGGTTCTCTCTCCTCTGTCTGGGTGCTGGTCCAAAATAAATGAGAGTGGCCTTCTCCGTTGGTGGTTGATATGACGCATGATTCCTTGATGTGGGACCTCTCTCCTCTGTCTGGGTGCTGGTCCAAAATAAATGAGAGTGGCCTTCTCCGGTGGTGGTTGATATGACACATGATTCCTTGCTGTGGGACCTCTCCTCTGTCTGGGTGCTGGGCCGAAATAACTGAGAGTGGCCTTCTCCGTTGGTGGTTGATATGACGCATGATTCCTTGCTGTGGACCTCTCTCCTCTGTCTGGGTGCTGGTCCAAAATAAATGAGAGTGGCCTTCTCCGTTGGTGGTTGATATGACGCATGATTCCTTGATGTGGGACCTCTCTCCTCTGTCTGGGTGCTGGTCCAAAATAAATGAGAGTGGCCTTCTCCGGTGGTGGTTGATATGACACATGATTCCTTGCTGTGGAACCTCTCTCCTCTGTCTGGGTGTTGGGCCGAAATAACTGAGAGTGGCCTTCTCTGTTGGTGGTTGATATGACGCATGATTCCTTGCTGTGGGAACTGTATCCTCTGTCTGGTTGCTGGTCCGAAATAAATGAGAGTGGCCTTCTCCGTTGGTGGTTGATATGACGCATGATTCCTTGCTGTGGGACCTCTCTCCTCTGTCTGGGTGCTGGTCCGAACTAAATGAGAGTGGCCTTCTCCAGTGGTGGGTGATATGACGCATGATTCCTTGCTGTGGGAACTGTATCCTCTGTCTGGTTGCTGGTCCGAAATAAATGAGAGTGGCCTTCTCCGTTGGTGGTTGATATGACGCATGATTCCTTGCTGTGGGACCTCTCTCCAATTGATATTGGTTAATTTTTATTTATTTTATTTTATTTTAATTCATTTCCCTATCCACATTTGTTTGCAGGGGATTTACCTACATTTTGCTGCCTTTGGCAGCCCTCTAGCCCTTTCCTGGACTATTTTACAGCCTTTTTAGTGCCTAAAAGTTCGGGTCCCCATTGACTTCAATGGGGTTCGGGTTCGGGATAAAGTTCGGCTCGAGTTCGAATCCCGAACCCGAACATTTTCGTGAAGTTCGGCCGAACTTCTCGATCCCGAACATCCAGGTGTTCGCTCATCTCTACCCAAGAACCAATAATAAACTTTCTACTCCCTCAAAAGGGAGGAACTACCCCCCAGCCACCGTGTGCAAGCATACTTTACTAGGGTGGGAGATTTGTGTGCTTAGTTAGTTAGGACTAAGGGAAAACAAATTATCGTTAGAAATTAACGATTCCCTTACGTCCTACCTATCCACATAGACCTGGAGGCATCTCAATATATCTAGCGGATGCTTGACAGGAATATCAAAGGAGGTGGAGGAAAATAACACCGGTAAAGAAATTACCTGATTAATGTTCTGATGGGGAGATAGCAAGAAGAACCCCTAGGGAGGGCCCTGCTGCCTGGCAGAATCGAGGATCGTCTGTCCAAAGGCCGAAAACTCTGAAAACTTAGAATCAACCCTGTAATGCGAAATGAAGGTAGACTCAAAGCTCCAGGAAGCTGCCTTACAGATCAACTCCAGAGAAAGAAGACTCCTTTCCGCAGTAGAGGTTGAAACGGCCCTAGTAGAATGGGCCCTAACAAACTCCGGAGGATCCAAAGATTGAGAGGCAAAAGACTCTCTAATGGCTTCCTTAATCCAGCGACTAATGGAGGATTTAGACGCTTTATGGCCTTTAGACTTACCGGTAAACAGGATAAAGAGATTTTAATCTATCCTGAACTCCTTGGACCTATCCACATAGACCTGGAGGCATCTCAATATATCCAGCGGATGCTTGACAGGAATATCAAAGGAGGTAGAGGAAAATAACACCGGTAAAGAAATTACCTGATTAATGTTCTGAAAAGATTATACCTTAGGTCTGAAGTAAGGTAAATATCTTAAGAGGACCCGGTCCTGCAAAAAAGTAGTGTAAGGAGGCAGAGCCGAAAAAGCTTGTAGTTCTGAAATCCTCTTAGCATAAGTCACTGCTAGCAAAAAGACAGCTTTTAGGGTGAGAAAATTGAAACCAACCTCCTCTAATGGCTCAAAAGGGGGGATGCTAACCCGTTGAGCACAACTGATAGGTCCCATTGAGGAATGGGTCTCAGTATTGTAGGCTTCAGTCTTTCAGCTCCTTTGAGGAAACGTTTAATGAGCGGGTCCTGAGAATATGGCTTGTTAAGGCAGGCCGAGATAGCAAAAACTTGAACTTTCAAAGTGGCCGGAGCGAGGCCTTTGTCTAGTCCATCCTGTAAGAACTGTAAAATAGCAGGAAAGGGGCGGATCTGCAGACGCCACTTGGTTGGAATCACACCATGACGAGAAGATTCTCATTATCCTAGAATAGGCCCTCTTAGTGGACTCCGCCCTTGAGTGAGAAAATGTTCTCAGGACCGACTCGGAAAGCCCTTCTATTCTGGGAAGGGACTGATCAACCTCCAGGCTGTCAGGTTGAATCTGTGCAGATCTGGGCAGAGATGAGTGTCCAACGACACCAGGGTCTGCTCTGAGGGGAGTCTCCAGTATTGTCCGCGACTCATCTGGATGAGCTGGGTAAACCAGGATCTTTTGGGCCAAAATGGGATGATTGCTATCATCGAGGCCTGATCCTGACGGATTTTCATCAATAACCTCGGTATCATGGAAAAAGGAGGGAAGATGTAAGCCAGCCTGAACCTCCACGGTATCGACAGAGCATCTATCGCCAGTGGGTTGTCCTCCCTGTATAGGGAACAGAACCTCTGTACCTTGGCATTGAACCTGGTTGCCATGAGGTCTACTTCTGGTAAGCCCCATTTGAGGTCTATCTGCTTGAAGATCTCCGGATGCAGGGACCATTCCATCGTCGGTAGACCGCAGCTTAGGCGATCTGCAATCATGTTGAGGGAACCCCAAATGTGAGTAGCAGACAGATGGGTTAGGTTCAACTCTGCCCACCGAAGAATTCCCACCGAAGAATTACTCCTATCTTTGAGAGAAGGGGTAAGGATCTCGTACCTCCCGGCTTGTTTATATAGAGGACCACAGTCATGTTGTCTGACTGGACCTTTACTGCTTTGCCCTGGATCTGGGGGGCGAAGTGAAGGAGGGCTAGCCGGATAGCTCGCATCTCTCGGAGATTGGAGGAGAGACGCCGCTCCAAGGGGGACCAAGTTCTCTGAACTGGGAAACCGTCCAGATGAGTGCCCCAGCCTACCAGGGACGCATCTGTTGTCAATATGACCCACGGAGGTTGGGTCTTAGACTTCCCTGCAGGCAGATGGAACCACCATCTTAGGGAATTCCTCGTCTGGGAGGATAGAGAATGCAGGGAATCCAGCCCCATAGGGCTTCCATCCCACTTGTTCAACACCTCGGTCTGTAAAGGACGGAGGTGCCACAAAGCAGCCGCTGACATAAGCCCCAGCATCTTCATGAGAGTCCGAATGGATACACGACGTGGTACTGCTAAAAACCTTGCCGGGTCTTGCATACGGGTTTTCCTCTCTGGTGTCAACTGGAGGGACATCTCCACAGAGTCGACTATGAATCCTAGATACTGAATTGAAGTTGATGGGCTCACATTGACTTCTGCCAGTTGATGATCCACCCTAGGCGGAGCAGAAAGGAATGTGCCAGATGAAGATGGTGGGTAAGTACCGGCACTGAAGAAGCCAGAAAAAGCCAATCGTTCAGGTAAGGACCGATGGTCAGCCCCTGAAGTCTCAGAGCTGCCACCAGCGAAACTACCACCTTGGTGAAGATAAGGGGGGCAGATGAGATCCCGAAGGGAAGAACTGCAAACTGAAGATGTCTGCAAACTCCTGAAATCTGGACCGCGATCCTGAGGAATTTCGAAGATACTGGATGGATCGGGATATGAAGATAGGCATCCTTGAGGTCCAGAGTGGCCATCACATCCCCAGGCTTGAGGATGTGGCTGACCTTATGGTTTCCATCCGAAACCTTGGCTTTCTTATAAATCGATAGAGAAATCCTAAATCGATTATCATCTGCAGATCTCTCTGTTTTCTTGGGAACTAGAAAAACTGGGGAATAGATCCCTAGGCCCTGCTCCCCTGATGGAACCTCCTCCAGAGCTCCCTTGGAAACATATTCCTGGATATAGGATTCTAGAATCCTTTGTTTGGTAGGCTGAAAACCTTGATTTGCAATAAATCTTTCTGGGGGGGGGGGGGGGAACGAGGTCTATGACATAGCCGTAGGAAACGATGCTTAGGACCCAGGGATCTGCAATCTTCTGGGCCCAAACCCCTTTGAACCGGGAAAGATGCCCCCCCACGGCGGGAACCTGGGGAGAGGGTACGGGAAAAACCAGAGGTCTCACGGCGGGAACAGCAGGGGGAAACCAAGAGCCTCTGGGAGGCCCGTAGTCAGGAGGGTTTGGCCTCCTTAGTGGGTCTGCGGGGGCGACGCGAATATTTTCGCTGCCCACCCCAGTCTCTACAGGATGTCGACTGCTGACTCTGTCTACCTCCGCGTGCCTGTCTGGAGCGCCCTCGAAAGGGCTGTTGAGGGAGACTCTTGCCCTTTTTATCAGAAAGGCCTTCCATTATTTTGTCAAGCTCAGAACCGAATAAACAGTCGGGCTCAAAGGGGAGCCCACAAAGATTATATTTAGAGGCGTTATCCGCCTTCCAGGGCTTCAACCATAAAGGCCGGC
Organism: Bufotes viridis; assembly: GCA_033119425.1. NCBI lineage: Eukaryota > Metazoa > Chordata > Amphibia > Anura > Bufonidae > Bufotes > Bufotes viridis. Next base: position 205,369,285 of record CM065593.1, on the reverse strand, counting down.
GGGCTGCGGAGACTAAGGCCATTGTCTTGGCTGCCAGCTTCAGATTTATCTGTGAAGTATCATATAGGAAATGCATTGCTAGATTTACTGTCTTGAATGCGGTCAGGATATCATCCCGGGAGACACTTTGATCCACATCGGTCTGAATTTGGTTAAGCTTGGACCACAAAAACGAGGAAACTTCTGATGCTGCAATGGCCGTGGATGCAGAGGCTGCTGCGGCCGATTAGCTTCTTCTCAAGGTGCACTCTGCCCTCCTATCAAGAGGGTCTTGCAGACCCAACCCATCATCTGCAGGCACTAGAGAGCGTCTGGACAATTTGGCTATGGCCATGTCCACCTTGGGAATCGAACCCCACGATTCCACCAAGGGTTTCGCCATCGGGAACATCATCTTGAACTTTCTGGTCAAGACTGGGCCTTTTTCCGTTTTTTTTCTATTCATGGACGCATGACTGAATGGAGGGTCTCATCCGCCTTGAAGACACGCTGTGCCCGACCGGCGGGATCGGAAGACTCTCCAATGTCAACATCATGGTCCCCCGACCTGATGGACTTAAGAAGCTTTTGGGTCTTTTCTGGAGGGAAAAACCCTGAAGCTAATTCCTCCTCCACAGAATATACAGTGGGTCTATCACCAGGCGCAGCGACCTCCATAGGAGTTTGGGAGGGAGCCGGCAATCTCTCATTTAATAATTTGACCACTCCCTTAATGGAATCATCCACATAGCACTTAGCCCACTGATACATTTCCTGCATCGTGGGCTCGGTGGTGGTGCGGGAACGGCAGCTGTCACATCTTGAATATTGGCAGTTGTCGTCTAAGGGGGTGCTGCAATCAAAACAGGCCAGATGTTTGCGATTGGCCGAAGATTTCCGCTGGTCAGAATCTCTGGGAGAAGACATGACTACGAAAAAAAGGAGAGATTAATACCACATGTAGACAGGAAAATAAAGAAACTTAAGTCTGAATAGCCCACCAAAGCTGGAAGAAAGAGAGTTTCTGAGAAACGCAAGAATAGGAAGCTCTCTTAGCAAAAGGGGCTCTGGAGGCTTGCTCTAACTAAGCTGCACACCAGAGACAGAATAAAGGTAGATGTGGGCTTATATGGAGTAAGGTCCGCCCAAAAAAGGGCAGAGCTACTAATGTCCAATAGTGAATGACTATCCCTCCTATCTTCCCCCTTTGACCTGTTTCCCCCTCCTTTTTTTTTTTTTCCAGGGAAACTAACTCCCTGAATATTCCCATATTCCTCAGGGAATACTAATATATAATAATAATCTACCCCCCCACCCCCACAAAAATGGAAAAATAGTGCGCCGAACATACAGCTCTGCCGGCCAGGCGGTGAGGAAACAGGAGGTGACGTCACAACCACGCGACGTCACCTCTGGAAGATGGCGGTGCCCATGAGTGCCACAATGAGAACGCCGGCCGCCCACGAATATCGCAGGGCATACAGGACATACAGGAGCGCGAGTAGAGGAGGCGAGAGCAGAGGGAAGGAGGTAAAATTGCGCATCATAAGCGCAGCCGATCGCAGCAGAAAAATAAATCGGGGAGGGGGGGGCTTGCCAGACTAGGCTAAGAAAAGAAGGCAATAAAAAGGAAATAAAAAGATGGCAAATAAATGGGGGACTAAAAAATAAAAATAGAACCCCCAAACTTACTGCTCCCTCAGAAAGAGGGGAGCTAACCGCCAGTCCACCTGTCCAGAGGACAGAAAAAAACACGGTGGCTGGGGGGTAGTTCCTCCCTTTTGAGGGAGTAGAAAGTTTATTATTGGTTCTTGGGCTCATTAAAAATTCCGCCGGTCCTACCAGTCCACAGGGGGCAGTTAACCCCATCTGTGCTGCTGGTAGGACGTAAGAAAATCTGGTTTATCCGTTGCTTCCACATAGATATGTTCGGTGTGTTAGTATTGTACCATCTTAGAGCAATACATTTAAGTGACTCCATTTTACACACATCAAGTTATTCTAAACTGTTTTTACAAACTTTAATAACCCTTTAGGCGTTTCTCAGGAATTAAAGCAAAATGGAGATGATATTTCAAAATGTCACTTTTTATTTGCAGATTTTTCATTTGAATAATCTTTTCCTGTACAACAGCAAGGGTTAACAGCCAAATGCACCTCAATATTTATTACCCTAAGGGCTCATGCACAAGAAGTTTTTTTTTTCTGCAGCCGATCTGCATTTTGTTCGTGTCACATGTGGACCCATTGACTTAAATGGGTCCGGAAAAGATGTGTATAGCACACTGTGCACCCTCAAAAAAATAGAACATATCATAGCAGGACTCAGAAGGCAAGGAGCGCCATATGGTTTTTGCGGGCCAGATTTTCTGGAATGGTTTTCATGTGCCATGTTGCATTTCACAAGACCCTGAGGTACCCCTACAGTGGAAACTCCCAAAAAAGTAACCCCATTTTGGAAACTAAACACCTCAAGGTATATTTCAAAGTGTGTAGTGAGGACTTTGACTCAAAAGGTGTATCATAAAATTAGGATACACTTAGCCGTGAAAATGAAAGATGACATATTTTACAAGAAAATGCTGCTTTAGGCCCAAATTTTTCACTTTCACTAGGGGTAACAGGAGAAAATGGACCCCACATTTTGTTACACATTTTTATCTGAATATGGCAACACCTCATATGTGGATAAAACTGATGCATGGGCGCACTATAGGATTCAGAAGGGAAGGAGAGCCATATGGCTTTTGAAGGACAGATTTTCCTAGAATGGTTATTGAGAGCTATGTAACATATGAAGAGACCCTAAGGTACGCATACAGTGGAAACCCCCAAAAACTGTAACCGTTTTGGAATTAAATCTGTAAAAGTAGCGGCAACCCAGGGGTAGTTATGGTATTGTCCTCATTCATGTAATTACAGGTAACGGCATACCTCATTCATGTAATTAAATCTGTAAAAGTAGCGGCAACCCAGGGGTAGTTCTGGTACTGTCCTCATTCATGTAATTAAATCTGCAAAAGTAGCAGCAACCCAGGGGTAGTTAGTACGGTACTTACCCCCCCCCCCCAAGCTCCTCCAGCATAGTCTTATGTAAATAATATGACCCCCCCCCCCTTCAGCCCCTCCAGCATAGTCTTATGTTAATAATATCACCCCCCCCCCAGCATACAGTCCTCCAGACCCCAAGTAAACATAACAGTGAATCTTCTCCACTGTCCACATACTGACCTGCAGCTTCTGCTCCTCTCTCCTTGGTCTGTGTCTCCTGCACATCTCGAAGCCCTGCCCCCTGCATGACGAGACTCTGCCTCTTACTCTCATACCTGGAGCCACTCCATTCTAGCGCTCAGAGGGGAAGGTAGGCAGAGGCATTGAAGTGCTTGCTGCCTCTGGCGCCCCCCTCCCCCAGGATCCGCCAGTGAGCACCACTGCAAGGCAGCAGTGGCCAGGGGTCCGCAGCCGGCTGGGCCCCCTGGAGTGCCAGGCCCGGTTGCAACTGCGACCCCTGTATGTACACGCCTGCTTACTAACTACTGTAGAGTAAGCGGACTCCAGCTGAATCTCTCCATCCGTCATACCCAGTGGCTCAGATCACTGATCCTGAGCCTGCTGGATTCTTCAGAACTGTAAGTATTTACGGTCATTCACTGTAAGCTATATTATATATATTACTTGTGAGTAAGGGTGTGTAATGCAACGTGAATGGGATTCTAAAATGGAGTCTCTCTTGTATTATAAGTATATTTTAGAATAATATTAATAGAGATCAGGGGCGTAGCTAGAAATGACTGGGCCCCACAGCAAATTTTTGTATGGGGCCCTCCCCCCCGCGCGTATATTATAGGGGGGGGGGTGTTATATGGCTGGGTGGCTACTACTGGCACATTACAGGGGGGGTGTTATATGGCTGGGTGGCTACTGGCACATTATAGGGGGGGTGTTATATGGCTGGGAGGCTACTGGCACATTATAGGAGGGGGGGTGTTATATGGCTGGGTGGCTACTACTGTCACATTATAGGGGGGGTGTTATATGGCTGGGTGGCTACTGGCACATTAAAGGGGGGGTGTTATATGGCTGGGTGGCTACTGGCACATTATAGGGCCTATGCCAGCAGCCACCCAGCCATATAACACCCCCAAACTGGGCCAAACTGTGAAGGGGGGGCCCGCCGGCACAGTGGACAGTGGACAGTCCCGCACTGTTGGCAACTCGGCAATTAGCCTGCGCAGCGTCAGCCAGGGCTGGGAAGAGGTCCACCACCAACAGAGGCTGAGCTGCCCAAGTGCGCCCCCCCCCCCCCCCTCCAACTTGTGGATGACACTGCTATGGGGGATCTGTGATGGATAACACTGTTATTGGGGAATCTGTGGATGACACATATGTGCCATCCACAGATCCCCCCTCCCCATAACAGGGTCCGTGTAGGAATGGGGTTGTATCTGCTTTTTTGATGACAGCGCCAGCGGGGCCGGTGCAGTGACTGTATTCTACTACACACCCCCCCCCCCCCCCCAACACTGTATATAATCTTAACTATATAACTGTAGTGATTTACTACAGTTATATAGTTAATAAGATTATATCCAGTGAGTGGGGGGGATTGGGGGTGTAGTAGAAAACAGTCACTGCACGGGCCCTGCTGTCATTATGAAATAGCATATGTGACCCCACCTCTTTTATTGGTGGTCATTCAGTAAATTAACCCTGTTTTGGGGGGGTGGGGGGTGTCTGTGGATGACAAATATGTGTCATCCACAGATTCTCCCCATAATAGGGTTCATTTAGTGAATGACCACCCAAATTCTGGTGACCCAATACATGGGAGTTGCATCTGCAGAGCTTTTGTATAATGCCACCCCACACTGTAGTGTCCCCCACACAGTAATGTCCGCCACACTGCCCCACACACAGTAATGTCCACCACACTGCCCCCCACACAGTAATGTCCGCCACACTGCCCCCCACACAGTAATGTCCGCCACACTGCCCCCACACAGTAATGTCCGCCACACTGCCCCCCACACAGTAATGTCCACCACACTGCCCCCACACAGTAATGTCCGCCACACTGCCCCCACACAGTAATGTCCGCCACACTGCCCCCCACACAGTAATGTCCGCCACACCCCCTCAACCACACAGCAGTGCCCCCACATAGTAATTTGTCATGCTCTCCCCTCTTGTCATTCTCCTTCTTCTTGTCATAATCCCTCTTCTTGTCATGCTTTTTCTGCCCCTGTCATTCTCCCCCATCTTTTCATGCTCTTTATAACCCCCATGTTGTCATGCTCTTTCTGCCCCCATGTTGTCACAGACTTCATGTAAGGGGCCCGGCATTTCACTGTACTTAATGTCGGGCCCGTCAGAGCTCCTCTCACCTCCATTATGTTCACTGCTCCAGGCTTCGGGATCAGGCCCCAGCGCTGCACACATTAAGCAGGTGGGGGAGCCTAACGGAGGTCCGTTAGGCTCCGCCCACCTGCTTACTGTGTTTCTAGTTAGAGGCAGCGTGGCCTGATGCTGGAGGCCTGAAGCAGTGAACATAATGTAGGTTAGAGGAGCACTCTGACGGGGCCCGGCTCAGGGAATGACAGGAGGGAGCGCTGAGCGGTTCCCCCCTGTCAGTCCCTCTCCCTCTGGCCGGCCCCTGCCTGCGCCCTGAGGCTGGAGCTCCCTGAGGCTGGAACCTCCCCAGCCTCTGTGTCTGCCCGGCCCTGGCGTCAGCTGATTATTGGAGCGGGGAAGCAGAGGAGAGAGGACACGTGCTGCCTGGCGCCGGGCCCCTTGTCAGCCCGGGCCCCGAAGCAGCCGCTTCCCCTGCTTCCCCGGTAGTTACGCCCCTGATAGAGATGCTGTTGCAATGCTTAATGGAATGTTGGGGAGTAGTGAGATGCAAATGGTTGATGTTGCAATGTTTATTGGAATGTTGGTTATCAGACAATGAGACGCGGTTCTTATCAAGAGCCAAACATCCTGGCGGGAGTTGGCCCCTCCTGACTGGATGGATGGCTTGTTTACTGACAACGCCTCCCAGGTGCCCACGGTGGGCATGTGGGATGCAAGTCATGGTTGTGTAACAAGAACTGGTATATAGCCTTGGGAGGTTTCCTTGGTCAAGTGTGCACGAATCTGATTCACTAAATGAGGACGCTTGTCTAGTTGAAGATTCCCGTCACATCGGACTCGGGAGACTCCCTGAAGCTTATGCCGATGCGTCATAATCATTGACTGCTTGACGGTGAAGTAAGTGTTATTTCTGCTGAAGTGCTATTCTTATATATGCCGACCTTATATAAGTGCTAAATGCTATTTTTGAGTTTAATATTATAAATTTTTATATATACAAGCTTTTACATATTGAATAAATTACTTATTCTTTATGTGTCTGGTTTTTATTGTCATTTAACTATTCCCGAACTGTAAGCAAAACAGGGTGCTGGGTGGTTAGAGAAGGGGTGGGGGTGGGGTGGAACAATACTATCTGCACATTGTAAAAAAAAAAAAAAAAAAAAGGAAGCACCACATAATTTTCTGTTCGCCACCACAACACAATCTGGAAGTGCCCCTCCCGAGATCAGGCTCTGGATCAGTCACTGGCTGTTACACTGGCCGACGCACTGTAAATTACAATACCTGCGGGCTGCCGGCGGGTGGTGGCTACAAATTCACATAGGGGGGCGGACCCGGCGCAGGCAGAGCCATGTGTGCAGGCGTAGGCTGGGAGTGGTCCCGTCTTGGCGGCAGAGTTTGACGTCACGCTGTGTGACCCTCATGTCTACTAGTGAGGTTAGTACAGCGGCAGCGTGATAGTGTTGGAACTTGGTGCCCAGCTGCTCTGGTCCAGACTGTCTACAAGAAAAAGTCTGTCACAAGAATTCTGCCTAGTGCCCTGGCTGAGACCCGCTGCATAAGTTATATAATGCATTATAAAAAAGTATGTACCCTGTCCCTACTACAGTGCTACCCCTCCTCAGTTGTCCCCTGTATAATGTACCCTCATACCCCTCAGTTATATAATATAACTGAGGGGTATCAGGGTAAATTATACAGGGGGTAATATAACTAGGGGTATTAGGGTACATTATTATACAGGGGTTATATAACTTTTATTTTTGTTTATATTGATAATTATTTGAGTGTGGGTCTGTATGTATGCAGAGTGCATTTGTGTATATATGTGTGTGTGTATGTGTATATAATATGCAAGTATATAATATAATATAATGCAATAGGCTGCGAACGCCTATGCTGCGGTGTAACGTGTGCGCTGAAAAAATTTATCTGTGACATTCAGTGTAACTTTTTTAATACACGGTGTCCGCTTCTGAGAGTGACATTACCAGGGCCACTTCTAAAGTGTAACGTGTGCATTTAAAAAATGTATCTGTGACATACAGTGTACTTTTTCAATAGACGGTGTCCGCTTCTGACAGTGATATTACCAGGGGAATATCTCCAGTGTAATGTGTGCGGTTAAAATTTTTATCAATGACAAACAGTGTCATTTTTCAAAAGATGGTGTCCGCTTCTGACAGTGACATTACCAGGGGAATATCTCCAGTGTAACATGTGCGCTTAAAATATGTATCTGTGACATAGAGTGTACTTTATCCGTAGACGATGCGGACAGTGACATAACCTGTGGTACCTCTCCTGTATAACGTTTCCTCATCCCAAATACCTGTGACATTCTTTGTATTTTTTTATTAGCTGCTGATGACAGCATTGACATTATCTGCGGGATATCTCCTGTGTGACGTTTCCACTTCCCAAATACTTTTTTAAATTATTTTGCGCATACACTTCCAAATCTTACGCTACTGTATGTGTGACATTCTTACAAGCATGTAAGGGACAGGTGCGGCGAGCCAGACCGCAGGGGCTACACGTGAGGTGCACTATGGGCCGATGGGGGTAGCAGTTCATCGGTTGCCATCGGTAGCAGAAGCCTCCCTGGGTCGGCAGCGCAGTGAAAGGGAAGACAGCACAAAATCTTCCGGGGCACTCTCTGTTGCAGGGGAACACCAACCAAGATGGAGGTTGAGGTGCCCTCGATGGCGACAGTGTTTAGGGTGCTTGTGGTGGCTGGGTCCCTCGGTTTGTTTGTCATGACGCCAGTACCGTTTATGGTGGTACAACCATTTATAGTGGTAGTAAGGATGAAGAATGAAGTAGGCAATGGTAGAATGCAACTTATAACTTTTACTGAGTCTTGGTTCTGTTGCAGCATGTATATCCAGATATAACACAGTCTTTAGTATAGATCCACTGCTAATAGGCTGTATTTAGGTCCTGACTCAGGCTGTGGTTCAGTAGTACTCTTTTTCGAGTGTGCTTAGTCCAGTAATCTATATTTTCCCAAGCTCTTCAACAGGTAGCTAATCTGTATTTCTATAAATATCGGTGGGGCTGCTTCTAGCTAGCTTGTCTTCCACCATATGTAAAGGTGCCCAATAAGCCTTGAGTAACGGTTGTTATCACCTATGTCTCTACTTTGCTTGACTTTCTTCCAGGGATGAAACTCTGTCCTCTGGTTGCATGATGAAAGAACCAAGAGGATTACAGGAGGAAAATGCTCTCCGGCGCCTCATACCTTGGTACTACATCTTCCTTACTCCTTCTCCACTCACTACTCTGTCTTTATCCACCCACACTAGGCCTGACTAAGGTATATATTTATAGAATAGGTGCTATTCCCATCTAGTGGTGGGATGTATTAAGCACACCTAACCAGCCTATGAACAGGGAAAACCATAGGCAATGCAAAGACAGAATGACATACAATACAGCATAACAGTTTGTAATAATTTTGTAGTTCCAACTTGTCCAGAGTGGGACGCTGCATACCCCCATGGTAAAAAATAAGTCGTCCTCGACTTTGCAATAGCTGAAGCTGTGGATCTCTAAGTCGACACCTGAAATACACCAAGTACACACCACCAAAAATGCTAATATGGATACAAAGATTGCCATGTATTATCATGACTCTTCAATAACCTCCTGTAAATAAAGGGTTATGCACAAAAATACATTCTAGGCAAATATATCACATACACATTTTCTTGTTTGCTGCTTTCATGGCGGAAAACGGGTAATTGGGTGGTGTAATCTTCTTTGCTTTACGGTGACAAAACTGGGGGTTGATCTCACCTTAGGGGCGATAAAGTCCAAGACATGGTCTTGAAACAAAGTCCATACCTAATTTAGGGTATAAAATATTTATAAAATTCTTCAAAGTGCAAAATTTGTGCATAGAATAAAACACAGAAAAGTCTTTCTGGGTACAATTCCTTGAACGTTGCATCAACAAAGTTCCCTTATAACTTGAAAAGGATTGAAAATGGGCACAAAAACAAAGTGCAACTTGGGATTTTTCTGAATTAGCTCAGTTGGAGTCCATGATGGAGTCCTTTTTGTAAACACCAAAGAGAGGGGCTCAAAAACAAGAACAATAAGAGAAGTCCTCTCTAAAACCGTGGCTCCTACTCCTCATATTTATTGGCCAACCAGCCTACTTAGTCATAGGGATCCGGTGAAGAAGGAACACCTGTAGGTATTGGTGTCGCAGATTACCAAGAGTCAGGGGATGATCTTGTGAGGTATCAGGGATATGGATTATGGTTTTCCATGGCAGCCATGTTTCATGAATTCACCTCATGTCAACCCCAGGCCTATAAGGTCTCTCCCTACATTCAAAACCAGACCACAGCCATAAACCCCTTAGTTCCTGGCCTCTGACCTAGAGGTGACAACGGTCTGTGGCCTCCAGGACACTTTATATAAACAGACTCAGGTAGTGAACCACTTGAAAGAGGTTTATTACTTTATGATAGGAGCAAGCTGAGTTCATTCCGGAGGGAGGGGGGCGAGCAACTCTCCCTGTCACCAGAAGAATCCAAAAATCATATTCTGGTCATAACTCGAATATACCGCTCAATAGAGATTATTGACCTATGCCACTGTAACAGTCAAGGAATGTCGGTTAGGCTCCTATCAAGAACCAGTCCTCATAAATTGGACAGAGCGGATTGTACTGTGTTCCCCATTTTGAGGCCAATCTGATTGAATGAGGATCCGTGTTTCTGTCTTGCCTCAGGACCTGATAGCTGCAGTCTCTGTGTGAGTAACGTAAGCGTCAGTCTTCATTTATCCCTTTTATTTTAAAACTATTCTTTGTATATATCTGTATGCTTCTGTTTTTTCGGTAATATCTTTATTTTTATTAAAATCTCTTTTCTTAACCTAGCACGGGCAATATTTTTGAGGCAATTAGAGTTCCTAATTTTCAGCTACCTGTTTGCTTTAAATGCGAATCTTTCTCTGAAGGTGACTGTTGATGTCTGATTGTAAGTCTGTGACCATAGCTTCTGTGTGAAGTGTGGATAGTGGGGTATCCATCCTCTGTGTACGTGCTGGGACTCTGTGTGCGGTCTCAGTACCGGTTATATCATAGACCGAGGTGTGTGGGGTAATTGATCCCACAGACAAGGTGAGGACAGCAGCCTCTTAGAGGAGAGGTCTGTGTCCGGGTGGTAAGTTTCCCTTGAAGGCCCTGTGTGTGTGGCAGGAGGGATTCTGTGTCCGCCAAGTCCCACCAAGTCTGATCTGGCAGATCGGGTTGGTTAGATCAGATTGGTGGTGGTTGTTTGCTGTGTGAATGAGTGTGTGGGCTGGTAGGTGGAAGAGGAGTTCTTCCAAGCCTAGGCCCCTGTAAAGTTCCTTCATTTAAAAAAAGGAACCGGTAACAATTTGATCTCCCGTGCAATCTGGTAGATTGTAAGAAGCAGAGTGATCAAATTGGATAGTGTGTAGTGTCAGAACTTGTCCCGATTGATTGCTGGCATCTGATCCTGGTCTGATCAGGTACTGCGGTCTGGGAGCTCGGGGCGAGTTCGTGACAGATCTCTCCTCAATATCTTCAATCAGGCGTTTGGCGGGTACAAAGGTGAGGTGTAAATGCTTTCTTACCTCATTGAAAATAGAATAGTTCTCTTCCAATTTTAATATCCTGGACTCCAGCCCAATGGGTTTCTTTAGAACAGTTGGTTCTCTCTCCACAGAAGCTGGTAGAACTGCAGCTGTAGGTTTCAATCCCAGAGACAAGATGACTGCTGTGGATGGCTGAGCATGCAGCTTGGGTTCTGAAGCGTAGACAGTAGTCTCCTGGCGGGGCTGTATAGCAAACCGTTCCAGGAGCTGTGCACATTCCTCCATCCCATAAGTTAGAGGCGCTGGTCCTGGCTGGGCCTTAGGATGTCTTGGTTTAGCCTTTGGGCGAACATCTGAGTCTGTAGTAGCAATAGCTGGTTGCCACAGGATATTTGTACCTGCGAATCCAGTAGCATACTGGCCTGGAGCACGTGGGGGTACATATCTGGCGGTCGGCCGCACAGGGATAATTGGCACTACTGCATCTTCCTCCTCAGACTCTGTATTCTTGGGGTCCTCCTAAGATTCAGGTATGGGCATAGGCCGGATAACTCCAGTGGCATATGGTCCGCGGGTGCCCTCTGCAGGTGTAAATTCAACAAACTATCCCTCATACAAACTATGAAGATAACTGGGCATGTCCCTGCATTTTACTGCTCTTCTATTCACAAAATAGTCATGACGAGTTTCTAGGTCTCTGAAGCCAAAACCCCGCAGCTCACAAAATGACAGTACCTTCTCCCGACGCAGGACCAGTTCGAGTAAGGTGTCCAGGGGCTCACTCAACATTTTTTGAGTGAGGTCCTCATTTTACTTCTTGCAATGGTGCATGCGAGACAATCGTGCCGTCTTGATTTCAGCGGCAAGCTGGGACCACATTTCGCAGTGGAACACTGGCGCAAAGCATCTGCTGCTGATGGCTGCGGGGAGAGGTAACTCAACTGGTGCCCAGTCTCCCTTTCAGCATCGTGGGCAGTGATACTAATTGGTGTTAAGGAACTCTGACCTGAAGCGCTGGGCAGCTTAGATGGGGGGTTCACTCCTCGCTCTCTCCAAAACTGCTCCCACACTCCTTGGATGCGAGCCTGCAGCTCCTCTGGCTCACTCTGGGCCACAGTTGAAGTCGGACAGATAACCACCAGGGGAGCGGCAAGGATCTCCTCCTCTGCTTTCCGGAGTGCGGCCTCCGGCGTGCGACCCGCACTGTCCTCTGGTACAGGGATGGCAGGCGGAACATCTTGCCCTGCACTGTTTTTCGTAGGGTGCTCTGCGTCTACTTCTTCAGCATACGCCGAGCCCGCATGGGAGGGGTGGCGCGGCCATCTCCCACCGTACAAGGCAGTCCTTGAGAGCTGTGCATCCGGAGCATCAATTGTACCCCAATTGGGTTTGGTGGCCGTGGCCCTGGGCGCGTTGAAAATGTGCCTGCTGCAAGAGCAGAAGAAAAACAATCATCCACGATACGCAGCTTCATGTCCCAGTTTGCAGGGCGGCGCAGGACACGACTCTTGAAGTCAGATCAGTGCGACCATATGGTTGGTTGGATTGCAGCGGATAATGCTTCCAGTTGGTTAAGCACCACCCTGTCTTCCACCAAGTCCAGTCTCAGTAGCCAACAGACTGGTCAACACAATCCTCACCCTGATCCTCCTTCCTCCCACCATGGAGAGTCTGGGCAAACAAATGATCCCACACTCGGATATTACGCGGACCTCTTTTCATCGCCATTCTGCCAGGGGGAGGGATCTGGAAACAGGCCCACAACTGTTTCACAGAGCACCCCCCTGCGGAAATCTCCCTTGCCAAGGGGTAGGTGTTCCGCAGTATGGAGCTTTTTTGAGGAAAGTGCGGACGACAAAAGAATAGTAGTTTGCAACATGTGCCGTACCAAAATGAGCCGGGGCGTGAACACAACCAACCTCACCACCACCAGCATGAACCGCCAGATGGCATCCAAGCACCCTAATAAGTGGGACGAATGCCTGGGTCCACAATCTCTGTCTGCAGGTCACACCACTGCTTCCTCTTCCCCTATGTTACGTGCTGGCCAATACCCTGTCAAAGGCAAAGGCCCGGATGCCTCCCACCCTGCACCTGAACCTTCGCAAGCACCATCAGCGACCACCTCCACTTCTGTGTCCCAGCGCGGCATCCAAATGTCCTTACCCCAGGCCTTTGAATGCAAGTTCAAATACCCAGCCACCCACCCACCGGCCATAGCACTAAATGCACAGCTTTCCAAATTACTGGCCCTGGAAATGTTGCCATTTAGGCTTGTAGACACTGAGGCCTTCCTCAGCCCAATGTCGGCGGCAGTCCTGCATGCCTGCCTTACACCAACATGTGTCCCGTAACATCACACATGCCCTGACTAACACAGTTACTGGGAAGATCCACTTAACCACGGACACTTGGACAAGTGCATTTGGCCAGGGATGCTACATTTCCCTGACGGCACACTGGGTGAACGTTGTGGAGGCCGGGAACGAGTCGTACCCTGGGATGGCACAGGTGCTACCGACACCATAGAATTCCGGGCACCTTCAACCTTTAGAGAGTCAGCTCACCAGCAGGTCCTCACCTAAAATCTTTTACAGGGTCAGCTTACCCTTAGGCCAGGCATGTCCAAACTGCGGCCCTCCAGCTGTTGCAAAACTACAACTCCCAGCATGCCCTAATAGCTGTAGACTATCTAGGCATGCTGGGAGTTGTACTTTTGCAACAGCTGGAGGGCCGCAGTTTGGACATGCCTGCCTTAAGCCCTCGCATATAATGTTTTACAGGGTCAGCTCACCTGCAGGCCATTACCTACAACCTTTTAGAGGGTCAGCTCACCAGCAGGCCCTCACCTACAGTCTTTTACAGGGTCAGCTCACCAGCAGGTCCTCACCTAAAATCTTTTACAGGGTCAGCTTACCCTTAGGCCCTTGCATATAATCTTTTACAGGGTCAGCTCACCAGCAGGCCCTCACCTACAGTCTTTTAAAGGGTCAGCTCACCTGCAGTCCCCCCCATATAATGTTTTACAGGGTCAGCTCACCTACAGGCCCTCACATATAATGTTTTACAGGATCAGCTCACCTGCAGGCCCTCGCTTACAACCTTTTAGAGGGTCAGCTCACCAGCAGGCCCTCACCTATAATCTTTTACAGGGTCAGTTCAGCAGCAGGCCCTCACCCCTAATGTTTTAGATGGTCAGATCATCGGGCCTTTGCTCCAAATGTTTTTGAGGGTCACCAGCAGGCCATCAATCATAATTTTTCAAGTGTGTGTATGATGCCCTCCTTTATGTATAACAAAGGGTGTATTGGAGTGCCAGTTCCTTGTAATTTTTGGCAGCCCTTTCACTTAGTGGATAGGCTTTATGAGTGGAGGAGTCCCACTACATGAACAATTGTACCACAATGTGAATGAGGCCCACCTTTATGTGGTATACAGTTTGTATCGGAGTGCCTCTTGCTTGTAATTTTTGGCAGCACTTGCAATTTATATACACGTAAATATACAGGAAAGAATGTTTCCTAACAATTTTTCCTCTAAAATCGATTTTATCTTTGGTTTTGTGCGTGTTATTGTCAGTCTGTAATAGTGGCGTACTCATTCCTAGCAGTGACCTGGGTGTCCAAGATGCATACAGACATACTCCCCAAGCTGTTCCCGAACCATTTTGGTGGTGTTTCCATCTATTTCTGACCTTTTCCTATGAACCAGGCACCCTCACCTCTTCAGAGCAGGAGGTGCCTGGTTTAATTACTCGGGTTCTCTCATTGACTTCCATTATTGTCATGGCGGGAAGTGGGGGAAACCTCCCAACGTGCATCGTCCGCGGCCGCTAAGACAGATAGCAGGAAAAGGGAGCTGGTGACCTCCTGAAGCATCCCTATAGAGCCCTGGCCTCCTAACTGTATGGGCCGACCTTGAAGGTAGGAGGGCCCATACCTCATGAACCTGGAGCCCTAAGAATCCCTGCTTAACCCTAGATATAGTGACAGGGCAGAGACCACCTGCTCATCCAATACCACTGATGGGCAGGAGTCTCCAGAGGCCCCTCTGCAGCCGGGAACCAGACAGTGTACGCCTGCACAACAGGTAAGTAACAGAGCAAGCCACATACACAAAGCCCACAGTTACCTGCCGCACTGGAGAAGTCGAACCAGCACCAGGACCTCCTGGACCCCATACAGACACCAGATGCATGAGGAAGATCCTGGCAGGGCAGCACACCATCTGGTCTTTGCTTAAACCCCTCCGGGAAAGCAAGCCCCTTCCGGAGCAACAAACAACTACAACCACACTCCAGACAGACCCACACCATAACAACAACACAAGGTGGGGATGAGCAAAACAAGCACACTGGAGGGGATACACCAAACAGACAAGAGAAACAATGGACAATGAAACCAATATAACGAATAAGGGTGGCTTATGCAGACATAACAGTGGGAACACACAACAAGCTCCAGCACACACTCTCACTGTGGCTGGACAAACAAAACTAACCTCAGGCTCCAAACACACACACATAAGGAGGCCTGAGGTCACACCCACTACACACCCATTAACTCTGTGCACACCACACCTAGCACAAAGACATTAACCCCATGTGCACCACACACAGGGAAAAAGCACACCACACAGATGTGAGTGTCTCGCATGCTCTAGACACAAAGTTGCCAGCGGCAACCTCACATGAGACTACAACGTATAGCCCCACGCGCGGCAACCGAAAACCATGCCGCTGGCAAGAGCATGCGAGACAGAGGAACACAACCTCAACACAGGTCGTGACATACCAGTTGCCGCCGGCAACGGCATGTAAAACAAGAGTCACAACCCATGACAAATACAACCTCAACAGAGGTTGTGACATACATGTTGCCAATGGCAACCGCATGTAGACACAAGCCCACCGCGGGTCGTGACAATTATATTTGGGTGCTCGGTAGAGCACCCAAACATTCCGATGTGTTCGGCCCGAGCAATTGGGTGCTCGATCAACACTAGTGTCTCACTGAATTTAGAAACACACAGCTGTGAAACTGGAAAATTATACATATAAAAGAAAATATAACTTTAGGTGTAAATTTTTCATATTCATAAGGGGTAACAGGAGAAAATGCACCCCACTATGTGTTACCCATTTTCCCCTGATTATGGCAACACTCCACATGTGCTTGTCGCCTCGTTTATGGCCTCACAGCAGGACTCAGGAGGCAAAGTGCAAAATATGGATTTTGTAGAGATGGATTTCTGGTGCTATGTCGCATGTATGAAGTCCCCAGACAGCAAAAAATAAATAAAATACAAGAAGTAATCCCAGTTTGGAAACTGCACTTTTGTAAAAACAGTTTAACGGGTGGAAAGGGCACTTTTGACCAAATATATGTCTCATAGAATTTTGAAACACATAGCTGTGAAAATAAAAAAACTATACATTTAAAAGGAACAGGGGTGACACTGAGCAGAGGAGTCTGAACGGAGAGACAGAAAGACAATATACTGCCCATGGATGTGGGACCAGGAGAAGGAGGGAACTCCTGCTGCAGTAGCTGGCTGCCACATTTGCTTGCACACAGGATGGGATAATGCCGCTTCATGTGGTTCAATAGAGCTATGGTGTCTACGATTGTGTTTGATTGCCCATGTCATATTTTGTTCTTGCAGAGCTTGTACAGGGGAATGCTTCTGTCTTCTGGCAATGTGGAGAAAAACCGCCAGATGGAGATAGTCGTACAATGCTACAGGCAGCCGAGCTTGGCTTAGCTGTGCTGTGTGTCAGTCCTAATGTACCCACAATGTCAGGGGGCATAACTAGTTCCTGAAGCAGATCTGGCCCTGGCTGTTCTTTGGGAGCTTCTGGCCATAGTTGCCTCTGCTCTTAATTGCTGCTGCCAGCATCTCCACCTTTCTCCCCTGTTTTTACCTCATTCTTAGCACCCCAATCCGGTCTTGTACAACACCCAGTCATCATCGGAGTCCTCACCATCCCTGCCACTTTTATCAGACTAATATATCATGGTGGGCTCTTTAGCCTCCTTACTGATTCCCTGCTCTGTATTTGTCGCAACTGCTAATGTCACTGCCCCAAACGTCAATACCATGGCTATGGGTGCTACTATTATGACCCAGCATACTGCATCCTCCTGAACCTCCTCCTCAGGGCAATCCAAACACTGACTGCTCTCACACAAGTTGCCAACAGGGAGGTTCTCTTGACAATCTGCTGTAGGGTATAGTGGTTTTTTTTTGCCAATTCTTAGGAAAAAAGAAGGCATCCCACTAGGAAGGAGCAATGAAGAAGGGGGTTGGGGTGGCGTGGCACTAAAAGGCTTATCTGGGGCTGCAAGGAGGACGGGCAGGAGGAATGCTCTAAGTCATAGTGTCAGACTCCATGTCATCCTGCTGGGATGCATCCAATTCACAATCTCATCCTCTTTCTCCTCAATGATAATGTTGCATCTTTCTGAAGAAAGAGATAACTGTAGTCTATTGCTTCTACTACAACTTCTGAACAGATCGCTGGTGCGGCCACTACTTACATTCTGGCTCTGGCAGGACAAGGCCTGGCCCTGGATTCCTGTTATTTAGCCTAATGTACACAGTCACACAAAGTATGGAATAATTTGCAAGTCTGTTTTGTGAAACTTAAGGTCAGAGAGGTGCAACAAAATGTAATTCCCTATCTACAAACACACTGAAGACACTACTACTACTAATTCACTTTGGGAATAATGCAATATCCAGGCCACCAACAGATTTGGGCCTAATGTCTTATGTAAATTCAAATATGCAGATTCAGATAAAAGATTTCTCTAATGTAAAACATAAGTTCTCAACCTATTATACAAGTATTCCTCACATACACTCACACACCAACCAACATTTGAACTGTCTGGAGATTTCCTAGTATTTCAGGTGTTTTCACTCACATTTAAAATGCTATTCTCTGAATTGTAAAACACACATTGTACACATATTGCTACTTTTGCAAACCACACTTGAACTGCCTGGAGATGCCACAGATTTTGGCCTACCACTTCAGGTGTTTTCCCTCAGAGCTTTAAAACACTACTCTCTGGATTGAAAAACATAGGATGTACACTTACACTTGTATATTGCTATTTTCACCAAACACAGAAGCACTTGAACTGTCTAGAGATTCCATGTCCCAGATTTCGGGCTACTATTTCAGGTATTTTCACTGAGGTTTAAAATGGTACCCTCTGCATTGTAAAACACATGTTGTACAGTTGAAATCTGAAATGAGCTCATTTGCCCCACACCAACATCTGAACTGTACAAAGAAAGTGGTTTGATTTCTGTATAATTCGCTGCTAGAAGAATTGCATTATTGTTAACCCCTTAGCGACCTAGGACGAGAATGCTATTCCTAACCAGCAGGTACTTGCTGCATTACAATGAGCATTCTTGTCCTGCAGTTAATTGTCACCATGAATAAATACACGGTGACAGGACAATGACAACAGCTGTCATAGACAGCTGATTATCTTAGTCATCAGCAGCGAGCGGAGCCAATCGCAACGGTCCCTGTCTGATGATCACTGTGATTGGTCAGTCAATCCAGACTGACGAATCACAGCTAATAGTTCTCAAAAGGCGCGTACTTTAGCTCCGCGATCTCCTCAGTTTAGTAATTATTGACAGTGCTGAAAAGATCTGAGCGGTGCGTTTACCTGTCATTTTCCCGCAGCTGCACTCAGTCCCCCTCAGACTCCCATAACACTTTCCTGAAGCTGCTAGTGCTCCCTGACCTTTGGGGAGATTTTAGAGCTTTGACTTTCAAAAAATAAATAAAGTAAAAAAATACATATATATAAAAATATAAAAGTACATAGCTAAACTATAGCTAGTATAGAAAAATAACAGACTTTTCAATGGATTTCCATGGCTTACAATTGATAACTCAGATAACACTGAATTGTTATCAAGGTCAATTTTAGCTTGGCTACATCTGTGTGTATTATACACTACTCACAAAAAGTTAGGGATATTTGATTTTTGTGTGAAATGTATGGAAAACCTAAAAAGTTCACGCTACAGTGATATTATATCATGAAAGTAGGGCATTTAAGTAGAAGCACGCAATAGTTATTTCATCATCTCAAACAATTTATTGAAACCCCTTCCTATCACCTTTTAACCAATTGAGGTATATGGCGGCACTATAAATTTACCAGCTCGGTATCAGGCTAGGGAATATCAAAGTTCCGAAGGACTAGGTATCAATGTCTGATCCTCAATTAGCAATATGCATCTTTGCTAAGTGAATGATCAAAATTGATCGGGAACCTTATCAATACGGATCCACATTTGGGGATCTTTGACTATATACCGGGCTAAGTAACTTATCAATACCACAAGCAATAAACAAGATATACGTTACCAAGGGTCAAAAGGTGAGTAGGGTTCCGGAGGGACGGTCAGCTCTCCACAGGGTTCCCCGTGATCCAGGATAAAATCCAAAGCTTTGCCACATTCTGTTTTAGTCCTTTGTTTGTAGAACTTTTTTTTTCTTTCTTTCGGAATTCCTCTCTCATCCCGTCTATGATTAATATTCACAGACCTATGAAAAGAATACACCCCTTTAGATAACGGTCTTCCAACCAAACCAGAGGGTGTGCACTTATGGTAATGGTATTGTGAGAGCATACATTACCCAAAATGCTTTGTGGTAAACGTGTAATGTTACCTGCCGATACCTAGGCGGCAATGTTGTGTAACCTATAAATGTGAAACTTTTAAGAGTTAAATTCATATAATGTGACTTCATGTTAAGTATTAAACATCTACCACCTGGGACATACATCAAAATGGGAGGCATACCCCCTGACACTTCAAGCAATTAAAAACCTAGATTCCCAGAAACTAGTATAACTGTTCTCATGTCATACAGCTAAAATGTAGACAACAAATGTGTGGGTTTTTGGATTCCACAGGTGCTTTATCTTATGAAAATAACACAACTTTCTCATTAGCAGAAATCCAACTGAGCATGTTTTCCTAGATACCTCAGGAATACACGCTTCTGGTGATACACACACAGGATATATATACGTTAATATACGATTATAACATGTAACAAAAAAAACAATATATGAAATATAAAACAACACATATGTGATATATTAATTAACTTGGGTCAAAACTAAATACGATCCACTATGTGAACAGATATGGTATGTTTGTCTTATTAATAAACCTTAATTTAAAGGATGCCAGACGAGTGCCAGGAAGTAACCTTATCTCGGCTCATAGTCTAGTGATGAGGTAAAATTACTCCCTAAGATAGGCCCACATCTGCCAGGAAGAATCTTTCCTTGAACCCATATTTTTTTCTTTTACACAATGAAGGTTCATACAGGTGGGTGAATATAAGTTCAATTTTCATATTTTTCACATTTTTCACACTCAAAGAAATCTGATTGGTTGATTTTGTCCCTGCCCACTTTTCGGAATTTTAATCCCAGTCTTCCAATGACCAACTGTGCCAAGTTCAAAGACTGTGCCATTAACTGTCTACGAGCAGCGGCAGTTTTAAATTTTCCCATTTAAAATTTGATTGGCCGATATATACTACACCTACTTTTTTTTATAAATTTTGACCCAGTCACCCAATGACCCAAGGTGCCAAGTTTGGGTATTCTGGCTTCCTGCTTGCATCACTTCCTGTCAGCTGATCAGTGTGACATCATCGCAGGTCCTGGAAGGTAACATCTACAGGAGGACAGCAGCACTTGGAGACAGGGCCGGGAGCCAACGGTGTTTGCCGGGGGGAGCATTGCCCTTTCCCCAGGGGGTGGCACTTTCTCCCGGCATGGAGACCCGGGCTACGGCCGTTCGACGTTCTGTGCCGGGCAACTAGGATGGGGATGCGAGGATGGTAAGAGGCAGAGACCTGAACCAGGAAGCTCCAGCAGTATGGGAGGTGAAGGTGGAAATAGAGCAAACTGAGAGACCATGTGAGCAATCAAGTGTGATGTCGCAGCCGGGAGGTAAGCGGCAAGGAATGCATGCATGGCAGTCGAGCGCTCCAGAAAGGAGCACTGTGGATAAGAAGGGCCTCGGTAAGTCAAGTCTAAGGAAAATGAGCAGCCTGGGCTCCTCACTGGACCGGGCCGGTGTGCGTTTGGGGAAACCAAATGTGACATTAGAAAAGACATCCATTGCTGAATAAGCAGTGGGTAAAGAGAAGACTGTGGTTGGTAGCAAAGCAGCGGCCACGAGTCAAACGGCGGTGAAAGCACCAAATGCGGGAGCCGGGGCAGAGGCAGCTGACTCCAATGCATGCAGGAGTTTCTCTCGCCCTGAGGCGTCTCGGCCTGGGGTTTCGGGTGTATCTCGCCCCAGTGTGTCCCAAGCTACAAGCAAGGGAGCAAAAGTTATCTCTAATTGGGGATTCCAGGGTCCTACAGAGACTGCTTCAACCCTTGCTTCCCGTGTAATGTATTATCTAGGATTGTATGATACAGTAAAAAAAGACATAAGGAAAGCAAAATTAGAATATAAAACTGTAAAAACACAGGAGGGCTTATTACCCAAGCGCAGGAAAGGAACCCTCTCTGCTAAACTGGAGAAGCTGGAGGTAGAAGTGTCGGCCCTGGAGGTAATAAAAGCTGCCATAGAAAAGAACGGGGGCCCCTTTATGGAGAAATTCCGAAATGATGAACGTTTTGAAAATATGTCTAAATTTGAATCTGACTCTTCTGACCTGTCAGCGCTGCAGGTTAAGAGTCAGGGAAAGGTGGCAGAAACCTGCGAGTCTGGGCAGGACTCCTTGCCAGATGGGCAGGGGGAACCCGCTTGGAGTCAGGGAGCAGCCTCCGGGGATGAAAGTGAGTCTGGTGGTGGACTGATATTGCAAAGTATCAAGCAACTGGAATCTCCAGTAGGCAGGCTCTATTTTGGAGATGAGGAGATACCTGAAGAGGAGAAAGTAAAAGGAGAAAAAAATAGAACCAAAGTTGTGGACAGAGAGGTGTTGGTATACGGCCCTTTAAACATTTCAAAACCCGCTGCTGAGCCCAGCCTAGCTCATGATGTGGAGCTAGGTTGTACAGAGCGGGAGAGTTTGGCTACGCATAAGGTAAAGACGGACGAGGTGAGGGCAGACAAGGTCGCGAAAAGGGCGGACAAGGTGGCTTCTTCTGCGGTAGAGGGGGTGGTGGTACCTGCAAAGGCACCACTGAGGTCTGGAGATAAGAAAAGTGATGGCAAAATGATGGAGCCAGTACAGAATACAGTGGCGATTAAGGGTAGAAGTGGGGAGAACCCAGCCAGTCTAGGGGGAGTGAGTGGTGGTTCCCAGGGAAAAAGGGATAAACATGCGGTGAAAAGTGGAGTGAACGATGCAAAAAGAAATGTGAAAGGTAGTATGAGAGAAGGGGTGAATGGAGTCGGTAATGCAAGACCAAGTGAGGATGCAAGTGCGGATGCAAGTGGGAATGCAAAAGTAAGTGAGTGGAAATGATGTAAGTGGGAATGTTGTAGGTGGTGAAAATGTGGATATGGAAGAATATGATGAAAGGATTTTGACTGATGAAGATATGGAGTTGAGAAAAGAGGAGGAGGAGGAAGAAAAGGAGAGACAGAAAAAAAAAAGGCAAAACGCACTTTTTCAAATATCGTTGAGCAGGGAACAAGGGACTCTTTTCCCACAGGATCTGGCAAGGGTAACTTGCAACAGCGCCTCTTGGGGGCCTTGAAAGAGGGTGCGGAGACCTCCATACAAGTAGAGGGTGAATCGGTTGACCTGTCTTTCTGGACAAAGAGACACGGACTGAGAGCCTTCCGAGAGGAAAAAGGGGGTGAGACTGTCTGGACTTACCCCACACCCGGGGGGGACCGTAAGAATGTGGCCTGTCTGTTTTGGAAAGGTAAGGAAGCAATACCTTCCAGGAAGACTGTTGTGGAGCTTTTCCTGCAGATGGGTTTTGAGGCGAAAGACATCTATGCCGTCATCCATCCCTACGGGACCAAGTTCTTTGACGTCAGCTTTGTGCGGCCAGAGGGGCTTGAGCTCCTCTGGTCCAGATATGAGCTGACAAAGAGCACCCCGGAGTGGCAGGGTTTTGCTGTCCAGGCCATCACCCGCCAGAACAAGGAGAAGAAAGTGACTGTGTTAACTGGTAATGAGTCTCTTTCTAGTGGACGAGCATAGTATTTGGTCAGGGGCCTGGACCTTTAACATGATGTTGAGGTCCCAGGGAAATTCTGTTACCCATATCCCCTCCTCGTCCTTTATAGGGAGGGATCGGATAATGTTTTTTTGCCAGGGGCAGCCAAAGGTCTGCCACAGGTGCGGCGACCCTATACACTTCAGTGCACAGTGTAAGACCCAGAGGTGCGTGAGGTGTGGAGGGAGTGACCATCTTGCCGCAACCTGTCGGAAGATCAGGTGTAACCTGTGTGGAGACCAGGGTCACCCGTTTAGTCGCTGTCCGCTTGCCTTTGCCAACCAGGCTCAGGGACAGGCTCAGAACCAGGCAGATACTATCCGCAAGGCTGGGCCTGCAGTTGGTGAAGAGTCTGCTGCCGGGACTGGGAAGGCTGGTGAAGGGACAAGTGCCGGGGATCCCAGCACTGGAGGAAGCAAAAAGGATTCTGAAAAGGTTAAAAAAATTACGGCAGCTAGGGCCAGGCGGCAGGAACAGCGCCGCAAACAGAGGGAGCAGGAGGCAGCCAATCCCTCAACTGGTACCCTAGTTGAGAATCCGGCCAATAGTGGCCAAGATGACAGTGATGATGATGGGAACCCCAGAGTTCATCCCGAAGAGGCTGACCTCTCCGCTGTCTCTGTCTCCTCAGGTGGGGATATTGTGGATGAGGAGGACAGTGAATGGTTGGTGAGGAGGAGGAACAAGCAAGGTAAGAAGAGAAACAGCAAGAGAGAGGGCAGGAAGGCCTCTCTTGAGTGGGATCCGTCCATCCCAGTCTCCCTTGACCAGATACCAAGGAAGGTTTCGGCTGGTGCTCCTCTTGTGGAGGTCTCCAACCGGTATGGCATCCTAAGTGATACCTCCGAGGCTGGCTTGGCTGAGGGGGAAACGAGGGATGGAGTGCCGGAGGGTGAGAAGGCCTCCTCGCAGTTTGCCGGGCCCTGCCCTTCAGGGGGGAAACCTTCTGGAGGGGGGGCCAAGTCAGATCCTGTGGGCAAAGAGAAATGTGATATGGATGTCTCCCAGTGCCTGAAAAGGCAGAAAGAAAGTGAGGAGTAGAAGAAGAAAGCTATCTTGTTCAATCACTTATGATGGCGGAACTCACCTGTTGACGCTAGCAAGCATTTACGTTGCTAGCATTAAGTCAGACGTGGCTCATTATGCAGCCTTTGATTTTTTCAGCCATCTTGATGCTGATATTTTATTTTTGCAAGAGACCTGGTTGACTTCCACGGAGTTAATGGAGAAAGCAAAGAGAGAGTGGAGGCATGGTCCATCTTTCTGGCCTCTTGCGGCTGAGCCGCGTAGCGGGGTAGCGATACTTTTTAAAACCGCTGGAAGAGTGGAATGCAGGAAAGTAATTAAACTAGAAATGGGAAGGTGCCTGATCCTGGATGTGCTCATGGGAGGACAAGAGCTGAGGCTCATTAACATCTATGGTCCACAAACCAAGTTGGACCGTAAATTTCTTCTCATGAGGATTAAACCTTATCTTTTTTCCAGCCGTCAGGTGGTCTTTGGTGGAGACTTCAACAATGTGACAAGTCTGTGATAGGGGAGGCCCCAAACTCAGGCTGGATACTGATAGCGTCGTATTGAGTAAGATAGTTGAGGAAGCTAGTCTGGTGGATGTTCATTTAAAGCATAAGCCAGACCACGTGGACTTCACCTTTCATCGAGGTAGCCAAAGGTCTAGGATAGATAGGTTTTATTTGAAGGGGGAAGCTGTTTTTTCAGTTTTAAAAACTGAGGAAGTGGTTTTCTCCAATCACTGTTTAATTCGTTTTTCTTTGAATGTTGCAGAGACCCCCTGTATGGGCAGAGGTTTGTGGAAGTTGAATTCATCTCTCCTGGAAGACTCGGCAATAAGACAATCCATCGAGGAGTTCTTTTAGGGCCAGGAACCGTTAGTGGACCTCTGCAACAGTAAGTCAGAGTGGTGGGAGATGTTTAAAACAAGGACGGCGAAGTTTTTCCGAGAGCTTTCGTACCTCAGGTGCCAGGACAGAAATAATCTGTACCAGGAATTGAGAAAGAAACTTGAAAGTCTGGTCTCGACGGGGTCCTTACTTAAGAGGTGTCAGTACGATAGGTACGCATCTTTGGTTGTCGAGAGGGATTTTGGGAAGTACCGCTCACCCAACCCTTACCGCAACTGTAAGATGTCAGTAAGACGTAAGCTGGTGACAGGCCTGATTGATAGTACAGGATCTCTGAATAGGTCCAAATCAGGGATCCTGGAGGTGGTCAGGTCTTTCTACTCTCACCTCTTGGGTAGGAAAGAACTAAATCGGGACAAGTTTTCAGCTTTCTTGGCTGAAGCTGTTTCCAAGGCAGGAATGGACCCCTCTCTTGACGTTTTGTTTGAACCAATCAGGGAAGAGGAAGCAAAACTGGCCATTGAAAGGCTTAGGCCCAAGAAATCGCCAGGTCCAGATGGCTTAACATCTGAGTGGTACAGGACTTTCAAGGAACAGTTAGTTCCTCCATTGACTGAGGTCTTTAACCCCTTAAGGACACGGCCCTTACGGACGCAGTGATACCTAATATGTATACCACTTTTTATTTATTTTGGTTTTACACAATAATATCCTTTTTAAAACAAAAAAAAAAACACGTTTTAGTGTCTCCATAGTCTGAGAGCCATATATTTTTCAGTTTTTAGGCAATTGTCTCAGGTTGGGTATAATTTTTGAGGGATGAGGTGACGATTAGATTGGCACTATTTGGGGGGTCATATGACTTTTTGATCGCTTGCTATTACACTTAGAAGTTTAGAAGCAAATCTTGAAATTTTTCAGAAATTTTCAAAAACCCACTTTTTAGGGACCAGTTCAGGTCTGAAGTCACTTTGTGAGGCTTACATAATAGAAACCAGCCATTCTAGAAACTGCACCCCTCAAAGTATTCAAAACTGATTTTACAAACGTCATTAACCCTTTAGGTTTTCCACAAGAGTTAATGACAAATGAAGATAAAATTTCTGAATTTCGATTTTTTGGAAAATTTTCCATTTTAATCCATTTTTTCCAGTAACAAAGCAAGGGTTAATAGCCAAACAAAACTTAATATTTATTCCCCCTATTCTGTAGTTTGCACGAACACCCAATATGTGGTCGTAAACTGCTGAATGGCCAAACTGCAGGGCCCAGAAGGAAAAGAACGCCATATGGTTTTTGGAAGGCAGATTTTGCTGGACTGGTTTTTTGACACCATGTCCCATTTGAAGCCCCCCGATGCACTCCTAGAGTAGAAACTCCATCAAAGTGACTCCATCTAATAAACTACACCCCTCAAGGTATTCAAAACCAGTTTTACAAACTTTGTTAACCCTTTAGGTGTTCCACAAGAGTTATTGGCAAATGGAGATGAAATTTCAGAATTTCTATTTTTTGTTACCTTGCCTCAAAAAAAAGTGTAATATAGAGCAACCAAAAATCATATTTACCCTAAAATAGTACCAACAAAACTGACACCTTATCCCGTAGTTTACAAAATGGGGTCACTTTTTTGGAGTTTCTACTGTAGGGGTGCATCAGGGGTGCTTCAAATTGGACATAGTGTCAAAAAACCAGTCCAGCAAAATCTGCCTTCCAAAAACCATATGGCGTTTCCTTCCTTCTGTGCCCTGCCGTTTGGCCATACAGCAGTTTACGACCACATATGGGATGTTTGTGCAAACAAGAGAATCAGGGCAATAAATATTGAGTTTTGTTTGGCTGTTAACCCTTGCTTTGTTACTGGAAAAATGGATTAAAATGGAAAATTTGAAAAAAAATAGCTGTTTTGGGACCGTTTTTATTTTTTGTTATTTACATCGTTGAACTGACAGGTTAGATTGTGTGCTATTTCTATAGAGCAGGTTGTTACGGACGTGACAATACCAAATATGACTACTTTTTGGTTTTTTTTGTTTCAGTTTTACATAAAGCATTTTTTTAAAAAAAATTATTTTTTAGTGTCTCCACATTCTGAAAACCATAGCTTTATTTTTTGGGCGACTGTCTTATGTAGGGGCTCATTTTGTGCGGGATGAGATGGCGGTTTGATTGGCACTATCTTGGGGTGCATATGACATTTTGGTCGCTTGCTATTACACTTTTTGTGATGTAAGGTGACAAAAATGGCTTTTGACACCGTATTTTTTTATTTTTTTTGCTGTGTTTAGCTGAGGGGTTAGGTCATGTGTTATTTTTATAGAAAAGGTTGTGACGGACGCGACGATACCTAATATGTATACTTTTTATTTATTTATATAGGTTTTACACAATAATATCATTTTTTAAAACAAAAAAAATCATGTTTTAGTGTCTCCATAGTTTGAGAGCGATATTTTTTTTTTTTTGGGCGATTGTCCTATGTAGGGGCTCATGTTTTGCGGGATGAGATGGCAGTTCGAATGGTACCCATCTTGGGGTGCATATGACTTTTTGATCACTTGCTATTACACTTTTTGTGATGTAAGGTGACAAAAAAATGACTTTTTTGACATAGTTTTTATTTTTTATGTTTACAGCGTTCACCTGAGGGGTTTGGTCATTTTATATTTTTATAGATCAGGTCCTTACGGACGCAGTGATACCTAATATGTATACCATTTTTTATTTATTTTGGTTTTACACAATAATATCCTTTTTAAAACAAAAAAAAACTAGTTTTAGTGTCTCCATAGTCTGAGAGCCATATATTTTTCAGTTTTTAGGCAATTGTCTCAGGTTGGGTATAATTTTTGCGGGATGAGGTGACGGTTAGATTGGCACTATTTGGGGGGTCATATGACTTTTTGATCGCTTGCTATTACACTTTTTGTGATGTAAGGTGACAAAAAAATGGCTTTTCGACAAAGTTTTTTTTTTGACAAGGAGACTAGGTGGGTTGGATATGGTAAACCCAGTGGTATTCCTAACTATTACCTTCTTAAAAGCTAACATTGCAAACCTCTGGATGGAGAGGGCTCTTTCGTGGGTAAATTCCTGTAGGGAATGGTTTTGGCCCTTCTTCCAGGAATGGGAGATAGGAGGGCGTGTGAAAGACCTACGCTCGTCAAGGCAGAGATATCTCCCGGCTTATGTTGACCCGATCCTGAGAATTATAAAGTGATGGGGACTCGGGAGGGGAGAGATAGAGACCAAGTCAAGGTTCACCCTTGATTTTAGGGGCCTGTCTACCTTCTTTCAGCCTCCGTTGGCCTTGAGGGATTGCCCAAGTCTGGATCTAGAGGGCGGGTTGACTTTATTAAATTCAGTGAGGATCCCCTTGAAAGTTTGGGATGTGGCTTGGCGCTGCTTCCATGGTAAGCTATATGTAAGGGATAATGTGAAGTGTAGAAACTCTGAGGAAAGGGGTTGTCCCCGGGAGGAGTGCGGTGCTGTGCTGGAAAGCATGGACCATTTCTTGCTTCACTGTCCTTTTAATATAGAGGTCTACAAAAGGGTGGGGACTTCTATTGACTGGCCTAGGCTGGCTGCCCTATTCTATGCAGCATATGGTGCGTTCAAAGATGAGGGTGGACGGGACCATTGCACTTTATTTCTAGTTAGCGCTTTTTCCACTTTTTCTTTCTAAAACACAGTAATGCACTATTTCAGTGCAGAAATTTAAAATAGGTATTTGGGTGGTGTATTTTAAACTATAAGACAATATAAGAGAGTGAATCTGGGTCGCACCTCCTCAAACACTATGCTTTTGATATAACCACTGTTTCTCATCATATTTAAACAGGCTTATCAGCACAATTAATAACTCATGTCAAAATATGCTATGCATAATCATGAAGCATTGGTATACAGTTTGATCAAAGCGCATAGGCCCACTTACCGCGACAAGGTTGCCTCTATCAAGTGGGAACCTACTCTAGCTATGGCGCAGCACTGCGTCGCGACCACGGACAACCGGCACTGCACCAGCGGAGGGCGGGACCCATGCAACGCACAGTAACCCCACTGTGCGGCGAGATCACCATGCCCCCGGACCCCACCACCCCACCAGCGCAGCACACAGGCACCAATGGCCGCCACGCAGTACTGCACCATGTGAACAGGTGCAAAGAGCTCACCCATTCATGCCTCCCAGGAAATCCAAATAAGAGGTAGTAGACATTTATAAACCACTGACTGACTAAGGCTTATTAAAAACAACTGGTCAGGATGGGGAGGAGTGCTGACGCCAGAATGGGGAAAAAAAGGGAAGGTTATGCAAATATAAGACAATATAAAAGAGTGAATCTGGGTCGCACCTCCTCAAACACTATGCTTTTGATATAACCACTGTTTCTCACCATATTTAAACAGGCTTATCAGCACAATTAATAACTTATGTCAAAATATGCTATGCATAATCATGAGGCATTGGTATACAGTTTGACAAAAGCGCATAGGCCCACTTACCACGACAAGGTTGCCTCTATCAAGTTGGTGTATTTTAAATTGCTTTGTGGACCAGGAATACCACTTTTTTCCCCAAAAATACACTGATGCACTATTTCACTGCAGAAATGAAAAATAGGTGTTTGGGCGGTGTATTTTAAACTGCTTTGTAGACCAGGAATACTGCTTTTTCTTTCTAAAACACAGTAATGTACTCTTTTAGTGCAGAAATTTAAAATAGGCATTTGTACTCTGTATGCACAACTGCTTTGTGGACAAGGAATACTTCTTTTTTCCCAAAAAATACACTGATGCACTATTTCACTGCAGAAATGTAAAATAGGTATTTGGGCGGTGTATTTTAAACTGCTTTATGGACCAAGAATACTGCTTTTTCTCCCTAAAACACAGTAATGCACTATTTTAGGGCAGAAATTTAAAATAGGTATTTGGGCGGTATATTTTAAACTGCTTTGTAGACCAGGAATACCGCTTTTTCTTTCTAAAACACAGTAATGCACTCTTTCAGTACAGAAATTTAAAATAGGCATTTGTACTCTGTATGCACAACTGCTTTGTGGACAAGGAATACCGCATTTTTCACAAAAATACACTGATGCACTATTTCACTGCAGAAATTTAAAATAAGTGTTTGGGTGGTGTATTTTAAACTGCTTTGTAGACCAGGAATACCGCTTTTTCTTTATAAAGCACAGTAATGCACTCTTTCAGTGCAGAAATTTAAAATAGGTATTTGTACTCTGTATGCACAACTTCCTTCCGCAAAAATACACTGATGCACTATTTCAGTGCAGAAATGTAAAATAGGTGTTTGGGCGGTGTATTTTAATCTGCTTTGTGGACCAGGAATACCGCTTTTTCTTTCTAAAGCACAGTAATGCACTATTTCAGTGTAGAAATTTTAAATAGGTATTTGTACTCTGTATGCACAACTGCTTTGTGAACCAGGAATACCGCTTTTTTCCAAAAAATACACTGATGCGCTATTTCACAACAGAAATGTAAAATAGGTATTTGAGCGGTGTATTTTAAACTGCTTTATGGACCAGGAATACTGCTTTTTCTCCCGAAAACACAGTAATACACACTTTCAGTGAAGAAATTTAAAATGGGTATTTGTACTCTGTATGCACAACTGCTTTGTGGACCAGGAATACCGCTTTTTTCCCAAAAATACACTGATGCACTATTTCCCTGCAGAAATGTAAAATAAGTGTTTGGGTTGTGTATTTTAAACTGCTTTGTGGACAAGGAATGCTGCTTTTTTTTCTAAAGCACAGTAATGCACTATTTCAGTGCAGAAATGTAAAATAGGTATTTGAGCGGTGTATTTTAAACTGCTTTGTGGACCAGGAATACCGCTTTTCCCCCAAAAATACACTGATGCACTATTTCACTGCAGAAATGTAAAATAGGTATTTGGGCGGTGTATTTTAAACTGCTTTGTGGATCAGAACACCCAATAAACAAGTACCAATAATCTAATATGTGTGTCACTGAACTGCTCACCAAAAATACTATACACACTTATAATATGAATTCAATCTTTATTGTTTAAAAAGCAACATTCTGTACATAATATAACAAAATGATATACAGTGGTAGCAGTGCAGGATAGTACTCCAACAAGTCTAAGACTTCTTCAGGTGTCCCCTGAATAAGCGAGGCGAAACGCGTGTCAGGTTCGTACCATCACTCCCCCACTACCCCTGGTCAGTATATGCTTGTATCGTGTTCATCATGTACCATATTCTATTTTGCTATTTTTCCTATTTTAGGACTTTGCACGCAATGCTAATACATTGTGTACTATCTACATTCATTTGGTGTATGCCCGTAGGTGACTGCATGTTATGTGAATATCCTCTATATGGCAGCATGAGGTCAGTTATTACATACGCTATCTATATTTATATGTGTATCTTACACAATAATTAGATGGAGATTGTGGCTTACGATATATCTTGCTGACTACGCTTAGCTTACCTTTGGAGGTGATGTTGGGGGGGATGGTGTTCTTAGACTTGTTGCAGTACTATCCTGCACTAGAGATGTCGCGAACATAAAATTTTCCGCTCGAGAACGGCGTACGCGGATTTACACAAATGTTCGCGAACAGGCAAACCGAGCGAACCGCCATAGACAGGAAAAATTTTAAAACCCACAGGGACTCTTTCTGGCCACAATAGTGATGGAAAAGTTGTTTCAAGGGAACTAACATCTGGACAGTGGCATGCCGGAGGGGGATCCATGGCAAAACCCCCATGGAAAATTACGTAGTTGACACAGAGTCGGGTTTTAATCCATAAAGAGCATAAATCACCTAACATTCCTAAACAGACCAGACTCTCCGTTTAACGCACCGCAAACAACCACAAAGAGTTGTCAATAGTTGCCACACTCATGACATAAATTTTATTCCTCTATGCGTCAATCTTGGTGTAGTGATGACTGTGCTCGTGCGCACGTTCAGGAGATTGCAGGCGATGGCGGTTTTTCAAAGCCTATGGTCGTGCTAAGGTAGTTCAGTGACAGTTTAGTGACCCAGAAGACAATGATTCTGCAGTGTGGGCCCATTGTTGGCCTAACGACCACGAAGGGGAATTGACACATGTATGTGGCTTTTTTTTTGTTTTGTTTGTGCAGCCACTGAGCAGCACCAGAGGCCAGAAAATTAGGTATGTGCACATGCCTGAAAAATTAGGTATTGTTGCAGCCGCTGCTGAAAAATTGATGTTTTCCAGGCAGAAAGTGTACTAAAACATTGCGGCTTGAACTCTAGTTTGTGGCGGAGAAATCAAGCAAGTCATCCGGCATGCAGAGATTAAATACAGCAGCGTGGGGACCATTTTTAGCCCAAGGCATCTCATCAGGCCTTTTTTAGTCAAAAGCATCCCCCACTGTCAGTCATTTCGGGATCCATTCCTCATTCATCTTAATAAAGGTGAGGTAATCTAGACTTTTTTGACCGAGGCGACTTCTCTTCTCAGTGACAATACTTCCTGCTGAGCTGAAGGTCCTTTCTGTCAGGACACTTGAAGCAGGGCAGGCCAGAAGTTCTATCGTTAATTGGGATAGCTCAGGTCACAGGTCAAGCCTGCACACCCAGTAGTCAAGGGGTTTATCGCTCCTCAGAGTGTCGATATCTGCAGTTAAGGCGAGGTAGTCTGTTACCTGTCGGTCGAGTTGTTCTCTGAGGGTGGACCCTGAAGGGCTGTGGCGATTCCGTAGGACTTAAAAAGCTCCGCATGTCCTCCATCAAAAACACGTCTGTAAAGCGTCCTGTTCTTGCCGGCGTGGTCGTGGTAGGAGGAGGATTACTTTTACCTCTTCCCCTGTTAGATTCCCGTTCTGTGACATCAACCTTATACACTGTGTAAAGCATACTTTTTAACTTGTTTTGGAACCGCTGCATCCTTTCCGACTTCCGGTAAATCGGTAACATTTCAGCCACTTTCTGCTTATACCGGGGGTCTAGTAGCGTGGCCACCCAATACAGGTCGTTCTCCTTCAGCCTTTTTATACGGGGGTCCAGGGGCGTAGCTAGAAATGACTGGGCCCCACAGCAAATTTTTGTATGGGCCCCCCCCCCCCCCTGCGCGTTTCACTCCCCCCCCCCGCCTCTTGTGTAAACCCCACTCCTTGGGCAAGTCACGAGAATATATATATATATATATATATATGTAAAGGAAAAAGCAGCACTCCGTGGATACGTGTAAAAAATGGATCCCTTTATTCCATACTGTGCACAGTATGGAATAAAGGGATCCATTTTTTCCACGTATCCACGGAGTGCTGCCTTTTCCTTCATCTAAAAATTTGCTGATCCCGATCCAGGGACGACAGGAATTGCACCCAATTTCCCGTTATTTGAGTGCTGCTACCTGCGCCTTTTTTCTATATATATATATATATATATATATACACACACACAGTATATATGTGTGTATATATATATATATATATGTATATATGGCCCATCTCCACTGCCTGCCAATTGCTGGGCCCCATCCTTCCCCCTACTGTATATTGTATGGCAAGGTGCAAGGATTACTGTATACTGTACATAAAATGTATGGAGGTCACACCATGCCGGACAATATAACCCCTGCGCCATGCTGTACAATATACAGTATAACCCCTACACAGTGTAGCGGTATACTGTATATTGTGTGGCACAGTGTAGGCTATATGTGTATACCATAAACATACTCCACATGAAAACTTACAATTACTTGGCTTTGACCTTGGGGATCTCAGACACGACTTCGGCTGGGGGGCTAGGTCTAAGAACACGCCGTCCACTGGGCAGTATGGTTTTTTCGTTCTTCCTCTTCAGACTCTGTACATGAGGTAACAAGGGGTAATATAACTAAGTAGTATCAGGGTACATTATTATACAGGGGTAATATAACTCAGGAGGCCTATCAGATATTATACAGGGGTAATATAACAGTTATATTACCCCTGAATAATGTCCCGATAGCCCTCCTCAGTTATATTACCCCTGTATAATAATGTACCCTGATACCATTAGTTATATTACCCCTCCTTGTATAATTTACCCAGATACCCCTCAGTTATATTATATAACTGAGTGGTATCAGTTATACAGGGTAATATAACTGAGGAGGGGTATCAGGGCACATTATACAGAGGTAATATAACTTATATTACCCCTGTATAATGTCTGATAGACCTCCTGAGTTATATTACCCCTGTATAATAATGTACACTGATACCACTTAGTTTTATTACCCCGCTGGGGTAATATAACTAAGGGCATCAGGGTACATTATTATACAGGGGTAATATAACTCAGGAGGCCTATCAGGGACATTATACCCCCTGATAGCGCTCCTCAGTTATATTACCCTGCATAACTGATACCACTCAGTTATATAATATAACTGAGGGGTATCAGGGTAAATTATAACTGAGGGTACATTACAGGGGTATAACTGAGGAGGGGCTGGGATAGCATTGTGGCAGGCCAGGTAGGGTATAGGGTACATACTTTTTTTTTTTTTTAGAACTTACTCAGTCAGCACAGCTCGGGGCCAGGGCAGAGTTCCTGTGAGTGGATGGTGCTGTGGTATAGCAGACACAGTCACGCGGGCAGGCACGCAGCGTGACATGATGACGTCACCTCTACTGCACTCCCAGCCTGCGCTCCGCCTCCGCCGGGTCCAACAATCACCGCCCCCTATGTGAACAGTAGCCCAGCATCCCGCAGCCAGAGTCAGCCAGAGTGGAGGGGGACAGTATGACACTGCTGCCAGCAGACTGCTGGATAAATTTAGTGAGCGGGGCGGGCACGGCAGCGAATCGGAGGGGGAGGGGGGGGATTGTATGGCAAGCTCCAGCACCCCCCTTGTGACAGGCGGACACCCGCCCCCCCCTCTAGTCCAAGAAACGGCCCTGCCGTCAGTGGTGGGAGGGCCTGACTCAGGCCTGCCCACCACAGAGCCAGAGGCTGCAGGCAGCAATGTAAGCCTAAGCAGCGGGGCGGGGCAAACTGTGAAGGGGCGGTAGGAAGGGGGGGCCCGGCACAGCAGACAGACAGCACAGCTGACTGAGTCTGAGACAGTGCGAGTCTCAGTCAGCAATCGGCGCAGCAGCAGATTACCGGGGAAGTAGAGGGGAGAGAGGACACGCGCTGCCTGGTGCCGGGCCCCTTGTCAGCCCGGGCCCCGAAGCAGCCGCTTCCCCTGCTTCCCCGGTAGTTACGCCCTTGCGGGGGTCCCTTAACAGGCATGACAAAATGAAAGACCCTATTTGCACAAGGTTGGATGCTGAGCTACTGATGTCCGGTTCCTCGTCCTCACTGATCTCATTCAAGGTCTGTTCTTCCCCCCAGCCACGTACAACACCACGGGTCCAAGATAGGTGACAACGAGCACCCTGGGATGCCTGCTGTGGTTGGTCTTCCTCCTCCTCAAAGCCACATTCCTCCTCTGACTCCTCTTCCTCAGACTCCTCTTCCAGCGTTGCCACAGGTCCAGCAAG
Organism: Bufotes viridis; assembly: GCA_033119425.1. NCBI lineage: Eukaryota > Metazoa > Chordata > Amphibia > Anura > Bufonidae > Bufotes > Bufotes viridis. The sequence goes on along the minus strand of CM065593.1, from coordinate 205,333,800 downwards.
CGATGATAAGGCTGTCTCTGGTGGTGATGGTGACCACAACTCTTCCTCTTCCTCTTCACGCTCATCTACGGCCTGATCCAGCACTTTTCGCAGGGCACGCTCCAGGAAGAAAACAAATGGGATGAGGTCGCTGATGGTGCCTTCGGTGCGACTGACTAGGTTTGTCACCTCCTCAAAAGGACGCATGAGCCTACAGGCATTGCGCAGGAGCGTCCAGTAATGTGGCAAAAAAATACCCAGCTCCGCAAAGGTTGTCCTAGCACCCCGGTCATACAAATACTCGTCGACGGCTTTCTATTGTTGGAGCAGGCGGTCAAACATTAGGAGTGTTGAATTCCAACATGTCGGGCTGTCACAAATCAAGCACCTCACTGGCATGTTGTTTCGCCGCTGAATATTGGACAAGTGCGCCATGGCCGTGTAGGAACGCCTGAAATAGCCACACACCTTCCTGGCCTGCTGGAGGATGTCCTGTAAGACTGGGTACTTATAACCAAAGCGTTGTACGATCAAATTCAACACATGTGCCATGCACGGCACATGTGTCAATGCCGCCAACAGATTGCATCCATTGTCACAAACCACTTTGCCGATCTCCAGTTGGTGCGCGGTCAGCCACTGATCCACCTGTGCGTTCAGGGCGGACAGGAGTGCTGGTCCGGTGTGACTCTCTGCTTTCAGGCAAGTCAACCCCAAGATGGCGTGACACTGTCGTATCCGGGATGTGGAAAAGCCCCTGGGGAGCTGGGGGGGTGCAGTTGATGATGTGGAGCAAGACACAGCAGCAGAAGATGACTCAGCCGAGGAGGGTAGTGAAGAGGATGGAGTAGGAGGAGTAGAGGAGGTGGCAGCAGGCCTGCCTGCAAGTCGTGGCTGTGTCACCAACTCCGCTGCAGAGCCACGCATTCCATGCTTGGCAGCCGTCAGAAGGTTTACCCAATGCTCAGTGTACGTGATATACCTGCCTTGACCGTGCTTTGCAGACCAGGTATCAGTGGTCAGATGGACCATTGCCTCAACATTGTGTGCCAGACATACCATAACTTCCTTTTCCACAATAGAGTACAGGTTGGGGATTGCCTTTTGTGAAAAAAAAATTTGGCCGGGTACCTTCCACTGCTGTGTCCCAATAGCTACAATTTTTTGAAGGCCTCAAACTCCACCAGCTTGTATGGTAAAAGCTGGCGGGCTAAGAGTTCCGACAAGCCAGCTGTCAGATGCCGGGAAAGGGGGTGACTCTGTGACATTGGCTTCTTACGCTCAAACATTTCCTTGACAGGCACCTGACTGTAGGCATATGAGGAGGAATTGCTGAAGGTGAGAGGCGGAGTGGCGGGTGAATGAGAGGGGGCAAGGAGGACAGCAGTGGTTGACGTGGCTGAAGATGCTGGACCAGGAGGAGGATGGTGGCTTTGAGTTTGTGTGCTGCTTGTACTCATGTGTTGATGCCATAGGCGTTTGTGATGTGAGATCATGTGCCTTCGCAAAGCAGTTATACCTAGGTGGGTGTAGGACTTCCCACGACTCAGTTTCTTTTGGCACAGGTTGCAAATGGCATCGCTGCTATCAGAGGCAGACACACACAAAAAATGCCACACTGCTGAGCTTTGCAATGACAGCATTCTGGTGGTGGCAACAGCATGGGTTGATTGGCGTGCTGTCTGGCTGACCCCGGGTGCCGATACATGCTGTCTGACTGTGCCACTAGCTCCTTGCGACGACCTCCCCCTGCTTCCAACTCGTCTCCTCCTCCTCTCTGTCTCCCCATCTGAACTTTCCCCCTGTTCTTCTTCTCTTAGAGCAGGCACCCACGTGACATCTACAGACACATCGTCATCATCAACCGCTTTACTTGTATCTGACAACTCAGCAAAGGAAGCAGCAGCGGGTACAACATCATCATCATCACACCGTACGTCCATGTGTGTAATGCTGCCTGACTGAGACATATGCCTGTTATCTACAACCTCTGGCAATAATGGTTGCGCATCACATATTTCTTCCAACTGATATGTAAATAACTCCTCTGACAGATCAAGTGAAGCGGCTGTGGTGCTAGTGTTGGTGGTGGCAGCGGGCGGGCGGGCGAGTGGTAACTTGAGAGGTGCCCGAATCTGAGCTGGAGGAAGATGGTGCGTCAAGGTTCCGAGCGGAAGCTGTAGAAGATTGGGTGTCTTGTGTAAGCTAGTCAACTATGTTCTCAGAATTTTTCAAGTTCAGGGTACGTGGCCTCTGAACACTGGGCATTATTGTAGGGCCAAAGGAAATCGCAGCACCACGACGGCCCCTGCGGGGTGGCCTGCCTCTGCCTGTAATTTTTTTTTTGATTAGTGGTACTATGCGTGCAAGGTACTGTGCCACCCTATATGAGTGTTGGGCAGTGGGCACAGTACAGTCTGTGGGACTGACACTCACTGGCAGGCAACTGCAATTATATTACAGAGGAAAAATTTAATGACTTTTATCTGCAAGGTACTGTGCCACCCGACATAAGTGGTGGGCACTGGCAGTGGGCACAGTACAGTCAGTGGGCCTGACACTCACTGGCAGGCAACTGCAATTATATTACAGAGAAAAAATTTAATGAAGTTTTTTTTCTGCAAGGTACTGTGCCACCCTATATGAGTGGTGGGAACTGGCAGTGGGCACAGTACAGTCAGTGGGCCTGACTCTCACTGGCAGGCAACTGCAATTATATTACAGAGGAAAAATTAAATTACGTTTTTATCTGCAAGGTACTGTGCCACCCTATATGAGTGGTGGGCAGTGGGCTCAGTACAGTCTGTGGGCCTGACACTCACTGGCAGGCAACTGCAATTATATTACAGAGAAAAAAATTAAATTACTTTTTTATCGGCAAGGTACTGTGCTACCCGATATGAGTGGTGGGCACTGGCAGTGGGCACAGTACAGTCAGTGGGGCTGACACTCACTGGCAGGCAACTGCAATTATATCACAGAGGAAAAATTAAATTACTTTTTTTTTATCTGCAAGGTACTGTGCCACCCTATATGAGTAGTGTGCACACAGTACAGTCTGTGGGCCTGTGGCCTCTCACACACGGGCAGGCAACTGCAATATATATATATATATATATATATATTTATTAAAAAAAGCAGACTGATGTACCAGCCCTAAAAAAGGGCATTTTTATTCTGACTTTTCTCTCTTCCGGAAAACCTTCTATTCTGGCGAAAATAACCTTCCTGTTTCCGAAAGCTAGAGGGAAACCCCTTCTTTCTATCGCCTTACCTTTTCAAGAATATCATCTAAAGCAGACCTGAACAAATATTTTCCCTCACACGGAATATTACAAAGCCGATTTTTAGATGCCACATCTCCTGACCAATTCTTAAGCCAAAGGGCCCTACAAGCTGAATTAGCTGGGAAGATGAACGGGCAGACAATCTAACCGTGTCGGCGGAAGCATTCGACAGAAAATCAGCCGCTTTGGCAATAACAGGGATGGATTGTAACAACTGGTCCCTAGGAGTCTTATCCCTGATATGCTCTTCTAACTGCTTAACCCACAAAATAAGAGCCCTAGCAGTAAACGTTGCCACAATACTGGGTTTAAGGGAGGCCCCTGCTGACTCCCAGGTCCGTCTGAGGAAGTTATCTGCATTCCTGTCCATAGCGTTCTTAAGCTGTCCTAAATCATGAAATGGTAAAGACAACCCGTGAGACACTTTAAGCAATTGGCACATCAATGTTGGGTGCATGGTCCCAGAGTATTGAATCCACATCGTCAAAGGGGTATTTGCGCTTAACCGATGAGGGAATAAAGCTGCGCTTATCAGGGTTCTTCCACTCATTCGTTATCATGGCCGCCACATTTTTGTGAATAAAAAAAGATCTATTTTTTTCTACCTTCCAATCCCTCAAACATTATAACCTGTAACGATCTCACTTCCTTGGGATCCTCAATATTCATTGTGGTTCTAATGGCTTTCAGAAGCTGATCCACGTCCTGGATGGGGAAGAATGGTCTTTACCATTTGATGATTTAGGACAGCTTAAGGAAGCTATGGACAGGAAAGCAGATATCTTCATGAGACGGACCTGGGAGTCGTCGGGGGCCTCCCTTGAACCCAATATCATGGCAACATGTACTGCTAGGGTCTACCACCCCTATCCTCTTCAGAAGATGAGTTGGACAAGACTTCTCCACTCTCTGACGCCAAGATATTTTCATCTGAACTTGAGACGTCAGAATATTCATGCGCAGAAGGAGACCTATCCTTACTTTTTGTGGGCTTCTTTTTTAAATGTAATGGCATTACCCACTTCTCTCTCTGATCAACTTTTTCATAGCTCACACTCCTTATGCTTTACCTTAGTAGCCACCTTACTGGGCTTATCCTGAAAGACAATATGCCACCATAAACCCTAATGTTAAGGGGGAATCCACATACCGTACATACCCTCCAAACCATACTGCAGGCACAGAGGTAGACGGGTCCTTGTACGCTTCTCCAGCATCTTCCATGCTGCCAGAGGACAAACAAAGTCTTGAATCCGTTTCCTCCCAACAAGGATCTAAAAGGCCACTCTAGCTGGGCTTAAGTGAAGTCAGAATTTGAATTTCCCACGCTCCAGCATACTAGGAGGCAAAGTATTACAAGATCTTGCTCACAGCAATACTAGGGACGGGAGGCGCTACTTCCACTTACTCCAGCGTCCCCGTCCTGCACACCGCACTTGTCCATGCTTCCTGCCGCAGCAAAGTTCACCCAGGAGGGGCCCCAAAAGGTACACCACCCTGCCTTATAATCTTCAGGGAGCGCGTAGCTGAGAACTCTCCCGGCATGCTCCCCAGCCCAGCCGGCGCATGTAACACTGAGAGAAACTACTGTCCAACAGAATGCCTGTAGCAATCCTCTCCCAGGACAGGAAACCACTGAGGGATGCTTCCTTCTTAAATATCCGTGGGTTTCCTGTTCTGGGTGGAGGACCTACTCACTCCTGGTGCTGTCATAGGATGATGGGAAAAACTGTGACAAATTTTTGTCACCTTACAAAAAGAGTAATGCCAAGCGATCAAAAAGTCTAATATAGACCAAAATAGTACCAAAAAGTCACCTCGTCCTGCAAAAAATGAGCCTCTACATGAGACAATTGTAAAAAAATAAAAAAAATGGAGGAACAAAAACATTTTTTTTTTTTTCAGAAATGCTTTTATAGTGTGAAACCAAAATAAAATCTGTAAAAACTTGCTCTATAAAAATTGATCTAACCTGTCAGGTGAACATTGTAAAAAACAAAAACTAAAAACTGTGCTAGAACAGCCATTTTTTACCTTGCCTCACAAAAAGCGTAATACTGAGTGTTCAAAAATCATATGTACTCCAAAATAGTACCAATAAAACTGTTACCTTAGCCCGTCGTTTCCAAAAGGAGGTTACTATTTTGGAGTTTCTACTGTAGGGTGCATCCGGGGGAGTTCAAATGGGACATGGTGTCTAAAAACAAGTCCAGCAAAATCTGCCCTCCAAAAACCATCTGGCACTCCTTTCCTTCTGCGTCTTGCTGAGCGCCCATACAGCTGTTTATGATCACATGTGGGATGTTACTATAAACTGCAGAATCAGGGTAATATATTGAATTTAGTTTGGCCGTTAATCCTTTCCATGTTAAAGTGAAACTTAGAAGTTTCTCATTTTAACAATAAATTTAAAGAAGCATACACCCCAGTAAGAATTACTTCCTTTATTCAAGGAAAGCTAGATGTCACTGCCTGCCCTGTGAGAAGTCTGAGAAGATCTTATAGACTTGCTGCACATGAGTCTATCTGACAGAACTTTCTCTTTTTCCTTGCTCTTTGTTGTGGGTAGGATCCAACCTCTCCACAGGTTCTGCTCATTAGCTGTTTAGTGGCTCTATTTATACCTCTCACTGCAGCCCTTGGGGTTTATATTTCCTCCTGGAGTTCTCAGCTAGTGTTTGGTGGATTTCCTCCTCCCTGTCCGTCTAAAGCTAAGTCCTCCTGCCTTTCCTTTTGTTGTGTGTTCTGACTAGACCTCAGGGAGACGCTGGTTCCTTCACGGTAGAAGGAACCAGTTGCCTATCTCCTGCTCCCTAGCTGAGGGTTTGTTTCAGTTTCAGCAGGACTTAGGTTCCAAAGCATGAGTACTTCCACCTTTAGGATTTTCTCATGCTGTCATTAGAGATGGCCGAACTATCCGCCAGCGAACAGTTCCCGGCGAACATAGCTTGTTCGCGTTCGCCTCAACGGGCGAACACATGCGATGTTCGGTCCGCCCCCTATACATCATCATTGAGCAAATTTTGACCCTGTACCTCACAGTCAGCAGACACATTCCAGCCAATCAGCAGCATACCCTCCCTCCCAGACCCTCCCATCTCCTGAACAGCATCCATTTTACATTCATTCGGAATTTGCAGTCTTAGGCTACATTCACACGACCGTGAATGTGTCCGCGTCCGTTCCGCAATTCTGCGGAACGGGTGCGGACCCATTCACTGTCTATGGGGCCAGACGAGGTGCGGAGAGCACACTAGGTGCTCTCCGCTTCCGCATTTGCGGAGCGCGGCCCCGAACTTCCGGTCCGCAGCTCCGCAAAAGATAGAACATGTCCTATTCTTGTCCGCAGCCTGCGGACAAGAATAGGCATTTCTATGGGGGGTGCGGCTGGGTGTATTGCGGATCCGCAATTTGCGGATCCGTAATACACTACGGTCGTGTGAATGTAGCCTTAGTGAGAGGAGGGAGAGTGTAGTTGCTGCTGATTTAATAGGGAAATCGATAGCTAGGCTAGTGAATTCAGTGTCCACTCCAGTCCTGAAAGACTCATCTGATCTCTGCTGTAAGGACAGCCTCCTGACAGCACCCCAAAAAGCCCTTTTTAGGGCTGCAACATTAGTCAGTTTTTTTTTTCTCCATATACATATTGCAGTTGCCTGGCCTGCCTGTGTGTGAGGAGCTGCAGGCCCACAGACTGTAGTGTGCCCACTGCCAGTGCCCACCCCTGTCATCCCATGTGGCACAGGACTTTGCATCAAAAAAAGCCATTTCATTTTTACACTTTAATCTAAGGTTAGTTGCCTGCCAGTGTGTGTCAGGCTGACTTCCACTGACTGTAGTGTGCCCACTGCCAGTGCCCACCACTCATACCGGCTGGCACAGGACTTTGCATAAAAAAAGGCATTTAATTTTTACACTTTAGTGTAATTTCAGTTGCTTGCCTGCTGCTAGTGTGTGTCAGGCCGACTTCCACTGACTGTAGTGTGCCCACCCCTATCATCCCGTGTGGCACAGGACTTTGCATCAAAAAAAGGCATTTAATTTTTACACTTTAGTGTAATTTCAGTTGCTTGCCTGCTGCTAGTGTGTGTCAGGCCTACTTCCACTGACTGTAGTGTGCCCACTGCCAGTGCCCACCCCTGTCATCCCGTGTGGCAAAGGACTTTGCATCAAAAAAAGGCATTTAATTTTTACACTTTAGTGTAATTTCAGTTGCTTGCCTGCTGCTAGTGTGTGTCAGGCCGACTTCCACTGACTATAGTGTGCCCACTGCCAGTGCCCACCCCTGTCATCCCTTGTGGCACAAGACTTTGCATCAAAAAAAGGCATTTAATTTTTACACTTTAGTGTAATTTCAGTTGCTTGCCTGCTGCTAGTGTGTGTCAGGCCTACTTCCACTGACTGTAGTGTGCCCACTGCCAGTGCCAACCACTGATACCGGGTGGCACAGTAGCTTGCCGATAAATAAGGCATTTCATTTTTAGACAGTAGTCTAAATTCAGTTGCTTGCCTGCTGCCAGTGTGTGTCAGGCCCGCTTCCACTGACTGTAGTGTGCCCACTGCCAGTGCCAACCATTGATACCGAGTGGCACAGTAGCTTGCCGATAAATAAGGCATTTAATTTTTAGACAGTAGTCTAAATTCAGTTGCTTGCCTGCTGCCAGTGTGTGTCAGGCCCACTTCCACTGACTGTAGTGTGCCCACTGCCAGTGCCAACCACTTATACCGGGTGGCACAGTAGCTTGCCGATAAATATGGCATTTGATTTTTAGACAGTAGTCTAAATTCAGTTGCTTGCCTGCTGCCAGTGTGTGTCAGGCCCACTTCCACAGACTGTAGTGTGCCCACTGCCAGTGCCAACCACTGATACCGGGTGGCACTGTAGCTTGCCGATAAATAAGGCACTTAATTTTTACACAGTCTAATTTCAGTTGCTTGCCTGCTGCCAGTGTGTGTCAGGGCCACTTTCACAGACTGTAGTGTGCCCACTGCCAGTGCCAACCACTGATACCGGGTGGCACAGTAGCTTGCCGATAAAGAAGGCATTTAATTTTTACACAGTCTAATTTCAGTTGCTTGCCTGCTGCTAGTGTGTGTCAGGCCGACTTCCACAGACTGTAGTGTGTCCACTGCCAGTGCCAACCACTGATACCGGGTGGCACAGTAGCTTGCCGATAAATAAGGCATTTAATTTTTACACAGTATTCTAATTTCAGTTGCTTGCCTGCTGCCAGTGTGTGTCAGGCCCAATTCCACAAACTGTAGTGTGCCCACTGCCAGTGCCAACCACTGATACCGGGTGGCACAGTAGCTTGCCAATAAATAAGGCATTTCATTTTTACACAGTCTAATTTCAGTTGCTTGCCTGCTGCCAGTGTGTGTCAGGCCCACTTCCACAGACTGTAGTGTGCCCACTGCCAGTGCCAACCACTGATACCGGGTGGCACAGTAGCTTGCCGATAAATAAGGCATTTAATTTTTACACAGTCTAATTTCAGTTGCTTGCCTGCTGCTAGTGTGTGTCAGGCCGACTTCCAAAGACTGTAGTGTGCCCACTGCCAGTGCCAACCACTGATACCGGGTGGCACAGTAGCTTGCCGATAAATAAGGCATTTCATTTTTACACAGTATTCTAATTTCAGTTGCTTGCCTGCTGCCAGTGTGTGTCAGGCCCACTTCCACAGACTGTAGTGTGCCCACTGCCAGTGCCAACCACTGATACCGGGTGGCACAGTAGCTTGCCGATAAATAAGGCATTTCATTTTTACACAGTCTAATTTCAGTTTCTTGCCTGCTGCCAGTGTGTGTCAGGCCCACTTCCACAGACTGTAGTGTGCCCACTGCCAGTGCCAACCACTGATACCGGGTGGCACAGTACCTAGCACGCATAACATAGTAACATAGTATATACAGTAAGACCGAAAAAAGACATTTGTCCATCCAGTTCGGCCTGTTTCCTACAAGTTGATCCAGAGAAAGGAAAAAAAAACCTGTGAGGCAGAAGCCAATTTTCCCCACTTAAGAGGAAAAAAATTCCTTCCCGACTCCAATCAGGCAATCAGAATAACTCCCTGGATCAACGACCCCTCTCTAGTAGCTGTAGCCTGTAATATTATTACACTCCAGAAATAAATCCAGTCCCCTCTTGAATTCCTTTATTGTACTCACCATCACCACCTCCTCAGGCAGAGAGTTCCATAGTCTCACTGCTTTTACAGTGAAGAATCCTTTTCTATGTTTGTGTACAAACCTTCTTTCCTCCAGACGCAGAGGATGTCCCCTTGTCACAGTCACAGTCCTGGGGATAAATAGATGATGGGACAGATCTCTGTACTGACCCCTGATATATTTATACATAGTTATTAGATCTCCCCTCAGTCGTCTTTTTTCTAAAGTGAATAACCCTAATTGTGATAACCTTTCAGGGTACTGTAGATCCCTCATTCCAGTTATTACTTTAGTTGCCCTCCTCTGAACCCTCTCCAGCTCTGCTATGTCTGTCTTGTTCACAGGAGCCCAGAACTGTACACTGTACTCCATGTGTGGTCTGACTAGTGATTTGTAAAGTGGTAGGACTTTGTTCTCATCATGGGCATCTATGCCCCTTTTGATGCAACCCATTATCTTATTGGCCTTGGCAGTAGCTGCCTGACACTGTTTTTTGCAGCTTAATTTGCTGTTTATTAAAATTCCTAGATCCTTTTCTATGTCAGTGTTACCGAGTGTTTTACCATTTAATATGTACGGGTGACTTGCATTATTCCTTCCCATGTGCATAACTTTACATTTGTCAGTGTTAAACCTCATCTGCCATTTTTCTGCCCAAGCCTCCAATCTATCCAGATCCCTCTGTAGCAGAAAACTGTCCTCTTCAGTGTTAATTACTTTACACAGTTTAGTGTCATCTGCAAAAATAGATATTTTACTGTGCAGGCCTTCTACAAGATCATTAATAAATATATTGTAGTACCACTTATCTAAAAAAAAATGACACGCAGAGGCAGGCCACCCCGCAGGGGCCGTCGTGGTCGTGGTGCTGTGATTTCCACTGTCCCTGGAATAATGCCCAGTGTTCAGAGGCCACGTACCCTGAACCCGAAAAATTCTGAGGACATAGTTAACTGGCTTAGACAGGACACCCAATCTTCAACAGCTTCCGCTAAGAACCTTGACGCACCATCCTCCTCCAGCTCAGCTTCGGTCACCTGCTCTCAAGTTACCACGCACCCGCCCGCCGCCGCCACCACCACCACTACCACCACAGCCACCACAGCCGCTTCGCTTGATCCGTCAGAGGAGTTATTTACACATCAGTTGGATGCAATTAGTGATGCGCAACCATTATTGCCAGATGATGTAGATTACAGGGATATGTCTCAGTCAGGCAGGATTACACACATGGACGTACAGTGTGATGATGATGATGATGATGTTGTACCCGCTGCTGCTTCCTTTGCTGAGGTGTCAGATACAAGTGAAGCGGTTGATGATGACGATGTGTCCACGGATGCCACGTGGGTGCCTGCTCGAAGAGAGAAGAAGGGGAAAGTTCAGAAGGGGAGACAGAGAGAATGAGGAGACGAGTTGGAAGCAGGGGGAGGTCGTCGCAAGGAGTTAGTGGCACAGTCAGACAGCATGTATCGGCACCTGGGGTCAGCCAGACAGCACACCAGTCAACGCATGCTGTTGCCACCACCAGAATGCCGTCATTGCAAAGCTCAGCAGTGTGGCATTTTTTGTGTGTGTCTGCCTCTGATAACAGCAATGCCATTTGCAACCTGTGCCAAAAGAAACGGAGTCGTGGGAAGTCCAACACCCACCTTGGTACAATTGCTTTGCGAAGGCACATGATCTCACATCACAAACGCCTATGGGATCAACACATGAGTACAAGCAGCACACAAACTCAAAGCCACCATGCTCCTTCTGGTCCAGCATCTTCAGCCACGTCAACCACTACTGTCCTCCCTGCCCCCTCTCAACCACCCGCCACTCCATCTCTCACCTTCAGCAGTTCCTGCTCATCTGCCCACTGTCAGGTGTCTGTCAAGGACATGTTTGAGCGTAGAAAGCCAATGTCACAGAATCACCCCCTTGCCCGGCGACTGACAGCTGGCTTGACGGAACTCTTAGCCCGCCAGCTTTTAACATACCAGCTGGTAGAGTCTGAGGCCTTCAAAAAATTTGTCGCTATTGGGACACCACAGTGGAAGGTACCCGGACGAAATTATTTTTCAAAAAAGGCTATCCCAAACCTCTACCATGTCATTGAAAAGGAAGTCATGGCATCTCTGGCATACAGTGTTGGGGCAAGGGTCCATCTGACCACTGATACCTGGTCTGCAAAGCACAGTCAGGGCAGGTATATCACGTACACTGCGCATTGGGTCAACCTGCTGACGGCTGACAAGCATGGAATGCGTGGCTCCGCAGCGGAGTTGGTGACACCACCACGACTTGCAGGCAGACCTACTGCCACCTCCTCTACTCCTACTCCATCCTCTTCGATATCCTCCTCGGCTGAGTCCTCTTCTGCTGCGGCGTCTGGCTGCACATCAACTGAATCCCCTCAGCTCCCCAGGGGTTATTCCACATCCCGGATACGACAGTGTCACACTGTCCTGGGGTTGACTTGCCTGAAAGCAGAGAGCCACACAGGACCAGCACTCCTGTCCGCCCTGAACGCACAGGTGGATCAGTGGCTGACCCCGCACCAACTGGAGATCGGCAAAGTGGTGTGTGACAATGGAAGCAATCTGTTGGCGGCATTAAATTTGGGCAAGTTGTCACATGTGCCGTGCATGGCACATGTGTTGAATCTTATCGTACAGCGTTTTGTGTCTAAGTACCCAGGCTTACAGGACGTCCTCAAGCAGGCCAGGAAGGTGTGTGGCTATTTCAGGCGTTCCTACATGGCCATGGCGCACTTTTCCGATATTCAGCGGTGAAACAACATGCCAGTGAGGCGCTTGATATGCGACAGCCCGACACGTTGGAATTCAACACTCCTAATGTTCGACCGCCTGCTCCAACAAGAAAAAGCCATCAACGAGTATTTGTATGACCGGGGTGCTAGGACAGCCTCTGCGGAGCTGGGAATCTTTTTGCCACGTTGCTGGACACTCATGTGCAATACCTGTAGGCTCATGCGTCCTTTTGAGGAGGTGACAAACCTAGTCAGTAGCACCGAAGGCACCATCAGCGACCTCATCCCATTTGTTTTCTTCCTGGAGCGTGCCCTGCGAAGAGTTCTGGATCAGGCTGTAGATGAGCGTGAAGAGGAAGAGGAAGAGTTGTGGTCACCATCACCACCAGAAACAGCCTTGTCATCATCGCTTGGCGGACCTGCAGCAACGCTGGAAGAGGAGTATGAGGAAGAGGAGCCAGAGGAGGAATGTGGCGGCTTTGAAGAGAAGGAAGACCAACCACAGCAGGCACCCCAGGGTGCTCGTTGTTGTCACCTATCTGGGACCCATGGTGTTGTACGTGGCTGGGGGGAAGAACAGACCGTCAATGACATTAGTGAGGACGAGGAACGGGAAATGAGTAGCTCTGCATCCAACCTTGTTCAAATGGGGTCTTTCATGCTGTCATGTCTGTTGAGGGACCCACGTATAAAAAGGATGAAGGAGAACGATCTGTACTGGGTGGCCACGCTACTAGACCCCCAGTATAAGCAGAAAGTGGCAGAAATGTTACCAAATTACCGAAAGTCGGAAAGGATGCAGCAGTTCAAAACCAAACTAAAAAATATGCTTTACACAGCTTATAAGGGGGATGTCACACCACAACGGGAATCTAACAGGGGAAGAGGTGAGTGTAATCCTCCTCCTACCACGGCGGCAAGGACTGGACGATTTACAGATGTGTTGTTGATGGAGGACATGAGGAGCTTTTTCAGTCCTACTCATCGCCACAGCCCTTCGGGATCCAGCCTTAGAGAACAACTCGACCGACAGGTAGCAGACTACCTCGCCTTAACAGCAGATATCGACACTCTGAGGAGCAATGAACCCCTTCACTACTGGGTGTGCAGGCTTGACCTGTGGCCTGAGCTATCCCAGTTCGCGATAGAACTTCTGGCCTTCCCTGCTTCAAGTGTCCTGTCAGAAAGGACCTTCAGTGCAGCAGGAGGCATTGTCACTGACAAGAGAAGTCGCCTCGGTCAAAAAAGTGCTGATTACCTCACCTTCATAAAGATGAATGAGGCATGGATCCCGAAGGGACTGACAGTGGGGGATACGTTTGACTAACAAAAGGCCTGATTACATGCCTTGTGTCACAGCGGGAAGCGGGGAAACTCCCCGCCGCGCAATATCCACGGCCGCTGGGCCAAAAAAGACTAAAAGCAGGGACCTTGGAACTGCTAAACTAACACATCCCTAAGGCTGGCACCGGGCTCCTAACCGTATCGGCCGACTACGAAGGTGGGGGGGCCCATACGTCCAGAACCTAATGCCCTGGACGTCCCTGCTTCACCCTGGATCTAACAGGGCAGAGACCACCTGCTCACCCAAGTACACAGATGAGCAGGAGTCTCCAGAGGTCCCTCTGCAGATCACCTCCCATGCAGATCACTGACGCATGCGGATGGATCCCAAGGTGGCAGCACACCATCAGGTTGGTACCACACCCCTCCGGGCGGGCAAGCCCCTTCCGGAGCATCACACCGTGTAAACAAACACCACACATACCCACACCGTACTACAACAACCAGGTGGGGAAGGGATACACAGACACTCACCAGGGAAGGAACAACATAGCAAACAATATAACAAATAAGGGTGGCTCACGCAGACATCCAAGTGGGGAACAGACAACAAGCTCCAGCCATGCTCACACCATGACTGGACAAACCAAACTGACCTTCAGGCTCCACACACTGACACTTAAGGAGGCCTGAGGACACACCCACCATACCAAGCAGCCACACCTTAAACCCCGTGCACACCAAACGGGGGAAGTGCACAAATATACACACACGTTGCCAAAGGCAACCACAGGCGTTGACAGCGAGCCACCTAGCACCAAACTCAGGCTGCTCCACTGCCAACAACACAACGTAACAAACACCTAGCCCCGTGCACGCCACACAAACACAGAACAAGGGAATAGTGCACAGGATAGGGGGAAAGACATACATGCACAACAAGATGTTGCTAGCAGCAACCAGCATGTGTGTCTAAGTGTCACCACACCAAAGACAAAGCAGCCGTGGCCCTGCGCCAACATAACACATACACACAGGAGATGACATACATCAGTGTATGCGAGGCCACAGGAACCAGCCACGACCGCCAGGCGGGTGACCCGTTGCCAACGGCAACCGCACATAGGGCAACGGTGTAGCAGCCCTCCGTGCAGATGACACGTTGCCGCTGACAACCACACGCACGACCTAAACCTGGGTCGTGACACCTTGGCCTCAAAATGGTCCCCACGCTGCTGTATTTAATGTCTGCATACCGGATGACTTTCGTGAATTCTCCACCACCAACTAGGGTTCAAGCCGCAATGTTTTAGTCACTTTTCTGCCTGGAAAACATAAATTTTTCCGGCCGCTGCTACAATAGCGGCTGCAACAATGCCATTATTTTTCAGGCATGTGTACATGCCTAATTTTTCTGTCCTATGGTGCAGCACTGTGGCTGCAAAAACAAACCAAAAAAAAAGGCACATACAAGTGTCAATTCCCCTTCGTGATCGTTACCTTGTTGTGGTGAAGGGGCTTGCGTATCACAATGAAGCAATCATCACCTCTATGAGTGTGGTGGCAATGTTGCCACACCCCAGATGATAAGGCCGTTGCTTTATTATGGTCAGACCAAAAGCGATCGGACGGCTGGATAATATTTCATAGAAAAACATTAATTTACCTTTTTTTTTTTATATGTTGTATGGGTTTTTAATACATAAAATAAAAAATCATAATAAAGTCTCTTAATAGTTTATTAGAAATGATGCAGACAATTAAAAAAATCCCCATCAATTCCAATACAAAGCAAGTACAGAGCTCAGAACTAAATTATTTCATGATGTCGTAATGGTTCGCTAATTCGACAATGGTTAATCAATTCGACCGGATAGGGTACGTAACAGGGATTAAACTGATAGGAATAGTACTAGTTAAGACACCACTCATATAGGGTGTCACAGCACATTGCTCTGTGCACGCGCAGTGCCCCAATTTGAGAGTAAGAGGTCCGACCAAGCTGCTTTTTCCATCTCCCAGTTCCTCAAATCAATTCAGTTTGGAGTATGAGAGTTTGGTCTGTCACTGTAAAGGCAGTCGAAGGTACGCGGCCTAAAAATTTTTTCACAAAAGGCAATCCCTGATATGGGACGTAACAGGGATTAAACTGATGAGAATAGTACTACAGAAAATACCACTCATATCGGGTGTGACAGTAAATTGCATGGCGCAGACGCAGTCACCATGGTTTAAAACAGAGTGGAGGGAGCCAGCGTTTTTTTTTAACCATCTCCCCATTCGAAAAATCTATTCAATAAATGGCCCCCAGATTGGGGACGTTAGAGGGATTAAACTGATGAGAATAGTACTACAGAAAATACCACTCATATCGGGTGTGACAGTAAATTGCACGGCGCAGACGAAGTCACCATGGTTTAAAACAGAGTGGTGGGAGCCAGCGTTTTTTTAACCATCTCCCCGTTCGAAAAATCTATTCAATAAATAGCCCCCAGATTGGGGAGTCGGGGACGTTAGAGGGATTAAACTGATGAGAATAGTACTACAGAAAAATCAATTCAATTCACCTTTTGGGGACCCTTGGTGTTGTACGTGGCTGGGTGGAGGAAGAAACCTTCAATGACATCACCGGGACGTGGCTAGCTTGGTATCCAACCTTGTGCAAATGGGGAGTTTGCGGTTGTGCAAATGAACTGTTTGCGGTGCATTAAAAGGGGAGTTTGGTCTGTCAATGTCTGTAAAGTGGGCGTAACCCTTACACTACCTGATCGATACAACATCATACCTGATCGTATACACACACTGGATGTTTTAAAGCATGTTATTCAAAACAATTTAGGAATGTTAGTTGATTTATGCCCTTTATGGATTAAAACCCGACTCTGCGTCCACTACGTAATTTTCCATGGGAGTTTTGCCATAGATCCCCCTCCGGCATGCCACAGTCCAGGTGTTAGACCCCTTGAAACAACTTTCCCATCACTATTGTGGCCAGAATGAGTCCCTGTGGGTTTTAAAATTCGTCTGCCAATTGAAGTCTATGGCGGTTCGCCCGGTTCGCGAACATTTGCGGAAGTTCGCGTTCGCTGTTCGCGAACTGAAAATTTTATGTTTGCGACATCACTAGCTGTCATCAGTCAGGGAAAGGCTCAGGGATTGTCAGGTGGAGACCATTCATTTTTCCCTAGCTTTGGGGCCTAGTCTGGTGTTTTGTTACTGTTGATGTATTTGGCTTTCTTCCCTTCCCTCACCTACCGTGACATTATAAACCACCCATACCATAATTTCTTTTCCCTTGCTCTGTGTGGAAATGGAAGCTGTTGGTGCACTGGTGGATCGCATGCAGGGATTGTCTTTGGAGGTAGCTGACCTCCGTAATTCAGTTGCACAGTGTCAGAGATCTCTGTCGTCTGGTACCGCTAGTGGGAAGCAGGTCAGCCTTGAACCTAAGGTAGCCCTCCTAGATAGGTTTTCTGGGGGAAGTGATAATTTTGTTCGGTTCAGAGAGTCTTGTAAATTGTATTTTCGTCTGCGTACGATCTCATCTGGAGATGAAAATCAAAGAGTGGGGATTATCATTTCTTTGCTGAAAGGTGATGCTCAGTCTTGGGCCTTTTCTCTACCGATCCGTTCTTAGTCCCTCAGACCGGTGGATACATTTTTCCGAGCCCTGGGCCTGATTTATGATCCAGACCGGGTCTGTCTGGCCGAATCTAAGCTGTGTAGCTTGAGTCAGGGAGAACATTTTGCCGAGTCATATTTTAGTCAGTTCTGTCAGAGGCTATCTGAGAGACTAAAAGAAGCCCTTGCGTTTCCTGGAAACCCTGATTCTTTGGAGGCGGCCATGTCCCTAGCCGTACGGATTGATAGATGCTTGAGAGAGAGGTGCAAGGTTCCCCTCAACCAGGATGCACTATCATGTGGGGAAACTATCTTTTCTGTCCCTTTGGGCACAGAGACACTTGAACCAGTGTCTGGTGATGAGCCTATGCAGTTGGGTCAGGTCTCTTCATGCCTTGGTAATAGGACCCTTAGGCCCCTTTCACACGGGCGCGTTTTCCACGCGGGTGCAATGCGTGAGGAGGACGCATTGCACCCGCACTGAATCCGGACCCATTCATTTCTATGGGGCTGTGCACATGAGCGTTGATTTTCACGCATCACTTCTGCATTGCGTTAAAATCGCAGCATGCTTTATATTGTGCGTTTTTCACGCAACGCAGGCCCCATAGAAGTGAATGGGGCTGCGGGAAAATCGGAAGCATCCGCAAGCAAGTGCAGATGCGTTGCGATTTTCCCGCATGGTTGCTTAGCAACGGGACCCGATCTCTATTATTTTCCCTTATAACATGGTTATAAGGGGAAATAATAGCATTCTTAATAAAGAATGCATTGTAAAATGAAGTGGAAGGGGTTAAAAATAATAAAAGTTAACTTACCTTAGCCACTTGATCGCGTAGTCGTGATCTCTCCTCTCTTTCCCTGCATCAGCTAAGATCTACAGGACCTGTGATGACGTCACATCACATGGTCCAATCACATGATCCATCTTACCATGGTGATGGACCATGTGATTGGACCATGTGATGTGACATCATCACAGGTCCTTTAGATCTTAGCTGATGCAGGGAAAGAGAGGAGAGATCACGACTACGCGATCAAGTGGCTAAGGTAAGTTAACTTTTATTATTTTTAACCCCTTCCTCTTCATTTTACTATGCATTCTTTATTAAGACTGCTATTATTTCCCCTTATAACCATGTAATAAGGGAAAATAATCAATTCTCCAGAAGACCTGAAACCGGACTTCAGTGATGAAGTCCGGCTTGGGGTTGGGTACCAAACATGGCGATTTTTCTCACGCGCGTGCAAAACGCGTTACAAACGTTTGCACCCGCGCGGGAAAAACACGCATATTCCCGCAACGCACCAGCCTCTTATCCGGGCGTCAAACATGACGCCCGTGTGAAAGAGGCCTTTGGGTTCAGAGAAGACTGTTTCTTTTGTGGTAAAGAAGGAAATTTTTTATTAATGTTTGTCCTTTTATTAAACCTCAAGGTAAAAAAAAAAAAAAAAAAAAAAAAAAAAGGATTCTTTCCAATAAATCGAGTTCCCTTATTTTTGGTAGCGTGAATGGGGAGTCAGAAAAGGTATATTTGTTTTCTACCTGCAGTGCCCGATTTCTCCTGCCTGGCATGGTGGCGCTAGACTCTGAGAATATTAAATTAAAAGTATTTATTGACAGTGGCGCAGGGGTTAACCTTATTGATTAGCAATTTGTTTAGAGTCATGGTTTAAATACAAGCACATTAAGCAAAGGGATATCGGTGTTTGCCATTGATTCCGCTCCTCTCTCACAAAAGTGTCTAACTCATATGGTGCAGGATATTCATTTGAGGATGGGTGATTCTCATTTTGAGTCCATTTCTTGTTTTGTATTAAAGGGTTTGCCTGCTCCTCTAGTTCTAGGTTTATCATGGTTGATCAAACAAAATCCTACCATTGATTGGCAAACTAGACAGATCAGTAATTAGAGTGATTTTTGTATGGACAACTGCCTTGGCGCATCTATTTCGGTGGTATCCACTAAGGTGTTACCTCTGCTTCTTTCTGCTTTTTCAGACGTATTCTCTGAGGGTGGAGATCAGGAGTTTCCCCCTCACCGGTGATTGTCTGATCATTCTTATTCCCGGAGCTAAATTGACAAAATATCATAGTAACATAGTATGTAAGACCGAAAAAAGACATTTGTCCATCCAGTTCAGCCTGTTTCCTACAAGTTGATCCAGAGGAAGGCAAAAAACCCCTGTGAGGCAGAAGCCAATTTTCCCCACTTAAGGGGAAAAAATTCCTTCCCGACTTCAATCAGGCAATCAGAAGAACTCCCTGGATCAACGACCCCTCTCTAGTAGCTATAGCTTGTAATATTATTACACTCCATAAATATATCCAGGCCCCTCCTGAATTTCTTTATTATACTCACCATCACCACGTCCTCAGGCAGAGAGTTCCATAGACTCACTGCTCTTACTGTGAAGAATCCTTTTCTATGTTTGTGTACAAACCTTCTTTCCTCCAGATGCAGAGGATGTCCCCTCGTCACAGTCCTGGGGATAAATAGGTGATGGGAGAGATCTCTGTACTGACCCCTGATATATTTATACATAGTTATTAGATCTCCCCTCAGTCGTCTTTTTTCTAAAGTGAGTTGCCCCATTCCAGTTATTACTTTAGTTGCTCTCCTCTGAACCCTCTCCAGCTCTGCTATGTCTGCCTTGTTCACAGGAGCCCAGAACTGTACAAAGTACTCCATGTGTGGTCTGACTAGTGATTTGTAAAGTGGTAGGACTATATTCTAATCACGGGCATCTATGCCCCTTTTGATGCAACCCATTATCTTATTGGTCTTGGCAGCAGCTGCCTGACACTCGTTTTTACAGCTTAGTTTGCTGTTTATTAAAATTCCTAGATCCATGTCAGTGTTACCGAGTATTTTACCATTTAGTATGTACGGGTGACTTGCATTATTCCTTCCCATGTGCATAACTTTACATTTGTCACTGTTAAACCTCATCTCCCATTTCTCTGCCCAAGCCTCCAATCTATCCAGATCCCTCTGTAGCAGAAAACTGTCCTCTTTAGTGTTAATTATATTGGTTATATAATTTTTCCCAACCCGAAAGAGTAGCTATGCGAGACTATATTACCGAGAATTTGACAAAAGGACATATTAGACCATCTAAGTTACTTGTGGCTGCCGACTTCTTTTTTGTGAAAAACAAAAGATGGGACCCTTAGACCGTGTTTAGATTTCAGAGAACTGAATCTTATTACTGTCCGTGATCCTTATCCCCTTCACTTGATCCCGGATTTATTTGATCAGATTGTCGGAGCCAAGGTGTTTTCTAAGTTGGATTTGAGGGGCTCATAATCTGATAAGAATCAGGGAAGGGGATGAATGGAAGACGGCCTTCAATACCCCTGAGGGTCACTTCGAGAACCTGGTCATGCCCTTTGGTTTGACTAATGCCCCGGCGGTCTTCCAGCACTTTATCAATGACATTTTTCATCATTTAGTGGGGAGGTTTGTGGTTATTTACCTCAATGACATACTAATTTACTCGCCCGATATGGAGTCTCATTATATATCATTTAAGTTTTGTCGCAGGGTCCCTCTCCTGGCAAATGGCGCCCTTGTGCTTTTTTTTCAAAGAACCTATCTGCTGCAGAAAGAAAGTATGATGTTGGGAATAGAGAGTTGCTGGCCATTACAATGGCCTTTGAGGAATGACACCATTGGCTAGAAGGAGCGATTCATCCGATTACGGTATTTACGGACCATAAGAATCTAACTTTCTGTAATCAGCGAAGCATCGGAACCCTAGGCAGGCCAGATGGTCATTGTTTATTACCAGATTTAATTTTGTGGACCTGTGCACATGCTAATGTGGTTCATACTCGGCCTTCAGGATCTCTTCTTCCTTTGTACATGCCTTCTCGTCCTTGGACGCATTTGTCCATGGACTTCATCACTGATTTACCCAGTTCCTCTGGGAAGACTGTGATTTTGGTTGTGGTTTGGTTTGCCCAATGCTAAAACTCTCACTCAAGTGTTTATTGATAACATTGTGAGATTACACGGCATCTCCTCTGATGTGGTGTCAGATAGGGGGAACGCCTGGAAGTTCGGGTTCGCCGCGTTCAGCTGAACTTTGCTGCAAAGTTCGAGTTCGGGACCCAAACTTGACCCGAACTTGACCCCGAACCCCATTGAAGTCAATGTGGACACGAACTTTGGGGCACTAAAATGGGTCTAAAAAAGTAATGGAAAGGGCTAGAGGGCTGCAAAAGGAAGCAAAATGGGGGTAAGAGCTGGAAAATTTCCCTGCAAAAAATGTGGATAGGGTAATGACTTAAAATAACATAACTAGGATGAGGAGGTCCATATGGAGTAGGGGGTTGAGGAGGCGGTGGACGTGGTGGTGTAGGTGGACGCGGTAGTGGAGGAGGTAGTCGCCAACAACACTGTTTTTGTTTTTAACTTTTTAAAAAAAAATTGGATAGACCCCCAAAACATTAGGAAATATAGAAAAGAAAACAAAGAGAAAGTGCGCTCGAGTATAACAAAGGCTGGGTGAGGCCGGTATACATGTCTATTCTGCACAAGCTACGGACAAGTCCTGTGGGATCCATGCCTGGTTCATTTTAATGAACACATTGGACAGGCGGCAGCGCTTGTCTATGATAATGCCCCCTGCAGTGCTAAACACACGTTCAGACAATACACTGGCTGCAGGGCAGGCCAGCACCTCCAAGGCGTAAAGGGTAAGCTCAGGCTATGTGCCCAATTTGGAGACCCAGAAGTTGAATGGGGCAGACCCATCAGTCAGTACGTGTAGGCGTGTGCACACATACTGTTCCACCATGTGGCTGAAATGCTGCCTCCTGCTAAGAAGTTCCATATCAGCTGGTGGTGCTGGTTCTTGTGGAGTGCTGTCAAAAGCTTTTCCACATTTCGGCCATGCTAACCCTGCCTTCTGAGGTGCTGGCAGTGCCCCAGCTGCGTTGACGACTTCTTCCTCCTCCTGACTTCGCCTTGTGCTTCCACTGAGGGCCCAGTGTCAGGTGAGAATGCCATCAGCAGCTCGTCTATCAGCGTGTAGTAGTAGCGCATCTTCCGATCACGCTCCAGTGAGGGAATTAAGGAACGCACCTTGTCCTTGTAACGGGGATCCAGCAGGGTGGCCACCCAGTAATCAGCACTGGTTAGAATGTGGGCAACTCGGCAGTCGTTGCGCAGGTACTGCAGCATGTAGTCGCTCATGTGCCAGGCTGCCCAGAGGCAACAACAAGCTGACCTCTGTGGGAGGTGTATCGTCTGTGTCCTCCGTATCCCCCCAGCCACACTGCAGTGATGGCCCAAAGCTGCTTTGGGTGCCACCCTGCTGTGTCCTCCTCCTCCCCCTCACGCTCATCCTCCAGAACTGTGCCCCGGCTGGACATTTGTGTACATAGCCTATGTTGGTGCAGGAACCCACCCTCAGAGTCACTTGTGAAAGACTGGCCTGATAACCTTGGAAATGATCCCTCTTCCTCCTCCTCTTCCTCCTGCGCCACATCCTCTTCCATCATGGCCCAAAGCGTTTTTTCAAAGAGACATAGAAGTGGGATAGTAACGCTGAGAACGGCGTCATCGGCACTAGCCACATGGCACACAGGTCTCGCATGGAGGCCCACTCATTGGTGGTGAAGTGGTATTGTTCCGCAGAGCGACTCACCCGTGTGTGCTGCAGCTGAAACTCCACTATCCCCTTCTGCTGCTCGCACAGTCTCTCCAGCATGTGCAAGGTGGAGTTCCACCTTGTGGGCATGGCGCATATGAGGCGGTGAGTGGGAAGGCCGAATTTACGCTACAGCGCAGACAGGCGAGCACCAGCAGGGTGAGAACGCCGAAAGCGCGCACAGATGGCCCGCACTTTCTGCAGCAGCTCTGACATATCAGGGTAGTTTTTCAGGAATTTCTGCACCACCAAATTCAGCACATGCACCAGGCAAGGGATGTGCGTCAAACCGGCTAGGCCCAGAGCTGCTACGAGATTTCACCCATTATCGCACACCAGCAGGCCGAGCTTGAGGCTCAGTGGCACAAACCACTCATCGGTCTGTTGTTCCATGCCCATCCACAGCTCCTGCACGGTGTGGGTTTTTTCCCCCAAACACATGGGTTTTAAAACAGCCTGGCTGTGCTGAAATAAAATGCCCTGCAATCCTTGGTGGCAGAAGGACATGCACCAAACTGCTATCTGCCTCAGGCCCAGCCGCCACTGCATTTACCCAGTGTGTTGTTAGGCAGATATAACATCCCTGCCCGTGCTTACTGGTCCATATATTGGTGGTTATGTGGACCTTGCCACAGATGGCGTTGCACAGTGCACACCTGATTTTGTCTGCCACTTGGTTGTGCTGGGGAAGGGATGGCTCACCTGGAAAAGTAGTGGCGGCTGGGAACCACGTACTGTGGGACAGCCACCGCCATAAGGTTTTTAAAAGTGTCTGTGTCCACCAGACGGAATTACAGCATTTCAAAGGCCAGGAATTTTAAAATGCTGGCATTCCGAGCCAGGGATCGTGGGTGGGTAGGGGGGTACTTCCGCTTCCTCTCCAGTGTTTCGGAGATGGACAGCTGAACGCTTCCATGGGACATTGTGGAGATGCTTGGTGACGGATGTGGTGGCGTTGCTGCCACATCCTCTGTTTGCTGGGTGGCAGGTGCCACTGTCACTCCAGAGGGGGAGGAAGAAGCTGAGAATGTAGCAGATGAGGGAGCAGGAGGAGCCTGAGACCTTTCTTGGTTTTTGAGGTGTTTACTCCACTGCAGCTCGTTCTTTGCATTTAGATTCCTTGTCATGCAGGTTGTGCTCAGGTTTATAACTTTTATGCCTGGCTTCAGGCTCTGACTGCACAGCGTGTCATCAGTACATTGTATGAAGAACTACCACTCCAGGGAACTCCTTGGAGCTGGCTTTGGTGTGCTCGGTACCTGGGGGCGGTGGGCAGTAGCAGGCGTACTGTCTAGGGGACAGCCGCTCTGCTTTTGCACCCTGCTCCCTCTTTTGCTGTGGTGGTGGCTCTGTGCGACCACCACCTCTTCCTCTAAACTGCACACGTCACTCGCATGACCATATGGCACCTGTGTTTCATCATCATCAGAGTTGTGTTGTGGTGGTCCTCCCATGTCCACATCCTGAAACATAAGTGGTTGGGAATCGGTGCACTCAATCTCTTCCACTAATGGGGCAGGGCTACGTGGATGGCCCACGTAAACCCTGCTAGCAGAGTCATCAAAAAGTATAAGAGACTGCTGCATGACTTGGGGCTCAGACTGCTTGGCTGATTAGCAAGGGGGTGAGGTGAAAGACAGATGCCCGTGGGCTGCAGGTGCCAACTCTGAGCTTTCAGCAGGGGATCGGGTGGGAGACAATGTGAAGGAACTGGAGGCACTGTCAGCCACCCCAATCTACTATCGACTGTACTTGTTCTGGCCTCACCATTAGTAGAATAGCATTCAGGCCTACAAAATAACGCTGAACGTTCTGTCGCCTACGAGCACCTGAGGAAGGTGTTTCATTTGGGCATGTAGCTGGGACAGATCGACCACGTCCTCTCCCTGCAACAGGAGCTCCACCACCACCAGCAGCACCAAGACCAGGGCCATGTCCCTTATTTGACGCTCTCCTCATTCTTTGCGTTCACCCACCAAACTAACAGTCGGATTTACAAAATTTATTTCCCAGTCAGGTATGCAGTGCAGACGTAGTTTGAAAGAAAAAAGGAATACAGATCACCCAACAATCTAAAGTCTGCTTAAATTTACTGAATATATTTCCCTGTCAGGTATGAAGTGCAGCAGGAACACACCCTCCAAGCCACTTGTGAATGACTGGCCTGATGGAAATGCAGTGCAGGTCGCAAATGTACTTTATGGCAAAAAAAATTTATTTGTCCCCCCAGAATCTCACAGATGGATTTACTGAATTGATTACACTGTCACATGCAGCACAGGGGTACTTTACAGAAAAAGAATGTGAATATGTCACCCCCTGGGTCTCCGAACTCACAGACGGATTACCTATTTTTCTTTCCTTTCCTCTGGCACATATGCAATGCAGGTGCACTTAAAAAAATGGGTATATGTCGCCCACTGAACTACAAGAACAGGATTAAATTATTGTCCCTGGCACATATGCAGGTGCAAGTGCACTGAATTTGCACAAAATGACCGCCGACTCCCACCTAATTAACAGACGGATTAAAACTGATTTTTCTGTGTCACTGGACTCAGGGCAGGGTACAAAAATGTTGCATTGCTCCCACAAAAAAAGAAAAAACATGCTGTAGATCGCAGACTTAACACCAAGCTCTGATATCAGATTCTTTCCTAATCTCTCCCTCACAGCAGCAGAATCCTATCCCTACACTAGTAAAAGCTGACATGACGTGCGGCGCTACGTGACTCCATCTTGTATAGAGGCTGGGTCACATGTTGCACTGGCCTATCACAGCCATGCCATTAATTGGCATGGCTGTGATGGCTTCTAAGCCCTGCAGCATTTCATCAAGCTTTATTAAACGGCCGAACAACGAATTTGAACTTTTACGGAAATGTTTGGGTTCAGGTCCGGGTACCAAAAACCCTAAAGTCCGGTACGAACCCGAACTGTTCACTCAACACTAAAGGCGTTCTGTACTCGCCTGGGAGTTCAGTTGTCTTTTTATTTGGCTTTCCATCCACAGTCGAAAGGACAAACTGAGCGCACTAACCAGAATCTGGAAACTTATTTGAGGTGTTTTGTCGCCGAGAATCAGGAGGAGTGGTCTTTGTTTTTGTCCTTGGCTGAGTTTGCCTTGAATAACAGTAGACAGGAGGAGTCCACTGATAAGTCACCTTTTTAGGGTGCTTATGGGTTTCACCCTCAGTTTGGTACTTTCTCTGGGACTGAATCCTCTGGTATACCTGAAGAGGTGAGATTCTCATCTTCGTTGTCTTCTATCTGGCGGAAGATTCAAATTAATTTGAAAAAAATGGGCGAAAGATATAAACGGATGGCTGACAAAAAACGTATGACTGGTCCGGACCTGTGTGTGGGTGATTTGGTGTGGTTGTCCACCAAGAACATTAAGTTGAAAGTACCCTCTTGGAAGTTGGGCCCAAGATTTATTGGTCCTTACAAAATCTCAGCCATTATTAATCCGGTTACATTTCTCAGGAACTTCCGCAGGCCTGGAAGATCCATAATGTGTTTCACAGGTCTTTGTTGAAGAACTATGTGGAACCTGCTAAACCATCTCCTTTGCGACCTCCTCCTCTCTTGGTAGATGGTAATCTCAAGTTTCAGATCTCCCGAATAGTCAACTCACTAGTCATGATCGAGTACCCCGATGCTCGGGTGCTCTGCCCGAGCACATCGGGATGCTCGGGTGCTCTACCGAGCACCCGAGCCCTATAGAAGTCAATGGGAGAACCCGAGCATTAAACCAGGCACCCCCTGCTCTGAAGAGGGGAGGGTGCCTGGTTCATAGGAAAAGGTCAGAAATTGATGGAAACACCACCAAAATGGGTCAGATACATCATGGGGAGGATGTCTGGATGCATCTTGGACTACAATGTCGCTGCTGGGAACGATGTTGCCCGAGTTGTAAGTCACTTTTACAGACTGCCCAAGAAACTCACAAAACCGAAGCTAAAATTTAGATGATAAATTGTTAGGAAACATTCTTTCCTGTATATTTACTTTTATATAAATAGCAAGTTCAGACAAAAATTTTCATTATTCTTGGAACTTGGGCCATGGCTTTGATTGTGTTGACTGGACTATCATCTGATGATAATGAACTTGTTAGAGGAATGGAGTGGACGTTGAGCTGAACAGTGACCGCGTATATAAAATTGTAGGTGAGGGTCTGCTGCTGCTTTGTTAACTCTAGATAACTTCTAAGCTGATCGCACGTCCCCGCGATGATTTTCGGAAATGAGGCCATGACTAAGAGGGATGGCCGGTGGTTTTGATTGTGTTGACCGGACTCTTGGACGATGAAACTTAACTTATTGGAAGAGGAAAAGCCAGTGGCATCCTTATTACACATTCTAGATATGTGTAGATTTGCGGCTCACTGCTCACAGCAAGCAGAGTTTGTGGAATACAGAAAATGACTGTCTGTCACTGTTATTTGAATTAAATATAGTCCGCACACAGTCTAGATATAAGCGTAGATTTGCGTCTCACTGCTCACAGCAAGCAGAGTTTGTGGAATAGAGAAAATGACTGTCACTGGTATTTTTGAATTAAATATAGGCCGCTCACAGTCTAGATATAAGCGTAGATTTGCGTCTCACTGCTTACAGCAAGCAGAGTTTGTGGAATACAGAAAATGTCACTAACGGTCGCACTGGCAAAAAAAGAATAAAATTCCCCCAAAACAATTTTGGCTGCCTGCCACCTCTAACAATAGTCCTTAAAAGGACTGTTAGTTCTTTGAAACGTCTTCTCAATGATAATTTTTAGATGAAATTCGCCCTACACTGACTGTCCCTTCCTAACAGCAGCTCTCCCTGACTCGCAATGAGCCGAACCCACGTGACTGGGTGCTATATAGCACCCAATTACGCATTACGGCCAGCCAATCACTGTAATGACAGTAGAAAACATGTCTAATGGCATTACAGTGATGGCAATACTTACCTGCACATTTATTGGCTGCTTAGCAAGCAGCAAACGTGCAGGGAGGAGACTCGAGCATGTGATACTCGGCCGAGTGCTCGGATCTGCCAAGCATAGCGATGCTTGAGCCGAACCGGTACTTGGCCGAGCATGCTCTCTCAACACTACAACTCACGTATTCTTTGTGGCCCCCTTCAGTACCTGGTACATTGGAATAGAGATGTCGCGAACATAAAATTTTCCGTTCGCAAACGCGAACTTCCGCAAATGTTCGCTAACGGGCAAACCGCCATAGACTTCAATAGGCAGGTGAATTTTGAAACCCAAAGGGACTCTTTCTGGCCACAGTAGTGATGGAAAAGTTGTTTCAAAGGGGACTAACTCCTGGACTGTGGCATGCCGGAGGGGGATCCATGGCAAATCTCCCATGGAAAATTACGCAGTGGACGCAGAGTCGGGTTTTAATCCATAAAGGGCATAAATCACCTAACATTCCTAAATTGTTTGGAATAATGTGCTTTAAAACATCCAGTGTGTGTATACGATCAGGTATGATGTTGTATCGATCAGGTAGTGTAAGGGTTAAGCCCGCTTCACAGTGACAGACCTAACTGTGAAAGACCAAACTCCCCGTTTAACACACAGCAAACAACCGCAAACAGTCCATTTGCACAACCGCAAACTCCCCATTTGCACAAGGTTGGATACCAAGCTAACCATGTCCCGTTCCTTGTCCTCACTGACGTCATTGAAGGTCTCTTCCTCGCGCAATGTACTATGCCACCCTATATGAGTGGTGTGTTCAGTAATCAGTAGAACTATTTTTATCAGTTTAATCCCTGTTACACCCCCTATCAGGGGACGTGTATCGAATAGATTTTAGGAACCGGGAGATGGAAAAAGAAGCTTGGTGGGTCCTTTTACTTCCAATCGGGGGCACTGCGCGTGCGCCGTGCAATGTACTGTGCCAAGTAGTACTATTCCTATCAGTTTAATCCCTGTTATGTCCCCTATCAGGGGACGTGAATAAATTTTAGGAACCGGGAGATGGAAAAAGATGATTGGTCGGTCCTCTTACTTCCAATTTGGGGCACTGTGCGTGCGCCGCTCAATGTACTGTGACACCCTATATGAGTGTTGTGTTAAGTAGTACTATTCTTATCAGTTTAATCACTGTTACGTCCCCTATCAGGGGACATGTATCGAATAGATTTTAGACAACCGCAAAGAGTTGTCAATAGCTGACACACTCATGACATAAATTTTATTCCTCTATGCGTCAATCTTGGTGTAGTGATGACTGTGCTCGTGCGCACGTTTGGGAGATTGTAGGCGGAGGCGGTTTTTCAAAGCCTATGGTCATGCTGAGGTAGTTCAGTTACAGTTAAGTGACCCAGAAAAGAATGATTCTGAAGTGTAGGCCCATTGTTAGCCTAGTAGGCTTTAATGATCACCTTAGATGATCACAAAGAAAATTTATGTTTTTTCTATTAAAAATTATCCAGCTGATCGCTTTTGGTCTGTTCACAATGAAGCAACGACCTTATCATCTGGGGTGTGCCAACATTGCCAACACACTCATAGAAGTGATCGCTTCATTGTTATACGCAAGCCCCTTCACCAAAACAAGGTAACGATCACGAAGGGGAATTGTCACATGTATGTGCCTTTTTTTTCATTTTGTTTTTGCAGCCACAGTGCAGCACCAGAGGCCAGAAAAATTAGGCATATACACATGCCTGAAAAAGTAGGTATTGTTGCAGCCGCTGTTGATGTTTTCCAGGCAGAAAGTGTACTAAAACATTGCGGCTTGAACCCTAGTTCGTGGCGGAAAAGTCACATAAGTCATCTGGCATGCAGAGATTAAATACAGCAGCGTGGGGACCATTTTTAGCCCAAGGCATATCATCAGGCCTTTTTTAGTCAAATGTATCCCTCACTGTGAGTCCCTTCGGTATCCACGCCTCATTCATCTTAATAAAGGTGAGGTAATCTAGACTTTTTTGACCTAGGCGACCTCTCTTGTCAGTGACAATACCTCCTGCTGCGCTGAAAGTCCTTTCTGGCAGGACACTTGAAGCGGGGCAGGCCAGATGTTCTATCGCAAATTGGGATAGCTCAGGCCACAGGTCAAGCCTGCACACCCAGTAGTCAAGGGGTTTATCGCTCCTCAGTGTCGATATCTGCAGTTAAGGCGAGGTAGTCTGCTACCTGTCGGTCGAGTCGTTCTCTGAGGGTGGACCCCGAAGGGCTGTGGCGATTCCGTAGGACTTAAAAAGCTCTGCATGTTCTCCATCAACAACACGTCTGTAAAGCGTCCTGTCCTTGCCGGCGTGGTCGTGGTAGGAGGGGGATTACTTTAACCTCTTACCCTGTTAGATTCCTGTTGTGCTGTGACATCACTCTTATACGCTGTGTAAAGCATACTTTTTAACTTGTTTTGGAACTGCTGCATCCTTTCCGACTTCCGGTAATTCGTTAACATTTCAGCCACTTTCTGCTTATACCGGGGGTCTAGTAGCGTGGCCACCCAGTACAGGTCGTTCTCCTTCAGCCTTTTTATACGAGGGTCCCTCAACAGGCATGACAGCATGAAAGACCCGATTTGCACAAGGTTGGATTCCGAGCTACTCATCTCCCGTTCCTCGTCCTCACTGATCTCATTCAAGGTCTGTTCTTCCCCCCCAGCCAAGTACAACACCACGGGTCCCAGATAGGTGACAAAGAGCACCCTGGGATGCCTGCTGTGGTTGGTCTTCCTCCTCCTCAAAGCCACATTCCTCCTCTGAGGAAGGTCCAGCAAGTGATGATGATAAGGCTGTTTCTGGTGGTGATGGTGAACTCTTCCTCTTCGCGCTCATCTACAGCCTGATCCAGCACTCTTCGCAGGGCACGCTCCAGGAAGAAAACAAATGGGATGGGGTCGCTGATGGTGCCTTCAGTGCGACTGACTAGGTTTGTCACCTCTTCAAAAGGACGCATGAGCCTACAGGCATTGCGCAGGAGCGTCCAGTAACATGGCAAAAAAATACCCAGCTCCGCAGAGGCTGTCCTAGCACCCCGGTCATACAAATAATCATTGACGGCTTTTTCTTGTTGGGGCAGGCGGTCGAACATTAGGAGTGTTGAATTCCAACGTGTCAGGCTGTCACAAATCAAGCGCCTCACTGGCATGTTGTTTCACCGCTGAATGTCGAAAAAGTGCACCATGGCCGTGTAGGAACGCCTGAAATGGCCACACACCTTCCTGGCCTGCTTGAGGACGTCTTGAAAGCCTGGGTACTTACACACAAAGCGTTGAACAATCAGATTCAACACATGTGCCATGCACGGCACATGTGTCAACTTGCCCAAATTCAATGCCGCCAACAGATTGCTTCCATTGTCACACACCACTTTGCCAATCTACAGTTGGTGCGGGGTCAGCCACTTATCCACCTGTGCGCTCAGGGCGGACAGGAGTGCTGGTCCGGTGTGACGCTCTGCTTTCAGGCAAGATGTCGTGACACTGTCGTATCTGGGATGTGGAATAGCCCCTGGGGAGCTGGGGGAAGGGGGTGCAGTTGATGATGTGGAGCAAGACGCAGAAGAGGACTCAGCCAAGGAGGTTAGCGAAGAGGATGGAGTAGGAGGAGTAGAGGAGGTGGCAGCAAGTCGTGGCTGTGTCACCAACTCCGCTGCAGAGCCACGCATTCCATGCTTGGCAATCGTCAGCAGGTTTACCCAATGCGCAGTGTACGTGATATACCTGCCCTGACCGTGCTTTGCAGACCAGGTATCAGTGGTCAGATGGACCATTGCCCCAACACTGTGTGCCAGACATGCCATGACTTCCTTTTCCACAATAGAGTACAGGTTGGTGATTGCCTTTAGTGAAAAAAAAATTCGGCCGGGTACCTTCCACTGTGGTGTCCCAATAGCAACACATTTTTTTTGAAGGAGACCTTCAAAAAATGTGTAGCTATTGGGACACCGCAATGGAAGGTACCCAGCCGAATTTTTTTGTATGGTAAAAGCTTACGGGCTAAGAGTTCCGACAAGCCAGCTGTCAGACAAGGGGGTGACTCTGTGACATTGGCTTCTTACGCTCAAACATTTCCTTGACAGACACCTGACTGTGGGCAGATGAGCAGGAACTGCTGAAGGTGAGAAGCAGAGTTGCGGTTGGTTGAGAGGGGGCAGGGAGGACAGCAGTGGTTGACGTGGCTGAAAATGCTGGACCAGGAGGAGGATGGTGGCTTTGAGTTTGCGTGCTGCTTGTGCTCATGTGTTGATCCCATAGGCGTTTGTGATGTGAGATCATGTGCCTTCGCAAAGCAG
This sequence comes from Bufotes viridis, assembly GCA_033119425.1. Classification (NCBI taxonomy): domain Eukaryota; kingdom Metazoa; phylum Chordata; class Amphibia; order Anura; family Bufonidae; genus Bufotes; species Bufotes viridis. The sequence continues at coordinate 205,301,785 of CM065593.1, read as the reverse complement.
TTGTACCTAGGTGGGTGTTGGACTTCCCACAACTCAGTTTCTTTTGGCACAGGTTGCAAATGGCATCGCTGTTATCAGAGGCAGACACACAAAAGAAATGCCACACTGCTGAGCTTTGCAATGACAACATTCTGGTGGTGGCAACAGCATGCGTTGACTGGTGTGCTGTCTGGCTGACCCCGGGTGCCGATACATGCTGTCTGACTGTGCCACCAGCTCCTTGCGACGACCTCCCCCTGCTTCCAACTCGTCTTCTCCTCCTAGTCTCCCCATATGAACTTTCCCCCTGTTCTTCTCCTCTTCGAGCAGGCACCCACTTGACATCCACAGACACATGGTCATCATCCACCACTTCACTTGTATCTGACAACTCAGCAAAGGAAGCAGCAGCGGGTACAACATCATCATCACACCGTACGTCCATGTGTGTAATGCTGCCTGACTGAGACATATCCCTGTTATCTACATCCTCTGGCAATAATGGTTGCGCAACACTCATTTCTTCAAACTGAAGTGTAACTAACTCCCCTGACAGATCAAATGAAGCTGCTGTGGTGCTAGTGTTGGTGGTGGCGGCGGGCGGGCGAGTGGTAACTTGAAAGGTGCCCGAAGCTGAGCTGGAAGAGGATGGTGCGTCAAGGTTCCGAGCGGAAGCAGTAGAAGATTGGGTGTCCTGTGTAAGCCAGTCAAGTATGTCCTCAGAATTTTTCGAGTTCAGGGTATGTGGCCTCTGAACACTGGGCATTATTCTAGGGCCAAAGGAAATCACAGCACCACGACGGCCCCTGCGGGGTGGCCTGCCTCTGCCTGTCTTTTTTTTTTTTGATTTGGTACTATTTGTGCAAGGTCCTGTGCCACCCCATATGAGTGGTGGGCACTGGCAGTGGGCACACTACAGTCAGTGGAAGTGGGCCTGACATACACTGGCAGGCAACTAACCTTAGATTAAAGGGAAAAATTAAATGCCTTATTTATCGGCAAGCTACTGTGCCACCTGGTATGAGTAGTGGGCACTGGCAGTGGGCACACTACAGTCAGTGGAAGTAGGCCTGACACACACTGGCAGGCAACTAACCTTAGATTAAAAGGTAAAAATTAAATGCCTTATTTATCGGCAAGCTACTGTGCCACCCGGTATAAGTAGTGGGCACTGGAAGTGGGCACAATACAGTAAGTGGAAGTGGGCCTGACACACACTGGCAGCAGGCATGGAAACTGAAATTTGATTAAAGTGTAAAAATTAAATGCCTTTTTTTATGCAAAGTCCTGTGCCACACGGTATGAGTGGTGGGCACTGGCAGTGGGCACACTACAGTCAGTGGAAATGGGCCTGACACACTGGCAAGCAACTAACCATAGATTAAAAGGTAACAATTAAATGCCTTATTTATCGGCAAGCTACTGTGCCACCCGGTATGAGTGGTGGGCACTGGCAGTGGGCACACTACAGTCAGTGGAAGTGGGCCTGACACACACTGGCAGCAGGCAGGCAACTGAAATTAGATTAAAGTGTAAAAATTAAATACCTTTTTTTAAGCAAAGTCCTGTGCCACACGGTATGAGTGGTGGGCATTGGCAGTGGGCACACTACAGTCAGTAGAAGTCGGCCTGACACACACTGGCAGCAGGCAGGCAACTGAAATTAGATTAAAGTGTAAAAATTAAATGCCTTTTTTTTAATGCAAAGTCCTGTGCCACACGGTATGAGTGGTGGGCACTGGCAGTGGGCACACTACAGTCAGTGGAAGTCGGCTTGATACACACTGGCAGCAGGCAGGCAACTGAAATTAGATTAAAGTGCAAAAATTAACCAGCTCTGGACCGCCGCACGCAGGATTGTGCGATCTCGGCGGCCCAGTTATTCCTCGTTGACACGCGGGCGCACAGAATATCAGGGAAGGCGCAGGACAAGTTCGTCACCAGCCTGCTAGCCAATGATCTGCGCTGGCAGGCTGGTGACTTTTAAAAAAATGAATCAAAAGCCATATAATGCATTATATTTATAAATATAATGCATTAAATGGCTTCTGTGCCCTCTCTTGGGTCCTTTTCATTGGTTGGACCCAGCACAGAGCACATGTCACAGTGAGTACACCAAGCACCACATATTTAGCCCCAGATCACCCCCCATCACCCCAATTAACCCCTTGATCACTCCCTATCAATCACCTGTCAATCACTAGTGAAAGGAAAAAAGTGATCAGTGTAAACTGTCACTTTTTTTTTCACCAGTATTGACTGCTAGGTTTAGGTTAGTTTAGGCCTCTTTGGTAGGTAGTTAGCTTCAGTTAGCACCCAGCCCACCGCACCGCAGTCACTGATTCGCTAATTAGCGTAGCGCTAATCAGCATTTGTACTTTTATAGTATCTGTAAGTGATCAGAACTGATCACAGTCAGATCTATAATAGTATTAGTGTCACCTTAGTTCGCCCCCCACCCAAAACGCAGTGTTTGCCCAATCAGGCCTGATCGGTCGCCCAAACGTGTGTTCACCCACGCCCGCCCCGCCGCAATGACAAAAAATATTACTGCACAATCACTTCACAAGCGCTGCAGCGATAGATCAAAACTGATTTTTTTTTTTTATTAATCGCAGCGGCTTCCTGTACTTCGCTAGCCTCCCATTTGTAAGACAGGCTTGCTTTTTTTCTTGGGTAGTCTCAGGGAATACCCCCTAAATTTAGTTTTCCAAATGTCAAAAAAGGGGTATTCGTCTGAAGAGGCCTACAGGATTCTGACCCAGTCGGATGAGAAATGGGAACCCTCATCTGACGAATCTAGCAGGTTAGAATATGAACCTGTAGAAAGCAATGGCAGTCTGACCCAAAGTTCGGATGAGGAGGTTGAGGTCCCTGATACCACCAGGCGTACCTGGCCCCGTGTCGCTAGACCACAGGTTGCGCAGGATCCGTTTCAAGGGCAGCAGAGTGGGGCTGGCGCTGTCGGATTACGTGGTGAGGCATACACGAGCAGCGCACCCCATCCTGGACCTGGTACCAGCACTGCCGTAGAACATGGTGAAGTGGCGAGCACGAGAAGGGCAGTTGAAGCTGGTACGGTGGCACGTGCAGTACTTCCCCCATTGCAGCCACCGCGCAGACAGGCCCGTAGAGCCCCTAGAATCCCTGAGGTGCTGGCAAACCCTGATTGGCAGTCCCCATCTTCAGCCGCACCAGTAGTTCCCCTTTTCACCGCCCAGTCAGGAGTTCGGGTGGAGACAGCTCAGATCGGATCGGTACTGGGGGTTTTTGAGCTGTTTTTCACTGCAGAGCTCTTTGACCTAGTCGTGGCAGAAACAAACCGGTATGACACTCAATTTTTAACCGCCAACCCGGGAAGCTTCTATGCCCAGCCTGTCAGGTGGAAACCAGTCCAAGTTTCCGAATTTAAAACTTTTCTGGGTCTTCTCCTCAACATGGGCCTAACAAAAAAGCATGAATTGCGGTCATATTGGTCCACGAACCCAATTCATCACATGGCCATGTATTCTGCTACCATGTCCAGGACGCGATTTGAGACCATCCTGTGTTTCCTGCACTTTAGTGACAGCACCACCTCTCGTCCCAGAGGCCACCCAGCTTTTGACTGGCTCCACAAAATTCGGCTCCTCATAGACCACTACAACACCAAATTTGCAGATTTGTATACCCCTGCAAGAAACATCTGCGTAGACGATACATTTTACCGTGCGCCTTGGCTTCAAACAATACATCCCAAGCAAGCGTGCCCGGTATGGGGTCAAATTGTATAAGCTCTGTGAAAGGCCACAGGCTATACCCACAAATGAGGTTATGAGGTTAAAGATCAGACCCTGGAGCCGGTCGGTTGCCCTGACTACCTGGGGAGCAGTGGGAAGACAGTCTGGGACTTGGTGTCACCCTTATACGGCAAGGGGTACCATCTTTACGTGGACAACTTTTACACAAGTGTGTCCCTCTTCAGGCATTTGTTCCTAGAACAGATTGGCTGCTGTGGCACCGCGCGACCTAGTCGCCGGGGCTTCCCCCAGTCGTTGCTGGTACCTCAACCCAACCGCAACCCCGAAAAAGATGTTGTGTCTGTAGCAGGAGTGGAATAAAGCGTGACACCCTCTATTTCTGTCCTGACTGTCCTGACCACCCTGCCCTATGCCTAGGGGAGTGTTTCCGGAAGTACCACACTCAGGTACACTTAGGGACGTAGGGACCGCAGGACACAGGTAGTTTTTACAATCAGGATCTAGGGTCTCTCAGGACACTAGGTTTTGAGAGACCCTAACACACAGGGGTGCTAGTGTGCTACTGCAGCTATGTGAAACGGTAGAAATGTCTCCTTTCACTTGGGATAAAGTGCATAATGTACTTCGCACCATCTCTGTGCGATTTACACTTTACACATTGTCCTATGGGAGAGGAGAGGTTTCTGCAAGGAAAATAAAGAGTGAAAAAAAAAATTAAACAGGTAGCAAGAAAAAGAAATCTTGAGTTAGTTTAGGTTTTAAAAGTTTTATGATGTTCATGTTTATAAAGTTCGTAATGTTCAAATTTATGAGCCTGCTGCTTGTTTTTTCTTCTTTTTTTTTTTTTACTAACCACCCTTTATTTTCCAGCTGGACCAACCCATGAAAACGCTGCAGCACTGATGTGCATTCTGAGAGAAGCATTGCGCTGCTGTCAAAAGACACGTGAAGTCGGTGTATGCGGCGCTGCAGGACGAGATTTCTTCTCCGCAGTACAGGTACGTTTCCCCAGGCATATGAGCTGAGGAGAGGTGTTGGAGTTCATATGCTTTGGCAAACACTTTGTATCAAAAATCTGCCAAAAAAATGTCTTCCTCCACAACGATCGATTGATTGATCGATGTGAATGGAGAAATCACGTTTGCCAGGACATAGAAGCTGAAGTGGGTATGGATGTTTGGGCGGAGCCCCTATGTCCTGGCAAATGCCAGGCCCCTCTTTTTTTTCTTTTTTTTTTGCATATTTTTTGGCAGAGATTTTTTCATCCACATCGATCGATGCGAATGAAGAAATCTGTGCCGTTCACTTTTTCTTTCCGCCCAGAGGCTGAACAGAAAAAAAATATCATTACCCGTATGCTCCATATAAGGAGAATAGCAGAAACTCCTAATGCTGGCCATACATGTAATGATTGCGGAGACCCTTAAATGCCATAGCAGTACAAAAACCTCACATGTGACCCCATTTTGGAAAGAAGACACCCCAAAGTATTCGCTGAGGGGCATATTGAGTTCATGAAAGATTGTACTTTTTGTCACAAGTTAGCGGAAAGGGAGACTTTGTGAGAAAAAATAAATAAATCAAATTCCGTTAACTTGTGCAAAAAAAAAAAAAACTTAGATGAACTCACCATGCCCCTCACAGAATACCTTGTGGTGTCTTCTTTATAAAATGGGGTCACTTGTGAGGTATTTATACTGTCCTGGCATTTTAGGGGCCCCTAAAGAGTGAGAAGAAGTCTGGAATGCAAATGCATAAAAATGCCCTGTGAAATCCTAAAGTTACTCCTTGGAATTAGGGCCCCTTTGCGCATCTTCGCTGCAAAAAAGTGTCACTCGTGGTATCGCCGTACTCAGGAGAAGTAGGGCAATGTGTTTTGGGGTGTATTTTTACATATACCCATGCTGGATGAGAGAAATATCTCTGTAAATTGACAACTTTGTATAAAAAAAATGTAAAAAGTTGTCATTTACAGAGATATTTTTCACACACAGTATGGGTATATGTAAAAATACACCACAAAACACATTGCCCTACTTCTCCTGAGTACGGTGATACCACATGAGTGACACTTTTTTGCAGCGAAGATGCGCAAAGGGGCCCTAATTCCAATGAGTAAATTTAGGATTTCACAGGGCATTTTTACGCATTTAGATTCCAGACTTCTCACGCTTTAGGGGCCCCTAAAATGCCAGGACAGTATAAATACCCCACATGTGACCCCATTTTAGAAAGAAGACACCCCAAGGTATTCCTTGAGGGGCATGGCGAGTTCATGTAAAATTTTATTTTTTGTCACAAGTTAGTGGAATATGAGACTTTGTAAGAAAAAAAACAAAACAATTTCCGCTAATTTGTGCCAAAAAAAAAAACCTTCTATGAACTCGCTATGCCCCTCACAGAATACCTTGGGGTGTCTTCTTTCTAAAATGGGGTCACTTGTGGGGTATTTATACTGTCCTGTCATTTTAGGGGCCCCTAAAGCGTGAGAAGAAGTCTGGAATCCAAATGCGTAAAAATGCCCTGTGAAATCCTAAAGGTACTCCTTGGAATTAGGGCCCCTTTGCGCATCTTCGCTGCAAAAAAGTGTCACTCATGTGGTATCACCATACTCAGGAGAAATAGGGCAATGTGTTTTGGGGTGTATTTTTACATATACCCATGCTGGATGAGAGAAATATCTCTGTAAATTGACAACTTTGTATAAAAAAATGGAAAAAGTTGTCATTTACAGAGATATTTTTCACACACAGTATGGGTATATGTAAAAATACACCCCAAAACACATTGCCCTACTTCTCGTGAGTATGGCAATACCACATGTGTGCCACTTTTTTGCAGCCAAGATGCGCAAAGGGGCCCTAAATACAATACCTTTAGGATTTCACAGGGCATTTTTACACATTTGGATTCAAAACTACTTCTCACACTTTAGGGGCCCCTAAAATGCCAGGGCAGTATAAATACCCCACAAGTGACCCCATTTCGGAATGTAGACACTCTAAGGTATTCGCTGATGGGCATAGTGAGTTGATGGAAGTTTTTATTTTTGTCACAAGTTAGCGGAAAATGGAATTTTTTGAAAACAAAAATCAATTTCCGCTAACTTGTGACAAAAAATAAAAACTTCCATCAACTCACTATGCCCATCAGCGAATACCTTAGGGTGTCTGCGTTCCAAAATGGGGTCATTTGTGGGGTGTTTGTACTGTCTGGGCATTGTAGTGCCTCAGGAAACATGACAAGTGCTCAGAAAGTCAAAATGCTGAAATTCACTTTTTTGCACTAACTTTTACCCAAACCAATAAATATACACTTATTGCATTTTATTTATCAAAGACATGTAGAACAATAAATTTAGAGAAAAATTTATATAGAAATGTAGTTTTTTTTTGAAAATTTTACAACAGAAAGTGAAAAATGTAATTTTTCTTTGCAAAAATGTCGTTAAATTTTTATTAATAGCAAAAAAAGTTAAAATGTCAGCAACAATGAAATACTACCAAATGAAAGCTCTATTAGTGAGAAGAAAAGGAGGTAAAATTTATTTGGGTGGTAAGTTGTATGACGGAGCAATAAACGGTGAAAGTAGTGTAGTGCAGAATTGTAAAAAGTGGCCTGGTCATTAAGGGTGTTTAAGCTAGGGGGGCTGATGTGGTTAAATGACTTTTTTTATGCAAAGTCCTGTGCCACACGGTATGAGTGGTGGGCACTGGCAGTGGGAACACTACAGTCTGTGGAAGTGGGCCTGACACACACTGGCAAGCAACTAACCTTAGTTTAAAGGGTAAAAATTAAATGCCTTATTTATCGGCAAGCTACTGTGCCACCCGGTATGAGTGGTGGGCACTGGCAGTGGGCACACTACAGTCAGTGGAAGTGAGCCTGACACACACTGGCAGCAGGCAGGCAACTGAAATTTGATTAATGTGTAAAAATTAAAAGTTTTTTTTAATGCAAAAGTCTTTTGCCACACGGTATGAGTGGTGGGCACTGGCAGTGGGCACACTACAGTCAGTGGCAGTGGGCCTGACACACACTGGCAGCAGGCATGTAAACTGAAATTAGATTAAAGTGTAAAAATTAAATGCCTTTTTTTTATGCAAAGTCCTGTGCCACACGGTATGAGTGGTGGGCACTGGCAGTGGGCACATTACAGTCAGTGGAAGTGGGCCTGACACACACTGGCAGCAGGCAGGCAACTGAAATTTGATTAAAGTGTAAAAATGAAATGCCTTTTTTAATGCAAAGTCCTGTGCCACACGGTATGAGTGGTGGGCACTGACAATGGGCACACTACAGTCTGTGGGCCTGCAGCCTCTCACACACGGGCAGGCCAGGCAACTGCAATGTATATATGGAGAAAAAATAAATAAAAGCAGACTAATGTAGCAGCCCTAAAAAGGCCTTTTTGGGGTGCTGTGACGCTGTCCTTACATCAGATGAGTCTGTGGACACAAAACACTGGCCTAGCTAACGCTTTCCCTATGAATTCATCAGCACAGCAGCAGCAGCTTCACTCTCCATGCTCTCACTAATACACTGCAGCTTCAGACTGAATCTAAAATGGCTGCCGTTTTTATAGGAGGTGGGAGGGTATGGGAGAGAGGGTGCTGATTGGCTGGAATGTGTCTGCTGACTGTAAGGTACAGGGTCAAAGTTTGCTCAATGATAATGTATAGGGGGCGGACCGAACATCGCATATGTTCGCCCACCGCGGCGAACGCGAACAAGCTATTTTTGCCAGCGAATAGTTCGGGACATCACTACATTGGAAGGGATACGGTCCTGAAGAAAGAATGCGGGTTCCAGCGAGCGATGTCAATGCTAGTCGCCTTGTGAAGGCCTTTCACAGGGCACACCTGGATAAGGTTGGTCCTGGGTGCCCGGGGGTCACCCATAGACGGGTGGGGGGTACTGTCACTGCCTGCCCTGTGAGAGGCCTGAGAAGATCTGATAGACTTGCTGCACATGAGTCTATTGGACAGATCTTTCTCTTTTTTCCTTGCCGTTTGTTGTTGTGGGCAGGATCCCACCTCTCCACAGGTTCTGCTCTTTAGCTGTTTAGTGGCTCTATTTATACCCACCTCTCACTGCAGCCCTTGGGGTTTATATTTCCTCCTGGAGTTCTCAGCTAGTGTTTGGTGGATCTCCTGCTCCCTGTCCGTCTAAAGCTAAGTCCTCCTTCCTTTCCTTTTGTTGTGTGTTCTGACTAGGCCTCAGGGAGACGCTGGTTCCTTCACGGTGGAAGGAACCGGTTGTCTATCTCCTGCTCCCTAGCTGAGGGTTTGTCTCAGTTTCAGCAGGACTTAGGTTCCAATGCATGAGTACTTCCACCTTTAGGATTTTCTCATGCTGTCAGCAGTCAGGGAAAGGCTTAGGGATTGTCAGGTGGTGACCTTTCCTTCTTCCCTAGCTTTGGGGCCTAGTGTTTTGTTACTGTTGTTGTATTTGGCTTTCTTCCCTTCCCTCACCTACCGCGACACTAAATATGGGATCAAAATTTATAAGCTCTGTTAAAGTGGGTACACTCACAGATTCTGAATTTATGAGGGAAAAACTCCCAAATCAATTCCCCAGAATCTTACACCCCGCCTCCCCATCCTTAATCTGCAAAATTGTTTGGGACCCTTTAAACCCCTTGCTAGTTAAGAGTTATCACCTTTATGCTGATAAAGAGAGAAACACTAGAATAAAAATTGTGTCTATATGAAAAAGGAACAGTGGCCAGTGCTATAATAAGGAGGAATCAAATGGGCCTCCCAAAAATTTTAGTAATTTAAAATTTTAGACCTGAAGAAAGCAGGTCCTTGTGTAACAACAGCCTTATGCTTACAACATTTTAAGATGCTTGTCCCATGTGGGTTGGTAGTTGGCCCACCATTTCACTACTCTGGTGTTCTGATGATCCCAAAGTTGATGTTGCTGCCATTCTTCACTGGACCCTTCTACCAGGCAGCCACCTCAGGTACTAGAGTGATTTCCTGTAAAGGGGCTGCATGCCTAAAATCATCTGGAGCCTCATCTTCCTCTCGGTCATCGTAAGTTGGACCTTCCACAGGATTCTGGTACAGGATGTCAGCATTACCATTCTTTTGGCTGAGCCTATATTAAGGTTTGAAAGTGAATTTTTTTAGGTGAGCCACCCACTGCTGTTCCAAGCCCCCAACTTAGCAGGGCCCATATGAACTGAAGGATTGTTATTAGTCAGCAAAATGAACTCTGTTCAAGTTAAGATATTAGCGAACTTCTCGGTCTCTGCCTTGACCACAGCCAGCAGCTTGTTTGAACGAGCTATAATTCTCAGGATTTTTCTCGTTCTTGCGCAATGTCCTACTTGCGTATGCAATCACATGTTCTTGTCTATCTCGTAACAGACAGTGCACCCAATCCTAACAAAGCCCCATTCATCTGTTCCAGGGCTTGGTGCAGTCAGCATAGACCTGTATGGGAGCAGTGGTCAACAATTTCTTCAGTTCTTGGAAGGCATGGTCATACAAAGCTGCTGCCACCTTAGCGAAGTCCTAATAAACCTTTGGTAGTAACTGATTAAACCTAGGAAGAACCATATTTAGCTACGTTTTGTAGGCACTGGCTACTGCTATACGGCTCCCATGGGTATAATAAATTCTGTGTTCTCCCTGTCCTTTTCTGCAACTGGCACTTACCAGTACTCACTGTCCAGATCTAGGGTAGAGAAGTAGCGAGCCTGTCCCAGTGCTGCCAAGGAATCTTCAATTTGGTGAAATGGATAAGCATCACATATTGTACAAACATTCAGGCGTCAATATAATCTACATAGTCATATAGTCCCATCCTTCTTGACCAATACAAATGGGAGATGTCCAAGTGCTTTTACTGCGCTGTACCATTTGACTATCCTGCATGTGCTTGAGTCACCTATTTGTATAGTGTTCAATCTGTCGTTAGTGTTGTTGGATAGGTGCTGGGATTTCAATTGTCTGTTTGTCCTGTTCCTGCTGTGCCCCCACATCGTCCAATGCATGTTTCGCTTGTCTTCTTCAAGGAGAGGACATGCAAAACGCATGTTGGAGGCTGCTGTGTGGGGACATGGCAGGAACTGTGCATAGACAATTCAGATCGGTAATGCAGCTACACAATTAATTGATGGGAGTCTGTATTGTATAGATCAGGGGTGCACAACCTTTTCTGTTTGGGGGCCACATTGTCAGCCTGAACCAATTCCAAGGGCCGTAAATAAAACTTAAAGGGGTATTACCAACTGAAATTCTGTATTTCTGGCATATTGAACTTACAGTATATACTAAAAATGTCTAGTTACAGTTATAGGACTCCCATCTAATAGAAGAATACATGAAATATACATGTGAGAAGATATAAGACATAGACCTACATGTCTTTTACTAGATGTTTGGGGGCCGCACAGAATGGTATCGAGGGCCGCATGTGGCCCCCGGGCCGCAGGTTGTGCACCCCTGGTATAGATAGTATACTTTGGTGGTGGCTAGGTATGAGCGAATTTCATATTTGGAAGTTCGTGTGAGGGTTCGTGTTGTGGTATTTATTGAATTGCGTTATGGATTCCGTTACCACGGGCCATAACGCAATTCCATAGTGGAATGCCTTTAGAGGCATTCCGTCATAATAAAAGTCTATGGCCTGCATAATGGATCCGTTCAGTTTACGTTATGCTGGAGTCCTCTCCTATATAATGTAAACCGGACGGATCCGTTATGCAGGCCTTGGACTTTTATTATACATAGTAACATAGTACATAAGGCCGCAAAAAGACATCTGTCCATCCAGTTCGGCCTGTCATCCTGCTAGTTGATTATGACGGAATGAATAACTGAATGCCTCTAAAGACTCTAAATTCCGTTATGCATTCGGACATGAAATTACATTATGGTCCATGGTAATGGAATACATAACGCAATTCAGGAAATACCACAACACGAACCCGCACACGAACTTCAAAATACGAAATTCGCTCATCCCTAGTAGTGGCAAGGTGTTTATAGTATTTTGATAGATCATTTTTAAGGATATTATACATGATTTCATGCAGTGTCCCAATCACTTCAAAAACTGACATCTATAAACAAATTGAGACAAGTATATCTTCAAATGTTCCACAATCTATATTTGGTGACCCCTTGCCTTCTTGGACCCCAGCGGTATCAGGAAAATAAAGGGAAAGCTAAGACAGTGGGATCACCCTTTTCAGGGTGGTAGTTCCAATCTTAGGCAGGGCAAGAGTAAGGACATTGTTTTTTTTTTTTTTTTTACTGAGGTTAATTTTTCATTTGTATCAATACTATTAAAGATTACGTTTTATGGGGAAATTTTTGTTTCTGCTGTGAAGATACTAATTCATTTCCTCTGGCTGGCATCCTGACTGTACTGTCAGTTGACTAGTCAGATCTGTGATTTCGTAATGCAGCTTTGTAATTCATTGATGTGAGACTGTATTATATAGATAGTACGCTTTGGTGGTGGCAAGGTGCCCATTGTATTTTGTTAGATCATTTTTAAGAGTATAATACATGACATCTTGCTGTGTCCCAAACACTTCAAAAACTGACAGCAATAAATAAATTGGGACAGGTATAATGTCAAATGTTTCTTTATATCAGATCATTCACCACACTCTGACCACCTCCATGGTGAACCATGCTGCATGGACTACAATGCGACTGCCAGCTTTGAACTTTTGAATAGCACATCCCATAAGGAGGGGGCTGCCTCTCCATCAGCCCCTTGCGCTGTGGTGACAGGGCACCAATGGCTGCCATGGAAACCCCAGGCCTTGCGGTCTGCCATGTATGGAAGCCTGTGAGACCCAACCCCTAGGTTGAGGCTCACAGGTACACTGCCAGTGTGGAACAGTTTCAATATCGTACAATATAGTATACATTGTACTACATTGAAACAGAGATCAGACCCTGACATGTTGACGTTCTTTTACAGGGACAAGGATAAAAAGTAAAAAAAAGTGCCCCTTTCCCTTCGAGTGGTTTTTAATAAAAATTTAATAAAAAAATGTAATAAAAAGATGTATTAGATATCACTGCGTACGTAACGAGCTGTTTTAAAAATATCATATGACCCTACCCCCTCAGATGAACGCTGTAAAAAAATAAAAACTGTGCCAAAACAGCCATTTGTTGTCACCTTGGCAAAAAAAAAGTGTAATATTGAACGATTGAAAAATCGTATGTACCCAAAAATGTTACCACTAAAAACGTCAACTCGTCCTGCAAAAAAAGTCCCTACAAAAGATGATGATCCAAAAAATAAAAAATGTGGCTTTTAGAAAATGGAGACACATGATCTTTTTTTTTTTTTTTTTCAAAAATGTTTGATTATGTAAAACTGAAACAAAAAAATTAGACATATTTAGTAGACGCATCCATAACAACCTGCAACTTGGAGGAAGAGGTGGAATAGGAGGTTGGGGTGGCATCAGGTGGGAATGCTATGGGAGTTGAAGTTCTCCTCACAGCCATAAAGGATTCCTGTCTGTCTGAAGTGCCACAGGCCTCACTCACAGACTCAGGCCCAAGACAACCATACATGGGAGTTTAAGAAGTTGTCATCACAGCCAAAAAGGATTCATGCCTGCCTGCAGTGTCACAGACCTCATGCACAGGCTCAGGCCCAAGGCAACCATACATGGGAATTGGAGAAGTTCTCATCACAGCCAAAAAGGATTCATGTCTGCATGCAGTGCCACAGGCCTCACTCACAGACTCAGGCCCCTGGCACCCACAAAGAGGAGAGTTCCAATCACACCAAAACAGTATTAATTTCACCCAGCAGTGCCAAGGCCACAATCACTCATTCAGGCCCATGGCTCCTGCAAGTGGAGAGCGGTCCCGTAACAGCAACACAGGCCTCAGGTCAACCTGCAATAGAACAGGCCATTATCATTTATGTAGGCCCTGACACCGAGAAAGAGGAGAGGTCATTTGACAGTAAAAAGAGGTTAATGTCTCCCTCCAATGCAGCAGGCGAATAAATGAAATATAGGCCCCTGACACCCAGACAGAGGAGAGGTAATTTGACATCAAAGATTGGTTAATGTCACGCACCAAAGCAGCAGGCGATTAGCTGAAATGTAGGCCCCTGGCACCCAGAAAAAGGAGAGGTTCATTCAACTTGGGGCTGCCCCCAAAATAATGGTACAATTAAAAAAAGAGGATTCAATAAAGAAGTGCCCTGGAGTACAAGAATGTATAGTTGAGGAAGTTATAAATGTCTATTCTGCACAAGGTACGGACAAGTCCCGTGGGATCCATGCCTTGTTCATTTTAATGAACGTGAGCTTGTCCAGGTTGGCGGTGAACAGGCAGCTGCGTTTGTCTGTAATGACACCCCCTGCCGTGCTAAATACACGTTCAGACAATACACTGGATGCAGGGCAGGCTAGCACCTCCAAAGCATAAAGGGCAAGCTCTGGCCATGTGGACAATTTGGAGACCCAGAAGTTGAATGGGGCAGAATCATCAGTCAGTACATGGAGGCGTGTGCACACATACTGTTCAACCATGTTGTTGAAATGCTGCCTCCTGCTGTGGCGCTGTGTCAAAACTTTTCCACATCTAGGCCATGCTAACGCTGCTGTCTGAGGAGCTGGCCGTGACACAGCTGCGTTGGCGACCTTTCCCTCCTCCTCCTCTGCCTTTGCCTTGTGCTTCCACTTGTCCCGCCATGTCAGTTGGGAATGCCCTCAGGAGCGCGTCTACCAGTGTGCGCTTGTACTCGTGCATCTTCCTATCCCGCTCCAGTGCGGGAATTAAGGTGGGCACGTTGTCCTTGTACCGGGGATCAAGTTAAAATGTGGGCAACTCTGCTGTCGTTGTACAGGCACTGCAGCATGTAGTCGCTCATGTGTGCCAGGCTGCCCAGAGGTAACGATAAGCTGTCCTCTGTAGGTGGTGTATCGCCTGGGTCCTCCGTATCCCCCCAGCCATGATCTAGTGATGGCCCTGACCTGCGTAGGGTGCCACCCTGCAGTGAAACCGGTTTCTCCTCCTCCTCCTCTACCTCATCCTCCTCCAGAAGTGTAGCCTGGCTGTCCACATGTGTACCTGGCCTATGCTGGTGCAGGAACCCACCCTCTGAGCCACTTCTGTATGACCTGTCTGAAACCCTGTGAAATGCCCCCTCTTCCTCCTCCTCCTGTGCCGCATCCTCTTCCATCATCGCCGTAATATTTTTTTCAAGGAGACATAGAAGGGGTATTGTAATGCTAACAACGACGTCATCAGCAATGGCCATGTTGGTTAAGTACTTAAAAGACCGCAACAAGGTACACAGGTCTTGCATGCAAGCCCAGTCACTGGTTGTGAAGTGGTGCTGACCCGCAGAGCGACTGACCCGTGCATACTGCATCTGAAACTCCACTATCGCCCGCTGCTACTCGCACAGTCTCTCCAGCATATGTAAGGTGGAGTCCCACCTGGTGGGCATGTCGCATATGAGGCGGTGAGCAGAAAGGCCGAAGTTACGCTGCAGCACAGCAGCAGCTCTGACATGTCTGAGTAGAAAGAAACTTCTGCACCACCAGATTCAGCACATGCACCAGGCAAGGGATGTGCGTCAAACCAACTAGACCCAGAGCTGCAACGAGATTTCGCCCATTATCGCACACACCACCAAGCCGGGCTTGAGGCTCACTGGCAGCAACCACTCATCAGTCTGCTGTTCTATGCCCCTCCAAAGCTCCTGTGCAGTGTGGGGTTTTTGACCCAAGCACATGTTTTAAAATTGCCTGCTGACGTTTACCTCGGGCCGTGCTGAAGTTGGGGGTGAGGTTCTTTTGATGACCGGATGTGGGGGTGGTAGAAGAGGAGTAGGCGGAGGTGGAGGATGATGCGGAGTAGGAGGAGGAAGCAACAGGAGGCAACGAATAATGCCCTGCGATCCTCGGTGGTCGAAGGACATGTGCCTGTCACGGGCGTATGTGAGCAACAAGAGCATACACAGTGAATTAGCTACTGACCGGACCCAAACTAGGGAACATAAAGGGTGACCCCTGTCAGACCCTAAAAGCTCTCCCTATGCTGCTAAGCCCATGTCCAGATCCAGATGGTGGATCGAGACATGCCCGCGTACCTAAGGCTGATGACCACTGTAACCCCTACAGTAGTGGAAGGGGCACGGCCACCGGTGCCCTGCTCAGTATATGGACGGAACCGGGGTCGCCTCGGATCCAGTCAGCAAAACAAACAGAAACACACAATGTCTGCACACTTAACTGAAGGAGCTGCAGCAGCAGTGAAAACAGATCCAAAGTCAGCAGACAATGTCCGAAGTACTTGCTTCAGCAGAACACAGGTCCAGAAAAGATATCACACCAGTGAAGATACTCAAGCGAGAGATACTGCTCAAATGAAGAAGTATAATCCGCACCGTACAAAGGAAGAGGGGTGATTTAAAGGCAGAGCAATCAGACACAGGAGGGACAGCTGGGAGGAAGGAAACAGAAAGTAGAGATCTCATCACAGGGCGGAGAAACAGAGCTGTGAGAACGTCTCAAAGCTCTAGTAGTTACATCATCACAGGGGTGGAGAAACAGAGCTGTGAGAACGTCTCAAAGCTCTGGTAGTGACAGTACCCCCTCTACGGGTGGACTCCGGACACCCAGGACCCACCTTCTCAGGATGAGCCCTATGAAAAGTCCTGATGAGGCGAGTGGCTTTAATGTCCGACACCGGAACCCACATCCTCTCCTCAGGACCATAACCCTTCCAATGAACGAGGTACTGAAGGGAACCGCGGACAATGCGAGAGTCCACAATTCTGGAAACCTCAAACTCCAGATTGCCATCAACCAAAATCGGAGGAGGAGGCAAAGAGGAGGGTACCGTGGGCTGGACATATGGTTTTAAGAGAGATCTGTGAAATACATTATGTATCTTCCAAACCCGTGGAAGATCAAGACGGAAGGCAACAGGATTGATGACTGACAAAATTTTATAAGGCCCAATAAACTTGGGACCCAATTTCCAGGAGGGAACCTTCAGTTTAATATTTCTTGTAGACAACCACACCAGATCACCCACATTCAGGTCCGGACCAGGCACACGTCTCTTATCAGCCACACGCTTATATTTCTCACTCATCTTTCTTAGATTAGTCTGAATCTTTTGCCAAATGGTAGACAAAGACGAGGAAAATCTCTCCTCCTCAGGCAAACCAGAAGGAGCCCCTCCCGAGAATGTCCCAAACTGCGGATGGAACCCATATGCACCAAAGAATGGTGACTTATCAGAAGATTCCTGACGGCGGTTGTTCAGAGCAAACTCAGCAAGAGGGAGAAACGAACACCAATCCTCCTGGTTCTCTGCAACAAAACAGCGCAAATATGTCTCCAGATTCTGATTGACGCTGCTCAGTCTGACCATTCGACTGCGGGTGAAAAGCAGAAGAGAAGGACAGCCGAACCCCCAGGCGAGAACAGAAAGCCTTCCAGAATCTGGACACAAACTGCGTGCCTCTATCGGAAACAATATCAGAGGGAATGCCATGCAATTTAACAATATGGTCGACAAAAGCTTGCGCCAACGTTTTAGCATTGGGCAAACCAGGGAAGGGTATGAAATGTGACATCTTGCTAAAACGGTCCACCACCACCAGGATCACCGACTTCCCTGAGGAACGAGGAAGATCCGTGATAAAGTCCATGGACAGGTGTGTCCAAGGACGGGAAGGTATGGGTAAGGGGAGAAGGGGACCTGAAGGCCGTGAACGAGGGACCTTAGCGCGAGCGCACGTCTCACAAGCAGCCACAAAACCCTCCACCGACTTACGAAGAGCCGGCCACCAAAATCTCCGAGCAATGAGATCTACCGTGGCTCTACTCCCGGGTGACCAGCAAGAACAGTATCATGATGCTCCTTGAAGAGTTTGTGACGTAACTCAGGAGGCACAAACAACTTTCCAGAAGGACAACGGGCAGGTGCCTCAGTCTGGGCAGCCTGGACCTCGGCCTCCAAATCAGAATACAGAGCAGAAACAACTACCCCTCCGCCAAAATGGGACCCGGTCCTCGGAGTTTCCTCCTCCCGGAAAACAGCGAGAGAGAGCATCAGCCTTCACATTTTTGATCCCAGGGCGGAATGTAACGACAAAATTGAATCTGAGAAGAACAGAGACCATCTGGCCTGTCTCGGATTCATACGCTTGGCCGACTCCAAGTACGCCAGATTCTTATGGTCGGTAAAAACGGTGATAGGGTACCTGGCCCCTCCAACCAATGGCGCCATTCCTCGAAAGCCAACTTGATGGCCAACAATTCCCTATCTCCCACATCATAGTTTTTCTCTGCCGGTGAGAGTTTTTTAGAGAAAAAGGCACAGGGTCGCCATTTGGAAGGAGACGGACCCTGGGACAAAACCGCACCCACACCCACCTCGGAAGCATCCACCTCAACAATAAAAGGTAAGGAAACATCGGGATGCACCAAGATGGGAGCAGACGCAAAACTCTCTTTAATCTTAGAAAATGCTGCAAGCGCCTCCTCCGACCAAGAGGAAAAATCCGCCCCTTTTTGGTCATGTCAGTGAGGGGTTTGACAACAGAGGAATAATTCAAAATGAACTTTCTGTAATAGTTTGCAAAACCCAGAAAGCGCATCAATGCCTTCTGATTCTCAGGAAGCTCCCACTCAAGCACGGCACGGACCTTCTCCGGATCCATGCGAAAACCAGAAGCAGAGAGGAGAAAACCCAGAAATTGAATCTCCGATACCATAAACACACATTTCTCCAGCTTGGCGTACAATTTATTTTCTCACAGAATCTGCAGAACCTGAAAAGATGATCCTGATGAGTCCGAACATCAGGGGAAAAATCAAAATATCATCAAGATACACCAATACAAATTTCCCCATTAAATGGTAGAAAATACTGTTAACAAAATGCTGAAAGACGGCCGGAGCATTCATCAAGCCAAAAGGCATAACGAGATTCTCGAAATGCCCCTCGGGGGTATTAAAGGCTGTTTTCCATTCATCCCCCTCTCTGACCCTGACCAGGTTGTACGCGCCTCTCAAATCCAATTTGGAAAAACCTTGGCCCCAACAATTTGGTTGAAGAGGTCTGGGATCAGAGGAAGGGGATAGGGATCGCGAATCGTGATACGGTTCAGCTCCCTAAAATCTAGGCAAGGTCTCAGAGAGCCATCTTTCTTTTTAACAAAAAAACCCGCGGCGACCGGTGATTTTGAGGGACGAATATGCCCCTTATCGAGACTCTCAGAGATATAGGTTCGCATTGCGATTCTCTCCGGTTGTGAGAGATTGTACAGGCGTGCTTTTGGCAGCTTGGCGCCGGGAATGAGGTTAATGGGACAGTCAAACTCCCGGTGAGGAGGTAGCTCCTGCACACCGCTCTCGGAAAACACGTCCGAGAAATCAGAGAGAAATGATGGCAAAGTTTTAGTAGATACCTCTGCAAAAGTCGCTGTGAGACAATTCTCTCTACAAAACTCACTCCACTCATTTATTTGCCTTCCTTGCCAATCAATAGTGGGGTTATGTTTAGTGAGCCAGGGTAACCCCAACACTAGAGGAGTAGGCAATCCGTTAAGGACAAAACAAGATATATCCTCCACATGAGTGTCACCTACAGCTAACCGGATATTGTGAACAATGCCCTTCAGGGATCTCTGTGAGAGTGGAGCAGAGTCAATGGCAAAAACAGGTATATCTTTTTCTAATGTGCAAACCCGAAAACCATGCCTGGCTACAAATTGAGTGTCAATAAGATTGACGGCCGCTCCACTATCAACAAAAATTTCACAAGAAATGACTTTGCTCTCTAGCGCCACCCTGGCAGAAAGGAGAAAACGAGAACTGCAGGTCAGAGGAAAAGCCCCAATTCCTACATCAACTTTGCCCAAGGTAGCAGATGAAGCAGAGTTTGATGATTTTCCTTTTGAGGATTTTCTCTTATCACTCTTAGTACAGTTCATGAATCTCCTAGAGGGACAAACATTTGCCAAATGACCAATGCCCCCACAACAAAAACACACCATTCTCTGAGGACTAAATCCTCCTTTATCAGGGGCAAGTCGACCTAGCTGCATAGGCTCCTCCTCAGAGGGGACCGAGACAGGATGAGGCCCCTGCACACTGAATGAGTCCGCACCACTGCCCCTAGAGTGACAATGGCTGGACCGAGAGGTCTCGCTTTCTTTCTCTTAGACGCCTGTCAAGGCGCACCGCCAATGACATGGCAGACTCTAAAGATGTTGGTCTCTCATGGAAAGCAAACGCATCTTTCAATCTCTCTGAGAGACCATGACAGAACTGACTCGGAGTGCAGCATCATTCCAACCTGAATCAGCTGCCCATCTCCTAAATTCAGAACAATAAAGCTCTGCAGACAGTTTGTTCTGGCATAAAAACGTAAGTTAGATTCAGCCAGAGCAACACGATCCGGGTCATCATATATCTGCCCCAGGGCCACAAAAATCTTTCTGTGGATCGAAGGGAGGGATCCCCGATGGCAGTGAAAAAGCCCAAGTCTGAGCATTACCCCTGAGCAAGGAGATGACAATCCTCACCCTCTGCTCCTCATTACCAGAGGAACGGGGACACAAGCAAAAATGGAGTTTGCATGCCTCTCTGAAGCGAACAAAATTCTCACTGCCCCCGGAGAACGTTTCCGGAAGTGAGACCTTTGGCTCGCAACAGACTCCATGGGCCGGAGCCGAGCCCAATGCTTGAAGCTGAATCATAGATTGACGGAGATCCGCTACCTCCAAAGAAAGACCCTGCATGCGGTCAACCAGGTCAGAAAGCGGATCCATGTCAAAAAGGACGGTTATGGCGGATTATAATGTCACGGGCGTATGTGAGCAACAAGAGCATACACAGTGAGTTAGCTACTGACCGGACCCAAACTAGGGAACATAAAGGGTGACCCCTGTCAGACCCTAAAAGCTCTCCCTATGCTGCTAAGCCCATGTCCAGATCCAGATGGTGGATCGAGACATGCCCGCGTACCTAAGGCTGATGACCACTGTAACCCCTACAGTAGTGGAAGGGGCACGGCCACCGGTGCCCTGCTCAGTATATGGACGGAACCGGGTCGCCTCGGATCCAGTCAGCAAAACAAACAGAAACACACAATGTCTGCACACTTAACTGAAGGAGCTGCAGCAGCAGTGAAAACAGATCCAAAGTCAGCAGACAATGTCCGAAGTACTTGCTTCAGCAGAACACAGGTCCAGAAAAGATATCACACCAGTGAAGATACTCAAGCGAGAGATACTGCTCAAATGAAGAAGTATAATCCGCACCGTACAAAGGAAGAGGGGTGATTTAAAGGCAGAGCAATCAGACACAGGAGGGACAGCTGGGAGGAAGGAAACAGAAAGTAAAGACCTCATCACAGGGGCGGAGAAACAGAGCTGTGAGAACGTCTCAAAGCTCTAGTAGTTACATCATCACAGGGGTGGAGAAACAGAGCTGTGAGAACGTCTCAAAGCTCTGGTAGTGACAGTGCCAAACCGCTATTTGCCTTGGGCCCAGCCGCCACTACGTTTACCCAGTGTGCAGTTAGGGAGATATAGCGACCCTTGCCGTGCTTACTGGTCCATGTATCTGTGGTTTTGTGGACCTTGCCATAGATGGCGTTGCGCAGCGCGCACTTGATTTTATCCTCCACTTGGTTGTGCAGTGAAGGGACGGCTCGCCTGGAAAAGTAGTGGCGGCTGGGAACAATGTACTGGGGGACAGCCACCGCCATCAGCTGTTTGAAACAGTCCATCTCCATCAGACGGAATGACAACATTTTAAAGGCCAGTAATTTTGAAATTCTGGCATTCAGGGCCAGAGCTCAAGGGTGGGTAGGTGGGTATTTCCTCCTTCTCTCCAATGTTTGGGAGATGGACAGCTGAATGCTGCCGTGTGACACGGTGGAGATGCTTGGTGATGGTGTCGTATGTGGTGGTGTGGGTGGAACATCCTTTGTTTGCTGGTCGCCAGGTGCCACGGTGACGCCAGAGGTAGAGAGAGAGGCCAGGGCAGCAGCAGAAGAGGGAGCAGGAGGAGCCTGAGTCGATTCCTGTTTTTTAAGGTGTCTTTTTCACTGCAGTTCATGCTTTGCATGTAGATGCCTGGTCATGCAGGTTGTGCTGAGGTTAAGAACGTTTATGCCTCGCTTCAGGCCTTGATGGCACAACATGCAAACCACTCGTGTCTTGTCGTCAGGATATTGTGTGAAGATCTGCCACGCCAATGAACTCCTTGGAGCAAGCCTTGGTGTGCTCGGTGCCTGGGTGCGGTGGACAGGCGTACTGTCTCTGGAATTGCTGCTGCGCTTTTGCACCCTGCTCCCTTTTTTGCTGTGCTGTTGCCTCTGTGCGACCACCGCCTCTTCCTCAGAACTGCACGCCTCACTAGCACGATCTTCAGTCCATTCTGGGTATAGTACCTCATCAGCTTCCACCCATTCTTGTCCCCTGCCCTCCTCGTCGGTCTGCACATTGCAGAAAACCACAGCAGTTGGCACCTGTGTTTCATTATCATCAGAGATATGTTGCGGCAGTCTTCCCATGTCCTCATCCTGCAACAAAAGTGGTTGAGCATCAGTGCATTCAAGGTCTTCCTCTTCTGGGGCAGGGCTAGGAAACCCTGCCAACAGAGTCATCAAAAAGCATGAGACTTTCCTGCATGATTTGGGGCTCTGACTGCTTGGCTGATTTGCAATGGGGTGAGGTGGAAGACTGATGGGCATGGGCTGCAGGAGCCAACTCTGAGCTTTCTGCAGAGGACTGGGTGTTAGATACTGTAAAGGAACTGGAGGCACCGTCAGCCACCCAATCTACTATTGCCTGGACATGTTCTGGCTTCACCATCCTTAGAGCGCCATTTGGGCCTAACATATAACGCTGCAGATTCTGTCGCCTACTCGCACCAGAGGAAGGTGTTTGACTTGGAGCGGTAGTTGGCGCTTAACGGCCACATCCTCTCCTAGCAACAGGAGCTCCACCAACACCACCACAACTATGCCCACGTTCCTTATTTGATGTTCTCCTTATTATTTGCGTTCGCCCACCAAGCTGAAATATTGGTATCTCTCCGGTGTCAATTTACCTGCCACTAGTTGACAATTACGTTCGCTAAGGCAGTGTCCGTGTCATAAAAATGCTCTGTGGACCTAGAATAATGGTTTTTGTGCCCAAAATACATTGATTCTCGGCTACAGCTGTTTCGCGCTAACATGCGCTTTGTCAAGCCTCCAGTGATGCAGAGGAGAGAAAGCTATAACTACCTCCCCCCCATAGGGGATGCCATCGTTAGGAGCAACTCCACTGCCCAGTTGATAACTGGCTGGGAAGGAGTGCTCCTAAGGGGAATTTCGCATGTGGACACTGCTCCATGTGTGAACTTGTGCATAAACAGAAATACTTACAGATAGGAAGTGTGGGTCATGTTGTTAAACAATTCATACATTGTAAAACCCAGTATGTGGTATACGTGATTTTTTGCCCATGCAGGAGATATTACATTGGAAAGACACACAGGTGTCTGTATGTACGTTTCAGGGAGCACAAAAAGTCAATAACAACTATGTATGGAGCAACTAGGCTAATTATACATATACATGTTGAAAATGGGGGAAACAGTGGAGTTTTAAAATGTGCGGGGATTGAAAAGGTACAAACCCCCATGAGAGGGGGGGGGGATAGAAAACGCATCCTTCTCCAGCGAGAAACCGCATGGATAATAAAAACGCAAGCCATGGGACCTCTAGGGTTAAATGACAAAAATGATTTGGCTTTAAGTATATATGTCTTTATATTTCACATATATGTACACCAGTGATACCCATGGGGGGGAGGTATTTATAGCTCCCACTCCTCAGCATCACTGGAGGCTTGACAAAGCACAAGTTAGCGCGAAACAGCTGTAGCCGATTCATGCACCTGTGTATTGTCCGCGTCCACCACTTTTATGCAACAATGAAATAAACTGCAACTGCAATTCAAGATTGATGGTGAGTGCCGCTGTGCTTTTCTCTATTTTGTGGACACTAATGCACTATTTGATAACTGAAATTGAATATATGGTTTAGTGCATAGTATACAAAAGTGCTCTGTGGCACCACAGGTCCCAGACTAGACAAATGGACTATGTCACAGCTTTTGTCACCAAAATTCACAAATGCAGTTTTTCACTGCTGTAAATTAAATGTAGGTAATTATACTGTGTATGTACAACTGCTTCGTGAAGCAGGAATTTAGCTTTTTTCACAAAAAAATAATGCACTATTTCTCAGCTGTAATGTGAAATCTGTATTTATGTGGTATATTTCAAAATGCTTTGTGGATCAGTATTTCCACTTTTTTTGTCACAAAAATACACTTATGCTGTATTTCACAGCAGCAATGTAAAATAGGTGGTTGGAATGGGTATTTCAGACTGTTTGGTGGACCTTGAATAAGGTTTTTTTTCTATAAATAACAAAGATGCACTATTTCCCTGTAGAAATATAAAATATGTCATTGGACGGTGTATGCAGAATTGTTTTGTGGACAAGGAATAAGGTCTTTCCCCCAAAATTACACAGATTCTATATTTCACCGCAAAAATGTTGAATATATATTTTGGCGGTGTAAAATTGGCTTGGTGGATCAGGATGACCATATTATATATACGGTTTAGTGGCACCACAGATCCCAGACTAAACAAACGGACTGTGTCACCCCTTAAACATACAAAAGGCAATATAGGGGACTTGAGCAGCCAGAAAATGTTTTTTGTTTTTCCTTCACTGAGCTACAAAATAGGATTAGGCTGACGTCCCTGGCTGGCTGACTGACATGCAGTACACTGCAGTGGCTAAAATGGCACCACCTCAGTAACAGATGGATTACAAAAAAAGATTTCCCTGGCAGTGGCTGGGTACAGAAATGTTGGATTGCTGAACCTCCCTCCCTCTCGATTTGCTGTATCTTGTGAATTAAAGTAGCACAGGTTCTTCTGATTTCTGCCCTATTCTGTCCCTGATCACAGCAGCATCCTCTCAGAGAGACTTGTGGCAGCAGAGTGACTTGTGGCAGTACGTGACTCCAGCTTATAAAAAGGCTGGGTCCCATTAGTAGGCATGGCTGTGATGGCTTCTTAGGGCAAGAAGTAAAACGCTTGCTGATTGGCTGCAGTGCAGCCCTTCAGAAAGCGTGAAGAAATCGCCAAACAATGGATCCGAACCCGAACCCCAAAATTCGGTACTAACCCGAACTCATAAGAAGTGTAATATCGAGCAATCAAAAATTATATGTAGCCCAAAATAGTACCAATCACCTTATACCCTAGTTTCCAAAATGGGGTCACTTTTTGGGAGTTTCTACTGTAGGGGTGCATCAAGGGGTCTTCAAATGGCAACTTAAAATTAACTGTAATGCTAATGCAATGATAAAGCCAAACTGACGGCCAGCAAACGCGTTGTACAAGTGCAAGCAGTCACACTCTGAACACCCTTGGCTGGGGTACTCTTCAACCTCCCCCAGCAGGAAGGGGGACTTCCCAGGTGTCAGTAGCAGGGCGGATGTATGGCTGAGCACACTGGCCACAGTTGGGCAAAACCCCAAAGTAAATACTGTGACACTATGAAATGGTCAATAGGGTAACACGTGAATGGTCAGTAAACGTAAGCCAGGGCACAAGAACCAGAAAACAACCAAAACCAAAGCCAGAGTCAATAACCAGAGAAACCACTCACCAGATAGCTTCAGATCCAGAACCAGGGAAGCATCTGAATAATCAGCAGTAAGTGAGGGAAAAGACCAGGTTTAAATATCCCTCCACAGATCACCTGACACTGCTGAGATCACACCCAATCTCCACCCTCAGACCAGGGAAGCACAGGTGAGTGCTGAGATTGTGCAGAGGAAGGAACCTCCCACCACATATCTAAGTCAGGAGACATGACCAGCATTAGTGCTGGGAATGACAGCAGTAGCAAGATCCGGAGTGTATCTCACAAAATGATGCGCACGCGTAAAGCGCAAACCTTTACTAGCTCCGCCCTCTGGTTATAACAAATCAATACTGTCATAGAAATGGTCTGAATTGTAGTAAACTGTCAAGTGTTGTATGCCTAACAGTTACCTTAAGACCATAAAGAACCTGATCTTTCTTATTTTCATATGGTGCGCTGATAAAGAATGCTAACCTTGAGATAAGATGCTACAGAAGCTTTTTAACTACTATGATGCCAATAGTATGGTCAGGAAGTACTGCCTTATATGAATAACTAATCAAATTACTAGTTTCGATTTTCAGCCTCTTGGCGGTATGCCTTCTTTGTTCTATTACCTATAAGACTGTACGTTTTTGATCCGCCACGCTTTGATGGAGACCCTAAACAGTGCAGGGGGTTCATTAATCAGTGCACTCTGCACTTTGAACTGTTGCTGCATCAGTTCATCTCTGTCCGAGCCAAGGTCACTTTTTTAATGTCGCACCTTACAGGAGAAACTATGGCATGGATCTACCGGCTTTCCTACTGGCTTTCTATAGTGTGTTCGAAGAGCCAGGACGCACCACGCCAGAAGCTTCTTCAATACCGCAGCTACGCCAAGGAAGTCAGTCCGTGGGCCAGAATCCAGTCCAGTTCCGGACCCTTGCCTCTGAATTGGGCTAGAATAATGAGGCCTTAGTGGCTGCCTTCTGGGAGGGTCTTTCCAGAGAAATTAAGGATTAACTAGCCAGTCGGCATGTTCCCTCTACCCTTGATTACCTTATTTCCCTGCCCACCCGGATTGATCTGCACTTCCAGGAACATGCTAGGGTTGACCTAGTCGCGCTAACTGAACAAGAACATGATCACAGTTGCACAAGAGGACTTTGCTTCTACTGGACTGGACATTTTCTCCGTTCCTGTCCTCTGAAGCCAGGAAACTCTTGAGCTGAGGGTCTATTGTGGAGGCGACCCTAGGTGAAAACAATTCCTCTCCCCCTTTTACTCGGCAACTGTGTCCTTGGGAGATGTTTGATTCACAGAGACGGCGATTCTGGATTCTGGAGCAGCAGGGAACTTACTGCAACAAGGCCTAGTGGATCGTCACCAGATTCCTGTTCGATGCCTGCAGAGTCCTCTGACGGTATCGTCCGTCGATGGAAGGGCTCCATCTGAGTCCATACAGTTTATCACTGAACCTGTAAAACTACAGGTGGGAGCGCTTCATACTAAAGAGATTTCATTCCTGGTCCTCTAAGGTCTCTCTCTCCTCTCCTCCTGGGACTTCCATAGCTTTGTGTTCATGAACCTGTTCTAGACTGAAGGTCCAGAGAGGTGCTTCGTTAGGGACAGTCCTGTCTTGGGGAGTGTCTTTCTTCTCTTCAGCCGGCTCGGTCGCTTTGGGTGCCACCCAATCTTCAGGGTCTGTCTGCAGCCTATCATGCTTATGTGGATGTCTTTGACAAGAAAAAGGCTGACACGCTACCTCCTCACCAGCCGTATGACTGACCTTTTGACTTGGTTCTGGGTTCCTCGCCTCCTCGTGGACGCATCTATCCCCTGTCACCAGCAGAGACTCAGTCCATGTCTGAATATATCAAGGAGAACCTCGAAAGAGGATTTATCTGCAAATCTTCCCCCCCAGGCTGGTGCAGGTTTCTGCTTTGTGAAAAAGAAAGATGGCTCCCTAGGTCAATGCATCGTATACAGGGGTCTTAACAAGATCACCATAAAAAATAAATACCCTCTCCCTGAATTGTTTGATTGCCTCAGGGAGCTAAAGTATTCTCCAAATTAGACCTACATGGGGCCTACAACCTGATCAGGATTCGCCAGGGGGATAAGTGAAGACTGCCTTCAACACCCACAACGTTCACTACAAATACCTGGTGATGCCCTTTGGACTAAGCAATCCCCCCAAGGTAAACGATATCTTCAGAGACCTGCTCTATTCCTGTATTGTGGTGTACCTTAATGAAATCCTTGTTTTTTCCCCAGATTTGGTTACTCACCGGAAGCAGGTTCGTCTGGTTCTTCAAAGGTTAAGAGAAAATCGTACTCCAAGTTCGAGAAATGTTCCTTTGAGCAGTCTTCTCTTCCATTCCTAGGATACATAATATCTGATACTGGCCTGCAGATGGACCCCGAGAAACTGTCATTAATTTTAAAGTGTCCGAATCCTTCAGGTTTAAAAGCAATTACTATAGTAGTTCATGCCGCACGTCTCGTCCTTGACTGTTCCCATCTCCGCCTTGACCCGTAAGGGAGCAAATGCCAAGAATTGGACAGCTAAGGCTGAATCGGCCTTCCAAGCCTTGATGCAAGCCTTTTCTGAGGCTCCAGTTCTCCATCGACCTGATGCGAACAAGCGATTCTATCTTGAGAAGGATGCATCATCTTTTGGAGCTGGGGTGATCCCGCAAAAATCACTATTTGTCCGGTCAAGTTGTCCGAGATTCTGCACGGTTGCACAGAACCTCAGAAAGCAAGTTCTACTCTGGGGTCATTCCTCAAAAATTGCAGGTCATGCAGGACAACAAAAGACTTTCAAGTTCATCGCTCGATGGTATTTGGTGCCATCCATGTGGCAAGACATCCAAGAGTTTGTCGCTGCCTGTCCATCATGTGCACAGAATAAAACCTCTAAGCAACGTCCAGAAGGCCTCTTACTTCCTCTTTCTGTTCCTGAGGATAGCAACAGATAGCCTTGGATTTTACCCTTGTCCTCCGGTTGTTCTGTGATTTGAGTTGTGGTGGATAGTTTTTTCAAAATGGTGCACCGTCCCTCTGTCTGTTCTTCCTTCTGCTCCTCAGCTGGCGAAAAAATTTATTGAACACATTTTTCATCTACATGGTTTTCCCCACCGTATTGTGTCAGATAGAGGTGTGCAGGACTCAGTTTCTCTTCGGCTTATCATCTGCAGTCTAATGGTCAAGTGGAACGAGTCAATTAAATCCTGACCAATTTTTTACGACATTTTACCAACCTCCATCATGATCACTGGGTTGAGTTTTCACCTTGGGATGAGTTTTCGTACAATAACCATAAAAGTCACCATTTTTTATTGTTTACAGTCAACAACCTAACATCCCACTCCCGGTGTCTTCTACTTCTGGTACCCCTGCAGCGGATGATACTTCAAGAGAATCCTCTAAAATCTGGGAGGAGATCAGGGCAGCTCTGAAAGAGGCATCTGAGCGCATAAAGGAGGCTGCTGATGAAAGACACAGAGATTCTCCTAAATTCCATCCTGGTGATAAAGTGTGGCTTGCCTCCAAATACATCAGGCTCAAAATACCCACTTACAAATTGGGTCCACGCTTCATCGGTCCATTTGAGATCCTCAGGCAAATTAATGATGTTTTCTACACGCTTAAGCTGCCAGCCTCTCTTCGGGTACCGCATTCCTTTGACGTCTCCCTGCTCAAACCTGCTATCCTAAATAGTTTCATCAAGAAACCTGTCTCAGCTCCTGTTGCGGTCGGTGATGAGAACGTTTAAGAGGTGAAAGCTATTCTGGGGATGAAGAAGAGTAGAGGTAAAAGCCTGGTTATTGTGGATTGGAAGGGGTTTGGCCGTGAGGAACTATCTTGGGAACCTAGAGAGAACATTAATGACTCTCTTCTTCTAAAAATTTTTTTGTCTAGGGCCAGGCCTGAGGAGAGGGGATTACTGTTAGGCTACTTTCACACTAATGTTTTGGCTTTCCGTTTGTGAGATTCATTCGGGGCTCTCAAAAGCGGTCGGAAATGGATCAGTTTTGCCCTAATGCATTCTGAATGGAAAAGGATCCGCTCAGAAGGCATCAGTTTGCCTCCGTTCAGTCACCATTCCGCTCTGGAAATTCCGCATTAGTAAACGGATCCATCATGGCTATAAAAGACATAATACAATCAGATCCGTGCAGTTGTATTATTGTAACGGAAGCATTTTTGAAGATCCATGACGGATCCTCAAAAAACGCTAGTGTGAAAGTAGCCCTTAGCCCAGTGATCCGTTCCTGAACTGCTGGCCCTATGCATTGGTGCCCTCATTCCCTTCTGCTGCCGTGCGCCATGCAGACAAGCTTGGGCAACAGGTAGCTTAACAGTTTTTTTATCTGTGCTCCGTGCCAGAGTTTACTTCCTGCTTTAGTCTTGTACAGTCTATGGCTGAGTAGCAGGAAATATTTACGAGCACTACGTGCCCCAGGAAGGTGTATAAGCGATCTTGGTCGCTAGCTTGTCTAGTTCCTAGTGTGAAGGTGTTTTGAAGATCTGCATTTCTGTGTACCGGACCGTGCTTTTGGATTTATTGGATTTTGCTTGTTTGCTGCCTGCCTCTGACCTTGGACTTGGTTTATTGACTTTGCTTGATCACTGCCTGCTGGGACCCCGGACTTCCTGACCACGTCATCCACGTCAGTGGTTGCACCAGTATCTCTGACCCCTTGGTCAGCTGCCACTGACTGGGGGACTGCTCTGGAGTGGCACCTGGTAACTACCCTAACGGCCCAAGCCTATCCTCATCATCAGAGGCTCTAGTGAAGACCAGGTAGTTACTTAGTCATGCCCCTCCAGAATAGAGCCAGTCAGTGGGGTCACACCCGCATACCAGCATGTAGGGAAAACAAAGGGTGGCCTTTTAGAAGGCTTTCACAGTAAAAATATATATTTTTGCAGATTACACTAAACTGTGTAAAGTATTTAACACAGTAGAGTACAGTATACTGCTACAGATGGATCTTGATAGATTAGAGGCTTGGGCAAAAAAGTGGCAGATAAGGTTTAACGCTGACAAATGTATGGTTATGCACATGGGAAGGAATAATGCAAGTTTTGCATACATACTAAATGGTAAAACACTGGGTAACATGGAAAAGGATCTAGGAATTTTAATAAACAGCAAACTAAGCTGTAAAAAAAAACAGTGTTAGGCAGCTGCTGCCAAGGCCAATAAGATAATGGGTTGCATCAAAAGGGGCATAGATGCCCATGATGAGAACATAGTCCTACCACTTTACAAATCACTAGTCAAACCACACATGGAGTACTGTGTACAGTTCTGGGCTCCTGTGAGCAAGGCAGACATAGCAGAGCTGGAGAGGGTTCAGAGGAGGGCAACTAAAGTAATAACTGGAATGAGGCAACTACAGTACCCTCAAAGGTTATCAAAATTAGGGTTATTCACTTTAGAAAAAAGATGACTGAGGGGAGATCTAATAACTATGTATAAATATATCAGGGGTCAGTACAGAGATCTTTCCCTTCATCTATTAATACACAGGACTGTGCGTGTGATGAGGGGACTTCCTCTGCGTCTAGAGGATAGAAGGTTTGTATGAAAACATACTGTAGAAGAGGATTCTTTACTAAGAGCAGTGAGACTGAACTCTCTGCCTGAGGAGGTGGTGATGGTGAATTCACTAAGAGTTCAAGAGGGGCCTGGATGTATTTCTGGAGTGTAATAATTAGTGATGGGTGTGAATATTCGAATCACGAATATAGTGATATATTTTCGTAATTTTCGAATATTCTAGATTTTTTTTTCATCTGAACCCATGATTCCTCCCTGCTTCTTGCTTGTGGGCCAATGAGAAGGCTGCAATATATTTGTCTGAGCTTAGGAACATCCCTAGCAACCAATAGGAAAGTTGCCCACCCCTTTAGTATATAAGAACCTCCCCAGCAGCCATTGTATGCAGTATTTTGCAGATCTGAGAGAGACAGCAGTGTTATTGCTGTGGTCTCTGCTTTCCTGTGTCATTAAATTAGATAGATAGAGAGTTAGCTTATATATATATAATACAGATAGTTAGTGGGAGATAGTCAGTGTAGGTTAGATAGTAATATATAGTGTAGCTGATAGTGCTGTATGTATGCTACATACATACATAGTGCTGTTATGTCACAAGTTCACAACAATAATTAGTGTACCAGACACTAATATGAAGTCAGACCTGTTAAAATGTGAAGTTTCACTTATTGCGCCAAAATATTTGCATCATTAGTGTCGATTTCTCAATCGCGAATATATTGGAGCACTCTATCTGCATATAAAGCTATTGCAATGTTTTGCAGTGCTAACCATTTTCTTCAGTCTCAAGAGACTTCTAGCAGCTTGAAAAATGTAGCTATATTGACCCCTGCTTGTATTTTGTGCACATTACGTGCATATTATATTGCCGATTTTAGTAATCAAGACCATATTCGCGAATTCTTGAATATATGATGAATATTCTACCAAATATTCGCAAAATATAGCGAATTTGAATATTGCCCCTGCTGCTTATCACTAGTAATAATATTACAGGTTACTAGAGAAGGGTTGTTGATCCAGGGAGTTATTTTGATTGCCAAATTGGAGTCGGGAAGGAATTATTTTCCCCTACAGTGAGGAAAATTGGCTTCTACCTCAGAGGTTTTTTTTTTTTGCTTC
This sequence comes from Bufotes viridis, assembly GCA_033119425.1. Taxonomy (NCBI): domain Eukaryota; kingdom Metazoa; phylum Chordata; class Amphibia; order Anura; family Bufonidae; genus Bufotes; species Bufotes viridis. The sequence goes on along the minus strand of CM065593.1, from coordinate 205,269,686 downwards.
CTCTGGATCAACTTGCAGGATAACAGGCTGAACTGGATTGACAGATGTCTTTTTTCAGCCTTATAAACCATGTTACTAAACTATGTTGCTATAACAAGCTCACAGAACAGTTAGAACTCTGGCTGCGAGTATCAAAGGGAAGTGGATAGACGAGGTTGTAGAGAGACATAGAAAGTGGCAAGTATTATTATGAATGTTATCATTGTAATGTTTTTTTTTATTGAAATATTTTTTTATTTTATTCGTACAAAGTAAAAATTACAATAATGTCAGTAGAGCAATATCATTACAAAGTGTTTAACACAAATAAATCATCAGTTCCCACATACAAGAAGGGAAGAAAGATGCAAAAAAATACACTTATCATATATCAAAGTATTGTGGCACTACATTTACTTAAACCTTTACCCACCCCCACCCCCCTCATGTTGGCTGTCGTCACGTAGACCACTACAATTATAGTATAAAACACATTAAGTTATCTCTATCCCGTCACACGCGCCTCTCTCCCCTTCCTTTTCATTTCCTCATAAATTTTAATTTGCCGCGAATATTGGATCCATTCATTTATTGAGGGTGGGGAGGCAGAGCCCCATTTTTTAACTATATTGACTCTTGCGACCATCAAGCCGCTCATCCATGCCTTTCTAACCCGGGGGGATAAAGCCTCTTGCAGATCAAAATGTGCCAACAGCACCATCGGGACATCAGGCTTATTCTGATGTGAGGCCTCCTTTTGAATAGCCTCAAAAACTTGTTCCCAAAACCTTTTCAATTTATTACATTCCCAAAGGACATGTACAAAGTCAGCTTCTAGGCAACCACATTTCGGACAGCAACACTCACGTTCCCTATTCCTAACAAATTTCGCTTGGATCTTAGGCGTATAATACAGTCGATGTATAATCTTAAATTGAATTAATTTATGTACATTAGAAATTGTTGCCTTTCTAATATTCCTATATATTCCTATATATTCCTATATATACTAGCCCAATGTAACGAGGAGCAACGCAACTCTTGCTCCCACTTAAATGAACTTTTAAATTTAGTGACATCTGCCAGTGACCTACGGAGATTAAAATTAATCTTCGAAATTTTAATACCTACTTCTCCCTGTGCAAAACAGTAATCAAAAAATAAGTGGTGGTGAACAGACAGATAACCTTTATCAATCGTGGTTTCATATGCGTGTTTCAGACTAAAGTACATAATCAAATCTAATGAAGAAATAACAGTGCTATTGTATTCCAAAATGGACTTAAAGTGTTCTTGAGAAAAAAGGCGAGACACCCTTACGACACCTTTACGGAGCCAATAGGTATAATCCGTGATTTTGAGGAATTCCATCAGATTTCCCATTCTCCCACAGAGGGGTAAACCAAAAAGCATAAGAAACTTTAAGAATGCTCTTAAGTTTATTTCAAACCCTCTGTAGGGTCCAGCGAATCATTAGTGACTTCCTCAAACCCAAGTGACCAGATTCCAGAGAGATAAAAATATTCTCTATGGAAGTATCCATCACCCGTGAAAGATATTGTGCAAGTAGACTACCTTTAAATTTAAAACATTGTTTTAGTTGAGCACACAAAAAATAACCTTGAAAGAAAGGAAGTGATAAACCACCCTCCAGTTCAGACAACCATAGGTATCTTTGTTTTATGCGCACCGCTTCCTTCCCCAGATTAGATCATTAACTAAAGCTTCCAATCTATAAAAGAAAATATCAGGAATCCAAATCGGGGAAGCGCAATAGGCAGAATAATCACAATAGGCAGAATAATCATTTTTACTAAGGCTATATGGTCAGTCTGAGCTAGTACCAATTTCTGCCAAGCACAAATTTTAGATTTAACTTTATTTAACACCGGAGCCAAATTAAGCTAATAAAACCTAATTATTGGAACCCCGACCTTAACACCCAAATAATCCAGGGTTTCATTAAGAGGAAGGACCCGGACTCCACTACCATTATCTACAGTCTTGCGGTTAAGCGGGAGGAGCGAAGACTTTAAGGAAGGATTTTCCAACCCTGCTCCAAAAACAAAACAACATCATCGGCATAAAGGCTTATTTTACCTCTCACTCCCGCAACCCCAAAGCCATCTATACAGTCATCTAGTCGAATTTTAGCAGCCAGTGGTTCAAAAAATAGGGCAAAAAGAAGGAGACAGGGGGCACCCCTGTCTTATCCCACGACACATCCTAACCGGAGAAGAACTAATACCATTAACACTGATACACACTATTGGATGTTCATAAAGCATTTTTGTCATCAGTGTGAATAGTTCCCCTAAGCCAAAGTGAGACATAGTGCGCCATAGGAAGGGCCACTCCATCCTGTCGAATGCCTTGGCGGCATCCAAAGACAGGATGGAGCGGTTCCCACTCTCCCCAACTAGGAGATTCAGATAGACCCTATAAAGCCTCCCTGGTATAAATCCTGTCTGATCAGGATGTATCAGAGAGGCAATGACTCACTTGAGACGATTCGCAAGAATTTTAGCAAATATTTTATAATCTGTATTAAGGAGCGAGATGGGTCTATATGACCCTACATCACTTTCATCCTTGTCCTTTTTCAGTACCATGATGATCACTGCCTCTCTAAATGAAGGGGGCAAAGAGCCTAAAGCACAGGATTCATTCACAACCTGCAACATAATTGGGAGTAACGATTTAGCATGGTACCTATACAATTCAAATGGCAAACCGTCTGGCCGTGGGAATGAGTTGTATTTCAGCGTCGGTAGTATTGATCCCAACTCTTTCAATAGAATCGGGCGATTCAAAATTTCTCTATCTTGCACCTCTAATTGGGGCAACCCCAGCTGTTGTTAGTACTGATCTACTGTATATCTCCCTGTATAGAGTTAGAGTCTGACTGGTAAATCTCAGAAAAGTACTTCTCAGACTCCTCTCTAATCGACTCTGATGTCCTAACCCTTTTACCATTTGCATTCCTAATCTCCCGTATAATTGTACGGTCTTTCTGATTGGCAATAAAACATGCTAAAAACTTCCCCGTTTTACCCGATTCTCCCCGTTTTACCCGATCCAGACATACTATCGATTCTCACCTTGGAAAATAAGCTTATGCTGGGCTTTATTATGCATGAATGTCTTAAGCTGTAAACTGGCCTCTTTTAGCTGCTCTACATGTTGTTCACTATAGTGAGATGCCAGTAAATCCCGGAGAACATTAATTTTCTGCAGTAATTGATTCTCGTCTCGGTGAAGATTAGATCTATATCTATTGATTTTATTAAATATAAGCCCCTTATATATGCCTTTAATGCATCCCACACATAGTGAATATGAGTGGAGCCTACATTTAGATGCCAAAATTCCTGCATGTCCACATCAATAGGGCTCTGATATTACATCAAACCAATGCGAATTCAATTTAAATACCCTAGCAGGGCTTAAAGATTCCGCCTCCCTAAACGAAAGCAGGACCGGTGAATGGTCCGAAACTCCATGCAGTTCATATTTCATCTTCGCAATCTGATGGATCAAACCCCGGCTTACAAAAGCCAGGTCAATACGAGACATTGAGCCATAAAATTGACTAAAACAAGAGAACATTTTTTTATTGCCATAGAGATGGCACCAGATATCAACTGGCGCCAACTCCTGGCAAACATTAATTAAAGGAAAGCAAGCCTGGGTTCGCTCAGAGGAGGCGGAAAATCGATCCACCTCCGGATCCGGAACAGAATTAAAGTCTCCAGCTACTAGGAGCGGGCATTGATTTTTTGTTGACAAATATCCAGACAAAGAGGAAAACACAACAGAACTATATGGTGGTGGTATATAAATGAAAGCAAATATAATCTCCTGCCCATACTAAAAACCGTGCAAGAAAACAAATCTACCCTCCTGACATCAAATCTACCCTCCTTACAGATTTATGATATTTTGGAGGCATTTTGTAACACCTAAAATATACACAAAACCTACAGACAGCCCCTAAAAAGGATTGTAAAATGAGTGTAAGTGAGTTGAATACAGATGATCTGAATACCAATAAACTGATAGCTTAATTCATCTGTATCCAGCCTGAGTACAACAAAGGGTGCAAATAATCCAACTACCAGCAGACTAGATATAAGTAAGCTGAGTACATATGAACTATTAAACTACATACAAATAGATAAGCTGAGTACAAATGAACTGAGTACAGAAAAGCTGAATACACATAATCTGAGTGCTAATAAATTATAGTAAGTACCAATAGACTGAGTACGAATAGGCTGAATACACATTAGCTGAAAACATACAAACTGGACACTAAGTACAGCTGAAGTAAACAAAATAGAGATAGCTGAATACCAATAGGCTACATAGCAGTAAATTAAATACAGATAAACCAAATACAGGTGCGCTGGATACAAATAGACTAGTGCAAGTAAAATAATTACAAGCGAACTAAGTATAGATGAATACGAGGAAACTAAGTCCAAAATAAGCTAAAGTGTTACTTGTAAACCAGACACCTGTAAACCCTTTTCACATATACCAATAAAGGCAAATTTATCACTACAGAATAGTTTGAAGTAGATTATATCACACACCCCAATATTATAAATGAGAATAATAATCCAACTAGACTCTGTCATGCATCCTAGGAGTGAGTGAGTCTCATCAGGATAAATTAGTCAAAGTTCCTGCGCCTGCGAAACCTGTTGATCAGGATATGGATATACCCTCCAGAGCATATAATACTATGAGGTGCAGTGCAAATACAGTGGGGTTACGCACTATCGCACCAGTCCATCCAATCCCCACAGAGAATTCTCCAACTCAGTGGGTACAGAGAGGAAAGGGATACCTGGAGGGGGATACCTAGAAGGGGAGACACCAAAGCGCCGGCTCACCCTACTGGAAATCCAGACATCAGCAGGATCGCCACCGGCGTACCAGGACCTCAGGATACACAGCGGCCGTAGAAGGAATACTTTTATCTTCACGCTGAGGAGCGGATATTCAGCTGACCACTGTGATAACTGCAAGCGGCCCCTTCAGCTGTTCAGCTGTAGGTCTTCCCAACAGTATGGCACATCACAATGGAGCAAAACCGCAAGTACCAGAGAACTTCACCAGGCACCAGACTTCGCCAAGTTCCACTGGAATTCCTCAGCTGCACAGCCCACGGTCAGCAACTTGGAGGCTTGAGAGCACGCTTGGGAGCACGCAGCACACAGCACGCCGAGGCACAAGGCAGGCACCCCAAGGCTTCACCGGACTTCTCCAGCAGCGCGACCCACAGCTCACAGCCCACTGTCGGCAACCCGGCAGAACGCCGTACACCGAGACACGAGGCTCATAGCAGGGTTTGAAGCGAGGGTTTGAAGCGAGGCTCAAAGCAGGACGAAGGAGGAGTAAGGGGAGACCTGGCTAGGGGGGAGGAGCGCAGCACGCACCCCTACGTCATGCCGCAAGATCTCTGCTCTTATCATGGTAATGTTAAACCACCTCAACAACAGAGAAGGGAAAAAGTAGGTCTGCCACCCTATAATGGTCCTGGTGAATGGACCTGCCGAGTCTGCGGGACCCAGAATCCAGTTTGGAGAGAGAGTTGTGCTGCTTGTGGTGCTCCTCATCCACACCACATGAAAGGATTGTATTTATGCCCGGACCACTGTCCCCACAGTGAGGATGACACAAAGACAGATGAGGAGGAAAAGTTAGACCTAGCAACCGCAATTCCTCTGACCTTCAGTGTATTCACTCTGGAGGTGCCAGACTCTAGTATGGAAGGGATGCAGTCATTGGATCAAACTGGTCCATCCTTCGGTGAGACCCCTACACTCTGTTGGAGTGTGCAAAGGATAGATTGTCAGCTCAATCCTTTACTTTGTTAGATATGTCCCAAGAGAAGGGAGAGACAGTGGAAAAGTTATTTTCCTGCATGGAAATGGGATATGAAGCAAGGAACGAGATGCATCAGAGGATTTTAGGGACTGCTTTTGTATATTGTCTCTATAACCCCATAAGAGACGCCCTAATTACTGCCTGTCCCGAATGGCATTCTATGGACCCAGGGGACCTGGTGAAAGTCACAAAGGGGATAGAACAAGATCAAAACAGGAGGAGATCTTGCCCTCTAGGAGTGGGAGTTATGCAAACAGGTGCCTTTCCTTCTATGACCACTCCTCCCAATCAAAACGCCCAAAATCAGTGAGGTAACAAGTGACGTAGCTTTGTCTGTTATAAATGTGGGACACCTGGTCACATGGCAAGGAACTGTTGGTCCCGTGCCAAGGAGCAGGGTAGTGTTGCCCCCGCAGCCCCTCCTCCTCAGTGCTCCTCAAACTAAGATTAGGAAACAGGCAATCCAGTACTGGCTGTGCTCTTATACACTTTAGCAGATTAAGCTCCGGCCCCAATGATTTCCCTCACTCTAGGTGATAAGGAAGTAGTCCCATTTTTAAATACCGGAGAAGCCAAGACAGTTGTGCACAGCAAACATGTTCCCCCTGACCTAATCTCCACGGACACCAGTCCTTATGTAGGAGTGGATGGTGAAGTAGTACACTCCCCTTTAACTTCCATATTAGATTTGCCCCTAACCAAGAAATGCTTGCCCGGATGCTGGGCAGTGACACCATCCCCTGTTGCCTCCTGCATGCAGACTTGCAAAAGTACGTGCCAGCATCTCATACTAGGAGGATGGCACTGTGAAACAAATAGGTGCCCTCAATGACCAGGAACTTTATTTGTTGGCTATTAGTGATAAAACACCCTGGTCCATGTTTGTGTCAGTACTCCCAGAAGATGATAGGGAAGCCCTGCTTGTGGGACTGCCTGACCATCTCTGGGCTACTGTACCCATTGATGTTGGCAAGCTCCCGGTCCCTCCTGCGAAAGTGGAGCTGAAACCTGGTGCCCAATTTGAAGGCAGATGCAGTATCCCTTGAGTATGGTACAGTCAGATGCCATATCTCTAGTGCAAGATTTTTTGAAAAAGGGGGTTATCAAGGAGATTGTATTCCCTTGTAACACTCCTTTGTACCCAGTTAAAAATAAAAGTGACAAGGGCAAACCTCCTCATTACAGGATGGTACATGACTTACATGCTGTCAATAAAGTCACAGTTTTAAATGCCCCCATTGTGCCCAATCCACAAACCTTGTTGGTTCAGTTTCCCACTACCTCTACCCACTTCACTGTGATTGATTTAGCAAATACTGTACTTTCTTTCTGGTACTTGTTTGCCTTCACAAGTGAGGGTAAACAATATACCTGGGTGGGGCTTCCACAGGGGGCCCAGAACTCGCACAGTATTTATACTGCAGCCATGTCACAAGTTTTGCCAGATTGGAACTTACCACATCTAGAGGTTGTGCTCCTGCAATATGTTGATCACTTATTGCTCCGCTGTCCCTCCAAGGACATCTGTGTACAGGCTTCCCTGTCACTCCTGTCCTCTTTGGCTGATCATGACTGCAAGGTGTCAAAAACGAAACTTCAGTTTTGCTGCATAGTAACATCATTTATAAGGTTAAAAATATCACAGCAGACAGCGGGGTTGGAATGTGGTAGATCAGCCATTAGATACTCCAGATCATGTGCTCTTTGTGGATGGATTGTAGTACGGCCAGGATGGTAGGCACTACACAGTTTAGGCAGTGGTGACTCCATATGAAACTCTAAAAGCAGAGCCCTTACCACCACACATGTCCACCAAAGAAGCAGAGCTAAAGGCTCTGGAGATGGCTTGAAGGCATGCAGAAGGAAAAACAGCCAACTTTTACACTGAGTTCCGGTATGCCTTTGGGATAGTCTATGACTATGGGCCCATTTGGAAAGTCAGAGACTTTCTGACAACTTCAGGTAAACCCAATAAAAATGGAAAAGCAATGAGGCTCTGATGGAAGCCCTCATGTTGCCAACTCAAGTGGCAGTGATAAAGACGAAAGGCCACTGTAAAACAGACTCAGAGGAAGCAAAGGGAAATGCCGAGGCAAAAAGCAGCTGCCCAGTTGCCGAGGCACATTCCTGCCTTAGTGGCCACAGCTCAGGTCCCTGAAATAACTCCTCCTATCTCCCTGGAAGTTCTTAAGACCTTACAGAACTAGGCAGGGAAGGAGGAAAGGGACCATGGAAGTGATAATGAGGTACTGCAAATGACGAAGGCCTAATACAGCTTGGACAGTAAAATATAAATTTTTGCAGAGAACACTGAACTGTGTATAGTAATTAACATGAAAGATGACAGTATACAACTATAGATGGATAGATTGGAGTCTTGGGAAGATTAGGTTTAACACTGAGAAATGTAAGGTTATGCACATGGGAAGGAAAAATACATGTCACCAGTACATACTAAATGGTAAAACACTGTGTAACACTGACATGGAAAAGGACTTAGGAATTTTAGTGAACAGAAAACTAAGCTGTAGAAACCAGTGTCAGGCAGCTGCTGCCAAGGCCAGTAAGATAATGCGTTGCATCAAAAAAGGCATGGATGCCCGTGATGAGAACATAGTCCTGCCACTTTACAACTCACAAGTCAGAACACACATTGAGTACTGTGTACAGTTCTGGGCTCCTGTGAACAAGGCAGACATCACAGACCTGGAGAGGGCTCAGAAAAGGGCAACTAAAGTAACCAGAAAGATTAGGGAAATTAGGGTTATTCACCTTAGAAAAAAAGACAACTAAGGGGAGATTTAATAACCATGTAATATATCAGGGGTCAATGCAGAGATCTCTCCAATCATCTATTTATCCTAGGACTGTGACGAGGGGACATCCTCTGCGTCTGGACGATAGAAGGATTGTACACAAACATAGAAGATGATTATTGGCTAGTCATAAAGAGTTGGTTTAAAGTGGAGGCATCACTTACTTGTACCCCATTATGGCATAACCAAAAGCTTCTGAACTTAGATGACCCAAATTGTCGGCAATATTGGAGGATGAAAAATATTCAATATTTGCATCAAGTGGTCAGGGATGGACAAATCCTGCCGCTTATGGAGCTAAAACAAAAGTTAAATGTAGGTGAGGTGGCTTGGTATGCCTATTTTCAATTGAGGTCGGCACTTCTTAGCACTGCTGTTAGTCATTCACTTAATATAGACACTCCTGAATTCTTGCACAATTTGATTAGTAACAAAGGAAGCATGAAAGTTAAACTTTTACAATGTTATAGACACTTGATGAAACATTTTTTTTTGGATTGTCTTTCTCCAGGACAGAGATCCTGGTCTGACCTACTGTCTGAGATGGGCTCCCCGGATTGGGAGAATATAGGTGACGGTTTCCCACAATTTTAACCACATTGTTGTACAGTTTAATATTATACATAAAATTTATGTGACACCTCTATGGCTCCATAAGAGGGGATTTAGAGCCTCCTCTGACTGTCCTCGATGCGGGGACCCCGGGGCAGATCATTTTCATCTGTTCTGGGATTGCCCGATGGTGAGCAAGTATTTGAGAATGATTCAAACAACTTTGGCTCAGAGAATTAATATGGATATCCCCTTATCCCCAAAGTTGTGGGTCCTTGGTGATCTATCGGAAGTTAATTGTCAGCCTTTTAAGCGCCAACTGTTGATGAAAGTGATTTTTCTGGCCAGGCTTCTTATATCCAGAGAATGGTGTTCCCCTCTCGCCCCAGATTGCAATCATTGGCTAAGTTTAGTTAAGAAGGTGAAAAGTTACGAGAGGGTCTTGTATAGACAAAGAGGGTCCTATGCAAAGTGGAGTACTATATGGAAGGATTGGGACGATTAAATGATCATCTTTATGTTATTATCAGTGTTTTTTTTTTTGTTTTGCTCTTCCCCTGCAGGGTTCGGGAGGGGGGGGGGGGCCAGTTGTGGGGTGGCTAGGTATGTTTTTGTATTACTTTCTTTTTATGGATTGTATTTTTCAAGATGTTTAAAATAAAAAAAAGATTAAAATTTAAAAAAAAAAGTGTTATATACGTCAAAATGATACCAATAAAAAGTACAACTCATCCCACAAAAATCAAGCCCTCACACTGCTTCGTAGAACGAAAAATAAAAAAGTTATGCAACATACTCCCAAAAAAAAAAAAAAAAAAAGATTATTTACAGTAAGAGCAGTGAGACTATGGAACTCTCTGCCAAAGGAGTTGGTAAATTCACTAAAAGAGTTTAAGAGGGGCCTGGATGTATTTCTGGAGTGTAATAATATTACAGGCTACAGTTACTAGAGATGGGTAGGGATGAGCGAACCCGAACTGTATAGTTCAGGTTTGTACCGAACTTTGGGGAGTTCGTGACACTGACCCGAACATTTACCTAAAAGTTCGGGTCGGGTTCGTTGTTCGGCGATTTCTATGGCGCATTTTGAAAGCCTGCAAAGCAGCCAATCAACAAGCGTCATACTACTTGCCCTAAGAGGCCATCACAGCCATGCCTACTAGTGCAGCATGTGACCCAGCCTCTATTTAAGCTGGAGTCACGTCGCGCCGCACGTCACTTTGCTCTGTTTAGTGTAGGGATAGCTGCTGTTAGGGCGAGGTTAGGCAGGTATTAACTCATAAAAAAAACCCTTAATGAAGTCATCAATCTACAGCTGTGGATCATTCAACTTCTGCTAGTTAAATGCTCACTGTTTTCAGGCTGCCCAGAGCGTTTTTCTGTCACTTTTTTCTTGGGTGACTGGCGGCCAGTTTGTGTCTTGTGGTGCGCCAGCACAAGCTGCCACCAAGTCCATTAATCCATCAATAGTAGTTTTCTTTTTTTGCTATATCCTACATCAGGGGCTCGGCTGTGCTTATTGTCACCCCTAGAAACTCAGGATAGAATTTTCTATATTTTATTGAGAGGTGAAATTCACTTAAAAAAATAGCAATCCCGTAAATCTGGTGTTCCATCTGTGGCTAGCCAAGTGTAATACTTTCTGGCAAAGAATATACATTTTTTTCTGGAGTGAAATTCAATTTCCAAAATAGCAATACCCTAAATCAGTGGTTTCTGCTGTGGCAGGACAAGTTTTATAGTGTCCGTAAAAGTATAGCTTTTGTTCTGGGTTGTAATTCAATTACAAAAATAGAAATACCGTAAATCTGTTGTTCCAGCTGTGACTGGACAAGTTTCATAGTGTCCGTGAAAGGATATATTATTTTCTGGGGCGAAATTCAGTTGCAAAAATAGAAATACCATAAATCTGGTGTTCCAGCTGTGACTGGACAAGTTTCATAGTGTCCGTCAAAGCATATATTATTTTCTGGGGCGAAATTCAGTTGCAAATATAGAAATACTGTAAATCTGGTGTTCCAGCTGTGACTGGACAAGTAGTTTAATAGTATCCGTCAAAGGATATATTTTGTTCTGGGGTGAAATTCAATTGCCAAAATAGCAATATCCAAAATCTGGTGTTCCAGCTGTTGCAGGCCAAGTGTAAATCTGTTCGAAAAAGGGAATATTACACTCAGCGTGCATCTCCAAGTGTATTTCTTTCCGTTAAAGGGTATAATACAGTAAGTGTTAAAATACAGCATAATCCTCTACATTTGTACACACTGTTTTCCATCTCTAAGTGTATTTCTTTCCTTTAAAGGGTATATTACACAAATTGTTAAAATACAAGTGCTGAAAGCATAATCCTATATATTTTTTCACACGCTACTGTGCATCTCCAAGTGTAAATCTGTCCGTAAGTGGATACCTTTCATCCAGGGCCTAAATCTGTGGTTACTGCTGTGCCTGGATTAATGTAATATAGTACATAAATAGATAGCCAGATAGTGTTAGGTGCCGGTAAAAAAAAGGCCTGAATTTGAATTCAATACATTGGGCCAAATAATTTTTTTCTTATTGTGGTGAACGGTAACAATGAGGAAAACATCTAGTAAGGGACGCGGATGCGGACATGGTCGTGGTGTTGTTAGTGGACCCTCTGGTGCTGGGAGAGGACGTGGCCGTTCTGCCACAGCCACACGTCCTAGTGAACCAACTACCTCAGGTTCAAGGACCTGCCAGAATTTACAGCGATATTTGGTGGGGCCCACTACCGTTCTAAGGATGGTAAGGCATGAGCAAGTACAGGCGCTAGTCAATTGGGTGGCCGACAGTGGATCCAGCACGTTCACAACATTATCTCCCAACCAGTCTTCTGCAGAAAGCGCACAGGTGGCGTCTGAAAACCAAGCCCATCAGTCTGTCATATCACCCCCATGTATATCAGTGAAACTGTCTGAGACTCAAGTTATGCAGCAGTCTCTTATGCTGTTTGAAGACTCTGCTGGCAGGGTTTCCCAAGGGAATCCACCTAGCCCTTCCCCAGTGGTGGAAGACATAGAATGCACTGATGCACAACCACTTATGTTTCCTGATGATGAGGACATGGGAATACCACCTCATCAGAGACCGCACGTCTCTGATGATGACGAAACACAGGTGCCAACTGCTGCGTCTTTTTGCAGTGTGCAGACCGAACGGGAGGTCAGGGAGGAAGACTGTGTGGAAGATGATGCAGAGGACGATGAGGCCCTAGACCCCACATGGAATGAAGGTCGTGCCACTGACTTTCATAGTTCAGAGGAAGAGGCAGTGGTGAGACCAAGCCAAAAGCGTAGCAAAAGAGGGAGCAGGGGGCAAAAGCAGAACAGCCGCCGCCAAGAGAGTTCGCCTGCTACTGGCCACCGCCACCAGGGACCGAGCACCCCAAAGGCAGCTTCAAGGAGTTCCCTGGCATGGCACTTCTTCAAACAATGTGCTGACAATAAGACCCGAGTGGTTTGCACGCTGTGCCATCAGAGCCTGAAGCGAGGCATTAACGTTCTGAACCTTAGCAAAACTTGCATGACCAGGCATCTACATGCAAAGCATGAACTGCAGTGGAGTAAAAAAACAAGGAACTCACTCAGGCTCCCCCTGCTCCCTCTTCTGCTGCTGCCTCGGCCTCTTCCTCCGCCTCGGGAGGAATGTTGGCACCTGCTGCCCACCAAACAGAGGTTGTGCCACCAACACCACCACCTCCGTCACCAAGCATCTCCACCATGTCACACGGCAGCGTTCAGCTCTCCATCTCACACACATTGGAGAGAAAGCGTAAATTCCAACCTACCCACCTACCTACCTTACTTCCTGCACTGGAGCGTGATAGGAAGATGCGCGAGTACAAGCGCACGTTGGTAGACGCGCTACTGAGAGCATTCCCAAATGTCACAGGGGTACAAATGGGAGTCCAAGGCGAAGGCAGAGGAGGAGCGAGAGGTCACAAACGCAGCTGTGTCACGGCCAGCTCCTCTGAGGGCAGGGTTAGCATGGCAGAGCTGTGGAAAAGTTTTGTCACCACGCCACAGCTAACTGCATGACTAAAGATACGGAACATGTTAGCAGGAGGCAGCATTTCACTAACTTTGTGGAACACTATGTGTGCACACCCCTCCACGTACCTGACTGATGGTTCGGCCCCATTCAACTTCTGGGTCTCCAAATTGTCCACGTGGCCAGAGCTAGCCTTTTATGCCTTGGAGGTGCTGGCCTGCCCGGCGGCCAGCATTTTGTCTGAACATGTATTCAGCACGGCAGGGGGCGTCATTACAGACAAACGCATCTGCCTGTCCACAGCCAATGTGGACAAGCTGACGTTCATAAAAATGAGTATCAATGGGGTGGCAGGCATCAAATGCCTGAAAAGGAAACACGTAGGGTAGGCGCCAACAACCTGAAAAGGTGTTTTGGATCCCTATTTTGGGTTGTGGATATAGATTAAAACATAAGATTCTCATGGGACGCAAGGAGTCCCAATAATGAGAATACACTCACTTCACGGGGGGGGTTTGGTCAACAGGATAAACTCAAGACACCTGTGACATCAAAATAAAAACCCCGGCCAGAATCGCGTGTAGTGGTATTCTTGGTGTCTGAGCGCAGCACAAAGGTAAATAGGCTTCTGGTCAATCACTTTTTAATGGAACATATATGGCCCGACGCGTTTCGGGGGTCTGGAGCCCCCTTCTTCAAGAGACAACAATATAAAGTACACAAAATACACATATACAATATAGAAAAAAATATACACACGTTTCTCAAATGATATATAATATCTCTGGCTCTGGAAACATAACCAATGTTCGGGTCCCCATTGACTTCAATGGGGTTTGGGGTGAAGTTCGGGTCAAGTTCAGATCCCGAAACCAAACATTTTCGGGAAGTTCGGCCGAACTTCTCGAACCCGAACATCCAGGTGTTCGCTCAACTCTAGAGATGAGTTGTTGATCCAGGGAGTTATTCTGATAGCCTGATTTTTTTCCCGTAAAGTGAGGAAAATTGGCTTCTACCTCACAGTTTTTTTTGCCTTCCTCTGGATCAACCTGCAGGATAACAGGCTGAACTGCATAGACAGATGTCTTTTTTTAGCCTTATAAATGATATTACTATGTTACTTTGTTCCAAGGGAAACTCTGACTTCCGAGGTCCCTCTACCCCACAGTTGCACAGGCAACCCATTTAGTAATGCACCAGACAAAAACCTGTGTGATTTAGTACATAGAACATAGTATGCCCTAGGGTACAGCACTGTAGCTGCCAGATATACTAACAGATGTATGATTTGTGCCCAGAACAACGTGGGTCAGGAGGTTAAAGTACCCCAGAAAAACATGCCTCGTCCCTGTATCTGTTTCAACTCTTGCAGATAGACTACATTCAACTACCCAAGGTGAGCAAGTTTGTATTGGTGTGTGTTGAATCGTATTAGGATGGCCAGAAGCATATCCGGTGGCTAAGGCCACAGCAAAAAACATTATGGCTGAAGTTGTGTGTAGGTATAGGGTACCTGAGACCATTGAAAGTGGCAGAGGTACTCACTTCACAGGTGAAGTGATGCAGGAGATAATGAAGGCTTTGGGTGTAGAACAGGCCTTACATGCTTTGTACCATCCGTAAAGCAGTGGTAGGGTAGAAAAACTGAACAAGACACTAAATTTAAATATTCACAATACGTCTCATCAGGAGTACTTCTTTACTTGTAAGGGGCTGTCCCTGCAGGTGAAGAAGCGTTCACCTGCTGCAAGATTGACAGAGGCGGACATTTAGCCAGCTCTGACAAATTCCTGCATGTGATGCTACTATAATTAGGAAAACAGCATCATCTTTGACAATTGTATACACTGTTCAAGCGCTGATAATATCAGTTTTCAACCTAAGAAGGATGCTACTGGGAGGAAACTGATGTCACGGTTGCTTGTACAGTGCAGTTCTAAGCAGGGAGAGCCTTGTGAAATCAACTACACATGTTCCGATGCAGTCTTGCCTGTGCAAGCAGGAGATTTCAGGGCTGGGCATCTGAATAGTAAGGATGCATGGACATGTCAATCAGGCCATGAGGGGAATGGCAGTGGGAGCATGGATGGAGGAAGTAAAATGGTGCTATGAAGGGCTAAGCCAGTCCCCAGTGCTCAAATCATTTAATTTGCTTAAAAATAAAAGTAAAGCTTTTGCTGCAATTGTACTGCAGATTGCAGGAATAGAGAGCTAATTTTATTCACCATGATTAGCCCTACCAAACAGTATGCCTGGTTAAATATCGTTGATACCAGTGACATGCAATTTAAAGTCTTATATTTAAATATACTTCTATTTTTCCATTGTGTGGCTTGTGGTTATATATTTTAAGAGAAAGTTTTAATTTATTTTTACAATAGAGCTGGAATTAAAATTATAGAGGTTCTCCGGGATTTACATATTGAGGACATATCCTTAGGACAGGTCATCAATACAAGATCGGCAGACATCTGACTACCAGCACCCCTGCCGATCAGCTGTTTGAGGAGGCTGTAGTGCACCAGTCTCCTCCCAGCTTACCAAGCAGAGCATCATTCATTGTATAGCGTCTATGTTTGGAATTGCAGCTTAGCCCTCACTTGAATGGGACTAAGCTGCAACTAGGACTAGGAAGAGACTGAAGCACTCACTTTAGAGCAGTAGCCTTTTCAAACAGCTGGTCTGCAGGGAAGGTGGGTATCGATACCCCACTGATAATATACTGAAAGATAGGTTGTTATGCCAGGGGGTGTGGACCCACTGTGCCACTGACCAGCTATACCCTGGAGGGGCATGACTAAGTGACTACCTGGTCTTCACTAGAGCCTCTGGTGATGAGAATAGGCTTGGGTCGTTAGGGTAGTCACCAGGTGCCACTCCAGAGCAGTACCCGAGCTAGTGGCAGATGACCAGGGGTCAGAGATACCGGTAAAAAGCACCAAGGGAATTGATGCACTCAGGAAGTCTGGGGTCAGGGCAGGCAGCGATCAAGCAAAGTCCATAAATATAGTCCAAGGTCAGTGGCATGCGGCAATCAAGCAAATTCCATTGAATGAAGAAGCAGGGTCTCGTACACAGAAAAGAAGAACTTCAAAACACCTTTACACTAGGAACTAGACAAGCTAGTGCCAAGATTGCTCAGGTCCCTTCCTGAGGCAAGAAGCACCCTTAAATACTTCCTATAACTCAGCCATAGGCTGGACTGATAGAGGGAGTGTGCATGCTGCTTCACAAGGGAGGAGAGACACGCATTTGCACACTCTAACAACAGTAGAAAACTAAAGCAGAAAATAAAACTCTGGCGGAGCACAAATAAAACCATTATACTACCTGCAGTGCATGCTTGTCAGCATAGCGCACGTCAGCAGAAGGGAATGAGGGAGCCTGGCGCCCGTGCCCGTTTGTAGGGCCAGGAGTGCAGGCATGGGGCGCTGGGCTAACAGTACCCCTCCCCTTACATGCCCTCTTCTCAGGACTGGCCATAGACCAAACATTCTTTCGAAGAGGGGCATTGATGTTCTCTCTACGTTCCCAAGCTCGTTCCTCACAGCAAAAACCCCTTCCAATCCACAAAAAACAGGCTTTTACCTCTACTCTTCTTCATCCCCAAAATAGCTTTCAACTTATAGATGTTCTCATCACCGACAGCAACAGGAGCCGAGACAGGTTTCTTGACAAAATGATTTAGGATGACAGGTTTGAGCAGGGAGACGTGGATGGAATTCGGTACCCAGAGAGAGGCTGGCAGCTTAAGATTGTAGGAAACATCATTAATTTGCCTGAGAATCTCAAATGGACCAATGAAGCGTGGACCCAATTTGTAAGAGGGTATTTTGAGCCTGATGTATTTGGAGGCAAGCCACACTTTATCAGCACAGGCAGAGGGACGAAGTTTTCCATTTTGGAAAAAACGGTCTACAACAACCCAAAATCACAGAACAACCAGCAGACAACACCCTTGTCCGCTGGGTGTTCTGTGATTTTGGGCCGTTGTAGATCGTTTTTCCAAAATGGAAAACTTCGTCCCTCTGCCTGGTCTTCCTTCTGCTCCTCAGCTGGTGGAAAAATGTATTGAACATATTTTTCGTCTCCATGGTTATCCCCACCATATTGTGTCAGATAGGGGTTTGTAGGTCCCATTTAAGTTCTGGAGAGCTCATTGTAAGCTTTTGAATGAATAAAATCCATGGCTATCGGTTGCTAAAGAGCCTCAGGAACAGGAAGAGGAAGCAAGAGGACCCCTGGATGTTGCTTGGAGGTTTTATTCTGTGCACATGATGGACAAGCAATGACAAACTATTGGATATCTTGCTGAGTGGATGGACACCAGTACCGTCGAGCAATGAACTTGAAAGTCTTTCGCTGTCTGGCGTGACCTGCAATTTTTGAGGAATGACCCCAGAGAAGAACTTCCTTCCTGAGGATCTATGCAGCATCTGCTTTGATATTTTTCTCTGCAGCACGGAAATGAAGAACAAAATCAAAATGGGCAATGAACAAGGACCATCTGGCTTGACGAGGATTCAGTTTTTGTGCAAGATTGCAGATAGGTCAGATTTTTGTGGTCGGTGTAGATCACCACAGAATGAGATGCTCCCTCCAGAAGGTAACGCCAATCCTCCAGTGCCATTTTGATGGCCAACAACTCTCTGTCCCCAATTGAGAAGTTGCGCTCAGAAGCACAGAAGGCCCTGGAGAAGAAACCACAGGTTATCATCTTAACGGAGGAAGCTTTTTACGAAAGCACTGCCCCAGCTTCAAGAGATGATGCATCCACCTCAATATAGAATCGCTAGCATCAGGGCAATGGAGAACTGGAGCCGCAGAAAAGGTCTGCTTCAAGGCTTGGAAGGCTGATTCAGCCTCAGCTGTCCATTTCTTGGCATTTGCACCCTTAGGGGTAAAGCCGGAGATGGGAACAGCAAAGGACGAGACATTCGGCATGACCTGGCGATAGTAATTGGTGAATCCCAGGAACCGCTGGATTGTTTTCAAACCTGAAGGACGCGGCCACTTTAAAATTGCTTATAGCTTTTTGGGATTCATCTGCAGGCCAGTATCAGATATTTCGTATCCTAGGAATGGAAGAGAAGACTGCTCAAAGGAACATTTCTCGAACTTGGCGTACAAACGATATTCTTTTAACCATTAAAGAACCAGACAAACCTGCTTCCGTTGAGTAACCAAATCTGGAATAGAGGTTTCTGAAGATATCGTTTACGAATCCTTGGAACACTGCAGGAGCATTGCTTAGTCCAAAGGGCATCAACAGGTATTCGTAGTGACCGTTGCGGGTGTTGAAGGGGGTCTTCCACTCATCCCCCTGGTGAATCCTGATCAGGTTGTAGGCCCCACGTAGGTCTAATTTGGAGAATACTTTAGCTCCCCTGAGGCAATCCATCAATTCAGAAATTAGGGGAAAGGGTATTTATTTTTTACGGTGATCTTTTTAAAACTTCTGTAGTTGATGCATGAACATAGGCAGCCATCTTTCTGCACCAGCCAGAGAGGAAGATTTGCAGATAAAACTTCTTTCGAGGTTCTCCTTGATATATTCAGACATGGACCTAATCTCTGCTGGTGACAGGGAATAGATGCGTCCACGATGAGGTGAGGAACCTGGAACCAAGTATATAGAGCAGTCATACTGCCTGTGACAAGGTAGCGTCTCAGCCAATTTCTTGTCAAAGACATCCACATAAGCATGATAGGCTGCAGACAGACCCTGAAGATTGGGTGGCACCCAAAGCGACCAAGCCGGCTGAAGAGAAGAAAGACACTTCCCAAGACAGGACTGTCCCCAACGAAGCACCTCTCTGGACCTCCAGTCTAGAACAGGTTCATTAACACATAGCTATGGAAGTCCCAGAGGAGAGGATGAGACAGACTTGAGAGGACCAGGAACGAAATCTCTTCAGAATGAAGTGCTCCCACTTGTAATTTTACAGGTTCCGAATGAGAAGGCTACTGGCAGAGGAGTCAGAGGAGGAGAGGAATTGTCTTCACCCAGGGTCGCCTGCCCATCAGACCCTAGGCTCCGGAGTTTTCCTGGCTTCAGAGGACAGGAATGGAGAAGATGTCCAGCACCGCCACAACAGAAGCAAAGCCCCCTTGTAAGACAGTGACCATGTTATTACTCAGTAAGCCTGACTCAGTCTGACTGCATGGGTCCTAGCACAGTAGCAGACATGAAAGGCAGAGGGACTGAAGACCGCTGGAAAGAAGTAGCTGGATGATATGGTCTACTCTCATGTGCTACCTCCTGTTCTTCACTAGAGCCTCTGATGGTGAGGATAGGCTTTGGTCATTAGAGTAGTCACTAGCTGCCACTCCAGAGCAGTCCCCGAGTCAGTGGCAGCTGACCAGGGGTCAGAGAAACTGGTGCAAAGCTCCGAGGGGAATGAGGCAGTCATGAAGTCTAGGGTCAGGGCAGGCAGTGATCAAGCAAAGTCCATAAACAAAGTCCAAGGTCAGAGGCAGATAGGAATCAAGCAAAGTCCGTTGAATCAAGAAGCAGGGTCCAGTACACATAAAAAGCAGAACTTCAAAACACCTTTACACTAGGAACTAGACAGGCTAGTGACCAAGATTGCTCAGGCACCTTCCTGGGGCAGGAAACGCTCTTAAATACTTCCTGCAACTCGGCCATAGGTTGGGCAGATAAAGTGCTACCTCACAAGGGAGGAGAGACAAGCCCGTACACACCCTAACAGTACAAGACTAAAACAGGAAGTAAACTCTGGAACGGAGCACAGATACAACTACCTGCAGTCCAAAATTGTAAGCAGGCGCCTATGCCTGCATGTAGGGCCAGCACGGCCGGCACGGATCGCTGGGCTAACATAGGTCATCAGTTGAAAAGTTGGAAAACCCTTCTTAAAAATCAATAGTTTGTGTGTGAATTGGCACCCAAACCTGTGTGATATACAATTTGATAGCCAATGCAATTGTGTATAACAACATTGTTATGATGCATACATATGGGGATGAAAACAGAGGTCAATTAGAAAAAAAAACGGTATTTGTATGCTGGTCTTGATATACCCTGCGCTACCAGAGTATCCACTGTGGGGAATCACTCTGGCAGACAGGCTTGCAGATGAAGTATAGAGGCAAAGTACACAGTTCTTGAATCAAGCAGTAGTGATTTATTCACACTCAGCAAAATCACAGTCTTGGTGCTTGTTCACACACAGCAAAATCACAATCTTGGTGCTTGTTCACACACCAGCAAAACAAAAACACAGGAAAAGTTCACCTGTAGGATTTAGGTGCTAGTTCACGCCCGGCTGACAGCTCAGCCACAGAAAAGTCCAGGTGCAGGCTTCCATGCAGTCTGTACGCCTGCTTGCAGACTTCCACTCCCAGCACCGAGAGCTCCACAGCATCACTGGCAGATGGAGGATAATCCATACAGCTGCTAGTGCTGGCTGCCTTTTAAAGCCTGCCAAAACCCAGCCTGGAGCGTGGGGAGTAGTCACCCACCCAGCACTTTGACTACTCCCAGTAAGAGCCAGCCCGGATCGGCTTTACAGCCATACTAAACTATCAAGGTGTCAAACAGCACTATCTGCTGCTGACACACAAAACAGGCTCTTACCTCAACGAGGCCAGGAACCTCAGTGATACATATCTTCTGTCAATGACGGATCCTTGCACTTTCCTACATACCTCCCCCCTTTGTTCAACCCTGAGGGGGTGAACACATGTGAGGCAGTGTAGCGGGACAGGGCATCCGCATTTCTCTGCAAGTGGCCTGCCCTGTGTTCCACTGAGAACTTAAAGTTCTGTAAGGACAGAACCCATCTGGTGACCCGGGCATTCCTCTCCTTGGCCTGGCTCATCCACTTGAGAGGGGAATGGTCGGTCACCAGACGGAACTTCCTCCCCAACAGGTAATAGCGGAGAGACTCGAGTGCCCACTTGATAGCCAGGCACTCTCTCTCCACTATACTTTACCTGGTCTCTGCTGGGGTGAGCTTACGGCTCAGGAAGACAATGGGATGTTCTTCCCCATTGACTTCCTGAGACAGTACAGCACCGAGACCTACCTCTGAGGCATCTGTCTGCACTATAAATTCCCTATTGAAGTCGGGTGTCACCAAAACCGGGGACCCACATAGGGCCGACTTCAAAGCGGAGAAAGCATTTTCCGCCTGCTTACTCCAATGGACCATTTCTGACTTCCGTCCCTTCAACAGGTCTGTCAATTGCGCAGCTATAGTGGCAAAGTGGGGCACAAACCTCATGTCATATCCCACCATTCCCAGGAATGATTTTACCTGCCTGGTGGTGGCAGGTCGGGGCCAACTACGTATAGCTTCTATTTTATTTACTTGGGGTTTTATGACTCCCCGCCCAATAACATACCCCAGGTATTTAGTCTCCTCTAATCCTACTGAGCACTTCTTTGAATAAGCGGTCTGTCCAGCTCCCCTAAGGGAATCCACTACAGCCTGCACTTTGGGTAAATAACTTTCCCAGTGGGTACTGTGGATGATGACATCATCTAAGTAGGCCGAGGCGTACCGACGATGAGGTCGCAGCACAATATCCATTAACCTTTGGAAAGTGGCGGGGGCGCCATGCAGGCCAAAGGGTAATACCTTATAATGATACAGGCCTTGCGGTGTAACAAACGCTGTTTTTTCATTAGCAGACTTTGTTAAGGGTACCTGCTAGTACCCTTTGGTGAGGTCTAATACAGAAAAATATCGGGCTTGGCCTAATTTCTCAATAAGCTTGTCTACCCGGGGCATAGGATACGCATCAAACTTGGAGACTTCGTTTAGCTTGCGAAAATCGTTGCAGAACCGCAACTTCCCATCTGGCTTGGGTATTAAGACTATAGGACTGGCCCATTCACTTTTAAAAACATAACCATAGCAAAGGCAGGTGCGCTCTGCGGCAATACTAAACCCTCACACTGATAAAATTGAGAGGTTAGTTCGACATATACTACTAGGAGGACATGTCTTAAGCTCGGACACCACGGCAAGGTCTCTCAAGTAGCCCGAGGCCCTACCACTCAACCTACCTGTGCCGTATGGGCGATACCAGGGGCCGTTGGGCATTACGGGCCCCCCCAACAGAACCCCCCTGCAGGTTTTTGGTGGCCTCATAGCACTCCACCAGGTCGACATGGCATTCGCAGGAGATACCTGGCCGATCCAGTGCTGGAGGAGGTATGGCAAAGCCCTCCAGAACATATCAGCCAACAGACGGTCCAGCATAGCAGTAGGACTTAGTACATCAAGCTACAGCAATTTTTGCAATCTGTACAGCAGATCACTGGTGCACTCGCTGAGCCCGGACCAATATGTTCACCCCCAGTCTGGCCAGGATCTCACCCTTCACTGTCGGGTAATCAGCAGTTTGGTCATCCGCTAGATCAAAAAACACCTGCTGGGGTCTGGATGCCAGGAATGGAGCGACCACCTCAGCCAACTGATCACGGGGTAGCTTCTCCCTCACGGCCACCTTTTCAAAGACCGCCAGATAGGTCTCGACGTCGTCCGAGGGGGTCATCTTTGGGATCGCCACACGGACCACTTTCCGGGCATCATGGACGTGGTGGGATGCTCCTGCTGTTTGTAAAGCCATCATGTGTTGCAATACCAGCTGGTTAGTCTCCTGCTGCTGCTTGTTGGCCTCCCGCTGCTGCAAGTTAGCCTCCACGAGAGCTTTTACAACCGCTTCCATGTTGTCAGATAACACGGGTTGTAATTTTGCCGGCCTGATATAGGACATACAGTCGTGTTCAGCAAAAACAAAAAATTTTCGGCGTTCACACCAACCTCACTGTGCTTGCCCGCATCCTCCACCAAATGTGGGGAATCGCTCTGGCAGACAGGCTTGCGGACGCAGTATAGAGGCAAAGTATACAGTTCTTAAATTGCGCAGTAGTGTTTTATTCACACTCAGCAAAATCACACTCTTGGTGCTTGTTCACACACAGCAAAATCACAGTCTTGGTGCTTGTTCACACACAGCAAAACAAAAACACAGGAAAAGTTCACCTGTAGGATTTAGGTGCTAGTTCACACCCGGCTGACAGCTCAGCCACAGAAAAGTCCAGGTGCAGGCTTCCATGCAGCCTTCACACCTGCTTGCAGACTTCCACTCCTAACACTGAGAGCTCTACAGCATCACTGGCAGATGGAGGATAATCCACACAGCTGCTAGTGCTGGCTGCCTTTTAAAGCCTGCCAAAACCCAGCCTCGAGCATGGGGAGTAGTCACCCACCCAGCACTTTGACTACTCCCAGTAGGAGCCGGCCCGGATCGGCTTTACAGCCATACTATACTATCAAGGTGTCAAACAGCACTATCTGCTGCTGACACACAAAACAGGCTCTTACCTCACCGAGGCCAGGAACCTCGGTGACACATATCTTCCGTCAATGACGGATCCTTGCGCTTTCCTACACCACTTAAAGTGTTTTTCCAAGACTTGTATATTAATGACCTATCCTTTAGATAGGTCATCAGTATCTGATCAGCTGTTTGAGAAGGCACCGGAGCTCACAGTAGCACCATGGCTTTCTCTTAGCTCACCAAGCAGCTCTGTACATTGTATAGCAGCTTTGCTTGGTATAGCTTCAATGGGGCTGAGCTGCATCTAGGCAATTTGACCGATGAACGTGGTGTCACTTGGCCTAGACAAAGTTGGAGAAGTCCATGGCACTACTGCGGGCGGTGTCTTCTCAAACAGCTGATAAGCTGGGTTTCTGAGTGTCGGATCCCCACCGATTAGATACTGATAACCTTGGACAATCCTAATATATATATATATATATATATATATATATATATCTCACATACTTGAGTCAAGAGTGTATCTGACTTTTGTAACATCAACATAGTTTTGAAAAATGAGAATACTTGAGGCAGGATGTTGGCACGGGGCATGTGGATATCTGCACTTGAAAGTTGGGGGAGGAACCTCTACTTCAAACATCTGGGTGCTGCTGCAGCAGGCTGCTCCCAAAGTTGATTGAGACCCAGCATTTAGGATGCCTAGTGGTATGTTGTGGCCCTAATAGTTTTATGTCATGGTGCTCCTACCTGGATACTGTCGCTCCCCCGATTTTGGCTCTGTAGCAACAAAGGAGTTGTAGTTGGTGGAGTAAGTAGAGTTCAGACTTGGTAAAGTTCAATGGTGTTTACTTGAATAAACTTACAAAACGTGTGTCATCCAAACAATACTTGATCTTTCTCTTGGCCCCAGCAGGCTAAGGGTAAACTGGCAGGTGAACTTAAATACTATGCTTCATCTCTCTGCTGCTGTGCTAATCCCTGGCTTCAGTCTGGTTCATATCAGCTTCAGTTACTATTTCTTATGAGAGTGAGGTAATCTGTATCCCCTTTTGCTGAGTAGGGTGTCTTTGACACTGTTTTCCCTCTCAGAGGTACTGTCCTTTTATATATCAAGAGTGGGCTGCTTTCTGAGCTACTTTTCCAAAGCTCCTGCAGCACTGAGGGGAAAACACTCCCTCACCACATTGCTTCACTCTCTCACTCAAACTCAGCTCAACTACAGTTTAGCTTCCTGCAACCTCCCTCTTGGTAGGAAGCGGGACTAGCCCACTACTACCCAAAAAGGAGAGAATGGAATGGCAAGTTCCATTTTATCTAAAGGTACTCTCTGCCAGATACACTGCCACCTGCTGGTGAACCAGGCACAATGCATGAAATACAATACAGAACAGTTACATAGCACCTAAAGAACAGACCTGGAAACAAAAGGCATGCTGGTGTCACACATTGGTTAGGCATTTAAGACAGTAGCAGGTTGTAGGAATGATAGTGCCCGCTCTGGGGTACTACACCACCACTTCGACTCTTCTTGCAGCTCAGACCATTGCACTATGCCCTGGTGCCAACGCAGCAATACATCCTGATAGTGTATGCGATGAGAACATAGGCAGGACTGGCACCTGAAGAAGAGGTTTATGGATTGTTGAGGCCCAGCCTCCTGTCCTCTTAGGCTATACTAATGAGCACTCCACAATGGAAACTCATCTGGAATCCTGGACATTTTTGGTAACCTATGAATCCAGTCCAAACAATTTTTTTAAAAGAACACATCTCGGAAAAAGGAGTATACACAAAATGCACATAACCTGAAAAAGAAGATTTGATCTCCAAAACACATTGTTTATCCGCAATCAAAAGTTTGTGATAGCATCTAGAAGTTGCTTCTGGTCCTTTTGTTCCTGGCAGTTCTGTTCCTCATTTTATGTCTGGGAAAAAAGGGACATATTAAGGGTTCATTCACATGATCGCATTTATTTTGCGTTCTGCAAAATGCAGATCTGCAAAATACAAATTATGTCTGTGTTGAATTATTACTTTTTTTTTGAGGATCTATTGACTTAAATGAGTCCATGGTCTGCATAAGACATGTTCGATCTTTTGTAGAACGGATATACGGATATAAAAAGCACATTCAAAAGCACAGATACCTTCAGTGTGCTTTCTGCATGTGTATGTATATCCTTCCACTCCTCCTTGATGACATCACAGAGCTGGTGGATGTTAGAGCAAGGTGCACAGAGCAGCCCCACAGAGGTCTGGAGACATGATTGGCCAGTCTAGCACCTTTACCCTCAGTTTCTTTAGCAAGGCAGTGCTTGTCTTGGAGGTTTGTTTGGGGTTGTTATCATGAAGGAATACTGCCCTGCATTCCAAGGAAGGGGATCATGCTCTGCTTCAGTATGTCACAGTACATGTTGGCATTCTGGTTAGTTTCATGGGGAGGATAAGGTGTGCTCTGTGCTCAGTTTGAGCAGCCTCAGCTCTCCCCTGGCACCCTCCTCCCCTGTGCCTGCTTTAGTGAGTGGTGTGGGGATGCGGGCCGTTTTGGCTCTGCCCTTCCCCTGCAGCATTTCTGTTTCATGGGTGTTGGGGCTGCACATGCCAGCCAGGATTATTAGCCATGAGGCGGGGCGCGGGACAGCTCCTCACTCACTGAGTAAATCTGACCCCCACCCCCTGCATTTTAGCCTATTTTGCCCCGCCCCCCCTTCTACTAAGGAAGGGCAGCATGGGGGTCACCGTAGCCCCCCTGCTTCGGCCGGGCTCCTTCAGCACCCATGGTGCGAGTTAGTCACTGCTCCTAGCCCCGCCCCCTCCCCCCTGCAGTGCTTGTGACGGGCACCGCTGGGCATGCGAGTTCTCTTGTTTCTAGGTGGCCCCGTGGGAGCTCTTCGACCCGGCCTAGCATCCCTCTGCCCCCTTCTCCATATCAGATTAGTGTCACTGGCCCCTTAGTCCAGCAGCACTTACTGGGCGCTTGTAATGGGAACCGCTTAATGCGGGTCCGTCTGCTATATTGGGCCCGGGAGAGCTCTTCACCCACCCTCGATTCACCCCCCCCGGTATAGTGTCCCCACCCATGTACCCTTTCCTCCAAGAGGGTTGCTGCTGCACCCGCTTATGCAGTCTGTGCCCCTTTTAGTACATGGGGCACTGGGGGTCTCAGTTTAACCCTTATGGCACCCCCCACCCTTAGACAGGCAGGCGCAGGCCTCTCTGTTTTTTCATCCTTCTCGCAGGTGGGCCAGGGGCGTGGCCTCCATAGTTACCGCATGCGCCAGTCCTGACAACCGTTCCAGGGTTACCGGGTGAAGTAGGCGCTCCAGATCCTCCAGGTGGGCCGGGGGCGTGGCCTTCATGGTTATCGCATGCGCCAGTCCCGACAACCGTTCCAGGGTTACCGGGTGAAGTAGGCGCTCCAGATCCTCCAGGTGGGCCGGGGGCGTGACCTCCATGGTTATCGCATGTGCCAGTCCCGACAACCGTTCCAGGGTTTCCGGGTGAAGAAGGCGCTCCAGATCCTCCAGGTGGCGCTAGCAGTCGTCTTTGGACGGGAATGTCAGGCGGAATGTCTGAGGAGTCTGGTTTGCTGTTATGATCGAAAACAGTAAGAGGCTGGTGCCTGTCCATATATCCATGGTTCTCGGTCTGGTCGCTGCAATGACCCACCAATATGGAATTCCAGTTCACGCTGCTTCGGCGGTGCCGTTCCTTTCTACAACTGGTGAGTACTGATGCTCTAGGGGATGGGGGGTGTCTGGTCTTGTGCAGAATTAGAATCCTTGCTATAAGGGCACTTGTAGATACGGGGTCCCCCACCCCTCCAGTTGCGCTGGTTGCTCTGTGACGCAATAGCTTATGGGTAGCTTTCCTGGTTTTAATACTCGTTTGGTTTATGTTAGCTGTTCCTGGTTTTAATACTCCCTTGGCTTATGTTAGTTGGTACAGGTTTGAGCTGGGAGGTTCCCAGCCATAGTTTACCTGAGCTTTTGCAACTGCGGGTTTAGCACTTGGGGTGTCCATATC
Organism: Bufotes viridis; assembly: GCA_033119425.1. Classification (NCBI taxonomy): domain Eukaryota; kingdom Metazoa; phylum Chordata; class Amphibia; order Anura; family Bufonidae; genus Bufotes; species Bufotes viridis. Next base: position 205,242,081 of record CM065593.1, on the reverse strand, counting down.
CTATAGAAGGGGCCCCGACCATGTACCAAACAAAAATAAAAATAAAATAAATAGTGTGTGGAAATGTATGTAGGTATATATGTACAGTTGTGTTCAAAATTATTCAACCCCCACTGAAATTGAGTGTTTTGGCCAGTTTGACATTGATTTTGATCATTTCAGCCATCTTGTTTACTATTAAATCAAAGAGGCACTTGTAAGTCAGACAAATATAACATAACATTTATAATGAAATAACCACAAATGTATTTTCTGTGCTCACATCATTATCAGTTTTATTCAACCCCCAAGTGACATTCAGTCTTAGTACAACATCCTTTTCCAGTTATAACCGCTTTTAAACGTGAAGCATAGCTTGACACAAGTGTCTTGCAACGATCTACGGGTATCTTCGCCCATTCTTCATGGGCAAAAGCCTCCAGTTCAGTCACAAACATAGTGTTGATCCATGGGCCCAAACAGTTCTAATTTTGTTTCATCAGTCCACAGAACACTATCCCAAAACTTTTGTGGTTTGTCCATCTGACTTTTGGCATACTGCAGTCGACTCTTCTTATTCTTTGGAGACAGCAAGGGGGTGCGCCTGGGAGTTCTGGCATGGAGGTCTTCATTACGCAGTGTGCGCCTTATTGTCTGAGCTGAAACTTCAGTACCCGCATCTGACAAATCTTTTTTCAGTTCATCAGCAGTCACACGGGGACTTTTCTCCACTTTGCGCTTCAGGTAGCACACAGCAGTCGAAGTTAGCACCTCTTCTCTTGTCTTCCTGGACCATTCTCTTGACTTCACCATGTTTGTAAACACACCAGTAAGGCCCCTTTCACACGGGCGAGTTTTCCGCGCGGGTGCAATGCGTGAGGAGGACGCATTGCACCCGCACTGAATCCGGACCCATTCATTTCTATGGGGCTGTGCACATGAGCGGTGATTTTCACGCATCACTTCTGCGTTGCGTGAAAATCGCAGCATGTTCTATATTCTGCGTTTTTCACGCAACGCAGGCCCCATAGAAGTGAATGGGGATGCGGGAAAATCGCAAGCATCCGCAACCAAGTGCGGATGCGTTGCGATTTTCCCGCATTGTTGCTTAGCAACGGGACTCAATCTCTATTATTTCCCTTATAACATGGTTATAAGGGAAATAATAGCATTCTTAATAAAGAATGCTGTGTAAAATGAAGAGGAAGGGTTAAAAATAATAAAGTTAACTTACCTTAGCCACTTGATCGCGTAGTCGCGATCTGTCCTCTCTTTCCCTGCAGCATCGATGATCTAAAGGACCTGTGATGACGTCACATCACATGGCCCAATCACCTGCTCCATCACTATGGTGATGGAGCATGTGATTGGTCCATGTGACCATGTGACATCATCCAAGGTCCTTAATCACTATCCTCAGGCTGTGGCTAGTGCTTAGGACCTTGGATGATGTCACGTGATCACATGGACCAATCACATGCTCCATCACCATAGTGATGGAGCAGGTGATTGGGCCATGTGATGCTGTGACATCATTACAGGTCCTTTTCATCTTTCAAGCTAACGGAGAGGAGGCCGGGCTTCGCGATCAAATGGAACAGGTAAGTTATGATTAGTTTATTATTTTTAACCCATTCTGCACCTGTTTAAACATTAGGAGATGGCTAAGGGTATTATTTTACATTATAACTATGTTATAATGTGAAATAATACCAGCGGGATAATTTCTGACCCAAACATGCACTTCTGTGAAGAAGTGCAGGTTCGGGTCTGGGTACCAAAAGTGCCGATTTTTCTCCCGCGCGTGCAAAACGCATGACAGCGCTTTGCACTCGCAGGGAAAAATCGCGGCGATTCCCGCAACGCACCCGCACTGTTTGACGGAGTGCACCCGCAACGCCCGTCTGAAAGAGGCCTAAATGTCTAGAAGGAGCTGAGTATCACAGTCATTTTACATCTGCCTAATTGGTGCTTATTATGCTTGATTGCTGCTCCTTGACATCCACAGGTGTTTTCAATACCTGATCGGAAACACTTGAATGAACCTCTGTTCTTAAGAGTGGTAGTCTTTAAGGGATTGAATAATTGTGTCAATGACGAAATCACAAAAAAAACATTTAATACTGTATTACAAAAACAATTGATGTCATTTTAGTTGCATTTGGTTCTTTAAAAAGTCCTTGTAAGATTTCATTCTGAACACAATTACAAATGTACACTAAATTCACTAAAACCCTTTACAGCATTGGAGGTTGAATAATTTTGAACACAACTGTATATGTGTATATATATATATATAAATAATACTTATATATGATTACTCGATCACAGAAAAAGGCAAATCCCTCTGTCCGTGGCAGTTTTGTGACGTCGGCAGTACGGAAGCATGACCCCCCCCCCCTTTTTTGGGACCGGTTGGGCTTAGTATGTGGTTTTCCTGGGTAGCGTAGCAGCGAGGCCACAGGTTGATATGGTGTGGCAAGTGTTCGGACCCCCTACCTGGTTCTGGTAGGTTTCCTGATGTGGTTGTCCTATGTAGTGCAATGAGTAATTGATTTGTTTGGTGTAGATATCTTGTTGAGTCAGCATGGGTCGTGCGTTAGTCGCTGGTTTCGTTATTTTGTGTATCCGATACCCTCATGCTCCATTTAACGGTTCTTGTCCCACCGGTCCTACGGTGGGTCTTCTTGCAGCTGGTTTTGGGTGAGGCTCAGGCCCTCTGTGTAATAAATGATTTTATACTTAGGTGTGTATCCGGTGTGAAATGTTCCTACCTGCGAGCGCTAGGCCGTGTGTTTTATATATAAAAAGAAAAAAAAATTGTTCTATTTGGGCTTTCAATAGGGACATATCTGACATGGTTGGTTCATATGTACGGAGGCATGGCGCAGTAGTCGTAATCCCTCTAGTCGGGTTGTGGACCTTCCTTGATGTCCATGGGTGTTAGTTCGTATCAACACAGCCACATTTACATTGTTTCTCCTGCTGAAAACTACGGTTCTGGTCCGTGGGACCCGGGTTCCATTGGGATGGTTGATAACTGGACACTTCTGCTGAGATTCTAACATGACTATGAAGGCTGGCAGCTTGGTGGTAATGCACTCTCCTCAGGTCCAGTGTTTCAGGAGTTACAGTTCTGTGGGATACAGTTGAACCGAAGACAAAGGGAGTTGTACACGATGTAAGCAGTACAAGAGACTTTATTCTGGCCAGTGGGTGTGTTTGCCAGGAGGGCGGTATCGGTATATTGCTGCCGCATGGCTTCCCCCAGTTGAGTGAATGTTGAGGAATTGGAGGTCGCAGGATAATCAGATGGTGAGGGGTAGCTGATAACCAGGTCTGTTCGTGGACCTTGCTCAGAGGCGAGCCTTGATATAAGCACAATTAATGGGGTTACATTAAAAAATAGAATAGAAAAAAAAAAATGCAGCCTTTTATTCCAGTTCGGATATGGGTTTTGATGTGGGTCAGGCACTCTAACTGGTCCTCCTGACTGGACTTCACTGGTCGGCATGGTGCCCCTCTAAGGTTCATTTGCCTGTACTGTACCGTTGTTAGGTAAGCAATTCGGGCATAGTTAGGGGGCATTTAGTCTGTCTCCTTCAGCCTTCTGATTGGTATTTTCTCCTGGGTGTTTGTCTCTTCCTTGGAGGCCGCACTGCGTTGGGGGGTGGTTATCTTTTTATGGGGTAATAGTAGTTGGGATTGTAGGCTGTCTATACATGACGAAGTTAATAGAAAGGGGTGTACCTCCCCTTTGCCCGGTTTCAGTCCGGTCTGGCCGGTGCGATGGGTTATGACTTCACACAGGGTGAGGATCCAATTCTTTTTTCCCCATCAGGATGTTTCCCCTCTGTGGGTTTTACAATTTACCTTGAACTTGAAATAAACAAATAAATACATAAAGAACTTTTTGGATTAACTAACTTTTTTCTGGTCTGGTTATACGATCCTCTTTGTATAGAACACCAAAAAATTCATCCGGAATAAACAAAATAATCTTTATTAGTATATTCATATATATAAAATCATAATGACAACATAAAAATAGCAGTAAACTAGAGCTGGTGGTATAAAAAGCACCGGAGGTATATCAGGAGAATAATATGCAAATAATGTGCAAATAACAGCGTATAGTATCAGATAATCGACCTATATAAGGAAACACATGATTCAATATAAAGTGCCTAGTGCGACATAAGTAAAATAAGGATAATCTTCAAAAAGGTCAGACTACCTGGTGTAAACAAGTAACAATCTCCTGCGTCCCCAACCCGACGTACGTTTCACCAAGAGCGGCTTCTTCAAGGGTATAAAGTGCTGATCCTCTTTGTATGTTGAGGCTCGGGCTAATTTTTGGTGTTCGGTGGTTCAATGGGTGGCCTTTCGTATATCCCTTTGGGGAGAGAGGAGCACAGGCCCGGTGTGCGCTCCTGGTGGTTCGATTGGTGCAGTCTTTGGAAAGGGATCCGGGATTTCAGGTGGTATTTTAACGTCTTTCGGAAGTGGTATATCCGTGCTGTGGTGCTTCCCCTTGTCATTCTGGAGCTCTGTTCCTCATATGTGCTGACATACGATGATCCCTGTCTTTTCAGGAGGTTGGTAGCAGGGTGGTTGATTGTCATCTCCCGGGTGGGTTGTTCTGGCCGTATATGGGAAGGTGATTTTGTCTCTCCATGTATGTCGGATCTTAAACTTTGCAAGCCTAATAAAGAACCATCCATTTTTTACACAAGAAGCTGGAATTAACCTTTTGTTTGTGGATTGCATTAAGCGGCTGGGTTCAAGCCCTATCTTCCGTGCTTCAGAAAGGTGACCAGAGGTGAGAGCTGTACTTCTTTCTTCCTATGGGAAGGCGTTGTGTATACAGTACAAAGGTATAGCTCAAGGGGCAGTGGTTCGTCACTGTGATCGGGAAAATGCAGCTACGGTATATAATGCAGCAGTTCCAGTTCTTTGTATCAATGACCCCTCTCTGGTAGCTATGGTCTGTAATATTTCACTCTCCAGGGTTACATCTAGGCCCCTCTTGATTCAAAATTTTTGGTGACCTCACCAGTGGCGTGCCCAGGGTTTTTGGCACCCGGGGCGGGTCCTTTCTCTGGGCCCCCCCCCCCCCCATTACTTGGGCACATACCTCTTACATCAGGGACATCTCCTGTCATGTAGACCTTCTCTTTCCTCTTCTCCTTCGTTAGACCCAGACCGCAAAGACACATTATTTCAGTCGCATTTCGTCTCTGCAGAGTTAGTAACACAGACACGTTAGATTTCTCAGTTTTTCCATCAACCTCCTAATAGACATAATTGGGGTCATTTATCAAATTGGTGTAAAGTAGAACTGGATTTCCTAAAGAGCTTTCAAATATGAAAGGTGGAATCTGATTGGCTGCTGGGGCAACTAAGCCAGTTCTACTGTACACCAGGTTGATAAATGACCCCAAATGTCCCTATAGTGTCTACAGAGGTTATAATGTCTCCTAGAGTGCCCCCAGTAATAATAATACCCTATTATTATCCCCAGAAATAATAGAATTGCCCCTACAATGCCTCCCCAATAGCAACGCCTCTCACGCTGCCCCCATATAGTAATTTCCCCACACACTAGTGTCCCCAACACAGTAGTGCCCCCACACAGCAGTGTCCGCCACACTGTTCCTCACACAGTAGTGTCCCCCACACAGTAGTGTCGGCCACACTGCCCCCCACACAGTAGTGTCGTCCACACTGCCCCCCACACAGAAGTGTCCCCCACACTGCCCCCACAAAGTAGTGTCCGCCATACTGCCCCCCACACACAGTAGTGCCCCCACACAGTAGTGTCCGCCACACTGCCCCCACACACAGTAGTGTCCCCCACACTGCCCCCACACAGTAGTGTCCCCCACACTGCCCCCACACAGTAGTGTCCCCCACACTGCCCCCACACAGTAGTGTCCCCCACACTGCCCCCCACACAGTAGTGTCCGCCACACTGCCCCCACACAGTAGTGTCCCCACACAGTAGTGTCCCCACACTGCTCCCCACACAGTAGTGTCCCCCACACTGCCCCCACACAGTAGTGTCCCCCACACTGCCCCCACACAGTAGTGTCCCCCACACTGCCCCCACACAGTAGTGTCCCCACACTGCCCCCACACAGTAGTGTCCGCCACACTGCCCCCTCACAGTAGTGCCCCCACACTGTCCCCCCACACAGTAGTGTCCGCCACACTGTCCCCCACACACAGTAGTGTCCGCCACACTGTCCCCCACACACAGTAGTGTCCCCCACACTGCCCCCATACAGTAGTGTTGGCCACACTGCCCCCACACAGTAGTGTCCCCCACACTGTCCCCACACAGTATTGTCCGCCACACTGACTCCACACAGTAGTGTCCCCACACAGTAGTGTCCCCCATACTGCCCCCACAGTAGTGTCCGCCACATTGCCCCCACACAGTAGTGTCCCCACACCCCCAACCACACAGTAGTGCCCCCACATAGTAATTTGTCATACTCCCCCATCTTGTCATGCTTTTTCTGATCCCCCCCATCTTGTCATGTTTTTCTGATCCCCCATTTTGATCACCCCCCCAATCTTGTCATGTTCTTTCTGACCCCCCTCTTGTCATGTTCTTTCTGACCCCCTCTTGTCATGTTCTTTCTGACCCCCTCTTGTCATGTTCTTTCTGACCCCCCTCTTGTCATGTTCTTTCTGATCCCCCTCCCCTCCCTACCTTTGCTGTAGCGTGGCCGAGCATTACGGCGGGTACAGGAGCTTTTGTCTCCGGTACCCGGGCTGACTCACTGGAAGCGCAAGCTGTGTGCGCACTTCCTGCCAGTCCGGCCGGGTACAGGAGACAGATGCTCTCTGTACCCGGACCTGACAGAGCTCGGTCACGCTACAAGGGAATGACAGGAGGGAGCGCTGAGCGCTTCCCCGTTCCCCCCTGTCAGTCCCTCTCCCTGGCACCCCCCTGACAGCCGGCACCCGGGCACGCCACTGGACCTCACCATCACCACTTCCTCGGGAAGAGATTTCCATAGTCTCACTGCTCTTACCGTGAAGAATAATTTTGTCTATTGTGGGGACTCGCTCTGGTAGACAAGGTAGGCGGGTACAGTATAGAGGCAAAAACATGTTGTAAATCAATCTGCAGTGTTTATTCACACTTTAGGCACAACACAACAGTCACTTTTCAGGCTTGGTGCTTGTTCACACACAGAAAACAAAACAATGTTGGTGCTCGATCTTGCACGGCAAAACAGAAACAAAGTTCACCTGGAATCCTAGGTGTCAGTTCACACCTGGCTGAATGCTCGGCAACACAAAAAGTCCACTGGCAGCCTTTAGATGGCCTGCTCTCCTGACACACACGTCTCAGCTTTTCAGCCCAGCACAGGGCTCAGATCCCAAACACAGAGAGAGAGAGCTTTGCATAAACCCAGCTGTCTTTTAAAGGAAGCTAGGTATTAACCAAAAACCCGGACTGGCACTTAAAATCCGGTCCAGTATTTGCCCTCACCTGGCTGCAATCAACCCAGCAGCACAGGCTGAGAGGAAAATACCTGTTTTTTTTTATCACCAAACCTCTCACTGTGTCACATACACCCCCCCTTTGTTCAACCCTGAGGGTTTGAACACACGCCAGACCACATGCGGCTGGTGAGAGGGCATTTACTTGACCTATAACCTTCACTTTGTTCTGCCACAACCACGCCAGCAGAACCCAGTTCGTCACAAACACCAAGCTCACCATCTTGCCATTCATCTTGTCACATACCACAGACATCTGGTTGCTACCAGCAACCACCTTGGTTTCAGCGGACCTTGACATGGCAGCCTCACTCTCTGCGTTAACATCAGACACAGCGTACATGTCATATATACCGCTCGTATCTTTATCCGTTCTGACTTCTAGGGGCACCACTGAGCTAACCCCTACCTTCCTTATTGACCACGGAAACCTGTGGATACTGCACATCCACCTCTGGTACGTGTGGTACACCCTTCTGCACTGCCACACCTTCATGTATGTTTATCACAGTGGGTTGGCTCCCCTCTGTGGTCACAACATCAACCAGAATTTCTTTTACATACATATTTTTACCTACAGGGAGCACTTCTCCCCTGGTCACATCCTGCAGCGGAAAATGCATATCAACATCATTATCACATGACATCTTGTTCTCATTAGGCACTTTGCACCCTAGGGGTACCACTGTTTTCCTTTCTGGTATGTGTGGTACACTTTCTAGCATTACCACACTTTCCACTGTAGGTTCACCCAGCTGTATACTCTCAGCGGTGACATTCTTATCATACACCTTTTGCCATCAGGGCGCTTCTCCCTGATCCCCACCTGCAAGGAAAAAGGCATGTCATCACACTTCCATATTTCACATAACATCATACTTTCATTAGGCATTTCTGCAAACTTGGCACAATCGCTTTGCACCTTATCAGCGCCACTGTTTTTAATGGTCACATCACTTAAAGGGGTCGGTACCGATACTGCAGGAGCCTCGTCACATTCTGCAGAAGGGTCTACCTTACCCCACAGCAACGATTCAATATCATGGTCCAACAACATATCATGTATACATGAAACTGCATCACGAATTTCACAAGTCCCAGTTTGCACTGGAGTCTCACACTCAGTGAGAGCCACCGGACAGTTCATGCTATCCCCATGAATGTCCCGCACACAGTTCTCAGCCACCGGGCTGGTCTGAACCAGGATCACCTGACCCTCTGCAACACACGGAGTAATTGGAACGCTCTTACCCACAGCCCTCACGAGGTTCGCTGCTCCCAAGGGCAGCACTCGGCTCCATCACCAAACAATCCGATCTCTGTTCCAGCTGCCTAACGATTTCCTCCGTGGCACTGGTTTTTCGCCAGACCGGACCTCTTTTTACAGAGTAGTGGTTGCTCCTAGCAACAGCATCACGGTTCCTCCGCACATCCTCTCCAGGACACAGTACACACTGACACGATACACAGGAACTCCTGAGAGCCGCACCGCTCTCCCTCTCTTTGTCTTCACGACGGTTGCCCTTGGCAATGGCATATATATCGCCTCTCGGTTCCTTGGCACATCCTCTCCAGCACTCTGCTCACATATGTCGGGTACATCTGAACTCCTGAGAGCCGCACCGCCCTCCCTCTCTTTGTCTTCCCGACGGTTGCCCTTGGCAATGGCATATATATCGCCTCTCGGTTCCTTGGCACATCCTCTCCAGCACTCTGCTCACATATGTCGGGTACATCTGAACTCCTGAGAGCCGCACCGCTCTCCAGCTCTTTGTCTTCCCGACGGTTGCCCTTGGCAATGGCATATATATCGCCTCTCGGTTACTTGGCACATCCTCTCCAGCACTCTGCTCACATATGTCGGGTACATCTGAACTCCTGAGAGCCGCACCGCCCTCCCTCTCTGTGTCTTCCCGACGGTTGCCCTTGGCAATGGCATATATATCGCCTCTCGGTTCCTTGGCACATCCTCTCCAGCACTCTGCTCACATATGTCGGGTACATCTGAACTCCTGAGAGCCGCACCGCTCTCCAGCTCTTTGTCTTCCCGACGGTTGCCCTTGGCAATGGCATATATATCGCCTCTCGGTTCCTTGGCACATCCTCTCCAGCACTCTGCTCACATATGTCGGGTACATCTGAACTCCTGAGAGCCGCACCGCTCTCCAGCTCTTTGTCTTCCCGTCAGTTGCCCTTGGCAACAGCATACATATTTTCCTCCAACACTCCACTAAGCGTTGACGACTCTCTCTCCAGAGCCAACTGCAGCTGCGCCTCCATAGCCTCCAGTTCTAGACTCAAGCACAGCAATTTCCATGGGGCATATCCCATCTCTTTGGCCAGGCTTTCTCGCCCTTTTACATGCGACAACTGTCTAGCATATTCCTCCACGAGACTCATGGCACCAGACTCTCAGCATACAAGTCCATTTAATAAGAGACCCCCAAATTTTTTCCACACGTCAGTCTCTGTAAATTAGGGCTGCTGGCCCTTTAAGCCACTGCACAAGAGTTTTTATCAGCATTCAGCAGCACCATCTCTAATTAACCCACAGGCTTCTGGCCTTTTAAGTTCCACACAGCAAATCCTTTGCAATAGAGCAGCATCCAGCAGGGACGCCTGCACCTTTCCATTGCCCCTAGCAACACTGCATTTTCCGTTGCCCGGGAAAAACAAAACTTTTCGGCCTTCAGGCCTGCCTCACTACGTATGCCCGCATCCGACACCAAATGTGGGAACTCGCTCTGGTAGACAAAGTAAGCGGGTGCAGTATAGAGGCAAAAACACGTTGTAAATCAATCTGCAGTGTTTATTCACACTTTAGACACAACACAACAATCACTTTTCAGGCTTGGTGCTTGTTCACACACAGAAAACAAAACAATGTTGGTGCTCGATCCTGCACGGCAAAACAGAAACAAAGTTCACCTGGAATCCTAGGTGTCAGTTCACACCTGGCTGAATGCTCAGCAACACAAAAAGTCCACTGGCAGCCTTTAGATGGCCTGCTCTCCTGACACACAGGTCTCAGCTTTTCAGCCCAGCACAGGGCTCAGTTCCCAAACACACAGAGAGAGCCCTTTGCATAACCCAGCCTTCTTTTAAAGGCAGCTAGGTATTAACCAAAAACCCGGACTGGCACTTAAAATCCGGTCCAGTATTTGCCCTCACCTGGCTGCAATCAACCCAGCAGCATAGGAAGAGAGGAAAATACCTGTTTTTTATCACCAAACCTCTCACTGTGTCACACTATATACAAACCTTCTTTCCTCTAGACGCAGAGGATGTCTCCTTGTCACAGTCCTGGGGATAAATAGATGATTGGAGAGATCTCTGTACTGACCCCTGATATATTTATACATAGCGATTTACAAGATCTCCCCTCGGTCGTCTTTTCTAATATGAATAACCCTAATTTTGATAACCTTTCAGGGTACTGTAGTTGCCCCATTCCATTAATTACTTTACTTGCCCTCCTCTGGACCCTCTCTAGTTCTGCTATGTCTGCCTTGTTCACAGGTGCCCAGAACTGTACACAGTAATAATAATAATAAAAAAAAAAAAATTAATAAATAATAATTTCTAATCTAGCGTCAACATATTCCGCAGCGCTTTCCAATTCAGGGGTTCAAGGACAAACAGTCGTAAATGACATAGCAACTGACAAGTTGATTATTACAACAAGAGGAATGAGGGCCCTGCTCGCAAGAGGTTACAATGTGTGGTCTGACCAACGATGTGTAAAGTGGTAAGACTTGGTTCTCATCGTGGGCAGCTATGCTCCCTTTTATACAACTATTTATCCTATTGGCCTTGGTTTTTAATGGGACCTGATGGCGTTTTCCTCTTGGATGTTAGTCGGGACACTTCCCGGCCTGTGGGAGGGGTTCCAACAGACTCAGTTCTGCTGGGTGGTGGTCGGAACCCCGTTGGAGAACGGGTTTCCTCCGTGGCGGCATTTGGGTACAGCGGAGATATGGTGGTACAAGATGGCGTAATTGATGATTACGCTCTTGATGATTACGGTCTAACTTGCCCGCTGGGAGTCCGGCGTGGCATACTGCTATGATATTATGGTTTATTAAGGTTTGCCGCTTTAATAAAGAAGCTGTGGCCAATCACCATCCAGCAATAAAGTGACACAGTTGTCAGTGTTTTTGTAATGGGTCAAGGTTGAGTGAAGGGGCCAAGCAGGAGTTAAAGGTAATACCCCACCCTGTTTCCCTGGATACCAGCAGTCTGCCGCCACACACACTTGACGATATCTGAACCAAATAAGTTTATCTTTGTGTTATCCGACCACAGGACATGGTTCCAGTAATTCATGTCCCTAGTTTGCCTGCAAATTATTTGTGGGCTTTCTTGTGCATCATCTTTAGGAGAGGCTTCCTTCTGGGACGACAGCCATACAGACCAATTTGATGCAGTGTATGGTGTATGGTCTGAACACTGACAGGTTGACACCCCACCACTTTGACCTCTGCAGCAATGCTGGCAGTACTCATACATCTGTTTTGAAAAGACAACCTCTGGATATGATGCTGAGCACGTGCGGTCAACCTCTGTGGTCGACCATGGAGAGGCCTGTTTGGGGGGAACCTGTCTTGTTCAACGACTGTATGGTCCTTACCACCGTGCTACAGCTCAGTTTTAGGAAATTGGCAACTTTCTTATGGCCTAAGGCATCTTTATGTAGAGCAATCATAAAATGAAAACCGGCACTTCACTGCAGATACTTTTTCCAAATGCTCCTTTATTTAATCACATAATACACAAGTGACACATTTCGGCACTATTGTGCCTTCATCAGACTAATAACATCAAGGTAGTATACCTGGTTTATATACATATACAAATAACAATAGGAAATGATGTCATATAGGTGACCCCACCCCCAACGCAAACAACAATAGGATACAGCGGCTACTTTCAGGCTATTTGCAATTATTCATATATGGGAATCCAAGCGATCATATAATGCTACACATTATTAGGGTTCCGCTGAAAAACATAATGAAGGAAATATAATTAGAGATCGGAATCCCGATATAACAAAAAATTAAAAAACATCAAAGAAAACTGCGCACACTATAATCGTGATTTAAACCCCGTGGTTCAAGAGTCTGCAAGCGATGAATCCAATAGGCTTCTCTTTTTAGTAACAGCTTGTTACGATTTCCACCTCTGCGCGGTAGTGGGACACTTTTGATAATTTGATAATGTAATTGTGCTATTTGAAAGTGATATGGAATGGGAAGTAAAAGATTTATTTTCTGATCGTTGATTTATGGTTGCTGAGCCTATCTTTAATGCGCATTGAAGTTTCCCCCACATAATAAGCCGCAGGAGTACTTCAAGATATAGATGACTGAACGGCTGTCATATGTGAACTGTTCTTTAATGGGTATTAGTTCTCCTGTTTGTGGACGAGAAAGATATGCACCACGTATTACACTCGAGCAATGCACGCAATTCAAGCACGGAAATGTGCCTTCAAGTCCACAGGTGAGGTGAGCTCACCCAGCCCTGGAAGCACCGGGTCACGCCAAGGAACCACAGGCGCCAAATGTCCAACAAGAAAAGAGAAAAGGTCCAGCTTCCGTTGCAAAATCGTAAAAAGCTTTATTCACATGGTGCGGTACAGGTTAAAAACAGACAGGTACTCGTCTGCGCGTTTCGGATCCACATATCTTGATCCTTGACTCTCATCAATAAGGATCAAGATATGGGTTTTTCCGAAACGCGCAGACGAGTACCTGTCTGTTTTTAACCTGTACCGCACCATGTGAATAAAGCTCTTCACAATTTTGCAACGGAAGCTGGACCTTTTCTCTTTTCTTGTTGGAAATGTGCCTTGTTTTGCGGAAGAGAACACCTGCTGTCTCAGAATAGTTTTATTACTGCCAATATCTGCCCTCACTATTTTATCTCTAATGTTCAAATTCCTTTTATAGCATATCATTGGTGGTTGTTGGAATTCGGGAACATGTGGATATGACCTAGATATGACATGCCAATGCTTATTCACAATTCCATGTATCCTTTGAATCCAAGGGTGGTATTTAACCACTAACAGAATACGTGGTTCCTTTTTGGGTTTATTCAATGGCACAATATCCAGCTTATTTCTCTGTTCTTCCAGCAGGGAGTCAGGATAACCCCTGGCTCTAAATTTCTGGGTCATTTCATCAAGCCCTATTGTGCAGATCTCCTGATTGCTGACGATACGTGTGACTCTTTGGAACTGTGAATATGGTAAGGATTTTTTTGTAGATGCAGGATGATTACTAGTAAATGACAGCAGACTATTTCTATCCGTGCTCTTCGTGAATAAATCAGTGTGCATATGACCAGAAACGTCTTGGATGACCAAAGTATCCAAAAAGGAAACTCTCTCGGTATTATAGTGCAACGTAAATTGCAATTCGGGCCATACCTGTTAAGGAAATCTACAAACTCCCGCGATGGGATCGAACATAACCCCGCCACACGCAAAAAATGTCGTCGATAAAGCGACGCCAAAATATGCAATGTTGTTGAAAAAGTACACTGGAATACACATATTTGGTCTCAAATTGCGCCATATAGCAATTTGCTTATGGCGGTGCGACGTTCGATCCCATCGCGGTCCCGCGACGCTGCTGGTATAAAGAATCCTGAAGCAGGAAGTAATTCTGTTCTAAAACTACCCGTAGCAGTGATAGAAAAAAAGTCTACTGTGTGACAGTGTAAGTACTGGATGAAAGTAACTGTTCTACTGCTCCCATGCCCTTATCATGAGAGATTGAAGTATATAAACTACATACGTCTAAAGTGACTAATATGTAGTCCATATCTGGTTGGATGGATTGAATCTCATGTAAAAAATGTTCCGTATCATGTAGGTACGAAGGGGACAGTCTGATCAATGGAGTTAATATCTTCTCCAGAAATATCGCTGTAGGTGAGAGGATGGAATCAGTTGACGCCACAATGGGATGGCCCGATGGATGAGTTAAAGATTTATGCACTTTAGGTAAAGTATAAAAAACAGGAGTGATCGGGTGCTGATTAATCAAAAAACCGCCCAATGTGGTGTCAATGATCCCATCCTCTATATCAGCATCCACAATGGTCTGTAACATTGGTTTAATCTGAAATACAGGGACATCCTGGAGTAACCGATAAGTACTATTATCGTTTAACTGACTCAAAATCTCAGAACATAGTAACTTTTATCTAGTACAACAAGCGCTCCCCACTTATCTGCAGGTTTGAAAATTATAGACCTATTATCAAACAGATGGTCCAATGCATACTTTTCTTCTCTAGTTAAATTGTAATGTAGATGTAATCTACCTTCTTTACATTGTTGCAACCCCAAGTATCAGTATCAGCTTGGACAAGTTGGATAAAGGTCTCTACAGGATGGTATGAGTGTGGCGGTGAAAAATTACTTTTGATTTTGAGGCCAACATTTTTTGCAGTTAAAGTATCAGAAACAGGCACAATAGTAGAGACAGAGGTTTGATGTTCAGAAGAAAAATGTGCTTTCAAACGTACATTTATATAAAACCTTTGCATGTCCATGTCTAATGTGAAAGTGTCCAAGTTACTAGTAGGACTAAAGGAAAGGCCTTTCTGTAACAAGTTCATCTGTGCCGGACTCAAGTTCACAGAGGACAGGTTTAACACTAGGTTGTCGGCCATACCTGAGACCTGGTTATCCTTGGTGCATCAACTTCACAGATAATGGCGCCCGGCTCTCCATTGTGGGGTCAACTGATTCCATCCTCTCACCTTCAGTGATATTTCTGGAGAAGATATTAACTCCGTTGACCAGACTGTCCCCTTCGTACCTACGTGATACGGAATTTTTTTACATTAGATTCAATCCATCCAACCAGATATGGACTACATATTAGTCACTTTTAGACGAATGTAGTCTATATACATCAATCTCTCATGATAAGGGCATTCGAGCAGTAGAACAGTTAATTTCATCCAGTACTTACACTGTCACACAGTAGACTTTTTTTCTATCACTGCTACGGGTAGTTTTATAACAGAATTACTTCCTGTTTCAGGATTCTTTTTATCAGGAGCGCCGCAGGACCGCGATGGGATCGAACGTCACACTGCCATAAGCAAATTGCTATATGGTGCAATTTGAGACCGAATATGTGTATTCCAATGTACTTTTTCAACAACATTGCATATTTTGGCATCGATTTATCGACGACATTTTTTGAGTGTGGCGGGGCAACGTTCGATCCCTACAGGAGTTTGTAGATTTCCTTAACAGGGTATGGCCTAAATTGCAATTTACGTTGCACTATGATACCAAGAGAGTCTCCTTTTTGGATAGTTTGGTCATCCAAGACGTTTCTGGTCATATACACACTGATTTATTCACGAAGAGCACGGCTAGAAATAGTCTGCCATTTACTAGTAATCATCCTGCGTCTACGAAAAAATCCTTACCATATTCACAGTTTCATAGAGTCAGACGTATCGTCAGCAATCAGGAGATCAGCAATCTGCACAATACGGCTTGATGAAATGACCCAGAAATTTCGAGCCGGGGGTTATCCTGACTCCCTGCTGGAAGAACAGAGAAATAAGCTGAATATTGTGCCATTGAATAAACCTAAAAAGGAACCACGTATTCCATTAGTGGTTAAATAGATTCAAAGGATACGTGGAATTGTGAATAAGCATTGGCATGTCATATCCACATGTTTCTGAATTCCGACAACCACCAATGATATGCTATAAAAGGAATTCGAACATCAGAGATAAAATAGTGATGGCAGATATTGGCAGTAATAAAACTATTCTAAAACAGCAGGTGTTCTCTTCCCCAAAACAAGGCACATTTCCTTGCTTAAATTGCGTGCATTGCTCGAGTGTAATACGTGGTGCATATCTTTCTCATCCACAGACAGGAGAACTACTGTAATACCCATTAAAGAACAGTTCACATGTGAGAGCCGTTCAGTCATCTATATCTAGAAGTGCCCCTGCGGCTTATTGTATGTGGGGCAAACTTCAATGCGCATTAAAGATAGGCTCAGCAACCATAAATCAACGATCAGAAAAAGGAATCTTTTACTTCCCATTCCATATCACTTTCATCAAAAGAGGCACACAATAGCACAATTAAGTTATCAAATTATCGAAAGAGAAGAGAAGCCTATTGGATTCATCGCTTGCAGACTCTTGAACCACGGGGTTTAAATCGCAATTATAGTGTGCACAGTTTTCTTTGATGTTTTTTTATTTTTTTTTTTATATCGGGATTCCGATCTCTAATTATTTGCCCTTCACTATGTTTTTCAGCGGAACCCTAATAATGTGTAGCATTATATGATCGCTTGGATTCCCATATATGGATAATTGCAAATAGCCTGAAAGTAGCCGCTGTATCCTATTGTTGTTTGCGTTGGGGGTGGGGTCATTTCCTATTGTTATTTGTATATGTATATAAACCGGGTATACTACCTTGATGTTATTAGTCTAATGAAGGCACAATAGTGCCGAAACGCGTCACTTGTGTATTATGTGACAAATAAAGGAGCATTTGGAAAAAGTATCTGCAGCGAAGTGCCGGTCTTCATTTTATGATTGTTCCGGGGACGCCGTCCCATTGACACGTGCACGGCGACTCAGATTGCAGCAGTGCCGACCAGTTCAACATTGGAGCTTTTATATTGGAGCAACAATTCTTTTCTTCAGATCCTCAGAGAGTTCTTTGCCATGCTGTGCCATGTTGAATTTCCAGGGACCAGTATAAGAGAGCATGATAGCAATAACACCAAATTTAACACACCGGCTCCCCATACACGCCTGATACCTTGTAACACTAACAAGTCACATGACACAGGGGAGGGAAAATGGCTAATTGGGCACAATTTGGCCATTTTCACTTAGGGGTGTAATCACTGTTGTTGCCAACAGTTTAGCCATTAATGGCTGTGTGTTATACAAGCTAGAAGAAAAAAAACACAATGCAACAGCACTCTGCAAACCAAATAAAGTACAATAATGCCATGGTATAGAAAACATTCTGGTGCTAATGCTACGCTTATTTTGTAAATTTGAGATTCTTGGCAAATACATTTTGTACAAAATTATTTGGGCCCGTCTGCCAAACGTCAAGGCGATCTCTATAAGACGGGAACCTAACACTAAATCCTACCGGTTATGTGCCATAATAGCCACCATAAAATTCAGGTTCCACATGCATGCTGCCATGGCTAGCATGCACCTGTGCATTGGAATGTGCTGACTGACCCCATAGGTTGATTTTAATCAGTGTAAGTATAAGGCTAAATGCACAGGACAATTGTTTTTCTCGGCTTTCGTTTGAGTTTTTTTTGCGGATAGGACAGGAACCCATTCATTTTAATGGGCCAGCAAAAAAATGCTGACCGTTCATCCATTTGTGTTCCGCGTCCGTTGTCCGTGTTTCCCTTCAGTAAAAAAAGTAGTGTTCTACTGTCCTACTTTTTTCTCATTTGCGGACAAGGATAGGCATTTATTACAGGGGATCTGTGAAAACAAAGGAATCCTCCAAAAAAAACTGATGGACCATCATTTTTTTTTGCGGATCCCGATTTGCGGACAGCAAAAAACAACTGTCGTGTGCATTTAGCCTAAAGCTGTAGCCTGCTCTCATTGCATTCATTGGAAGCTGTCTGGCACCAGGAGAGGTATAGAGTGGACTCAGCATGCATATTGGTACCTGCATTCCCTGGATTTAATGTAGGCCATTATGGCACTAAAAGTGGTAAAAAGCAGAGTGGACACAGCATGCATGTGGAACCTTCACTCCCTGAATTTTATGGTGGCCATTATGGCACATAACAGGTAGGATTTAGTTTTAGGTTCCCATCTTATAGAGATCGCCTTGACGTTTGGCAGATGGGCCCAAATAATTTTGTACAAAATGTATTTGCCAAAAACCTCAAATTTACAAAATAAGCGTAGCATTAGCATCAGAAATTTTTCTATAACTATGGCATTACTGCACTTTATTTGGTTTGCAGAGTGATGTTGTATTGTGTTTTTTTTTATGTTTGTTGTAGCCATGGCAGCGTGCACCTGCACATTGGGAAGTGCTGACTGGCCACCTTTTTTTGCTGTTATACAAGATATACATTGACTACATTGTATCAAATTTTCATATCTTAGGTGTTGTTCAATGAAAAAATGTGAGGGGTGTACTCACTTTTGTGAGAATATATCTATATATATATCTAGAAAGTAAAGTCCTAGGAAGCACCATCCATGAAAACAGCGGGTGCAATGTCCAATTGCAGGATCTGGCAATCCCCAGCAGTATAAAATGAAAGAAGTTGGACTGCACTCCAAAAAAATCCGTGATAGATAAAAATGTATTCACCCATATGGTGGAAAATGCAACGTTTCAGCTCCAATGAGCCTTTCTCAAGCAAAGACCAAGTGGAAATGCAAGCATATAAAGGCATGTGCAAATTAGACAACAAATCACTATGGGTGAACAAAATACATTGAGATATCCCAATTTAACTACTGCAGAGATGGAGGCACTTTCACAGCTCAAGAACAACCCCTTGATAACAATAAAACCCGCTGACAAGGGGGTCGGGGTGGTTGTTCTTGATACGTCCAAATACATTAGTGAAATTCAGCGTCAACTTAATGACACAAATGTGTATGAAGTATTACAGGGTGATCCCAAATTTCACATAATGAATTTGATTAGGAGGATTTTATCTGATGCAGTGGTTGCCGGTATTATTGATGAGGACTTGAGAGAATATTTGATGGTATCTTTTCCAGTGACTCCGGTTATATATATATTACCTAAAATCCACAAGAGCCTCGTTGATCCTCCCGGCCGCCCCATTGTATCTGGTTCAAATTCTATCTTTAGTACAATAGCCATCTTTTTGGATAGGATGTTACGGGGGTTTGCAATAGAGGGTGAGTCCTATATCAAGGACACCAATGATTTTTTATCGCAGTTAAAGGACATCGACATTAGGGGTCTAGACTCCATCACTCTTGTCTCCTTTGATGTTGTGTCCTTATATACTTCTATAGGACATGATAAAGGCATTAGAAAATGCTGTTAGAAAATATCTTGATGGGTCTCATTACACTACAGTTACTAAGATGTTTGTCATTACATTGTTAAAATTGATATTGGAGAATAACTACTTCCTATTTCAGGATGTTTTCTTCAATCAAAAATGAGGCGCTGCGATGGGGTCCAATGTGGCCCCAACGTACGCAAATATATATATGCGACACATGGAGGAGGACTTTGTCTATGTGTCCCA
Organism: Bufotes viridis; assembly: GCA_033119425.1. Lineage (NCBI taxonomy): Eukaryota > Metazoa > Chordata > Amphibia > Anura > Bufonidae > Bufotes > Bufotes viridis. Next base: position 205,222,273 of record CM065593.1, on the reverse strand, counting down.
CCACTTTTAACATGTTTTGAGGTGGTGGAGATACATAGATGACGTCTTCCTCCTATGGACTGGCACTTCATCACAACTTGATGAATTTCATCAATATTTGAATGGTATAGATCCTGATCTTCAGTATACTTTAGTCTCCTCCCAAACTGACCTTGCTTTTTTGGATACTAATGTCAAATTGATGGATGGCTCTATCTGTACGGTCTTGTATGTCAAGCCCACGGATAGAAACACCATTTTGCGTTTTGAAAGTAATCATCCACGCAGCATGATTAAACATCTTCCCTTTTCACAGTTTTTAAGGACTAAACGTATAGTTTCGGACAGTGAAGAGTTAAGTAATACACTTGATACAATGGAAGATAAATTTAAGAGATGAGGGTATCCCCGAAAATTGTTGGGTGAACAAAAACGTAAAGTTATGCATATGGATATTAACAATAATCAGAGTCCCCCCACTGACAAAGTGAAGAGAATTCCGTTTATTTCTACTTATTGTGACTCTAGCATTGAGATTGGACGCATTTTGAAAGAACATTGGAGCATCCTTGGCAGATGTGTAAAGGATGTTCCAGAATTTAAAGTACCCCCCCTTTTTTCTTATCGTAAAAGCAAAAGTATCAGAGACCAGTTGGTTAAAGCTGATATTGGTCCTAAAAAGAATATAATACAACGAACATTGACGCAACCAGGTGTGGGTTGTTTCCCATGCCTGAATTGCGTCAATTGTCGCCATATTTGTAAAGCTAAAAAGTTTGTGCATCCACAGACAGGGCAGAAATACCCGATTAGATTTCATTTAACCTGTGCTTCCTCTTATGTTATTTACATTCTATCATGTCCGTGTAATTTGATATACGTTGGTGAGACTTCCACTGAATTAAAATTGAGATTGAACAATCATAGAAATTCTATTAGGAAAAAACGTATGGACTTACCTGTTTCCAGACACTTCAGTACCCTTCATCATACTGAACGGGATCTGAGGTGCTGGATAATAGATCAGGTGACGACACCCAGAAGAGGTGGTGATCGCATTGCGCTATTAAAGAAAAAAGAACTTCAGTGGATCTATGATTTAAATAGTTTGCATCCCGGTGGCTTAAATATGGAATTTAGATGAGATACTACATTAGACTGGATGCGTTGCTTGATTTTTCCTGTTTGTGTGATCTGCCTCAGTCTTAGGGGTTTTAGTTGTGCCATAGATCAGTGGAAACTTAAAAACTATTAATTAAACTATAATAAACTATAAATTAAATAACTATATAAAATCATGATTAAGATGTATCTTATTGTAACTAATCTTGTTATTTTCTTTTGTCTTTATAGAATACCATTCCCAGATGATGACCCTTGGATCAGATGTCCTTAATGGTGATGTCGCTCTGCAACAACTATCTTGGACTTTGTTGATTTTTTTTTCAAGTTTATCTAATTCTACGCAGAGTTTCCTATATTGGAGGAGATTCCCTCCCAGGCTGCGATGAAACCAGTGTGGTGGTTGTCATTGGCAACGACATCACTAACATGGCTCCGTTGCATATTGACACCGCACAGGGTGGTGGTCCACTTCGGCAGATCTGGACCTCTGCTCTAGCATGGGACACAGTAGTTTTTAACTACAGCGGCTGATTACGGTTCTCTGCAGTGTTTTACTGTTATAATTTGTCCCATTAAACAATTTGCCATTTGGGGCAATTTGCCATTTTCAAATATGGTTATTACTACTACATGAATGAGAGCGCATGCGCTCATGTGTCACTCTATACTACGTTGAATCTTCTGGACCTGCGCATTGGGATCTTCATGACGCTCAATACAGCGCTACGGAGTATGCAGGCGACATTGCCTACTGAAGTTTGATCCAATGGACCCTCATCTGGGATATCAGCACACTCAGTCACTTTTACTATGAAGTATTTTATTCGATCTATTTGTATTTATGATATATATGACGATCATGTTATTTGAGTCTCACATTGCACCACATGCACTTTTTTTCTTGCTCTGGTTTTCCAGATGTATCTAATCAAACAATGATTGCAACTGCACAGTGATTTGTTGTCTGATTTGCATTTCCACTTGGTCTTTGCTTGAGAAAGGCTCATTGGAGCTGAAACGTTGCATTTTCCACCATATGGGTGAATACATTTTTATCTATCACAGATTTTTTTGGAGTGCAGTCCAACTTCTTTCATTATATATATATATATATATATATATATATAGTGGCGAAACCAACCTCGCCACTGGGGTTTGGAGGGGACAGATTGCCAGCCTCTTGCACCAGGATTATGGGCCCTCTCATCAGCCCATGCTAAACTTAAACCCCATGGCGATTTGACTGTGTTTGTCGCATCTGAGCGCTGTTTGGATATATTGAGCGCTCAGATCCAAGCCATCTGGGGATATGTTAACTGTCCTTTGAATCCAGAGGGAAAAAAAACAGGCTGGTGTATTTGAGTTTCATTTACAGTATACTTATATAAGTACATATATATATAACGCGAGGTTGGTCGCGACGCGTGGTTGATTAAGTGTGTGGTTGTGTAAGTGTGACTTATTATTACCGTATATACTCGAGTATAAGCCGAGTTTTTCGGCACAAAATTTGTGCCGAAAAACCCGAACTCGGCTTATACTCGAGTCATAAATTGAAACTGAAGAGCAGAGTGGGAGGAGGAGCGGGGGGAGGAGCTGGGGGCGGGCATTTGCGGCAGGGCCGATGCGCTCACTGCGCTCCGGCCCCACCGCTCATGTATAGTTTTTAAATTTGATTATACTGTACACTTATTCTTACTATAATTCTTGCCCCCTCTGTACCTCATTACATGCGGCAGGCGGGCAGTGAATACTTCAGGCCGGGCGGACGAGAGCAGCGTGACTTGCTGATGTCAAGTGCCTGCCCGGCCTGCTTTATGAATGAAGCAGGCGGCGCAGGCACGTGACGTCAGTCACACTGTGCTCGTTCTCCTGCCCGGCCTGAAGTATTCACTGCCCGCCTGCCGCATGTAATGAGGTACAGAGGGGGCAAGAATTATAGTAAGAATAAGTGTATAGTATAATCAAATTTAAAAACTATACATGAGCGGTAATGAGGGGATGTGGATGGCACTGTTATGGGATGAGGGGGATGTGGATGACACTGGTATGGGATGAGGGGGATGTGTATGGCACTGTTATGGGATGGGGATGTGGATGGCACTGTTATAGGATGGGGGATCTGTGGATGCCATCCACAGCCCCCATCCCATAAGTGCCATCCACATCCCCCTTCCCATAACAGTGTCATCCACATCCCCTCATCCCATAAGTGCCATCCACATCCCCCATCCCATAACAGTGTCATCCACATCCCCTCATCCCATAAGTGCCATCCACATCCCCCTTCCCATAACAGTGTCATCCACATCCCCTCATCCCATAAGTGCCATCCACAGCCCCCATCCCATAACAGTGTCATCCACAGATCCCCCATAACAGTGCGTCATCCACAGATCCTCCCATAACAGTGCGTCATCCACAGATCCCCCATAACAGTGCGTCATCCACAGATCCCCCATAACAGTGCGTCATCCACAGATCCCCCATAACAGTGCGTCATCCACAGATCCCCCATAACAGTGCGTCATCCACAGATCCCCCATAACAGTGCGTCATCCACAGATCCCCCATAACAGTGCGTCATCCACAGATCCCCCCATAACAGTGCGTCATCCACAGATCCCCCCATAACAGTGCGTCATCCACAGATCCCCCCATAACAGTGCGTCATCCACAGATCCCCCATAACAGTGACATCCATTTCCACCTCGGCTTATACTAGAGTCACTACTTTTCCCAGGTTTTTTTGGGTAAAATTAGGGGGGTCGGCTTATACTCGGGTCGGCTTATACTCGAGTATATACGGTAAGTGACTTCAGATTCAGGGACTTCAGTGGGGGACTGAAATTCGTCAGTTCTTGTTACTACATTATATTGTATTTTTTTGTTTTTGTGGTGTAATCCCCATTAGTATGTCTTGCACAATTGACAATGCCGTCCAGTGCACATCTTGCATGATGTATGCAGTCCTGGAACAGCCGTTTGAGGGTGCATATCTTTGTTCAAAATGTGAGCAAATTACCCGTTTGGAATCGCACATCGAGTCTCTAAACGGGCATATTGCAACACTGAGAGCCACTGACAATTTGCAAAAGAGTTTGCTGCTCACCGAGCAAGCAGTCTTTGGAGTAGTTCAGGGGAAGGGTGACAGTAGGGAGGCTGAGGAAAGTGAGGTAGCTAGCTGGGTGACAGTAAGAAAGGGGGGTAGAGGGAAGAGTGCCAGGGAGGCTAGCCCTGATCTGACACACCCCAACAAGTTTGCACTTTTGGCAGATGAGGCGGATGGCAGCTCAGGGACAGCACTGCTGCAGCCAGACACTTCCTCTGCTGGTCAGGGGAATGTCAGCTCCAGTAAGCAGGGGACCAGGAGAGCAGGGCAGGCCAGACAGGTGCTGGTAGTGGGAGACTCAATTATTAGGGGAACAGATAGAGCGATCTGTCACAAAGATCGTGATCGCCGAACAGTGTGCTGTCTTCCTGGCGCTAGAGTTCGACACATCGCAGATCGGGTTGACAGATTACTGGGAGGGGCTGGAGAAGATCCAGCGGTCATGGTCCATATCGGAACCAATGACAAAGTTAGAGGTAGGTGGAGAGTCCTTAAGAATGATTTCAGGGATTTAGGTGAAAAGCTTAGGGCAAGGACCTCAAAGGTAGTATTTTCCGAAATACTGCCTGTACCACGGGCCACACAAGAAAGGCAGAGGGAGATTAGAGAGGTTAACAAGTGGCTCAAGAACTGGTGTAGGAAGCAGGGTTTTGGGTTCATGGAGAACTGGGCCGACTTTGCTATCAGCTACAGGCTCTATCGTAGGGACTGGCTGCACCTCAATGGGGAAGGGGCAGCCGTGTTGGGGAGAAAGATGGCTAGAAGGTTGGAGGAGTGTTTAAACTAGGGACTGGGGGAGGAAATTACATTATAGGAGGGGAAGATAGTGCAGATAGAGACCGGGGGCAAGGTAGTGGGACTGGGGGAGGAATGGAAGGAGGGACTAGAAAAGTTCAGAAGGAAAGGTGTAGGGCAAAAAATATGCATAAACCTCTTAAATGTATGTATACTAATGCCAGAAGCCTGACTAATAAAACTGGGGAACTGGAATTAGTGATGTGTGAGGAGGATTATGACATAGTGGGAATAACTGAGACATGGCTGGACGATAGCTATGACTGGGCTGTTAATGTACAAGGTTACAATCTGTTCAGAAAGGATCGTCAAAACCGGAGAGGGGGAGGGGTCTGCCTTTACATAAAGTCCTTCAAACGAGAGTTTCTAAAGGGAGGAACAAGAATACCGGGCTTCAAAAAAGCAAAATTTAGCCAACTAAGAGAGGCCATAGGCCCAATTAACTGGGACAAAGTCCTCAAAAATAAAAATACAACCACAAAATGGGAGATTTTTAAAAGCATCGTAACATCTAATTGTGATCGATGCATACCTTATAGAAATAAAAGGCTAAGAAATAAGAAGAAACCAATGTGGATAAATAGAACCGTAAAAAAAGCAATAAATGACAAAAAGAAAGCATATAAATCACTAAAACAGGAGGGGAGCCAGGAAGCTCTGATAAACTATAAGGAAAAAAATAGAATATGTAAAAAAACTAATAACTGCCAAACTAGAGACCGAGAGATTAATTGCCAAAGAGAGCAAAACTAACCCTAAAATGTTTTTCAATTATATAAATGGTAAAAAATATAAATCTGAAGGAGTCGGCCCTCTACATAGCAATGAGGGGGGAGTTGCAGAAAGCGACGAGGATAAAGCTAAGCTATTAAATATTTTCTTCTCCACTGTTTTCACTGAGTAAAATAAACTGTCAGATGAAATGCAAAATGTAAAAGTAAATTCCCCTTTAAAAGGGCCCTGTCTGACCCAGGAAGAAGTACAGTACAGCAGCGACTTAAAAAGATTAAAATAGACAAATCGCCAGGACCGGATGGCATACATCCCCATATCCTAAGGGAATTAAGTGAAGTCCTAGCCAGACCCTTATTTTTGATATTCACGGACTCCATACTGACAGTGAATGTTCCACCAGACTGGCGTATAACAAATGTGGTGCCAATATTCAAAAAGGGTCCAAAAACAGAGCCTGGAAATTATAGGCCGGTAAGTTTAACATCTGTTGTGGGTAAACTGTTTGAAGGTTTTGTAAGAGATGCTATCTTGGAGTATCTCAATGAAAATAAGCAAATTACACCATATCAGCATGGCTTCATGAGGGATCGGTCATGTCAAACTAATTTAATCAGTTTCTATGAGGAGGTAAGTTCTGGACTCGACCGGGGTGAATCAGTGGATGTCATATATCTGGACTTCTCCAAAGCATTTGACACTGTACCTCATAAAAGGTTAGTACATAAAATGAGAACACTTGGACTAGGAGAAAATATCTGTATGTGGGTAAGTAACTGGCTCAGTAATAGAAAACAGAGTGGTTATTAACGGTACACACTCAGATTGGGTCACTGTCACTAGTGGGGTACCTCAGGGGTCAGTGCACAGTAAAATATCAATTTTTGCAGATGACACTAAACTGTGTAAAGTAATTAACACTGAAGAGGACAGTTTTCTGCTACAGAGGGATCTGGATAGATTGGGGGCTTGGGCAGAGAAATGGCAGATGAGGTTTAACACTGACAAATGTTATGCACATGGGAAGGAATAATGCAAGTCACCCGTACATACTAAATGGTAAAACACTCAGTAACACTGACATGGAAAAGGATCTAGGAATTTTAATAAATAACAAACTAAGCTGTAAAAAACAGTGTCAGGCAGCTGCTGCTAAGGCCAATAAGATAATGGTTTGCATCAAAAGGGGCATAGATGCCCGTGATGAAAATATAGTCTTACCACTTTATAAATCACTAGTCAGACCACACATGGAGTACTGTGTACAGTTCTGGGCTCCTGTGAACAAGGCAGACATAGCAGAGCTAGAGAGGGTTCAGAGGAGGGCAACTAAAGTAATAACTGGAATGGGGCAACTACAGTTATCAAAATTTGGGTTATTCACTTTAGAAAAAAGACGACTGAGGGGAGATCTAATAACTATGTATAAATATATCAGGGGTCAGTACAGAGATCTCTCCCATCATCTATTTATCCCCAGGACTGTGAATGAATGAATCCTCAGTTGTCTCCAGGACAGAAGACATTGTATATTCTCCTGCCTGTGATGATGGGGAGGAATATGCTGTGGTGTTTCTATTGTCCCATTGTGTGTGATTGGCTGCTGTATCCCCTGTGTCTCAGTCTTCCTTCTGGTCCCCTAGGGGAGTGTCCACCAGGTGGGAGACCTGGATAAATACCGGGCAGGTAGCCCTCAATAAAGTTAGAATTCCTGTTTAACCATCAATACGGAGCCTTGTCTCGTACTTGGGGCGAATTGCTACGTCAGAACGTTCTCTTGCCTGTTCCAGGAGAGAAGGACTTCGTATGGTTCCAGTTCGGTGGATTTGAGTGGTTGTGGGTTGCTGTGCTCTTCTCCAGGGGAATCGCCCGAATGGTATTAACCCTCGCTATACCGGGTTATACAGTAACATATATATATATATATACATACATACACACACAAATAAATATATATATATTTACATATAAATGAGCTATATTATATGTATATACATACACACAAAACATATAAATAGTATACCGTAATTTTCGCCTACAAGATTTACTTTTTTCCCTCCCAAAGTGGGGGGAAAATGTCAGGAGCAGAGGTTTCGTCTGAAGCAGGATAGGCAGTTATTTTGTTTTTTTAATGTCGTGCTCTGAGCATGGTGGGTCTGATCTGACGTCTGCTTGGGGGGGGGGGTTACTTCAAATGAGGCTCTGATTTGAGGTTTGCTTAGGGGGTCATTCACAATGGGGCTCTGATCTGAGGTCTGCTTGGGGGACTGCTTGGGGCTTTGAGCTGAATTTTTTTTCTTGTTTTCCTCCTCTAAAACCTAGTTGCGAAAAATATGGCATATCAGGGGTACTCAAGTACTTTTTATAAAGGTCCACATACCCGGGTTTGCCGCTGGGTTAAGATTTGAGCCGCAAAAAAAGTTTTAAAAAAATTTAAGAGTACTAGTTGCCACAGTGGCAACTAGTACTTCTAAAAATGCCATTACCTTTAATCCCACCCAATCACCTTCAGGACCCCAACACATGTACCCTTCATGCAAACTCACGATAGTGATGCCCCGATAGTGCATCCTGTGAAAATATATGCCCCAATAGTGCCTCCTTGCACCTCACTTCACAGTATCATGCCACTTAAGTACCACCCCTTAAAGTATGATGCCCCATTTAGTGCCTCTTCTCATAATAGGATGCCCTCTTGGTACCTCTCCTCACAGTATCAAGCTCCCCCTGGTGCCTCCTCTTACAATATGATAACCCCGTAGTATCTCCCCAACAGTATTATGCTGCCAGTTATAGTACCTCTATCTCACATGGCTGATATATATATATATTATTTTTATTTTTTTTCCCCTTCAGATGCTGTGATCAAATGTGACCACGGCATTAGAGCAGTCCGGAAGCGGAAGCCATGTGCTTCTGCTCCAGTAACAGCATTCCCTGGCTGAGATCGGGGAACCTGTTACATTGCTCTAATAGCCCGAAGCCTCAAGCAGGCTTCGAAGTCTATTAGAGGAATATACCAATACAGGCCAGGCAGCACTGTGTAGTTATATTGAAAATTAACTGTTCATAAAAAATATATATATATAAAAGTTAAAATGTACCCCCTTTCCTTAAAATAAAAATGCTTATCCAATAAATAAATAAAAATCATGGCTATTGCCACGTGCGAAAATGCCTAAAACAATAATGGCATACAGCAAATGGTGCAACGAGAAAATAAATAAAAACAGCCAAGTCGCATTTTTGGTCAGTTCAACTCACCAATAATTTACAAAAAAAATGATCAAAAAGTCAGACACACGCTTCACATTGGTATCACTGAAAAGTACAGATTGCCCCGCAAAAAAATTAGCCCTCACAGAGCACTACAAAAAAGTTATAGGGGTCAGAATATGGTGCTACAAAAAATGTTTTTTTTCAAGGGTTTTAATTTTTTTTTCAGTATTAAAACACAAGAAAAATTATACAATTGTGGTATCGTTGTAACTGTACTGACCTGGAGAATGAGTGTAACAGGTAATTTTTACTGCATAGTGAATGGTGTAAAAAAAAAAAGTTCCTCAGAATTGCATTTTTTCCCAATCCCACCCCATTTGGAATTTTTTTTCTGCTTCCCACTACATTGTATGCATTCGTAAATGGCACCATTAGAAAGTACAACTTGTCCTGCAAAAAATAAGTCCTCATAAGGCAATGTGAACGCAAAAATATAAAAGTTAGAACTACGGGAGGGCGGGGAGTGAAAAACAAAAAAGCAAAAATGGAAAATCGCAAGTTCGTCTTAAGTGGAAGTCCAGATACATTGCTGTGTAATGGCAGGGCCGGTTTTCGACGAAATGTGGCCCTGGGCAAAATCAAAAGTGGGGCCCCAAATCTTGTAATAATATAGTAACACCACAGTTACATTCTGTCGATTCTAGCCCTCCCTCACAGATTTACACCCCATAAAGCTCCTCAGACAGATCTGAACCCTCATGGACCCAGAATATGCCACATGCCCCCTCTCCTCACAGCAATGAGTTCCCTTCACTCACAGTATCTGAGTGTTAAAAACCAGAAGAGTGGGATTCCTCCTTAGGCGCGCGATCTCCCAGCGGAGATTGGGGAAAGCACCCTGTTCTATAAATAAGCCACAGCCTGTACTAGGCTTCCAGGCTCATTGCTAGGCTTCCAGGCTCGGTATATCCCGTTCAGGCCACTAGATGGCAGCACTGAACTGTGATATATTCTTTTTTATACAGACTAATGGAGCAATTGGGGAACTTAGCAAAAAGTAAAAAATGATGGGCATTGCCACATGCGAAAACACCCATACTATTAAAATATTAAAGAAAGTTAGCCAATATGGCTATTGGCATAACAGAAAAAAATGTAAAAGGCCGATTTGCATTTTTTAATCACTTTATCTCCCAAGAAAATTAAATAAAAAGTGATCAACTCATACACAACCCAAAATGGTATTGTTAAAAGAGACAGATAGTTCCGCAAAAAATTAGCCCCCACACATCTCCATAGGCATAACTATAAAAAGTTATGAGGGTCAGAATTTGACAATGAAAAATAAAAATTTTTTTTTTACGAAGTAAGTCCTGATGGGGCTTAGCTTGCTGCAGTGAGCGGGCCTATAGATATCCAGAGCGGAGTTGCTGTTAGGGTTGCCACCTTTCCCAACAAAAAAACACTGGTTACATAAGTTAACCACATCAGCCCCCCTAGCTTAAACACCCTTAATGACCAGACCACTTTTTACAATTCTGCACTACACTACTTTCACCGTTTATTGCTCCGTCATACAACTTACCAAATGAATTTTACCTCCTTTTCTTCTCACTAATAGAGCTTTCATTTGGTGGTATTTTATTGTTGCTCACATTTTTACTTTTTTTGCTATTAATAAAAATGTAACGACATTTTTGCAAAAAAAATGACATTTTTCGCTTTCTGTTGTAAATTTTTTTTTTTTAAAACTACATTTCTCTATAAATTTTTCTCTAAATTTATTGTTCTACATGTCTTTGATTTAAAAAATGCAATAAGTGTATATTTATTGGTTTGGGAAAAAGTTATAGCGTTTACAAACTATGGTGCAAAAAAGTGAATTTCCGCATTTTAAAGCAGCTCTGACTTTCTGAGCACCTGTCATGTTTCTTCAGGTGCTAGAATGTCAGGATAGTATAAATACCCCCCAAATAACACCATTTTAGAAATAAGACACCCCAAAGTATTCGTGGAGGGGCATGGTGAGTTGATGTATCATTTCATTTTTTTTCATAAGTGGGCGGGAAATGACACTTTCTGAGGAAAAGAATAAAAAATAAAGTTTCCATTTCTGCTAACTTATCACAAAAAAAAAAAAAAAATCTCCCACGGACTCACTATGCCCCTCAGTGAATACCTTGGGGTGTCTACTTTCCGAAATGGGGTATTTGTGGGGTGTGTTTACTGTTATGGCATTTTGGGCGGGGCTAAATTGTGAGCAGCCCTTTAAAGCCTAAAGGTACTCGTTGGACTTTACACCCCTTTACGCACCTAGGCTGCAAAAAAGTGGCACACATGTGGAATCGCTGTACTTTGGGGTGTATTTTTACATATACTGTACCCATGCTGGGTGAGAGAAATATCTCTGTAAACTGACAACTTTGTATAAAATAATTTAAAAAGTTGTCAATTTACAGAGATATTTCTCTCACCCAGCATGGTTATATGTAAAAATACACCCCAAAACACATTGCCCTACTTCTCCTGAGTACGGCCATACCACATGAGTGACACTTTTTTGCAGCCAAGATGCACAAAGGTACCCAAATTCCAATGAGTACCTTTAGGATTTCACAGGGCAATTTTACGCATTTGGATTCCAGACTTCTTCTCACACTTTAGAGACCCCTAAAATGCCAGGGCAGTATAAATACCCCACAAGTGACCCCATTTTAGAAAGTAGACACCCCAAGGTATTCCATGAGGGGTATGGTGAGTTCATGTAAAATTTTATTTTTTGTCACAAGTTAGTGGAATATGAGACTTTGTAAGAAAAAAAAAAATTATATCAATTTCCGCTAACTTGTGCCAAAAAAAAAAAAAATTTCTGTGAACTCGCCATGCCCCTCACAGAATACCTTGGGGTGTCTTCTTTCCAAAATGGGGTCACAACGAATACCTTTAGGCTTAACAGGGCTGCTGACAATTTAGCCCCGCCCAAAATGCCAGAACAGTAAACACACCCCACAAATGACCCCATTTCGGAAAGTAGACACCCCAAGGTATTCGCTGAGGGGTATATTCAGTCCATGAAAAATTGAACTTTTTGTCACAAGTTAGCGGAAAGGGAGACTTTGTGAGAAAAAAAATAAAAATCAATTTCCGCTAACTTGTGCCAAAAAAAAATCTTCTATGAACTCGCAATGCCCCTCACGGAATACCTTGGGGTGTCTTCTTTCCAAAATGGGGTCACATGTGGGGTATTTATACTGCCCTGGCATTTTAGGGGCCCTAAAGCGTGAGAATCCAAATGCGTAAAAATGCCCTGTGAAATCCTAAAGGTACTCATTGGAATTTGGGCCCCTTTGAGCATCTTGGCTGCAAAAAAGTAGCACACATGTGGTATTGCTGTACTCAGGAGAAGTAGGGCAATGTGTTTTGGGGTGTATTTTTATATATACCCATGCTGGGTGTGAGAAATATCTCTGTAAATGACAACTTTTTAAAAATTTTTATACAAAGTTGTCAATTTACTGAGATATTTCTCTCATCCAGCATGGGTATATGTAAAAATACACCCCAAAACACATTGCCCTACTTCTCCTGAGTACAGCGATACCACATGTGTGCCACTTTTTTGCAGCCAAGATGCGCAAAGGGGCCCAAATTCCAATGAGTACCTTTTAGGAGGGAATTTTTACGCATTTGGATTCCAGACTTCTTCTCACGCTTTAGGGCCACTAAAATGCCAGGGCAGTATAAATACCACACATGACCCCATTTTGGAAAGAAGACACCCCAAGGTATTCCGTGAGGGGCATGGTGAGTTCATAGAAGATTTTTTTGGCACAAGTTAGCGGAAATTGATATATTTTTTTTCCTCACAAAGTCTCCCTTTCCGCTAACTTGTGACAAAAAGTTCAATTTTTCATGGACTGAATATGCCCCTCAGCGAATACCTTGGGGTGTCTACTTTCCGAAATGGGGTCATTTGTGGGGTGTGTTTACTGTTCTGGCATTTTGGGCGGGGCTAAATTGTCAGCAGCCCTGTTAAGCCTAAAGGTACTCGTTGGACTTTCGGCCCCTTTGCGCACCTAGGCTGCAAAAAAGTGTCACACATGTGGTATCGCCGTACTAAGGAGAAGTAGGGCAATGTGTTTTGGGGTGTATTTTTATACCCATGCCGGGTAAGAGAAATATCTCTATAAATTGACAACTTTGTATAAAAAAAATTAAAAAGTTGTCGTTTACAGCGATATTTCTCACACAAAGTATGGGTATATATAAAAATACACCCCAAAACACATTGCAGTATTTCTCCTGAGTACGGCGATACCACATGAGTGGCACAGATTTCTTCATTCGCATCGATCAATGTGGATGAAAAAATCTCTGCCAAAATCAGTGACTGCGGTGGGCTGGGCGCTAACTACCTAACAAGTAGCTAACTAACTGGCGGTGATAAGGGACCCTTAGGCCCCATTCACACGTCCACAATTCTGTTTGCGGTACGGAATGACAGACCCATTAATTTCTATGGGGACAGACTTTGTCCTGCTCCTAACCGGAATTGCGATTGGTCAGTATCCTGATTGCAGGATCTTCAGGTGGCATTTTATTTAAAAGGGCAACTCCCTTGTGATGCACACAATACAAGATCTTAAAGCGGCATTCCATTTAAAGGGGCAACTCCATTATAATGCATACATCATTGTAGATCTAACTTTTCATATTAAGGAGGTTTTTTGTATCTAAATATGCATATATCGCACCTCGATCCATCTTGAATACAAGTCTCTCACCAAGAGTGCAATATAATGCATAGAAATATATGTATATATAAAGAAATAAAAATATATAAAAAGAGAAGAGTCTTGAATATGTGAATCATGAAGTGTAAAAGTGTAAATCACAAAGTGAAGGAAAATCACGAAGTGAAGGAAGGAAGGGAATGGGGACCCCCCTCAGAGGGAGCATTGAGGTGTTTATATGCAACCAGACAAACTATGCTGCATCGGAAGGGGGAACCCAGCCCGTGCTCATAAGAAACCAAATACTTCCAACTCTGCATTTGAACCTTTAGGTAAAAGGGACTCAAATTCAAAAATCCGTTGTGACTCTAATCTGGACATGGTAGCAATATGATCACCTCCATACCATGCTTTCTTGACTCTCTCTAGGGCACAGAAAGTCAGTCCTGAGGGGTCTTGTTTGTGGAATTCTTTGTAGTGGCGGGATAGGGAACGTAACTCCTAGCTAGGCCTGCACAATATATCGCAAAAGCAATCGCAATTAATTGCCATATCGCAATTTGCTGACCCAAAAATGCTGCAATTATATTATTGTATTTTTCGCTTTATAAGACACTTTTTCCCCCAAAAAGTGGGGGGGGGGGGTGGCAGTGCGTCTTATAAAGCGATGGTTGACTTTCTACATGACACTGACACTGTATCTCCGGCCGCTATGCTGCACAGTGCGGTCAGCAATACATCATTTACAGTGCGGGGACGGAGGAGGGGCTGGAGGCAAGTCGTTATTTTAATAAACACATGTTCTTATATCTATTTTATTTATCTGTTCTGTGCAGTGCTATTAAGAAAATGGCAAGTTTTGTATTTTGTACTTTTGCAGTAATGCAAATATGTATTTTATTTTGAAAAACACTGTGCATTTCAGTTCTTGAGTTCAGCATAACTACATTTCACATTATCAGTCATCTGTGTGTGCTTTTACCTTGAAAATCCAAGCAGATAGACCTCTAGCACAATTCCCTTAAAATATCGCATCGCATATCGTTATCGCAATTTTTAGGGCCCTAATCGCAATCGCACAAAATTCCCATATCGAGCAGCCCTACTCATATCCCTTTTTTATATTGCTCACGTGTTCAGATATTCTTTTTTTGGGAGTACGTTTTGTACGTCCAATGTATTGTTTGGGACAATTGCATTGTAGCAGGTAGATTACATCTGTTGAATTACAGGACAGATGGTCCCCAATATCCATGCAGAACTTGTTAGATGTAGACTGTATTTTAATGGTTTTTTAAGGGAATTTAGTGATTTTGCAATTTATGCATGAACCGCATCTGTAGCAGCTTTTTAATTCTGGACAGAAATTGTTTGGTTTCATTTTCGTCTTAGTACATGTTGGTGCAATTTGTCCTAGAGTGGGCACTCTCGTGTAGATTATTTTTGGGACTACATTCAACGAGGGTCCTATTATTTTATCCGCCAAGTGATAGTGCCAATGATGTTTTATAATCCTTTCAACCTTTTTGTAATGACTGTTGAAAGGTAATATTAAACTAAGTGATTATTCATTTGTTTTTTCTCTATCTTTTAGTCTTGACTGAAAGAATGATTTACAGTCCATCCCTGCGACCCTCTTAAATGACCTAGCCACAACCTCAGGTGGGTACTGTTTGGCCAAAAAATGGTTCTTCAACACATTTGCTTCTTCTATAAATTGTTCATCGCATATGTCTATATAACATAGATCTTTGCCGTTTCTGATAAGATAAAAAACCTTTATGGAGGATGGGCACCATCTGATCTATCACCTGTCACAGGTATATGAGAAAACCAAAACCACATATATCAGTAAGTAGAACACTCCTGTTTTTGCTACAATGACATATATTTGCACTGGAAGGATTCAGAGTATTGTGCAAAAGGACTTAAACTCTGTAATATCCTGATTACTAAAAATAATAGCGCTGGTGGCAACTGTGCTTTTTTCAATCTACCACAGCGACTTACTCTGCCTCACAAACCATAGATAAAAAACCTTATTGCAGCAATCTATAGTATTGAACCTGATTCTATTTTCTCCCTGACCAGCTGGAATCATTTGATGCTGGGATTCGATCAACTAGCAGGATTTGATGTTGCTGTTAGTTTGTCATATTTATTGCATCTAGCACACTTATTTATATTTGCTTCATTGTATCCAGCATATTCTCATTATAATTTAGAAGTGATTCAAAGATTTGCTCAACAGAATTGGGACTACTTGTATGCGGTGTGGAAACCACACATACAGCTTAATACATATAGCTAGATATACATAGCTCAACCATCACGAACCAACTGTCTTCTGTGGGTACTGCAACCTGCATACTTGGCCCAATACTGATATTGTGTTTTAATTTTAAGTTTCATTTTATTTTAATTATATGTATTCTAATAAATGTTTTCAATGCAGTTGCATATGATAGAGTGCCCGTATTCATTTTAACGCAGGCACCACGAATCTTAGAGTACCACCAGAGAGCCACCTGTACATTACTTATTCAGAGTTGAAAAGTAGCACGTCTGCTGGGATATTTTCTTCAATCGACTTCTGGGGACTGCTCCTCCCGCGCATCATGTACCGTGGTTGTGTGCCGACTGCATTTCTTTTCTCCCTGGCTGTGACGCTGTCCAAACACAGCTGACAGCTTCACAGCCATGAAGACATGGAGACAAAAAACAAACAAAAAAACAACCCTGTCAGGTAGAAACCAATTTTCCTCACTTTAGGGGAAAAAAACCTCCTTCTTGACACCAATTAGGCAGTCAGAATAACTCCCTGGATCTACGACCCTTCTCTGGTAACTATAACTCAAACTCTTTTAGTGATATCACCATGATAACCTCTTCAGTCAGAAATTTCAAAAGGGTCCCTGTTCATACTAGGGGTGGGACGATATGGCGATATAGACGATATGCGATATGAATTTGTGCCACGATATCGATTTTGTCTATATCGCCATATCGCGGTAGAACATGGTATGCGCCGCTCTCGGCACATACCATGTTCTCCTGAGCCGGCACAGTGGAGAAGGAGGGAGTCCCTCCCTCCCCACTGAGAGCCGCCAATGAGAGAGGAGAAGGGGAGGGACTGTAGCCACTGCTACCAATGAGAGCGGAGGAGGGGAGGGACTGTGGCCTGTGGCAGAACGTCACAGGCAGGGAGAAGGAACGCCCAGGGAGAGAAGCTGATGTCTCCTCCCTGGTGTTCCCACCATGTGACGGGGGCCAGAGCGGGCGAACGGAGCCCCGCACATACATAATAGTAAGTGCCCCTATGTGCCCCCTAATTAAAGGTCGTATATGCCTGCATGTGCCGGCCATATATCATACCAGCTTCTATGACTGCCTGCTGCGATCCGCCGCAATTAACCCCTCAGAACCTGAGGGGTTAATTGCGATGAATCGCAGAGTGCAGTCACAGAGGCCCAGTATGGTATATGGCCGGCACATGCAGGCTATGTTTCTATTCACTTATTGGTGGCACAGTGCCCCCCATCATTGGTGGCAGTGGCAGTTGTGATCGGAGCCCCAGCAGTGTAATCCTGGGGCTCCGATCGGTTACCATGGCAGCCAGGACACTACTGATGTCCTGGCTGCTATGGTCAGCTCCCTGCTGCTGTGTGCACAGGGCAGCAGGGTCAGTTTCAAGTCCTATTTACCCTGACAGAGATCTATCAGGGTGAATAGGACAAGAGTCCTAGCCCCTAAAGGAGGCTAAATAGTTATTAAATAAAAAGTTGAAGGAAAAAAAAAAAAAAAAAGTTTAACAACCCCCCCTCCAATATAGAAAATTTATATCGCAATATATATCGCATATCGCACATGCTTCATATTATATCGCAATATAAATTTTAGGCCATATCGCCCACCCCTAGTTCATACCATAAAAAATTATCTTCTATGTTTGTGTGGAAACCTTCTTTCCTCTAGATACAGAGGATGTTCCCTCATCACAGTCTTAGTACTGGGAATAAATAGATGATGGGAAAGATCTCTGTACTGACCCTTGATATATTTATAAATAGTTATTAGATCTCCCTTAAGCAATCTTTTTTTCTAAAGGAAATAACCCTAATTTTTATAATCTTTCTGGGCACTATAGTCCGCCCATTCCAGTTATTACTTTAGTTGCCCTTCTCTGAACGCTCTCCAGCTCTGCCATGTCTGCCTTGTTCACAGGAGCCCAGAATTGTACACTGTACTCCATGTGTGGTCTGACTAGTGATTTGTAAAGTGGCAGGACTATGTTCTCATCATGTGCATCTATGCCCCTTTTAATGCAACTTATTATCTTATTGCCTTGGCAGCAGTTGCTGGACACTGGACTCTACAGTTTAGTTTGCTGTCCATCAGAATTCCTAAATCCTTTTCCTTGTTACCCAGTGTTTTACCATTTAGTATGTATGTACGGGTGACTTGCATTATTCCTTCCCATGTGCATAACCTTACATTTGTTAGTGTTCAACCTCATCTGCCACTTCTCTGCCCAAGTCTCCAATCTATCCAGATGTCTCTGTAGCAGTATACTGTCCTCTTCCTTGTTAGGGTACTTTCACACTTGCATTGTGAAGACCCAGCAGGCAGTTCCGTCGCCGGAACTGCCTGCCAGATCCGGAAATTAGTGTGCAAATGGAAAGCAAATGCGGATCCGTCTAAAAAATGCATTGAAACACCGGATCCGTCTCTCCGGAGTCATCCGGAAAAACGGATCTGGTATTTTTTTTTTCATTTTTAAAGGTCTGCGCATACGCAGACCGGAAAACCGGATTCGTTTTGCCGTAACACTTGGTGCTGGATCCGGCGTTAATGCATTTCAATGGAAAAATAGTGTTCCAGAATTTTGGACTGAGAATATACCGCAGAATGCTGCGGTATTTTCTCTGGCCAAATAACGTAAGAGTGAATGAACTGAAGACATCCTGATGCATACTGAACGGATTGCTCTCCATTCAGAATGCATTAGGATAAAACTGATCAGTTTTTTTCCGGTATTAAGCCCCTAGGACAGAACTCAAAACCGGAAAACTTTAACGCAAGTGTAAAAGTACCCTTAATACTTCAAATAGTTTAGTGTCATCTACAAAAATTAATGTTTTCTTTTGAAAGCCTTCTACAATATCATTAATAAATATATTGGAGAATAGGGCCAAAAACTGACCTCTGTGGTACCCCACTAATGACTGAGTGTGTACCATTAATAACCACCATCTGTTTTCTATCACTGAGCCAGTTACTTACCCACATACCCAAATTTTCTCTCAGTCTAAGCATTCTCATTTTAAATACTAACCTTTTATGTGGCACAGTATCAAATGCTTTGGAGAAGTAAAGATATACGACATCCATTGACTTCAGTCGCCAGAATGCTGGATCCGGCATTAATTTACATTGACTTGCATTAGTGCCGGATCCGGCATTGCAAAACAACTAAAGGACTGATCCGCATGCGCAGACCGGGAAAACTGAAAAAGACTGCAAGACGGATCCGTCCATCCGCATGACAAGCGGAGAGACGGATCCGTTCTTGCAATGCATTTGTAGACAAATCCGCACACAAATGCTGTCAGTTGTCACACTGAACTGCGGATCCGGCTGGCAGCTCCGATAATGGAACTGCCTGCCGGATCACACTAATGCTAGTGTTAAAGTACCCTTATTTGCTTATTTTCATTGAGGTACTCCAAGATAGACATTTCTTAGAAAACTTTCAGTTTACCCATGACAGATATTAAACTTACCCGCTGTAAGATGGCAGCAGGTAAATAGTACATGGTGAGGGGCTTCGTTCCTAGCCCTGGATCAATTTACTCTGCAGCCACTTGATTAATGCAGCTAGGCTGAGGCTTACTAAAAGCCCCAGGCTGCATTCTGTGAGGGAGAGCCAAACTGGGTGGTTGCTAAGCATGTGAGCAGATGGTACAGGTTGCTGTTACTCTGTTGTATTTGGGACTGTCAGGTACGTTACTGTCTAGTTAGTGCTTAGATGAGCAGGATTTTCTTTATGCTACGTTTTCTTTTTGAACCTTGCATCCTGTACATGTGCTTCCTGTTTATGCTGACAATAAATGCGGGAAAGTCTGTCTGGGTCTCTATAGCATTGGACTTGCTCAAACTAGTAAGCTAAATAGAAAAGTTCACACCGCCTATACTTTCCAGACTCTGTTTTTGACCCCTTTTTCAATATTGGCACCACATTTGCTAAGCACCAATCCTGTGGAACACAGAAAAAAAGGGTCTGTCTATTACATTACTTAATTCTCTTAAGATATGGGGGTATATGCCATATGGTCCCGGCGGATTAGTCCATTTTAATCTTTTTAAGATGCCACTGCACTTCTTCCTGGGCCAGACAGGCCACTTTTAATGGGCAATTTACTTTTACATTCTGCATTTCATATGACAGTTTATTTTTCTCACTCAATACAGTAGAGAAAAAAATATTTCATAGCTTTGCAGTAGTGTACCACCTATAGTATTCGTCAAACTCATTTTGCTAGGTGCCAAGCCCCTTTTATTGACCCCCATCCCCGTCCCATCATCCCCTCCTCCCTCGCCTGACCCCCACCCCGTCCCATCCACCCCCTCTCCCTCGCCCCCTACCTTAGCTGATGGAATGATTGATAGGATAATTCAATCCTTCCCCCACCAGTCCTAAGGTATAAGGGGGCTCCCCATTATTGTGGTTACGTGGTTCAGGTGTTATGGGAACATGATTGGCGTGACATGGTGAAAAAAGATTCTAACCTTTAAAGGGAACCTGTCACCGGGATTTTGGGTATAGAGCTGAGAACATGGGCTGCTAGATGGCCGCTAGCACATCCACAATATCCAGTCCCCATAGCTCTGTGTGCTTTTATTGTGTAAAAAACTATTTGATACATATGCAAATGTCCTGTCCTGGAGATGAGTCAGGGACAGGACTCGTCTCAGGTTCATTTGCATATGTATCAAATCGTTTTTTTTACACAATAAAAGCACACAGAGCTATGGGGACTGGATATTGTGGATGTGCTAGCGGCCCTCTAGCAACCCATGTCCTCAGCTCTGTACACAAAATCCCGGTGACAGGTTCCCTTTAAGCCTATCTTACAAACCTTTAGATCAACGTAATGCATTGCATGGGGGCAGAACGCTGTTAAGCTCTATAACAAACAGGAAATAGGTGAAACCATAAATTATTACGATTTCACAAGCCTCTACCCCTTCGTTAACAAAACAAAACCCTTCGGACACCCCAAAATCATTTATGATGACTTTGGTTATATAAAACATTACTTTGGTATTTTCAAAGCCACAGTCTATCCACCAAGAGATCTGTTTTTCCCTGTTCTTCCTATGAAAATTAACAAAAAATGTATGTTTACTCTGTGTTATACATGTGCTGTAAATTCACAGACTGACTCTTGCATGCACAGCGATGAGGAGAGATCTCTGACAGGTACATGGTGTAGTATAGAGCTAGAGGTAGCCATGGAAAAGAGGTACAGGATTGCGCACATCTTTGAGGCAGTGGCGTACATACAGGGGTCGCCGTTGTGACCAGGCCCGGCACTCCAGGGGGCCCGGTTGCCTGTGGACCCCTGCAGTAGTGCAGCTCAGACTCAGGTGTGGGCCCGCGGCGGCGGCAGGTGACAGGGAGATGAACGCTTCCATTGTGCAAGCGTTCACCTTCATAGTGATCTGTATCGCCGTCCTCAGGACAGCGATACAGATGGCAGTGCTGTGGCTGGGCAGGGGAGGGAGGCGTCTCCCTTCCCTGTTCCTCTGATAGGCTGCTGGCCTTGTGCCTGCAGCCTATCAGAGCGGTGCAGGCGGCGTGATGACGTACATCGCGGGACAGAGGCCGGAAGAGGCCTGCATCGCATCGTTGCCAAGGAGGTAAGTATAAGTGGTTTTTATTGTTTTTTAAATACCGGACATGAGGGGAACAGGAGGCACTTCGTACTGGCAAAGGAGGGGGTTGAAGTGTTTGGCATTTCTTACTGGCAAATGGGGGGGGGTGTTTGGCACTTCTTACTGGCAAATGAGGGGGGGGGAGTGTTTGGCACTTCATACCGGCAAATGAGGGGGGGGGGGGTTGGCACTTCATACTGGCAAATGAGGGGGGTTGGCACTTACTGGCAAATGAGGGGGGTTGGCACTTCTTACTGGCAAATGAGGGGGGGTTTGGCACTTACTGGCAAATGAGGGGGGTTGGCACTTCTTACTGGCAAATGAGGGGGGGTTGGCACTTCCTGGCAAATGAGGAGGGGTTGGCACTTCCTGGCAAATAGGGGGGTGGCACTTTATTGGGGAGCACAGCGGCACAGTATTGGGGGTAGAAGGATGTTTTTTCCAGAAGATAGGAGGATGATGGAAAAGTAGTAAACTAAGATTTTTCTTTTGTCAAAATGCAGAGACGGAAAATGGTGACAAAATGGTGTCTGTTCTGAAAGAAGAAGGCGAGGACAGAGAATATCTACATCGAAGGAGACGTCACCACTGGATGTAAGAGGTACGGGCGCGATTTATGGGTGGGGCTGTGTGTGGGTGTGGATTGAGGGTGGGCGGGGATACAGGGGCCCCATAATCTCCTATTGCCTGGGGAATTGCCCCTCCCGAGACCGTAAGAGGGGGGCCCCATGGATCAGTTTTGCACCGGGGCCCCATGGATTGTGTGTATGCCACTGCTTTGAGGTCTTGCATTTTCCTAACACAATAGAGGATTTGTTTGCCCCATACATTAAGGTATATCTTAGGGATAAGCAAGAGGCTTTTGGTTACCCTAGCTGGTCTACCAATGACATCAAGAAAAAACAATACATTGACTCCTTTCTTGCAAAAACCATATTACGTACCGTTATTTTCCTTTTCATGAATCCTCCATGACGGCATACCATGAGAGATGACCCGCCTCCAACCAGGTAGGGACAGGAAGTATAAAAAAAAATAGAATTTTTCCCTTTCATCCTCCATGACATATATCAGATCAATACTATCCTAGGGAGGGGCAACAGCTTCTAAAACTCTTCTACCAAAGGCAAGGTCCTGTTTGGATCGTGCATCTACCCTATAATGTTTTATGAAAGTGTGAGGGCTGGACCATGTTGATGCCCTACAAATCTGTTCTAATGACACATTAGCTCTCTGAGCCCAAGAAGTAGAAACTGATCTTGTCGAGTGGGCATTAAGCCTTTTTGGTGGAGAAACTCCCATATTGTTGTAAGATTCCGATATTGCCAACTTAATCCATCTGGCTAAAGAGTCTTTTGTGGCTCTATAACCCTTAAACTTTCCTTGAAACTGTATGAACAGAGAATCTGACTTTCTGAAGTCTTTGGTGGCTTCTAAATAAATTAGAATGGCTCTACAAACATCAAGTTTATTAAATTTTTCTTCTCCTTCAGATTTTGGATCGGGACAAAAGGAAGGGACAACAATATCCTTCTGTCTGTAAAAATTGGAAACCACCTTGGATAAAAAGGTGGCATCCAACCTAAACACCATTTTGTCAGGAAACATCATGAGAAAAGGTTCCCCTATCTTAAGGGCCTGAATTTCACAAATTCTGCGAGCAGATATAATGGCTACTAAAAAAAGGACTTTTATAGTGACATTTCTTAACGAAACCTCAGACAATGGGTCAAAGGGAGCTACCGTTAAACCTGAAAGGACCAGATTTAGGTCCCAAGGGGGGACGGAAGGCCTCAAAAAAGGTTTTAGTCTATCTGCCCCTTTTAAAAATCTTATGATCCAAGGATGATCTGCGATCTTCATGTCAAAAACTGCACTCAAAGCAGAAACATGCACCCTTAAGGTATTAGGGCGCAGTGCTTTATCAAACCCTGCTTGTAGAAAACCTAATACTGTTTGTATGGAGAAAACCTGGCACGAGTTTTCCGATTGAGAACACCAGTCACTAAATTTGGCCCAGGCTCTAGAATAAATTTTTGATGTTACTACCTTCCTGCTAGCTTCCATGGTATTGATTATTTTATCTGAAAGGCCTTTAGCTTTTAAAGTTAACCTTTCAGATTCTAGGCAGCCAAGTATAGATTCTCTACACGAGGGTGACAGATTGGACCTTGGACTAGCAGGTTTTCTGTCCATGGAAGAATCCATGGACTCTCCAAGGACAGCAGTTTTAACAGAGGGAACCAAGATTTTTTGGGCCATAGTGGGGCTATCAATATCACATAGACTGGACTTCCGGTTCCGGCGCCAGCATGAGCGGGAGCAAGCTGTAAGAGCTCCGTAGCTGAAACTCCACGTTGTCTGCTCCCCTCGTTTATCCAGCCGCCCCTCTTTGTCGGCAGCTGGACACTACCTCCATCACACATTCTACCGGAGAATGGACCGGTTTGTGACCTCCATGGGGGGCAGAACCAAGAAGCAAGCAGCGAAAGCTGACCCAGCGCCCGCTGACACCAAGATGGCGGCGGAACAGATTGACCGCATGGACTCTCCAGCTACACAAATTGAGTCGCAGCCCCAGCCTGTAGAAGATCGGGTGCCTGATGTGGACTACAAATACCTTGCGTTGGAGGTGGCCTCACGTATCCTGCCTGATCTTCAGGAGGCCCTCTCGACTACCGTGGGACACTCCCTGGCGGCGCTGCAGGCGGAGGTGAAATTACACACCACCAAGTTGGAGGAGCTTGAATCGAGGCTCGTGGCGGTGGAGACTGATAATGAGATAATAAAAACGCACCTATCCCAAGCGGTTGAGGAAAATACCAGGCTCTGGGCCAAGATAGATGACTTAGAAAACCGCTCCAGGAGGAGCAATCTTCGACTAGTGGGCCTTCCTGAACTAATCCCTGCTAAGGATTTGATGGAGATATGTGGAGTGGAACTACCGAGGTGTTGGGCGTTACAGGCCCGTGTAAAGTTGAACGTGCTCACAGAGTAGGCCCAAACTTGCATGTGGACAAAACCGCGCCAAAGGGGGGACCTCATCTTCAGCAACAGCGCTCACTACGCCCTCGCCAAGTTATTGTAAAATACTTGGATTACACTGCTAAATCTGCGATACTCAGAGCCTACAAACAACAGAGAAATGGAGTACTTCTGAGAGGTCACCGTGTGATGATTTTTGAAGATTTCGCTGCGGAGGTTACCCGAAAGAGGAGAGCATTCACCCCGATTTGCTCGGCCTGTTCAATAACCAAGTGAGGTTCGCTTTATTATTTCCAGCGACTCTGAGGGTGACGCTCCCTGATGGCAGCACTGCTACTTTCGACGACCCAGAGGAGGCACGCCACCACCTTAAAGACCTCACCATGGATCGTAAGCGGCCACTCGTCATGGATCCAATTGAGGATTCTGGAGACCCTAAGCTGCAGCGTATGTCGAGGAGATCCCCACGCAGAGATCATCCGGCCTTACCTTGGAAAGGGGATCCCTCAGTTTCTCACCCAGCGGAGTCGACCCGGAGAGCGTCGTGATGGTGACTTACATCTGGGAGGAGGACTCTCTCGGACCCCGTGAACACCATGGACCTCTGCGGTCAGGTTTTGTATTTGGTCGGACGGTATGTTACCCCTGCACCCTCGTGGGAGACTTGTAAACTGCCTTTACTGTACCTTTATTGCAGAGGATGCTGCGGGGACTACTGTCCAATACCTCCGATAGGATAACGGTTAAGTTGGTTTGGACATATCGTTGGAGGCAACCTTATTAGTTGGGGGGGATTGGTACCGTATAGCTACAGCGTCGTTTACGCACTTTTGGATTATGTTTACTGTGTTTGTCAGTCGTAGTTTATTGCTCTGATCATAGGTTACTGACACTTAGGGGATGCTGGGGGCTTTTCGCTATTATTGTTATTGTAGGAAAGGGAGTCTCAGCTAATATGAGCTTTCTGTATGTGCGAATTATATCTACTCGAATACTTGTCATGTTGGAAAAAGGAGAAGTCCGACTTTATTCTAGGGATTTTGTGTCAACAGTTTGGGATGGATCCGTCCTAAGCACGTTTCTGTATATCGTTTTGTTTAATACTGTGGGGGGATGGGAATGGGGTGGGGGTGGGATTTGGGCATTCGATGCACTCCTCGTCGAAGATAACCTGCACTTTATGTCGCTTGCTATGATCCCCAATGGCTGATCATATTAAGGTGGTATCATGGAATGTGAAGGGACTGCGCTCACTGTGCAAACGTGCAAACGCATGATGATCCTAAGATATCTTAAGAGGCTGAGAGCTGATATAGCCCTCCTTCAAGAAACACACCTAGCTGAGGGGGAGTTAGGAAGAATGAAACGCCTATGGGTGGGGGAAGTGTATGGGTCGGGGGCATTAGGAAAGAAGGCGGGGGTCTTAACACTACTCAAAAAAGGATTGCCATTCAAACTACTTGACCATCAGCATGATGAGGCATGTCCCATTTACATCTCACCTCCCCGAGTGGGGACCTGAGCATATTTAATGTATATGGTCCCAATGGCTATGATACAGGATTCTTTTCGGATCTGGGGAAATGTATTGTTCAAGACCCGGTGGAGGTGAGACTGGTAGGCGGAAACCTGAACGCAGTTATGGACGAGAGGGAAGACAGGAGGAGGGGCAGGGGTGCCGTAGACTTGGTAGGGAGGGGCGACACCAGGTTAGCGGCTTTGTTATCAGAGACTGATATGGTTGATTTATGGAGAATGGCACATCCGGAAGGGAGAGAATACTCGTTATTTTCAGAAGCACATGGATCTTGGTCACGAATTGATTATATTCTAGCCACCAGACCTGCTATGTACCGTTTTTCAGAGCCGAAAATAGAAGATCTTGTGATCTCCGATCACGCACCAGTATCTGTTTCTCTCTCCCTCAAAGTCCCCATGGGGTCAGATTATATCTGGCGCTTCCCTAGAAATTTGATGAGGGATGAGAACTTCAGAGACCTACTGCGCGGCTGGTGACTGGAATATAGACAAGATAACGAATCGGGGACGGCACCACAGCTTTTGTGGGATGCTGGCAAGGCAGTACTTAGAGGGAGAATCATGGTGTACATGCATGATAAACGCAGGAAGACTAAGCAATCCTTGGCACTGTTTAGCGATAAGCTCAGGGCCGCCTACACTGCATTGTTTCAGTCCCTACGGGACCAATGGCAACAGGCCAAAAAATCATATGAGAACTGGTTGCTTCGCTGGGAACAACTGTCACAATCTGCATGGGAGGTGCACTTGTTCAAATATGGCAATAAGGCTGGTAGACTGTTGGCCAGGCTAGCAAAGGGAGCCAAGCCGCAGACTACTGTTGGAGCTCTCATTGATGATAATGGTCAACTGAGATCTCATCCCAAAGAGGTGGTAGAGATACTGAAGTCCTTTTATACAAAGCTCTATCAACCATCAAACTGCGCGAAGGTCAATCTCACAGACTGGTTACAAGGGGCCGTTATTCCTACCATATCAGACATGGATGGGGCTATGCTTACCTCTCCCGTGACGAGAGAAGAAGTGGAGCAGGCGATAAAGCACTCTGCTCTGGGTAAAGCACCTGGTCCTGATGGATTGACTATTGAATTTTTCTGCATACTATCCCCGAAATTGCCCCTACTCTCTCTGAGATTTACACGAGTTATATGCAGGGCGCCACCATTCCAACGCAGACCAATACGGCCCATATCAGAGTGCTTCCTAAGCCAGGTAAAGACATGCATCTAGCTTCTTCCTACCGCCCGATCTCACTAATCAACGTTGACTTGAAGTTAGCATCCAAAATATTGGCGAACAGATTAGCCAGTATATTGACAAAATTAATATCATGTGATCAGGTAGGATTTGTACAGGGTAGAGCTGCAGTGGCAAACGTCCGCAAAGTCCTAACGATCTTAGACGAGACCAATTTACGCCCCAAAATTCATCCATCCCCAGCCATAGTGGCGATTGATGCTGAAAAAGCTTTTGACAATGTGGACTGGGAATGGATGGATACTGTTCTGGACCATGTTGGTATCATAGGCTGCTTTAGACAGTACATAACTGCTCTATACACCAATCCCTATGCTAGGGTACATATCCCGGGTTTCCTGTCGTCTTCCTTCCCCCTCCTTAAGGGTACCCGACAGGGATGCCCGTTATCGCCCCTTTTGTTCAACTTGGCGATAGAGCCATTGTTTTGGAAACTAGCAGCTGACAAGAATGTGGAAGGGATTCATGTGGGAACGACGGCTGTGAAACATGCGCTCTTTGCGGACGACCTTTTACTCTTTCTGGAAAATCCGCATAGGGACCTAGGCTATGTTTTCCAACTGCTTAGTGACTTTGGCAATATCTCAGGTTATAGGGTCAACCAGACCAAATCCGAAATTTTATTTTTAAAACCCAGCCACACCAAGCCCCAATTACCTATCACCATACAAGTAGCCACAACGGCCATCAAATATTTAGGGATTCATATTGGAAGAAGGCCTGATTCCCTGTACACTTTAAATTACCCCCCGTGGATTAAAAAGATTCTTTCCGATTTGGAAAGATGGAAAAACTACCCTCTTTCTCTGGGTGGTAGGACTCAGCTCATAAAAATGATTTGTGTCCCTAAGCTCCTTTACCCTATGCAAACCGCCCCTATACTTCTGAAACAAAAGGACGTGCGTTTATTGAACTCGGCATTCAGCACCTTCCTATGGGCAGGGAAAAGACCCAGAATAGCCCTGCAGAAACTACAAGTCCCCAAGAACAGAGGTGGTCTAGCTCTCCCTCACCTTCGGCTGTACAACATTGCGGGTTTATTTAGACATTGTGTTGACTGGCTTAATGATACCAGATTCTACTCTAATACGCGCCTGGAAGCGCAATTACTTCAGCCGTGGTCATTGGGGGCATTGCTACACTCCAAGTGGGCAGCAGTTCCGCAGGGGTTGAAAGCTAGTCTGACAATACAGGATACCCTAATAGCGTGGAAAGAGGTCTGTAAGATATATCGACTACCCTTCTCTTTCTCTAAACATATGCCTCTGTGGGGACACCCGGAATTCCCTGCAGGGACTGATTCCAAGTTTTTTGTTCAATGGCAGGAAAAGGGTATCCGATCAGTGCGTCATTTATGGAACTTACCGGAGGGGAGATTGTGCTCTCTAGAGGACCTGAGGGACAGATTCCAACTTCCTCTGGCAAACCAAATTTTCTCATATCTGCAAATCAAGACTTTCATCACCACTAGGATTACGGCCCCGGCTGGCGTGATGGCGCCCAATTCTTTAGATACCTTGCTTAATAAGGCAGGGGGGAAAAAAACACTCTCAGACTTCTATGGTCATGTTAGGGAGATGAAGTTAAAGCCGACCATGGATGGTCTTTTCTCTCATTGGAATAAGGACTTCATCATCTCAGACTTGGAGCAGAAAATTCTTCTGGGGTGGGACAAGGTCAAAAAAATAGTAACGAATGAGGGTTGGAGGGAAACGCACTTTCAGTTTCTGCATAAGGCCATTTATGGTTTCCAATACTCCGGAGGGGATGGGGACCAGACTAGACTCACAGCGTGTCCGAAATGCCAGATCCCAGGAACGGACATGTTGCATGGGATGTGGTTATGCAGTGCCTCCTTGAGGTTTTGGAAGATGGTACGGCAACAATTGACCTTGCATCTTAAAATTAGGATACCACTAACTCCCGAGTTTATTCTGTTCCACATCCCTCCGGAAAGGTCCTACTTACCTATGATGGCACACGTGGTTGTACTGGCAGCCAAACGCTGTCTGCTGGCTAAGTGGCTGCAACCGCATACGCCGTCAGCCACAGAAATATTTCTACATATCAGGAAGTGTTTCGATATGGACAGACTAGATACGGAGCAGGTGCAAGGTAGACAGGTTAAAGCATTTTTTGCAAAATGGAGTTCCTTTATCTCTGCAGCCCTTTCGGATAGGGAGTTGATGGCAATCATGACACTCTTCACAAACTCCGAATGGTACCTGAAACAAAAAATAGCGGGCACACTGGGCAGACTATTGGTAGACTGAGGTATTTGTTGTGTGGGGGATGAGGAGTGCATCGAACAGGGGGGGGGGGGGGGGGTTATAACGGGCACCTTTGTGGGACCTATTACTCTATATAATGTATTGTGTCATCATTCTCTTATTCTCTTTGTATAATCATAGCTATTGTTATGGCCTGTCCATTTGGCTTTGTTTTTGTGATAATTTAATAAAGATTATATTATTAAAAAAAAAAAATATCACATGGACTCTTTCTTGGCGGATCTTTTTTAATACTCTTGTGATTAATGCCAGGGGGGAAAACGCATATGCTAGATGGAATTCCCATTTTTGAGCCAGTGCGTCAACACCTATTTTTCTGTCGTATGGAATTAAAGAAAAGAACATTTACAGTTTTGCATTTTGTGCTGAGGCGAAAAGGTCTACTTGCGGAACCCCCCCCACATTTTGGTTATTTGTGAAAAGATCCACTGATCCAGGCTCCATTCTGTTGATTTAGGGATACTCGGCTTAAAAAATCCGCCGGATCCGTCAGAACGCAAGTGGACTGACAGCATTTGAAGACTGATCAGTTTCCTGATCAGTCTTCAACATGCTTTCTGTTAGGGGAAAATATGGCTCTTAGCCAGAACTTCAGCCTGATGACCACACAAATATGATATAGCATATACTGGTATTATTCAGTGAGTTTCATCCATTGAGTGATATCAGTATTGCCTGTAGCATGGTGTCCCTTGTTAGCATATCAAAGGCAGGAAGGGCACATCGTAAGAGATATGGGTGGTCTCAGGGTGGAGTCCATGGTGTGGGGGCTGGAACACAGCAAGATATAGGTGAAACTTTGGAGGTAGTGGGTCTCTTTTCCCAGGACCCCCTGGCTAACACCACTTCAGGAGCAAGCTAAGTATATATCTGGTTATATGTGTGTATGTGTATAAGTATAATATCCCAGTAGACTTTATACGTGTACATATAGATGTTTATAGTCTGCAATTGTATTTCCAGTAGATTATATATGCTATTTATGCATGAGTCTCTATATGTACATGTACTAACGGTCAGGTACTGGATGTGAGTTGGTGTAGATCCAGAACTCTGGAAATACTCTATATACATACACATTATTAGCCACATTGCTTAGCAGCCAGGGGGACAGGAACAGAGGCAGCTGTGTGTGTGGTGGTGTATTGTATGTATTGTGTTATTTGTAGTGTCTGTATCTTTATGTATAATGTCCATTGCTTTGTCATCTCTATGTTTTCAGTAAACTATTTTTATATATAAGTATCTGCGAGGCTTGTATGTTACTCCTGGGGTGTATATATGACGGACTGGAAGAGGTATAATAATACACAGTATAATCGGGTTATTTGGGAAACAAGGGCATCAGTCTGGGAATAGAAGAGAAAGGACGGAAAACGGGGTTAGATATAAATCCCCAATTTCCAATAAGCAAATATGTCCCTTTTCATTGGCGAGTCAGGCCCAAATGTTTTAATGAATCTCTATTAGGATATTCTGATGAAATTGCTGTAACACTGGGTTCAGACCTGAGCGTTTTGAAGCCTAGCGTTTTTGGTGCGTTCAAGACTGGCGTGTAGGCGCGTTTTTTTCAAGCGTTTTGGTAAATAGTGTAGGCGCGTTTGACGCGCGTTTCTGTGATTGACTGCATAGTTGGCCAATGACCAAACAGCCCTCCCTATATAGTTTGGCCAATCTGAGGTGTGAATTGTGAAAAACGCGCGTCCATAGGCGCGTTTTACGCAGCACAAACGCCCGAACAACACGCCTATCGCGTTTCCCATTGAAGTCTATTAGCACCAAACGCTCGAAAAAAGCCTGAATTAACGCGAACAAACTTGCCTATGCGTCCGACGTTTATAGGCGCCTATGAACGCGCATAAAAACGCGCAAGTGTGAACCACCCTCATTGGAATGCATGGTTCCTTTACTGTTGTGCGTTTTTATGTGCGTTCAAAAGCGGCGTTTTACGCGAAAGTGTGAACTGAGGGTTATACTGTGAATTTAGGCATTTAGACCTTGGAGATTCGGACAGGCAACACAATTTCACTGAGTCCTAGTGTGAGTGCAGTTAATTACAGAGAACCTATTTAAGTGAAGTTCCTGGGATGCTGAATGTTTCTCATTATAACCTGTGAGGTTTGTTTTGTATTTTTGTTTTTTTTCTTTCATTTTTTTTTTTCTAGTCCTTCAGTAGAATTCTGCTGGTTGGTAAAAGAGGCTTACTTGGACCCAAGCAGTAGACTCAGGAGTTACACAGATCGCAGGGATGGCCATGAGTGACAAAGCAGGACATGGGACTTTTCAAAGGTTAAGTAGATACAGTACGTTTAACCCTGTATTGCCTAGATCAAATGGATCTGTGCAAATGTTATGGGAATCTCTGGTAGATCAAGCTGATTCCTATGATAAATTGCACATAGCTAAGCGTGGTGTCTTGAAGCAAACATCCAAGCGGCTTCACATGCTTGCTAAGCTGATGTGCATATTTGATTATGCCATTAGCAAGCTGGAGAAGGTGGACACGTGTGAGACGAAGGCCCCTGTGAATTTGCATTGTTGTTCAGAAGTGGTTGAACGGGTTTCTAGTCTAGAAACACAATTTAAAGAAAAAGATGAGATACTGGTAGGAAAAGACGGTCAGATCAGCATGTTGCAGTCTCAGTTATCTGAGAAAGAAAAATATTATGCAGATGTTGATAAAGTTTTTATACAGCTGTATATGGAGATAACGGACTATAAGGAAAAAGCAGCATCTACAGAGGTGATAATTGATGACCTGAGGACCGAGGTAACAAAAAGGATGAGACAATTAGCAATCTGCAGAAGACCATAACTGAGCTCTCACATCACAAAGATTTGCACTCAAAGCAAATTTGTCTTTTGAGTGCAAACAGGGGGACAGATGAGAGTGAGACCGCGCCTATGGATGCCTCCGATCAGACTGATACCACTCCAATAGCTGCCACAAGTACTGCTGGTGACACAGTTTGTGGATTTGGAAGTGGCATGGAACAGACCACTTCCAGTTCACAGTTGTGCCGCAGCAATATGGCAGAATTGCATTCTTTCCATAACATGGAGAGGATGCAATTTCTGCTAAAGATATGTAAACTGATTCCTACATATGATCCAGATGCAGATCCTTTCACTTCCTGTGATATTTTGAGGACATTGCCAGAAATTTTCTGTCCCTCCAGAATATCGCATGGAACTCTTCAAGCTATGGTTGCCTACACATCTTTTTCAAAGATATGAGGTCATAGGAAAAATTGCCCCCAGGAATGGCCTGTTTCATGATAAGGAAGACAGACTTTCCATCCTCATGAAATTGGTAACAGGGCATACAGACGTCACCCCAGAAGTCCTAAGTAACTTCAGGCCTACCATCCATGATGAGCCCTTGTCTCTTTGTGGAAGGTTTGAAGCTATGTATAGGAATGTGACCAAGGATCATGGTTTGGGAACCCCACAAGGCATGATATGTATGTTTGTGGGGAAGTTTCCATATCTTGATACTACAATTCGTTTGAATGCAGCTAAGGAGACATCACTGATTGAGGCAGCAATGGTAATAGAGCAGGTCAGGCAGGATTTGCTAAATAGTCACAAGTATAAGAAGGTAGCATTTAATAGAAAAATGCAAGCTGTCTGCACGTTAAAGGTATGGCAGCCAACAAAACATCTGTGTATTCTACTGCTCTTCAACGAAGAAGGCGGGAGAATATACAGTGTTTCCATTGTCTGCAATACGGACATATAAAACGATTCTGTCCGCACAGAGATGTAAGGCGGGGGGCTTTCAAATACAATTGCAGAGACAGAGACCGGTTTCATTTGTAAGCAAACAGACTACACATGAAACAGGGCTGCAAGACACCATTATAACAGATATCTCTACTGGGAATCTGTTATAATAGATTTGTGGTGAGGGGGTCCCTAAAGATCTGGCCAAAATCAACTCAGGGATGCCCCATATATCAGCCAGAGCCTGCAATCAATGTAAATCTATAATAGCCCCTAGCGTATGGTGACATGGACACCAACACAGGGGGGAGCTTAGGTTTACTGTTGAAGAACCTTTTGTTTGTCTGTCCTCAGTAATGCAAAGTTGATAGAGTTGTTGTCTTTAATCTCTACACCCAGGTGTCTGTTGGGGGAGCTGTTAGGAATTTATGACTCTCTCGATTGTAGAGACCATTGCCTGAGGTCACCACAGCCTCAGGGGCCATACAGCTCACTAACAGATGGCATTGTCCCTCAACCTTGAGGAGACAATGGATTTTAGATAAGCTCTTGTGCTTGCATCAATTGGCAATACTGTTGGTTCATAAAGGATTGTTGTGCATAAAACCTTTGATAACCTCTTGCACCATAGGACAGTTCAGTCTGTGAGTGCTCTTTTCATGTTGGGCAGGTACCTTAATAATACTGACAAAGTCTGGTTGTGTGAGGCGGCCCTCGCCTATGTCCGTAGGGACGCATATAATATATGGTTCTAATTTTTGGTGGTCTGTTGCTCATCATAAGGGCATGTCATTGCATATCTCCAGTGTGTCTTACTCAGGTAAACAGCTTCTGAATTTGGTCCCTAAGTATGGAGAAATGGCAGTCTATCTCCCTGTCTGTCACTGGCACTTATAAGTAGGAGTTTAGTCAGGCCAAAACTGACTGGTAACAGTAGTGACTAACTACCATAGAGGCACAGCGTGTAATTTGGGTGCTAGCCCATAAAGTCCGCGGCGCAGCCAGTAGGTTGTGGGGCATAGCTCTCCCTATTGGGGATTCTGCGAGGGAGTGGGTTGACCCCACAGTGATCTGCAGAGGCGCTTTAAATTGCGACTGTCCAGTCGGACGCGGAACTTGGGCGCAGCCGGTGCAAGTGGGAACTCCCACTGGGTTGTGATATATAGCCTCGGTTTGTAATGTACCTACTAAGAGTGCCAAGTGTTACCTACGATTCTGTCAACAGGGGAGGCCATGATATCTCCTGATGGATTTTCAGAACTGCAGTTCTTGAGGTATGCTCCCCGTGGAGCAGACTGTTGTGCTAATATGATTTCAGGTGGAGAAATGCCCAGAGAGCCCTTGATCTAAGAAGGCGACCAGACATCTGTCAAGACCCATTATGATGGCACCAGACGATCCCCTCCGTGTGAAATCCCAGATGAACATTGAGATCATCCATGCATAAGAAGATGAATCAACAGATTGTCCAAAAATGCAACATATATAAGCTTATGATGCATTGTGTTTATTACCTTTTATCATGTTTTTTTCTCATTGTAAACACTCCCACACATAGATCAGGCTTCCAACATAGTGTGTCGGTAGTCCGACAACAGGGGGATATGTTAGGGAAAATATGGCTCTTAGCCAGAACTTCAGCCTGATGACCACACAAATATGATATAGCATATACTGGTATTATTCAGTGAGTTTCATCCATTGAGTGATATCAGTATTGCCTGTAGCATGGTGTCCCTTGTTAGCATATCAAAGGCAGGAAGGGCACATCGTAAGAGATATGGGTGGTCTCAGGGTGGAGTCCATGGTGTGGGGGCTGGAACACAGCAAGATATAGGTGAAACTTTGGAGGTAGTGGGTCTCTTTTCCCTGGACCCCTGGCTAACACCACTTCAGGAGCAAGCTAAGTATATATCTGGTTATATGTGTGTATGTGTATAAGTATAATATCCCAGTAGACTTTATACGTGTACATATAGATGTTTATAGTCTGCAATTGTATTTACCAGTAGATTATATATGCTATTTATGCATGAGTCTCTATATGTACATGTACTAACGGTCAGGTACTGGATGTGAGTTGGTGTAGATCCAGAACTCTGGAAATACTCTATATACATACACATTATTAGCCACATTGCTTAGCAGCCAGGGGGGACAGGAACAGAGGCAGCTGTGTGTGTGGTGGTGTATTGTATGTATTGTGTTATTTGTAGTGTCTGTATCTTTATGTATAATGTCCATTGCTTTGTCATCTCTATGTTTTCAGTAAACTATTTTTATATATAAGTATCTGCGAGGCTTGTATGTTACTCCTGGGGTGTATATATGACGGACTGGAAGAGGTATAATAATACACAGTATAATCGGGTTATTTGGGAAACAAGGGCATCAGTCTGGGAATAGAAGAGAAAGGACGGAAAACGGGGTTAGATATAAATCCCCAATTTCCAATAAGCAAATATGTCCCTTTTCACTTTCACTGTTACCATGGCAGCCAGGACGCTACTGGAGTCCTGGCTGCCATGGTACTCAGCAGCAGTGTACTTACCTGCGCTGCGGCCCCTGGGCGCTCCTTAATGACGTCACAGGTCCGGGCGGCGCATAGATCAATGCGCCGCCCGGACCTGTGATGTCATAATGGAGCGCCCGGTGGCCGCAGCGCAGGTAAGTACACTGCTGCGTTGTACTTACCATGGCAGCCAGGACTCCAGTAGCGTCCTGGCTGCCATGGTAACTGATCGGAGCCCAGCTTACACTGGGGCGCCGATCGGAACGGCTGCTGCGCATCCGCAGCGCTAAACGTCGGATCCGGCGATGCGCCGAATCGACGTTTAGCTTAATGCCGGATCCAGGAATAATGCTCTTCAATGGGCATTAATTCCGGATCCGGCATTGCGGCATGTCTTCCGGCTTTTTGGACGGAGACAAATCCGCAGCATGCTGCGCTTTTGTCAACGTCCAAAAAACGTTCACATACTGAACGGAAGACATTCTGATGCATCCTGAACGGATTTCTCTCCATTCAGGATGCATTGGGATTATCCTGATCAGTTTCTTTCCGTCCTAGAGCTCCAAGGACGGAACTCTAGGACGGAAAGAAACAACGCTAGTGTGAAAGAGGCCTTAGATGTACTGCAGATAGGGATTTTACATGACATTCTGCCCAGGAGAAGATTTTCTCTGACAATATCCCCAGATTTTCGCTCCTTGTTTCTCCTTGATGATTTATGTACACTACTACTGTAGTATTGTCTGACCTTATTTGTACATCCTTCCCTGTTAGATATTGGGAAAAAACTTTTAACGCCTCCCAGACTGCCCAAAGTTCTCTCAGATTTGATTATTGATTCATCTGTTCCCTGGACCATCTGCCCTGGCAGGTTTGAAAAGAGCAATAAGCTCCCCACCCCCACAGACTTCGGTGGTGACCGTCTGAATTTGGTCTGGGGCCCAATCTACTCCTTCTGTTAGGTGATCCGGGTTTAGCCACCATTGAAGCGAGTTTTTTATCCAGGGAGGAATTATGACAGTCTGATCAAAAGATTCCTGCTTCCTGTTCCAACCTTGTAGTAGCCATTTTTGCAATACACGGGTATGGAATTGTGCCCATTTTACTGCGGGAATGCATGATGTCAGAGATCCCAGCAGCTTCATGCTTTCTCTGACCAAACAATTTGCACTTTCTGTGAATTCTGAAACTACCTTTATGATATCGGATACTTTTTCTGATGGAAGGAACGTTTTTTGAAGTATGGAATCCAAACAAACACCTAAAAATTTTAATCTTTGTGAAGGAATGAGTTTTGATTTTTCCCAATTTATTATCCATGCTAACTGGGATAGAGTTTGGCATGTTATGGAAATATTCGATTCTAGTTTTTCTTTTGAGCTTCATACCACAAGATGGTCGTCCAGATAGGGTACAATTAAGACGTTCCTTCTTCTTAAATGTGACATCACTTCTATCATTATTTTTGTGAACACCCTTGGGGCCGATGTGATCCCAAAGGGAAGGACCTGGAATTGGAAGTGATGAAGCTCCTTCCCCAGAAATACAGCAAACCTCAGGTATTTTTGAGCTTCTTCACATATGGGCACATAGTAGTATGCATCTTTTAAGTCGACTGATGCCAAAAAATCTCCTCTCTTTAGTAAATTTATGGTGGACTTTAGGGACTCCATTTTGAACCTTTCGTATTTTATGAATTTGTTTCATTTCTTTAGGTTTAAAATCAACCGGAACTTCCCATTGGGTTTTTTCACTAGGAATACTGTTGAATAGTATCCTCTTTCCAATTGAGAAAGAGGTACTGGAACAATGGCTTTTTGGGATAAGAGGTTCCTGACCCCTTCCTCCAGGGACACAAGGGGGGGTCAGTCAGCACGTCCCTGTATGCAGGTGCACGTAGCTATGGCAATTATACATACAAACAAAAAAATGCAACAGCACTCTGCAACCAGAACTCTGCCCAAGATAGAAGCTATAAGAGGACATTAGTGTACGTTTTGATCAAAAGGTAATAAGCCACTCGCCACGCTAAGGCTGTCCCGTGAGTGGTACTAACACTAAATCTGACTTGTTATGGGCCATGAAAGCCACATAAAATCCTCCTGATGCTGAATCTTACCTGTTATGGGCCATGACAGCCACATAAAATCCAGGGAGTGTGGGCCCAGCATGCATGCTGGGATAAACCATACTTATTAACCCTTTCTGGTGCTGTAACAGCCTCCATTAGATCCAGGAATGCAGGTACCAACATGCATGCTGAGCCCACTGTGCACTCCTCCTGGAGCCAGATGGCTACTAGCAGGTACTGTGAGTGCACATTCAGCTTTATACTCACTCTGATTAAAAACCAGCCTCTAGGGCAGACAAACTAGTCAGGTGCGCACGACTGAAGAGGAGGTTGCCACACCTCCAACACATACAGGGATTCCTGAAGAAAGGGAGACCTTTAAACAGGTGTTATTTTGAACAAATTTGACGGAGGCGGAAGACTGAAGGTAATGTCGAGACCTTCTGATAAGATATTTAGCACTCAGGAGTTTTGGGTGATATTTTCCCAATCTTTTAGAAAAAAAAAAACGGAGTCTTCCTCCAACCTAGACTCTGGCGTTATTGTTTAGAAGTCTCAGAACTTTTGGGGGTGAATATAAATCCTCTGTTCTTTCCCTGATTTTTTCCCTTTGACCACTGTCCTCCTCCGTCTGTTCTTTTGGACTGAAAAACACCCCTTTTTTTCATTTTATAGAATGGGAATTTTCTTTTACTTGTATCCTTTGGAAAGGATTTTTTAGTGTCCCCTGCTTTTTCAAGTATAGTCTCTAAGTCTTGCCCAAACATTAAATTACCATGAAACGGTAAATTACACAGTCTAATTTTAGATGCCACATGCCCCGTCCACGGTTTTAAACCACAAGGCACTTCTTGCTACTACCGATAGGCTAGAGCAGTAATGGGCAACGTGCGGCTCTCCAGCTGTTGCAGAACTACAACTCCCAGCATGTAAAGCCTGTCTATAGCTATCAGCCTACTGCAGGGCATGGTGGGAGTTGTAGTTTAGCAACAGCTGGAGAGCCGCACGTTGCCCATCACTGGGCTAGAGGTTCTGGCGGCCATCCTGACCGACTCTGCTGTTGCGTCTGATACAAAATCGACGGCTTTAAATAAAAGAGGAAAGGAATTTTTTAAGGCATCATATAGAGTACCCTCTTTAATGAGAACTTCCAATTGTTGTAACCATTTTTTCAAGGAACGGGATACTGAAGTTGCAGCTAAGTTGGGCTTAAACATTGCCGCAGCGGATTCCCAGGTCT
This sequence comes from Bufotes viridis, assembly GCA_033119425.1. Lineage (NCBI taxonomy): Eukaryota > Metazoa > Chordata > Amphibia > Anura > Bufonidae > Bufotes > Bufotes viridis. The sequence continues at coordinate 205,183,019 of CM065593.1, read as the reverse complement.
TTCTCAGAGTGGAGTCTACCTTTTTATCCATGGGATCTTTTAATGATCCCATATCCTCAAAGGGAAAGAAGTTTGATCCTTTAACTAGTTTAGAAAGGGACACATCAACTTTAGGGCAAAATGTTAACAGGGTTTCATCCTCATCACTGAAGGGAAGTCTACGTCTCATAGTTCTGGAAATAAATAATTTCCTATCTGGTGATTTCCATTCCCTTTTATTCATTTCCATCATATTTTTATGTACTGGAAAGACTTGTTTTTTCCTATGTTCAAGACCTCCATACATCTCGTCTTGAACGGATCTCTGAACTTTTTCATCAGATAGATCCATAGTGGTTCTAATTGCTTTTACTAATTCATTGGTATCTTCTGATGAAAAAAGAAAGTCGACTGACTCATCACTATCAGAATCAGAAACTGGATCTGAGTCTGAAGAAGATGATACATATTCTTTACCCCTGGACTTAGATTTGTGACCGGACGGAACAGGGTTAGATGTAGATTGTTCAGCCAGAACAGATCGCATCTCCTCTCTAATCGCGTCCTTTTATTAATCTCTGATGGAAGGGACTAAATCCTTAGCCATATTAGCTGTGCAAGTTTTACATAGTTTTCTGGGACATTTATCTGGTAATTTTGCCAAACAGCTCACACACTTGCGCGTACTAATAGAAGTTTTAGGCTTTTTAACCCCATCCTTATCACTCTGAAGACACACAGGAGAGAAGGAAAACACAGTAAAGGAGTAGGACATTAGTAAAAAAATCCTAATTTTCACACACAATGTATCCTAACTGGATGTGACCTACAGCCGTTGTACTCCCAGAAGGATCTATCTGTCCTGCTGCAGTATCAGACATTGTGTCAGTTCTGCATCCCCCTTTAAACTCTCCTTACCTGCAGACCTCAGATCAGTGGGCGACTTCCGTCTTGATCTGCCACGCCAAATTAAGCTCCGCCCCCTTACAGCAGTCACGCAACCCGGAAGTCTTTGTGGAACGTATCGGACTTCCGGTGACATCAACAAGCTCCGATGCTGGGCGTGATGAGGAGCGTTTAGACCGGAGGAACTAAGTAAGTGTCCGGTCAACACATGGTCCCCCAGGCAGCGCGATAGCAAGGAGGTAAGGAGCAGGGTCCCTTACCTAAACACCCAGCACCTAAGCAACTCCAATATAGGAGGTTGGTGCTGCCTGCCCCCTCACGTGTATAAGGCATTCCGATTCCTCCCACCTCTGTCTGCCTTCACAGAAGTGGACCCATAGCAATTGCCATGAGTGGTAACCCATCTCCCACCTGGAGGGACAGGAAGACACTGAGGTATGCTGAAGGAGGGTCGATTTTATACTTCCTGTCCCTACCTGGTTGGAGGCGGGTCATCTCTCATGGTATGCCGTCATGGAGGATGAAAGAGAAAAGAAGGCGTACAATTACAGGCTGACAGTATCGCTGTGAACCCTGCTAAAAGACAAATTTCAAAACTTTTCCTAAATTCCTTATGGGGAAAGTTTGCACAGCGATCAAATTTGTCATGCACCATCATAGTAAGTGACCCTTAAGAACTTTTTCAATATGCCTTTCTACCATACTATGAGCTTTCAGAGTTGAATTTTATTGATGATGAAACAGCAAATGTAAATTAGATGTATGTAAAGGATCATCACACATCAACAAAAACACAAACATCTTTATAGCGTGTTTTACAACAGCGTACGCCAAACTAGAGCTATATTCGGTTCTGGACAGACTACAAGAAATGAGCCTTTATCACGACACAGACTCATTTTTATACAACGTGATGGTGAGTGGAGTTCTTCTTTAGGAGATTATCTGGGAGAATTAACCAGTGAAATACCAGATGGTACATACATCACCGAGTTTGTATCTGCAGGACCCAAAACCTATGGATATAAACTCAACATTGGTAAAACTGTGTTAAAAGCTAAGGGTATAACTCTGAATGTTGCTAACACACAGGCTATTAATTTTGACAGCTTAAAAGATTTAGTTTTGGATTACCATCGCAATTCATCCTCTAAGACCTAGAAATACATAACTGTAGAGCAGCCTGGTATTGTGCGGAATAAGAAGTTTTGGGATATTGCAACAAGGCCTTTGCGTAAAAACACAAAAGTGTGTCTATACAAAGAGACATTTATTAGATGATTTTACAACATTACCTTTTAGTCTCTAATAATGCCATCACACAATGACATTGCTCTTTTTCACATACTTTAACTGCCCTTTTTAAGAAGCTCGTTATCTGTGAAACACTAGAGCCACCTGCAAAAAAAGTGCGTTATTGCGCGTTGCTTGTAAGGAGTCTCTTATTGGGATTAACAACAAGGCCTTTTGGTTATTAGTGACATGGACATACGCTTACAGCACCCTTTCTCATGTATTTTAGCAGGGCCCTCAAATTCTGGAAACAGTTTTTTTGTGAAGCAAGTTTTACACAATGCTGATGTTCTTTTATCGCACAAACCCGATAATATTGTTTGGTTTTATGCGTGATGGCAAAAACTATATGATGAACTCACTCAAAATTTTCCCATTATCAGGTTTATTAAAGGACTCCCGCACACATTTATAGACGATGAACTCTTTCCACCTGACAAGGTCAATTTGACTATTTGTGAAAATTGCGAAATAGAAAAAGCATTTACCAAGTATGTACATCACAGGGAAAGAAAAGTAGAACTATAAATGTAAACACCACGTACAGTATATGGTACTTTTTAACAACCCCCATGATAAATTACAGATTGTGACAGTAGCTAGACAGATGTATCTGGGGAAATTGCGTTTCTTTTTAGAAGCTTTTGAGGATGCCACAAGTGCTCCTTACAGATATTTGTTAGTAGATTTGAGTGCTACCACTCCAAAAGAGCTACGATTAAGAACCGGATTGTTCCCTCCAGATTTACCAGCTGCATATATTCAACAGAAAATTGGCTCTAATAAGTGAATATTGCAAAATAACCAGCATTCTGTGTACTGTACATTGTATAGGTGTCTGAAAGAATACGGCGCAACTGGTATATTTTAAAAACTTTTGCAAAAGCACCACCTGCCCTCGGAAAGTCTATTTTGAAAAATGCCAGTAGCGATTTAATCAAGGCCATTGGGGAGATCGCTTTAAATGTCTTGAAAGGATGGCTGCCCCTAAAAGAACGCCAGAGAAATATCCTAAAAAGTAGCGAAAAGCTATAAGAAAGCTGGGGGATAAAACTTTAGCCATAGAGAAAAAGCGGAGCATAGTGAATCAGACTGGTGGGTTTATAGGAGCACTCCTGAGTTTTGCGATTTCATGAATAACAAGCCTTAGGCCTCTTTCACACTTGCGTTCTGAGGATCCGGCAGGCACTTCCGTCCCGCTGGGTCCGTCAGAACGCAAGTCGCCTGAAAGCATTAGAAGACTGATCAGGATCCTGATCAGTCTTCGAAATGCTTTGAGGTTACTATGGCAGCCAGGACGCTATTAAAGTCCTGGTTACCATAGTAGTAGTGGGGAACGGGGGAGCGGTATACTTACAGTCCGTGCGGCTCCTGGGGCGCTCCAGAATGACGGCAGAATGCCCCATGCGCATGGATCACGTGATCCATACGCGTGGGGCGCCCTGACATCACTCTGGAGCGCCCCAGGAGCCGCACGGACAGTAAGTATACTGCTCCCCCGCTCCCCACTACACTTTACCATGGCAACCAGGACTTTAGCGTCCTGGCTGCCATGGTAACCAGTCAGAAAAAGCTAAACGTCGGATCCGGCGATGCGCCGAAACGACGTTTAGCTTAAGGCCGGATCCGGATTAATGCCTTTCAATGGGCATTAATTCCAGATCCGGCCTTGCGGCAAGTGTTCAGGATTTTTGGCCAGAGCAAAAAGCGCAGCATGCTGCGGTATTTTCTCCGGCCAAAAAACGTTCCGGTCCTGAACTGAAGACATCCTGATGCATCCTGAATGGATTTCTCTCCATTCAGAATGCATTGGGATAATCCTGATCAGGATTTTTCCGGCATAGAGCCCCGACGACGGATCTTTATGCCGGAAAACAAAAACGCTAGTGTGAAAGAGCCCTTATTGCTGGAAAATAATGGAGCATGCAGAAAAAAATGTACTTGGTCTCTAAAAGTGAACTGAATAAGTTAAAACAGATCCTTCCACCAACACCCAGCATTCGTCAGAGCGCTATTCAAGCTCTTGATGATGAAATTAAAAGGATTTTACACAGCAGAAACATACCAGATGATGTTAAAATAAAAAGGTACACAGATGTTCTGCAAAGATACTTGGTTCATGCTTAACAGGACGCAAAAGAACTAGCTACTTTAAATCTTGCTGCATCTTCAACTCTGATCATCATCACCAGCCACATTTAATACCTGATAAAACCGACACCACCCGTGAAATTGTAAATCAGATTAATCCACGTTTAATAAAAAAAAAAAAACTGAACAGGATGCTACAAAAGCCTGATATCGCATCGTGGAATGATAATGCTGAATTTTTGTATAAGGGCAGTGTAATTCCTAGATCTAATATGCTGGACTTGCATAATACAACACAAAACCACGGAATGACCAAAAGGAATATACCACCTGGATGGGACACATTTATGAATTCAATGGCGAGTTAAATATCCCCTCGACAATTGTCGACAATACCAATACCAGAGAAAATCTAAGTGGTATAAAAATGAAGCTAAATCAGACTTTTGATACACAGGCATCACCAAACATACCCGGCTCTTTTCCTTCTACACCCATAGGCCCAACAAGAGCAACCCAAAAAAAAAAAGGATTTTACCTATGCTACATTCTTCATGGTTATGTCTGTAAATACATTTTATTGTGTAAAAAGGAATTATAATAAAAATTATATGCATTATACTAATAATTGTTGTACCATTAGAAAAATCAAATGTTTTATTCCTATGCTTTAATGAAATAGTAGCGTGTGATATATATTTAATGTAATCTGTTGATGATTAATAAAGCTTTTTAAACTTTAAAATGTTGTCATGTCTGGTTTTTATAGCGATTTTATTATTAAACATTTTAAGAGCTTATTAAGCTAGAGATTCATACTAGATTCATACATTAGATTATTATAACAGTTTAATTTAATATAAGCGATTCATATAAAATGTTAATATTTTTAGATTTATAAAGGAGAATTTTTATAATGATTTTATTATTAAAGACATTTCATGAGATTCTTATAAGCGATTATGTGACACATACAATACACTGGGGTACATGGGGAGCCCCAGAACCTTGATATAATTTTATTTTGAGGATATTAAAGAATAATTGAATTACTGCCAAAGTCACGCCTATGGGTGTGATACTTTTGAGTACACAGCATCAGCTCTTACCCTGGGTTCACACCTGAGCGTTTCTGAGACACGCGTTTTCCGCGCGTATTACAGTGCGTTTCGGAAATAGGAAACGCGCGTCATACGCACGTTCGTGACTCTGGAGACCAATTGAAAAAGGCATATCTACACTTAACGCGCATTAAACGCGCGTTTTACGCGCGTTCCCATTGAAGTCTATGGGTGCAAACGCGCGACAAAACGCCCCAAAGAAGCTCAAGAACCTCTTTGAGCGTAGGGCGTTTTACAGCGCGTTCAAACGCACTGTAAAACGCTCAGGTGAGAACCATGCCCATAGGGAAACATGAGTTTTCTCCTGTTGAGCGTTTTACAGCGCATAGCAACGCGCTGTAAAACGCGCAAGTGTGAACTGAGGGTTAGACATCCCATTCATTCTGCTTTCAGCAGCACACAGGGACAGACCTCTCTAGACAAATACAGAGACACAAAATCATGGTTAATCAATGTAGTAAAAACACTGTGCTACATATAGTGACACATACAATACATTGGGGTACATGGGGAGCCCTCTTATACCTTAGGACTGGTGGGGGAATGATTAAATAATCTTATCAATCATTCCACCAGCTAAGATAGGGGGCGAGGTAGAAGGGGATGATGGGATGGGGGTGGGGTCAATAAAAGGGGCGTGGCACCTGTCAAAATGAGTTTGACAAATAGTATAGATGTTATGCTACTCTTAACTTTCCCCTCATCGCTCTCTGCAACTCCCCCCTCATCACTCTCTAAAGAGCCGGCAGTAGGTGCCCCAGGTTGTATGGGTATATATGTATATATATACACTAATATAATATGCTCTCCCCCACCTTCCTTCGGTTTAGGGATTGATATGATGTGGTTGGGTGTGGTGCTATGGTGTATCTGGGGGGATTCTCTCATTTACACCTTTGGTAGGAATTCCTTTGATTCCCTTGTCTGTACTGATCCTGAGCTAGCCTCAGGGGGGCCAACTGGCAGTTCTGAGTGCATGCATTCTGTCACACGCACGCGATGATGTCATATACCTGCAACTTAGGTTGAGGAGGGGGGAAGTGGGCTGCTTTTGGGCTTATATTAGCCCAAGCCAGGACAAAGGCTCCCTCTCTTGGGACTTGACCACAAACAGAGCAGCTTCATGAAGGAAGATGTACTGAGCAGCTTCATGAAGTAAGATGGACCGAACAGCTCCATGAAGGAAGAGAGGCCATGAATAGAGGCAGAGCAGCCCCACGTGCCCCTGGAGATGGCTGAGTAACCCTTTCCCTCCTGCATTGCCACATACCCTTATTTACCCCTATTCCTTGAACCCTTTCCCCTGCTGCTGCAGTCCATGCACTGCTGCAACCCCTTGTGCTCATAGGGAGCGTGAGTAGCCAGACGGGTTGGCTGCTGCTATTTATGTGTGTAACCCATGAGGTACCCCTAATACCCCTGCCCTGATTTACCCCCATTAACCCCTGTTCCTGCTGCCCTGAACCCTTGCAACCCCTTTACAGCTATATTGCTGGTATTGTAATATACCCCGTAGGGACAGTGAGTAGCCAGGTAGGTGGGTTGCTGTTAATATGTGTGTATGTAAGTGCAATGTATAGTGTCTGGGGTGGAATTATAGGGGAATATTGTGCATTGTGTGTAGCGTAGTTAGGCGTTATTGTATTTATTGCTGTGTTGTAGTGTTTTTACTATACTGTGGTGTGTGAGTCTATATGTATATATATTTATAACCGTTGATATATAAATATATATAGATATAGCGTAGTAGTAGACTGTTAGACTTGTATTTGCTTTAATAAAAGCAATAAAATACAGTGTCTAGTCTTTTGTTGTGGCCATCATAGTATATCAGCAAACCGCATGTAGTTTAGTTCAGTGTAGAGTAAGGCAACAGAGGTTAGTTTCTATTTAAGGTATAAATACGACTCATGCCTATTTATGAATATTAATTATTGATATTATCCAAAATATTAATAATTAATATTTCCCTTAACAGGACTCTAACTTTGGTGCTGTAAAATAGTCATAGAAAGGGCTAGAGCACTGCAAAAGGAAGCAAAATGGGGTTAAGAGCAGGACAATTGCCCTGCAAACAAATGTGGATAGGGAAATAACATATTTTTGCATCTTTGTTCCAGAATATACAGAATCTGGTCAGGATGGAAGTCCGTTCCTCTGTTGAACAATTTAAAAAAAAATCACTTCCTGGTTCTTCTAGGCAGAGGAAGGCACAAGCAACAGAATTAGACTTCTCAGAGTCAGACTCAGAGGAAGGGCTCTTGCAGACGAGCGGATCTCCTGTGTGTTATGCGCAGCGAGAATGAGAGCCAAGCTGCGCGATGGACATCGGTGGCACGAAGCAGTAACATGATAGATACTGCTCTGTGCCTCTCTGTGACCCTTTCACTACAAAATCACTTTGACAAACTTCTCTCACAGTGATTTTGTAGTGAAAGGGTCACAGAGAGGCACGGAGTAGAATCTATCATATTACTGCTTCATGCCTCTGATATCCACCGCGCAGCTTGGCTCTCATTTTTGCTGCGGATAACATGCAGGAGATCCGCTCGTCTGCAAGAGCCCAAAGAGGGAGTAGTAGAAAGTTCAGATTCCTCTTCTGATGACCTTACGGGAAGTCCCCTGTTTAAAATGGAAGATACAGACCTTCTTTTAAAAGCAGTAAGGGCCTCCATGGAGATAGAGGATGAAAAAGAGTCAAAATCAAGACAGGAGATAATGTTTGACAGCCTGAAGCCAAGGAAGGCCAGAGTATTCCCTATCCAAGATTGTATTAAAGAGTTGATAAAGAGGGAATGGAACAAGCCAGATAAAACGTTTTTTGTTCCCAGACCAGTTAAAAGAAAGTACCCCTTTAATGATCAGGATGTTGCAGAGTGGCAGGAGGTTCCGAGAGTAGATGCTCCAGTGGCAAAAGTTAATAAGAAATCAGCATTTGAGGATCTGGGCTCCCTTAAGGATCCAATGGATAAAAGGGCGGCCACTTACCGTATTTTTCGCCCTATAAGACGCATCGGGCCATAAGACGCACCTAGGTTTTTGGGAAGGAAAATAAGAAAAAAAAATATTTTTAACCAAAAGGTGTGCTTTTGGTGGGTTTTGAATAAATGGTGGTCTGTAGATGGCACTATTAAGGGGGCTCTGTGGATGAAACACTGTTATTGGGGGATCTGTGAATGACACACTTATGGGGGGGATCTGTGGATGGCACCATTATGGGGGATCTGTGGATGGCACCGTTATGGGGGATCTATGGATGGCACCGTTATGGGGGATCTGTGGATGGCACCGTTATGGGGGAATCTGTGGATGGCACCGTTATGGGGGATCTGTGGATGGCACCGTTATGGGGGATCTGTGGATGGCACCGTTATGGGGGATCTGTGGATGGCACTGTTATGGGGAACCTGTGGATGTCACTGTTATGGGGAACCTGTGGATGTCACTGTTATGGGGGATCTGTGGATGTCACTGTTATGGGGGATCTGTGGATGGCACTGTTATGGGGATCTGTGGATGGCACTGTTATGGGGGATCTGTGGATGGCACTATAAGTCAAAAACCAGGAAAAAGTGGCGGAGCTAACCGATTGTGTGCTCTCTGGGGGCAAGGAGGCAAAGCAGGAACCAAGCAGGAGGTTATGACAAAAAAAGACTTCCAGCTTCCATCAGCATGTAACTTTATTTTCTTAATCCATAAAATCCGACATAGCCCACGTCAACGTGTTTCGGATCTCAAAAACGATATGGATCCTTACTCATGACATTTGTGGATACAAAGAAGTAAACATTTATAGACATACCAATCAACATGTCAGGTGAAACCAAAAAAATACGATCCACCCCTACCCCTAAGTCATTGTGAGGGAAAACTAGGGGGATAGTAAGACAGAACACACTTTAAAACACTTGAATAGAGAAAATAAACTATAAATAAGGATCAATAGTGTATAATGAGATCATGTTTCTTGTTCAAGCCCTTGGGAATACGTGTGTCAATTTTGAAAATCCCAAAAGACTTTCTGTTTAGAAGGAGTCGTCTGTGATCACCACCTCGTTGAGGTAAATTAACCCTTTCCTGCCTGAACCCTTTCCTGCCTGAACCACCATGCCTCTAGTGTCTCCCGAGTGGCAAGCCGCATAGTGTGCACTGACCGCAGACACGTTTCTAACACGAGCATATGGAATGTCAGAGATGTGTCTGCGGATGCGGGTTTTGAGGCTATTGGTGGTACATCCAATATATTGTAGGCTACAGATTGTGCACGTGATGCAATATACAACAAAATGAGTGTTACAGTTGATGTACTGTTTAGTTTTCAATTCCTGTTGGTTGGCTGTGGATACTATCAATGAGCCAATGTTAATATATTTGCAACAAGTGCAAACTCTGTGCCCACATTTGAATGTGCCTCCAAAATTTAACCAAGTTTGTCTACTCACCGGACCATCCGAGAGCATACTGGGGCTGATTTTATTCGCCAGAGTAGGTGCACGCCGGGCTACACATCTGATGCCCGATTTAACTGTATCGTGCCATAAATCATCTGAACGTAAAACTGAAAGGTGTGTTTTGACAATGCGGCATATTTCAGAATATTCAATGCTGTATCCGGTGGCAAAAAAAGGTAAGGAACTCGGCCTAAAACAGCATTCTTGGATGACTGTTTTGGAAAGACTAATTCCATACGTGGTTTATCTAAAGCTGTCTTTTTTGCCTTATTTAAAGCATGCCAGTTATAACCACGCGTGGAAAGTCGTTGAGAACATGAATCAATTTCATTTTTAAAAGCCGCATCGTCTGAACAATTTCTTCTAAGGCGAATAAATTCACCACCTGGAATGTTTCGCACAATATGTCCTGGATGGCAAGAGGATGCAAATAAGATACTGTTGCCAGCAGTTTCCTTTCAAAAATTGTGTGTAATAACTGATTCACCACTACTGCTCAAAATAAGATCCAAAAAAGGAATTTTGTCTGGGTCTGCATGTGTGGTGAATTTTAAATTGCAGGAGTTGTTGTTAAGGAAATCTCCAAACAGTGGCACGGCCGCAGGGTCGCCAGACCAAACAAATCATATCATCAATGTAACGGCCGTACCACTGTATAGAGCAGTGTTTCCCAACCAGTGTGCCTCCAGATGTTGCAAAACTACAACTCCCAGGATACCTGGACAGCCTTTGGCTGTTCAGGCATGCTGGGAGTTGTAGTTTTGCAACAGCTGGAGGCACACTGGTTGGGAAACACTGGTATAGAGGATCCCCATTCATGATTGTAAGAAAACAAATAAGCATGTTCCCACCATGCCATATAAATGTTTGCCATGGAGGGCAAAAATTTCGCCCCCATGGAAACACCCAGGCGCTATAGAAAAATGCGATCATCAAGCATGAAAATATTGTGTTTAAGCAAAAATAATACAACCCTGCAGATGATATCGCAGAAGTGGTCACTATATTCTGCATAGGTTTGCAGAAACCATTTGAGTGAGACAATGGCCAGGTCATGTGGAATGACTGTGTATAGTGAGACAACATCTGCCGTGATCCAAACATATTCGGGCTTCCATACAAAATTATGCATGGCCTATAAAACAGTGCGTGTATCTAAAAAGAAACCATGAATAGTTTGGACAAACGGTTGTAACAGTCTGTCAACCCAAGCAGATAGTCTTTCAGAAAATGACTCAATGCCGGCCACAATGGGTCGCATCAGAGGTGGAAAACCCGGCTTATGAATCTTAGGTAATGAGTGAAAAATGGGCACAACAGGATGGAGAACATGGATGAATTCCATTTTCTTCTGATTCATATACCCATTTTCCACAGCCAGAGTAAGCAGGGAAAGCATTTCTGCCTGGTATTGGGGTGTGGGGTCATAGGACTGTTATTGGGGGATCTGTGAATGACACACTGTTATGGGGGGGGGGATCTGTGGATGGCACTGTTATGGGGGATCTGTGGATGACACTGTTATGGGGGATCTGTGGATGACAATGTTATATATGTGTCATCCACAGACCTCCACCTCATAACTGTGCCATCCACAGACTCCCCATCCTATAACAGTGCCATCCACAGATCCCCCATCCCATAATAGTGCCTTTCATAGATGTCCCCCATAAAAATGTCATCCACAGATCCCCCCCGCCGCTCCAGTGCTGCAGTATAGAAATATAAAAGTTCTAATTCAATTTAAGTTCATTAAAGATGCCCCCTTACTTGTAATATTACCGTTAACATTAACAGCTGCTGTAGACCGCAGGCAGGCCGGGCGGCAGTGTGACTCACTGACGTCATGTGCCTGCGCCACCTGCTTCATTCATAAAGTAGGCGGCGTAGGCACGTGACATCAGGGAGTTACGCTGCCGCCCGCCCGGCCTGCGTTTACTGCAGCTGTAATGAGTAAGGGGGCATGTTTAATGAACTTAAATTGAATTAGAACTTTTATAATATATAATCCTATTCGGCAGCAATATAATCCTATTCTGCAGCACTGGAACGGCGGGGCCGGAGTACAGTGAAGGCACCGGCCCCGCCGCAATTGCCAGCCCCCAGCTCCTCCTGCCAGTCCCTCCACGCTCATGTATCGCAGCATGCGATGCTGAAGCATCGCAGACTGCGATGTAAAAATGTCAGCATTCGCCCCATAAGACGCATGGGCATTTTCCCCCCATTTTTTTTAAGTGCGTCTTATGGGGCGAAAAATACGGTATTTTAGGAAAAATTGGGAGGCATCTACATCTTCCTTTAAGCCAAATATTGCTACAACTTCAGTTGCTAGGTCGCTTAAAATCTGGTTAGGGGAGTTAGAGTCACACATTGTGACAATGGAAGCAATTCCGACAAATGATAAAAGCGGTAGATTTTATGTCGGATGCATCGGCAGATGCTCTAAGGTTATCTGCCAGAGCAGCCGCATTGTCAAACTCGGCCAGAAGATCTCTTTGGGTGAAGGGTTGGAAAGGAGATGTTGCTTCCAAGTCAAAATTGTATGCCATTCCTTGCCAGGGTAATTTTTTATTTGGCCCAATACTTAATGAAATATTGGACAAAGCATCTGATAGGAAAAAGGAGTTTCCGGTGGCTAGTTTTCCTAAACAGAGAAGACCATTTCATTTCAGAGACAAAAAGAATGAAGACAGGTTTCAAAAGAAAGGCAATGACTGGAGGAGGCACAAATGAAAAGGCCTTTTATTCAAATCCAAACCCCAGTCCTCCAATGCTTCTCAACAATGATGCCACGGCTCAGATGGGGGTGGGGGGGGGGGGGGGTCGTCTGTCTTTTTATTTTCAAGCCTGGCAAAGTATAACATCAAATACATGGGTAAATGATATTATAAAAGAAGGATACCGTTTGGAATTAAAAAGACCCCAACCAGAAAGGTTAAAACTGATGGCCTTAAATCAGCACTCTCAAAATCAGGCAGCATTACTAGGGAAAATAAGAAGCCTCATGTACAAATCAGTTCTAGTCCCAGTTCCAACAGAAGAAATAGGAAAATAGGAGAGGAGTTTTATTCAACATCCTCTTTCTAGTCCCCAAACTAAATGGGTCCTATCGGACTATAATAAACCTAAAGGAGCTGAATCTATACTATACCAAAATTTTTGCATGGAATCGATATCATCAACAATCCTTCATGTGTCTCCCAACTGTGCCATGGCGTCAACAGATATCAAGTATGCGTATTACCATGTACCCATTCACCCCTTGTTTCAGAAATATCTCAGGGTGGCAGCACAGGTGAAAGAATTAGTTTTCCACCTTCAGTTAAAACCCCCCCCTTTGGAATATCGCAGGCACACAGAATTTTTACAAAATTGATGGGCGAGGTTATGGCACAAATAAGGTGGTCAGACATTATAATTATTCCTTATCTAGATGACCTACCAGTGGTGGGGCAGTCTCCGGATTCCCTTTCAGCTCAAGTTCAGGAAGTGTTGAAGACATTAATGAACTTGGGCTGGATTATAAACTGGGAAAAATCGTGTCTGACGCCTAGTTACCAATGCACCTTCCTGGGAATTCAGCTAGTTTCCTTATCCCAAAAGTCCTACCTCCAGATGGGGAAGCTTCTGTCAATATAGCAAAGGATAGGGGAATTCAGCAAGTCCAGAATGACCACTCTAAGGGATGCCTGGTCAATTCTAGGATTAATGACATCTTGTATACCCAGCAGTAAAATGGGCACAGTTCAGATCCAGAGTTCTTCAGATGCATATCCTCTCTCTCTGGGACAAGGACTTAATTTCAGTAGATCTGAAAATTCCGCAACCCTTGTCGGTAAGAAACTCCCTGAGGTGGTGGACAAGGTCATAAAACCTGAGTCAAGGGGTGGAATGGATAAAGGACAATCCTCTAATCATCACAACCGACGCCAGCCCTCAGGGGTGGGGGGCTCACTCAGTTTTGGGGTTTTCCCAGGGGCAGTGGTCAGTGTTTCAAAGCCAACAATCCCAAAACTACAGAGAGCTAAGGGCGATATACTGTGCTCTGAAGGAATGGTTTCCCTCCCTAAAAAACAGGCATGTCAGTATTCTGTCAGACAGTCCAACAGCGGTAGCCTACATCAACAGGCAAACTTCCTGAGCAGGAACAAGGTCAGTCAGGGCGAGAGGTGCCTGTGCCAGGAAGTGTTCGAACAGTGCATCTCTGTGGGTCCCCATCAATAGACCCGTTTGCTTCCCAGAAAAACAACAAATGCAAAGTTTTTTCCCTCAACCCAAGGCAGGCATGTCCAAACTCCGGCCCTCCAGATGTTGCAAAACTACAACTCCCATCATTCCTGGACAACCTACAGCTATCAACCTACAGAAGAGCATGATGGGAGTTGTAGTTCTGCAACACCTGGAGGGCCAGAGTTTGGACATGCCTGACCCAAGGGATTGATGCACTATCACCAAACTTGGGGCAAGGATTTAGTTTATGCATTTCCACCTCTCACGCTTTTGCCCAGAGTAATCCAGAAAATAAGGAGGCAACGGTAATCTTAATAACCCCCTATTGGCCGAAGAGTGTATGATTTACTTGGTTAAGGAAGCTGTCTCTTTCGGACCCCTGGATACTTCCAGAGAGGGAGGATTTGTTGTTTTATCCCAGGATAGGGAATTTACACTTAACAGCATGGATATTAAAAAGAAATTCCTTAAAGCCAGGGGTTTGTCAGATCAGGTAGTAGAGATGCTACTAGCCGGTAGGAAAAAAGTTACCACTGACATTTATTTGACAAATAAATGTGGAGCCCCAGTTATGGGTCTACAACACAATGAAAGCCAGATATCCCTCAAAGGAAGAAAAACCAAGCAAAGGGGTGTCTCTATTACAAAGATCACCAAATCCACCATGATAAGTGGCGTCTATGTCAAGATCCAGCTTTTTTTCAAGCTTTAAGGATGTGACGGGGAAAACCTAAGCCAGTTATCCATCCATAGACAGCTGAACTGCAACAGAAGTAAGATATGGGGCGGCGCTACCAGACTCTCCGCTCCACACGCCACTCACCGCCGGGCAATCCTCCAATCAAGGTAGACACGTTGGCGGTGCGGTGCGGTGAATGAGATAAAGTCCACGGAAATAATGTTGAAAAGAGATGAAGTCGGTGGCACTCACCCGTGTAGAGAAAGGTTCAAGACTTTATTGTACTCCATGGCCAAGGGGCAAACTGTCGAACCTTGTGTGTCACTCCACCCATACCCAAAGTTTTACTCTGTGGATTTTGGGTACAAAAAGAGCAGTGCCCACATTTGAAGTTCCATATTCTCGGATGCATTGAAAGCCAAGAGGAGTTCTGTAAGGGACGGAAAACACTATGTACTAAGCGGTCCTTTAGCGTGGAACACCTTCTGAAAGCAATAAGTGGTTTCTGTTCTGCTAATTTGCCCAGCACGGAATCTCCTTTCAAGAGGTCCCAGTTATTCCTTATTGCACTTTTTATCACATCTGCTGCAGGGCTATATTGAAATACAAAGGAGAAACTCTCTGGAGTCCTACCTGTCTACTAATCCCACGCCCCAGATATTGAACCATTTAGAGGGTTTGCTGAGGAAATACATCGAATTGGGTTTTTTACCACCTAAGATATTAGAGAGGTTACTCCCTCAACACCCAAGGTCCCCCGTATGGTATTTCGTTCCCAAAATCCACAAATCGCTTACCCATCCCCCTGGCCACCCTATCGTGGCGGGGGTTGGGTCAGCGACAGAGCAACTGTCTAAATATGTCGACTGGCTATTGAGACCTCTGCTGTACGGGACTCCGACTTATCTGAAGGACACAGGTGACTTCCTTCGCGCCCTGCAGTTCCTGGAGTGGCGCGATGATTATCACTTAGTGTCCTTGGATGTCGAGTCTCTCTACACCAGGATTCCTCACCACCTTGGTGTTCAGGCAGTGAATAAAGTCCTTAATAGGACGGATAAAGGACCACTCTTCTGTAGGTTCATAGAGGAGTCTCTGGATTTTGTGCTCTCCAATAATGTCTTTCTATTCGGGCAACAATGGTACCGCCAGGTACTAGGTACGGCTATGGGTACACCTGTCTCGTGCACCTTTGCCAACCTGTACCTGGCGGTATTTGAGGACTATTACGTCTTCTCGGTGAATAACCCCTTCGTTCGGTACATTCAGTTGTTCCTCCGTTTTGTGGATGATGTTTTTATGGTATGGTCGGGCAATGAGGAGCAGTGCCGTGGCTTTGTGGACTATCTTAACATGAACATGAAATTCACAATGAACTTTGGAGGACAAAGTCTAGATTTTCTGGACGTGAGAGTGTCCGTGGTGAATGGGGAAATAACCACTACAGGATACCGCAAACCCACGGCTACTAACTCATTATTGCACCGTACCAGCTTCCATCCAGCACCCATCATGAAGGCCGTCCCATACGGCCAATTTATTCGATTACGGAGGATCAACAGTACTGATGTGAATTTCCAGCAGCAAACCCGTTTACTTGCTGATTGACTGGTTGCTAGGAGTTACTCGCGGGCAGACGTGAACAGGGCCATGTCCAGGGCTGCTGTCCGCCCGCGACATGAACTTCTTATGGAAGGTAGGAAGGAAAGCACGACTCCAGAGAGTTTCTCCTTTGTATTTCAATGCGTCCGAGAATAGGGAACTTCAAATGTGGGCACTGCTCTTTTTGTCCCCAAAATCCACAGAATAAAACCTTGTGTATGGGTGGAGTGACACACAAGGTTCGACAGTTTATCACATGTAGGACAGCGTTCGTTGTGTATGTGGTATACTGTGATTGCCATAATTTCTATATAGACAAGACGATCCGGCCATTGTTTGAACGCTTTAGGGAACACGTTAACGCCGTGAGAACGGGGAAAGGATGTCCCCGCCTCATCACCCATGTCCGGGAGCAGCATAGGAGCAATCCCCGCTGTCTCAAATTTGCAGGCATTGAGGTTGTGAATACTCCACTTAGGGGGGAGGGGGGGGTGATAGGCACCAGCTATTATTACAGAAAGAGTCGAGATGGATTATTCGGACCCAAGCAATGGGGAGTCTCGGCTTAAATGACAAAAACGATATGTCTGTACATCTATATATATATGTAAGGGTGCCCCCTTTCTTCACCCTGCTCTATATTAACCAGGCCTCATAGTTCAAAATACATACATATATATGTGTCGCCTCCTTTTAGGGTACCCTGAATGGGTCCCTGTAGGCCTTCCCCCATTATATGTATCACTTAGATTGTTAAGTCCATAAGCGGTTTCAATGTATGTTATGTTACTATATTTTATTGTTCACCTTATTTATTGGTCACTCATATTAGTCACCAATTAGTCATATTAACATTGTTTCTCTCATTGCATGTATTTTGATTTTAAGATAGTGTCCGGTTTTAGGGGGCGTGACCCTCCCCCCCAAGGTGGGAGAGGCGGCACATTATTTAATTGGCGTGCACGCACGCACGGACATGCTTGAGCCAGACGAAGCGCAGTTGTTGCGCGAAACGGCCGTCGCCGCTTATCTAGTGTGAGGAGAGTTTGTCCGCCCCCTGGCCCGACCGACTTACCTTCTATGGATCCATGGATTACAATAAAGTCTTGAACCTTTCTCTACACGGGTGAGTGCCGCTGACTTCATCTCTTTTCAACATTACATCCATAGACAGCTGTTGTTTCGGGGTGTTGCCCCTCATTAGTGTGGAGTAGGATTCTGGCTAACCGGGAGCAATGCCTCGGAGACTACTCAAACAAAACAACAGCTGATCTCAGGGAGACCAGCTACAAAAAAGACCGCGGAGCCTCATTTAAGAGTCTCAACACAGCAATCCAAAGTGCAAAGCTCCCTGGGAAACAGTAATATGCAAAATAAATGTTGAGCCCCAGTTATGGGTCTACAACACAATGAAAGCCAGATATCCCTCAAAGGAAGGAAAACCGAGCAAAGGGGTGTCTCCATTACAGAGATCACCAAATCCACCATGATAAGTGGCGTCTATGTCAAGATCCAGCTTTTTTTCAAGCTTTAAGGATGTGACGGGGACACCCCTTTGCTTGGTTTTTCTTCCTTTGAGTGATATCTGGCTTTCATCGTGTTGTAGACCCATAACTGGGGCTCCACAATTATTTTGCATATTACTGTTTCCCAGGGAGCTTTGCACTTCGGATTGCTGTGTTGAGACTCTTAAATGAGGCTCCGCTGTGTTTTTTGTAGCTGGTCTCCCTGAGATCAGCTGCTGTTTTGTTTGATTTATTTGAGAGTCTGGAAAACTTTTATTAGGTTTGCTCCACTACAGATCCCACTGATTTTAAATTTCTTACAGGAAGGCCTCAATAAGAAATTAAAACCTAGTACGCTTAAAGGGAACCTGTCACTGGGATTTTGTGTACAGAGCTGAGGACATGGGCTGCTAGATGGCCGCTAGCACATCCCCAATATCCAGTCCCCATAGTTCTGGGTGCTTTTATTGTGTAAAAAAAACTATTTATTACATATGCAAATCAACCTGAGAGGAGTATGTATCAAATAGTTTTTTTTACACAATAAAAGCACACAGAGCTATGGGGTCTGGATATTGCGGATGTGCTAGCGGCCATCTAGCAACCCATGTCCTCAGCTCTGTACACAAAATCCCGGTGACAGGTTCCCTTTAAAGTTCAGGTCTCTGCCCCTAGTGTATTGTTCGACTGTACTTTGGCATCTCATCCATGGATCAAACGATTCATAAAGGCATCAATTAGATTAAATCCCTTCTCTAAACCCAGATCATCTGCCTGGGATTAAAATATTGTCCTTTCCATGCACACACAAAGTCCTTTTGAACCATTAGACTCAATCTCCTTGAAAATGCGGTCTTAAAAGACGGCCTTTCTTGTAGCCATTAAATCAGCCAGGCAGGTAGTGGAGATATCGGCCTTGTCCGCTTCCCCTCCTTATACCTTGATCTTGGAGGTCAGAATTGAGACCGGACTCCCTAAGGTGGTTTCCGATTTCCACAGGTCCTCCTTCTGCCAGAATCCCAAAAATTAAGGGGAGGACAATTTTCATACGCTAGATGTAAGGAGATGCGTGTGTAAATACTTAGATACAATGGAAGAGTGGAGGAAAGCCCCTTAGTTATTTGTTCAATTCCAGGGCAAAAACAAAAGGTCTAAAAGTTACTAGCCATACAATTGCCAGATGGATAATGAGAACTATAAGTCTAACCTACTCTTCAGCAGATCTTCAGGTTCCATCAGGGTTCTTGGCCCACTCCACAAGGGCTATAGCTGCTTTATGGGCAGAAAAAGGCTGTGCCACAATTGACCAAATTTGTAGAGCAGCTACCTGGAGCTCTCCAAGCACGTTTTATAAACATTGTAGATTGGATCTATCTTCTGCTCAGGACTTGGCTTTTGGGAGAAAAGTCTTGCATGCAGTAATCCCACCCTAGAATTATCTAGTCTATTCTCTCAAAGGTGCTGTCATGGGGCGTAATGGAAATAATTTATTTTAGGAGACACACATCCAATCACAACATGTGATCAATTAAGTAATACAAATCATGTGATACTTCAAATAATGTCATGTGACAAATGCTGGTAAACAAAACTGTGATTGAGATAATATCAATAAAGTTACTTGTGCAGATAATATAAAAGACATCTGTGAGTGTGACATGATAATCAAAATATTAAAATGAAGCGAGGAATGTGGTTTACACGCAGGAAGAGGCCGATCGCATATTGCAGGGAATTGGGGGTGATGCTGCCTTTCTTACAATACCTACCACTAGAGAATCAAAACGAAGGTATGAAACATTGTCCAGACGCTTATTATCTATGAAATTGCATATGTCCACGCTGGGACAATATTTCAAGGAGAAAAGAATCCCAAGAGGAATGAGGTCAAATTTGCGACCAAATCTGTTTTATAACAATGAACTGTTCTGTAAACGCTTTGAAGGTTTGTCAAACATGTACTCCCTTGATTTTATCTTACTCAACATTGAGTTTTTGCAAGTTGAAAGTTCATCTATTACGAAGGAACTCTCTGACATTGAACAGCTATTATTAACTGAGATGACACAAGAGGATTTTGCACAATATAAGGAGGGATGGAATCTTCAACTACATAAACTACAAAGTGAATTAGAAGAGAATAAGAGAGGAGAGGCAAATGGGTCCGTGATACTGAGGACTACTGAGTTTTTTTCGTTTACTTAAACTGAAAGTGTGGTTCAGAGATAAAGTACCAATGCATAAAAGTAGATGTAGTGAATTGTCACTTAAATCACTAGGCTTGATCAAGAAAGGTGATTTTGTCCCAGTTGTTGGTGAACCAGTTATAGATGCCTATATCTCTGCAGTTAGAAAAGATATTACAACACTTAAACTCTCTAATGAGGGTCAAAATTATTTACAACATCCCAATCTGACCTCTGCAGAGATTGAGGCACTGGTACAACTTAAAGGCGAGTTTAACAATTAAACCCGCGGATAAATGTGGTGCTGTAGTGGTGATGAACACCTTCAATTATGTATCTGAGATATTAAAACAACTGAACTACACCAATGTATATGGCATTTTACAACATGATCCGAAATTCCATATCATCAATATCATAAAGCAGTGCTTGTCTGAGGCATTGGTTGCGGCCATCATTGACGGTGATTTAAGTGACTACTTATTAGTCCCATTTCTGGTTACTCCGGTCATTTATGTTTTACCCAAGATACACAAGTCTCTTGTGGATCCACCGGGTCGCCCCATCGTCTCAGGTCACATAGCCATTTTCCTGGATAAAATACTGCGTGAGTTTTCCATTGGAGCGCAATAATATATAAGAGATACTGGTGACTTTTTGACAAAACTGGAAGCTGTAGATATTAGTGGATATGATTCCATAACTCTTGTCTCATTTGATATAGTGTCTTTGTACACCTCTATCAACCATGATAGAATCATTGATTCTGTTCAAAAGATGTTGGACAGTTCCCCCTTCACTATTGAAGCACAATCATTTGTGATTGTTTTGTTATGACTGATTCTTGAAAATAGTTATTTTCTATTTCAAGACACTTTTTACACCCAAAAACGGGGTGTAGCGATGGGGTCCAATGTGGCCCCAATGTATGCAAACATATACATGCGACATATGGAGGAGGACTTTATCTATGTATCCCACCACTTCCAACATGTTCTGAGGTGGTGGAGGTACATAGATGACGTCTTCCTCCTATGGACTGGGTCTGAGTTGCAACTGAGAGAATTCCACCAATATTTGAACAGTATAGATATTGAGTTACAATATACTGATGCTACGTCAAAAGAAGAATTGCAATTTTTAGACACCTCTGTTCTATATATTGATCGAATGATCCACACGCGGTTATTCACTAAACCAACTGACAGAAACACCATGTTGCGTTTTGAAAGCTGCCATCCCCGCAATATGGTTAGACATCTACCATATTCTCAGTTTCTGAGAGCTAGACGCATCGTTTCTGATGAGAGTACATTGAATGAAACTCTTGAAACAATGGTCTCCAAATTTAAGCGATGCGGCTACCCTCAGAAACTTTTACAACAACAAAAACAACGTGTTCTTGATACTGACAGACAAAGTGCCTTGCATGGACGCAATAAAACTGTCAAGCCTGATAGATTGCCTTTTATCTCCACTCATTCAGAATTGAGCCCAGCTATAGGCAAAATATTGAAACAGCATTGGGGAATTCTGGGTAGTTTGGGCGACATCCCTGAATTCCGGTCTCCCCTTCTTTTATCCTATCGCAAAAATGAAAACATCAGGGATCAACTTGTTAGAGCAGACGTAGGATCTAAGAAAGTTAGTATCCAGAAGACACCAGCCTGGTTTGGGTTGCATTCCTTGCCTTGGTTGCCTCAATTGTCGATTTATTCGCAAAACTAAATCCTTTGTACATCCAGGCACGGGAGTGTCCTACCCGATTAGGTTCCATCTCACATGTGAGTCCTCTTTTGTGATCTATATTTTGTCTTGCCCTTGCGATCTTCTATATGTGGGGGAAACTTCTACAGAACTAAAACTAAGATTAAACAACCATCGTAATACTATTAGAAAGAACCGCATGGACTTACCTGTCTCAAGGCATTTTGCAACCTGTAAACATACAGAGAGGGATTTGAGATGTTGGGTGGTTGACCATGTCGCTATGCCGAGAAGGGGTGGCGACCGGGTAGCTATCCTAAAGAACAAAGAGTTGAATTGGATATATGACCTGAATTGCTTACAGCCAAATGGCTTAAATGTGGAATTTAGGTAGTTGTAGAGGGGTGGCGTCGCCCCCCACTTCTTGTATTTGGCATTCGTTACCTCTTCCTGTTTTGTAATTTAATGCCAGGGATTTGTGAATATTATTTTAGTAACCTTCTTTCATTTTCTCTTGCCTTTTAGATATTCTTCACGGAATCGAGGAAATGTTCGGGGATCGCGCTCTAACTCTTCAAATGACACCCACACGAATTGCATTTTACTATGCTATTGTTTTTGATACATGTCACCGTTAGTTACTTTAACACACTGTCCTATGCTGTTTTTAGGGAGGAGTAACCCTCCTGGCTGCCGATTTTGACAGACAATTGTATCGCTGCCTGTTTAAGGCATTGACGTGTTTTTGCAGGTAGGCGGTCATATGAGGGGATGTGTCTCACTCCGGCAAGTTTGAGACTCACTCCCGCCTGTCAGTATAAGAGAGATTCCTCACGGTGCCCATTATATACGGCTGAAGTAGACAGTGGCTATAATACCTGTATGGATTACGACATTCCAAGTTTGGGCTATGTGTCCTTGATCAAGATGGCGACTGCATACTATTTTTCATTGAAGCGCATGCGCCAGTACGTCCGGAGGAAATGCCGGGGCCAGTCCTGGCATGCGCAGTATCACCTGCGGGACGCTCTTTTGAGTGTGATGGTATGTGTGGGCGCCATGGAGAAGTGAGCAGAGATCCACCACATTCCTCGCTTCATTTTAATATTTTGATTATCATGTCACACTCACAGATGTCTTTTATATTATCTGCACAAGTAACTTTATTGATATTATCTCAATCACAGTTTTGTTTACCCGCATTTGTCACATGACCTTATTTGAAGTATCACATGATTTGTATTACTTAATTGATCACATGTTGTGATTGGATGTGTGTCTCCTAAAGATCACTATATATACTCTGTCATTTGACGTTTGTCCATGCTTGAGGAAGGCTCATGTGAGCCGAAACGTCGCACTTGTGTCACCTTATGGGTCATTAAAAGCTTTTATATTTTTGGATTACGTGTTGGAGTGCAGTCCGATCTTTTTCTTACATATATATATATATATTGTGGGGGGTTAGCTCTGGTCTCGAGGATCGTTCACATACAGATAGTCGTCCACCGCAGCTTTAGGGGCCAAAACATCGCTTTATTGTCCCAGCATCAACATAAATAAATGAAATTCAAAACAAACACCTGCCCGGCTGGGCTCTAACTTAACACAGTGTGTCCCTGACTCACCTAAGACACTGTTCACACACACGGCACCCATGCGGCTTTCCCAGCCCAATGTCCATCAGCCTCCTGGCTGTTACCTCACCGGTGTCTTTTGGGGGATTGTGGTCCAGTCGTCCGCCCGACGCTGACCATGCGACCCTTATCCCTAGGCGTCGCGGGACCCCCCAAACTTCAGGCTACTCCCAGCCTTGTGGTCTCTCAGCGCTCCCAGATCAAACCACACACAGAACCACTCCAGGCTTCTGTACCTCACAGGACACAGCCATCTCACTGTGAGGACAGCTTTATGCTCTCTTGATTGTGGCACCTGTTGCTGCCTCAGACCTGCCCACTGATGGGAAAGAGATGGATAATCCTGCCATTCCTCTCTTCTATCAGCCATGAGGCCTGTCACTGCCTCACAATATATATAAATTAATTTCTGTCTAGATGTTCTTTATGCACGACCAAACGACTGGACCTATCTACCAAATTTGGCACACGGGTACATCAGGTGTCCGGGAAGGTTTTAGACCAGGTCTCAGTTCTCTAGGATTTACCGTTCCTGAGATATTCCCAAAAATTGGCCTGCATTATAGCTAATACAAGCCAACAAGCCTTTCACTTAAATCCAAACTGTCATTTACTGCTCGCTGGCAGTTTGGTAACCATAACAACCCCCAGCCATGTTCACTGCTGTAGATGAGATGAGGAAATCTGTCACCAGGATAATCGCTATATCTGTAAACGCTTTGAAGGTTTGTCAAACATGTACTCCCTTGATTTTATCTTACTCAACATTGAGTTTTTGCAAGTTGAAAGTTCATCTATTACGAAGGAACTCTCTGACATTGAACAGCTATTATTAACTGAGATGACACAAGAGGATTTTGCACAATATAAGGAGGGATGGAATCTTCAACTACATAAACTACAAAGTGAATTAGAAGAGAATAAGAGAGGAGAGGCAAATGGGTCCGTGATACTGAGGACTATAAAAAAGGCAACATTTACACCTGGCAAACAGACAGGTCTACTGCAGGATACAACAAGGACAACCAGAGGAAAATAAAAAATACCCAGTCCATGATTGATGGCGATAAGGCTTTTTTAGACCGCAATATGGACATAAAGAAGAGAAAAGAAAACGAATTAGGTGGGGAGGCCGCAGATACAGACGACAAAGTAAGAATGCGCAACAGCAAAACCCGGTCACAGTCCAACAAGGGGTCCACCAACAAGAAGAAACAATTGTCTTCAATTGTCTTTTTATCCTCCAAAGAGTTAACACCTGCACAACTCAGTGTTTTATCGAAAGGACTCTCGTTTTGTCCCAGCACTCAGGTAAATTGGCTTGATTTGGAATTGGACTTGAATAGTTTTTTTCGTTTACTTAAACTGAAAGTGTGGTTCAGAGATAAAGTACCAATGCATAAAAGTAGATGTAGTGAATTGTCACTTAAATCACTAGGCTTGATCAACAAAGGTGATTTTGTCCCAGTTGTTGGTGGACCAGTTATAGATGCCTATATCTCTGCAGTTAGAAAAGATATTACAACACAAACTCTCTAATGAGGGTCAAAATTATTTACAACATCCCAATCTGACCTTTGCAGAGATTGAGGCACTGGTACAACTTAAAGGAGTGATTTAAGTGACTATTTATTAGTCCCATTTCTGGTTACTCCGGTCATTTATGTTTTACCCAAGATACCCAAGTCTCTTGTGGATCCACCAGGTCGCCCCACCGTCTAAGGCACTAACTCAGTTTTTAGTCACATAGCCATTTTCCTGGATAAAATTATAGCTAATACAAGCCAACAAGCCTTTCACTTAAATCCAAACTGTCATTTACTGCTCGTTGGCAGTTCGGTAACCATAACAACCCCCAGCCATGGTCACTGCTGTAGATGAGATGAGGAAATCTGTCACCAGGATAAATCGCTATAGAAGTAAAGCCAGGGCCTAATAGCACTAAGTACCTTATTTCCTGAGGTTTCCATAACAACTCGGCCATTTCTCTTCACTGCTGCAGGTTAGCTTTAAAGGGGCAGGGCGCTGTGGATGACACTGTTAAGGGAGCGGAATGCTATGGAGGTCACAGTTCAGGGGGAAAGTAGGGTGGCCATTCAAGTCACCCTTAACCTCTTAAGGACGCAGGGCGTACATGTACGCCCTAGCGTCCTGGTACTTAAGGACTCAGGGCGTACATGTACGTCCTGAGAAGTTCCGATCACCGCAGCGCTGCGGGTGGTGATCGGAACAGGATGCCTGCTGAAATCATTCAGCAGGCATCCTGTGACAATGCTGAGGGGGGTCCTGTGACCACCCCGTGTCGGCGATCGCAACAAACCGCAGGTCAATTCAGACCTGCGGTTTGCTGCGCTATCTGTAGTCTCTGATCCCCGCGGTCTGTGACCGCGGGGATCAGAGACTAAAATCTGCCCCGAAGTGTAATTTTTAACCCCCCCCCTGCACCCCGCCATCTTAGTGTCCCCCCGGGCGGTGCAGGGGGGGGGATTGCGGGCGGTGCTAGTGGGTGTCTAGTGGGTATAGCAGGGGGTCAGCACATAGCAGTTTATCGCAGGGGGTCAGCAGACATCTGTGCTGCAGATGTCAGCAGTTTAACCCCTTCTATACCGCAGTCCGTACGGACCATGGTATAGAAGGTGTTAACATGGAGGGAGCTCCCTCCCTCTCCCATCGGGGGGCTGCCGTACCTTTGCAGCCCCCCTGACGGGATAGGATGGTAGAGCGAGGGAGTTCACCTCTCTTCCCATCACCCGCTGCTCTGTAATGGCAGCGGGTAATGGTTACCATGGCAGCAGGACGCTTTCAGAAGCGTCCTGCTTGCCATGGTATAGTAACTCTGGTCAGACTTCTGCTAAAGGCAGAAGTCTGACCAGACTGTGAAAAGTAAAAAAATACAGTGCAGTACACTATATAGATCCACTGGATCTACAAGAACCAAGTGGGTCTGGGTCAAAAAAATAAGAAAAATACATATCACTGAATAAAAAAAAAAACAAAAACAAATGAACTACACATATTAGGTATCGCCGCGTCCGTAAAAATCTCCTCTATAAAAATATCACGTGACCTAACCCCTCACGCAAATACCGTAAAAAAAAACACAAAAAAATGGTGTAAAAAAGCAATTTTTTGTCACCTTGCATCACAAAAAGTGTAATACCAAGTGATCAAAAAGGCGTATGCCTCCCAAAATAGTACCAATAAAACCGCCATCTCATCCTGCAAAAAATGAGTCCTTATATAGGACAATCGCCCAAAAAAATAAAAAATATGGCTCTCAGACTATGGAGACACTAAAACATAATTTTTTTTTTCTAAAATGCTATTATTGTGTTAAAGTAAAATAAATAAATAAAAAGTATACATATTATGTATCGCCGCGTCCTTAAAAACCTGCTCTATAAAAATATCACATTATCTAACCCCTGAGGTAAAAATACTGTTAAAAAAAATAAAATAAAAACAATGTAAAAAAAAAACATTTTTGTCACCTCACAACTCAAACTGTAATAGCAAGCGATCAAAATGTTATATGCACCCAAAAATAGTGCCAATCAAACCGTCATCTCATCCCGCAAAAAATGATACCCCACATAGGACAATCACCCCCAAAAAAAAAATAATAATAGGGCTCTCAGACTATGGAGACACTAAAACATGATTTGTTTTGTTTTAAAAAATGATAATATTGTGTAAAACTTAAATAAATAAATAAAAAGTATACATATTTGGTATCGGCGCGTCCGTCGCAACCTGCTCTATAAAAATAACACATGACCAAAACCCTCAGGTGAACACAACAAAAAAAAAAAAAAAAAATACGGTGTCAAGAGCCATTTTTGTCACCTTACATCACAAAAAGTGTAATAGCAGGCGACCAAAATGTCATATGCACCCCAAGATAGTTCCAATCAAACCGCCATCTCATCCCGCAAAAAATGAGCTCCTACATAAGACAGTCGCACAAAAAATAAAAAAAATATATGGCTTTCAGAATGTGAAGACACTAAAAAAATAATTTTTTTCAAAAATGCTGTATTATGTAAAACTGAAACAAAACCCCCCAAAAAGTAGCCATATTTGGTATTGCCGCGTCCGTAGCAACCTGCTCTATAGAAATAGCACACAATCTAACCTGTAAGTTCAACGATGTAAATAACAAAAAATAAAAACTGTCCGAAAATAGCTATTTTTTTTGCAAATTTTCCATTTTAATCAATTTTTCCAGTAAAAAAACAAGGGTTAACAGCCAAACAAAACTCAATATATATTGCCCCGATTCTCTAGTTTGCAGAAACACCCCATATGTGGTTGTAAACTGCTGTATGGCCAAACGGCAGGGCGTAGAAGGAAGGGAATGCCATATGGTTTTTGGAAGGCAGATTTTGCTGGACTGGTTATTTGACACCATGTCCCATTTGAAGCCCCCCTGATGCACCCCTACAGTAGAAACTCCAAAAAAGTGACCCCATTTTGGAAAGTACGGGATAAGGTGGCAGTTTTGTTTGTATTATTTTAGGGTAAATATGATTTTTGGTTGCTCTATATTACACTTTTTTGAGGCAAGGTAACAAAAATAGAAATTCGAAATTTCATCTCCATTTGCCAATAACTCTTGTGGAACACCTAAAGGGTTAACAAAGTTTGTAAAATCAGTTTTGAATACCTTGAGGGGTGTAGTTTCTTAGATGGAGTCACTTTTTTGGAGATTCTACTCTAGGGGTGCATCTGGGGGCTTCAAATGGGACATGGTGTCAAAAATCCAGTCCAGCAAAATCCGCCTTCCAAAAACCATATGGCGTTCCCTTACTTCTGTGCCCTGCAGTTTGGCCATACAGCAGTTTACGCCCACATATGAGGTGTTTCTGAAAACTACAGAATCGGGGCAATAAAAATTGAGTTTTGTTTGGCTGTTAACCCTTGCTTTGTTACTGGAAAAAATGGATTCAAACGGAAAATTTTCCAAAAAATCGAAATTCTGAAATTTTATCTCCATTTGCCATTAACTCTTGTGGAAAACCTAAAGGGTTAATGACGTTTGTAAAATCAGTTTTGAATACCTTGAGGGGTGTAGTTTCTAGAATGGGGTCATTTTTGGATGGTTTCTATTATGTAAGCGTCACAAAGTGACTTCAGACCTGAACTGGTCCCTAAAAAGTGGGTTTTTGAAAATTTCTGAAAAATTTCAAGATTTGCTTCTAAACTTCTAAGCCTTGTAACGTCCCCAAAAAATAAAATGGCATTCCCAAAATGATCGATACATGAAGTAGACATATGGGGAATGTAAATCAATAACTTTTTTTGGGCGGTATTACTATGTATTATAGAAGTAGAGAGATTGAAACTTGGAAAATTGCTAATTTTTCCAAATTTTTGGTAAATTTGATATTTTTTTTATAAATAAAAATGAAATTTTTCGACTTAATTTTACCAGTGTCATGAAGTACAATATGTGACGAAAAAACAATCTCAGAATGGCCTGGATAAGAAAAAGCGTTTTAAAGTTATCACCACATAAAGTGACAGTGGTCAGATTTGCAAAAAATGGCCAAGTCCTTTAGGTGAAATAGGGCTGAGTCCTTAAGGGGTTAAAACCCCGCCCCCAGGTCCAGATAAGCCACACCTCTGATTCTGTTAGGTTATGCCCCCTCCCCTCCTGAGGTGGGAGGGGCAGTGATTTTCTCCCTGCACCTCACATTCAGACAGAACAGTGCTTAGAGTGAGCTGTTTAAAAGGACACGCCCCCGATCCTGTTAGGCCATGCCCCCTTCCACTAAGCGAACATGGATTGAAAAAATAATGTATTGACAATGTAATGAGTATTGACAAAATGAAGTTAAAAATCAACTTCTCTCAGCTGCAGAGGTGGGAGGGATGGTGACTTTCTCTTTGCAGCTCACACTCAGAGAGGGCTGTGCTGCTGTCTTAGAGTGAGATGTTCAAAAGGACACGCCCCAATCCAGTTAGGCCATGCCCCCTCCCACTCAGTCAACAGGGATTGAAAAAATAAAGTTAAAAATCAACTACTAGGTACACAGCTCAGCAGACAGGATAGGATTAGATACACAGTTTAGCAGACAGTATCATACAACATAAGAATAGATACACAGCTCAGCAGACAGTAACATACAGGATAGGATTAGATACGCAATTTAGCAGACGGTATCATACAACATAAAATTAGATACACAGCTTAGCAGATAGTATCACACAGGCTAGGATTAGATACACAGTTCGGCAGACAGTATTGCACAGGCTAGGATTAGATACACAGCTCAGCAGATGTTGTCACCCAGGTCAGGATTAGATACACAGCTCAGCAGACAGTGGGGCGGGGTGATGTAGAGGTTAGTTTCATTGTATTCAGAAAATGCAAGGTCCTAGGAATCTTGTCACAAACTAAGGATGGAGTATGGAGAACCCTATTTAACCCCTTAAGGACACGGCCCTATTTCACCTTAAGGACCAGGCCATTTTTTCAAAATCTGACCATTGTCACTTTATGTGGTGATAACTTTAAAACGCTTTTTCTTATCCAGTCCATTCTGAGATTGTTTTTTCGTCACATATTGTACTTTATGACAGTGGTAAAATGAAGTCGAAAAATTTCATTTTTATTTATAAAAAAATACCAAATTTACCAAAAATTTTGAAAAATTTGCAATTTTCCAAGTTTCAATTACTCTACTTCTATAATACATATACTGAAGAAGAAAAACACCTGAGTATCAATTGCCAAAATAAATTAACTTTATTAAATACAAATATTAAAATACATGTACATAATGCACAGGAAGGTGGCAATGGAAAAGCGCCACCCTGGACTACAGCGCCATCGTATACAGAGTTATTGCACAAGAACCCCTATGTAATTGTTCTAAATATAAACATGCGAGACTAATGATTGCCACTGCCTTGTCCGCATATCCAAGTGACCATCTCCGACCTGCACCCCTACATATGGGGACAATCATGCAAGCATGGACAAAAATCAGGGGAATAAACAGTCTTACCGAGTGACGGATGGAGCCAAGAGAGACCAGGGTGGCGCTACCCCGACGCGCGTTTCGGCGATCCTTCGTCTGGGGGTAGCGCCATTCCTGTGGATCGTGGTTAAAAAAACGGTGGTTGTTGGTACATGAAGTTGAGGACGGAGGAACCCTGTAGAAAGGAAGCGATGATTCTTCGGACCATCACTATATATATAACATTTTGGATATATGCATTTTATGTCACATATTAATTGATATACATATAATCTTTATATGTTTATATGCAATTTGTTCACATATTGGCAGATTTTGAGCACATTATCCCCTTGGGTCTTAATATAATTATTTTTATATTTATTCTTACATGTTTACATGCAATTTGTTCACATATTGGGAGATTTTGAGCACATCATCCCCTTGGGTCTTAATATATTTATTTTTATATTTATTTTTATTATGAACGATCATGAACTTATATTATGAATTTTTTTATTATGAAATATCATGAATTTATATTATGAATTTTTCGCAGATACTTTCTATCATTGTTATTATTATTATTAACTCACGTTTTTTATCTTCAAGTTTTATCACACTTTGTGTTCTCATGTATCATTATATATTGGGATATGCATTACGGTCCTTAGCACTATTCCTCACTGTCGCACTCTCCCTTCCTCACTTTCACCACCCCCACATTCCTTCCTCACTCACCTCTAGATATGCTTGTCCGCAATAATATTGATACATGTGATGGGTTATACACATATGGGTGTAATGAAGTTGATGGTTTTATTTATTTATGTCATCTTTTCTTATGAATGTAATCATATTAGTGATTATAATTGGTAAATATAGATGAAATCCTGTTTTGTATTTGATGCGCTCCGTTCTGAACATTGTATTTATACTTAGTTTCTCTGTCCATTGCCGGGTCATATGACCGGAGCAAGAGAGATCACATGATGAGTCAGCTGACGTATGACGTCTGAGATACGTGCTGAAGCCACCGATTACGGCTCTGCCGATTGGAGGGAGGGGGTTTTTTAACCACGATCCACAGGAATGGCGCTACCCCCAGACGAAGGATCGCCGAAACGCGCGTCGGGGTAGCGCCACCCTGGTCTCTCTTGGCTCCATCCGTCACTCGGTAAGACTGTTTATTCCCCTGATTTTTGTCCATGCTTGCATGATTGTCCCCATATGTAGGGGTGCAGGTCGGAGATGGTCACTTGGATATGCGGACAAGGCAGTGGCAATCATTAGTCTCGCATGTTTATACTTAGAACAATTACATAGGGGTTCTTGTGCAATAACTCTGCATACGATGGCGCTGTAGTCCAGGGTGGCGCTTTTCCATTGCCACCTTCCTGTGCATTATGTACATGTATTTTAATATTTGTATTTAATAAAGTTAATTTATTTTGGCAATTGATACTCAGGTGTTTTTCTTCTTCAGTATTTGTATTTTTTCTGAGGTATTGCCATTTACTATGTAGTAGGGAGCCATGACATGTAGCCCCGGTCTGTTTGGCCTTTATCTAAATGAGGGCAGGGTCTCTCTCCTAGGTTATGGTTTATGTTCTATAATACATAGTAATACTGACAAAAAAAGTTATTGATTTACATTTCCCATATGTCTACTTCATGTATCGATCATTTTGGGAATGCTATTTCATTTTTTGGGGACGTTACAAGGCTTAGAAGTTTAGAAGCAAATCTTGAAATTTTTCAGAAATTTTCAAAAACCCACTTTTTAGGGACCAGTTCAGCTCTGAAGTCACTTTGTGAGGCTTACATAATAGAAACCACCCAAAAATTACCCCATTCTAGAAACTACACCCCTCAAGGTATTCAAAACTGATTTTACAAACGTCATTAACCCTTTAGGTTTTCCACAAGAGTTAATGGCAAATGGAGATAAAATTTCAGAATTTCGATTTTTTGAAAAATTTTCCGTTTGAATCCATTTTTTCCAGTAACAAAGCAAGGGTTAACAGCCAAACAAAACTCAATTTTTATTGCCCCGATTCTGTAGTTTTCAGAAACACCCTATATGTGGTCGTAAATTGCTGTATGGCCAAACTGCAGGGCGCAGAAGGAAAGGAGCGCCATATGGTTTTTGGAAGGCAGATTTTGCTGGACTGAATTTTTGACACCATGTCCCATTTGAAGCCCCCCGATGCACCCCTAGAGTAGAAACTCCATAAAAGTGACTCCATCTAAGAAACTACGCCCCTCAAGGTATTCAAAACCAGTTTTACAAACTTTGTTAACCCTTTAGGTGTTTCACAAGAGTTATTGGCAAATGGAGATGAAATTTCCGAATTTCTATTTTTTGTTACCTTGTCTCAAAAAAAGTGTAATATAGAGCAACCAAAAATCATGTTTACCCTAGAATAGTACCAACAAAACTGACACCTTATCCCGTAGTTTCCAAAATGGGGTCACTTTTTTGGAGTTTCTACTGTAGGGGTGCATCAGGGGGGCTTCAAATGGGACATAGTGTCAAAAAACCAATCCAGCAAAATCTGCCTTCCAAAAACCATATGGCGTTCCCTTCCTTCTGTGCCCTGCCGTTTGGCCATACAGTAGTTTACGACCACATATGGGGTGTTTGTGCAAACAAGAGAATCAGGGCAATAAATATTGAGTTTTGCTTGGCTGTTAACCCTTGCTTTGTTACTGCAAAAATGGATTAAAATGGAAAATTTTTGGGGTTTACATAATAAAGCCTTTTTGAAAATAATTTTTTTTTAGTGTCTCCACATTCTGAAAGCCATAGTTTTATTTTATTTTTTTGGGCGACTGTGTTATGTAGGGGCTCATTTTTTGCGGGATGAGATGGCGGTTTGATTGGCACCATCTTGGGGTGCATATGACATTTTGGTCGCTTGCTATGACACTTTTTGTGATGTAAGGTGACAAAAATGGCTTTTGACACCGTATTTTTTTTTTTTTTTTTTGCTGTGTTCAGCTGATGGGTTAGGTCATGTGTTATTTATATAGATCAGGTTGTGACGGACGCGGCGATACATAATATGTATACTTTTTATTTATTTATATAAGTTTTACACAATAATATAATTTTTAAAACAAAAAAATCATGTTTTAGTGTCTCCATAGTTTGAGAGCCATATATATATTTTTTTTGGGCGATTGTCCTATGTAGGGGCTCATTTTTTGCGGGATGAGATGGCGGTTTGATTGGCACCATCTTGGGGTGCATATGACTTTTTGATCGCTTACTATTACACTTTTGTGATGTAAGGTGACAAAAAAATGGCTTGTTTGACAACGTTTTTATTTTTTATGTTTACGGCGTTCATCTGAGGGGTTAGGTCATGTTATATTTTTATAGAGCAGGTCCTTACGGACGCGGCGATACATAATATGTATACCTTTTTTTATTTATTTTGGTTTTACACAATAATATCCTTTTGAATGAAAAAAACATGTTTTAGTATCTCCATAGTCTGAGAGCCATATATTTTTCAGTTTTTAGGCAATTGTCTCAGGTTGGGTATCATTTTTGCGGGATGAGGTGACGGTTAGATTGGCACTATTTGGAGGGTCATATGACTTTTTGATCGCTTGCTATCACACTTTTTGTGATGTAAGGTGGCAAAAAAATGGCTTTTTGACGAAGTTTTTATTATTTTTTTTTTACAGTGTTTACTTGAGGGGTTAGGTCATGTGATATTTTTATAGAGCAGATTCTTACGGACGTGTAGATACCAAATATGTCTACTTTTTAATTTTTTTTTTACATTTAACACTAAAAAGCATTTTTGAAACAAAAAAAAATCATGTTTTAGTCTGAGAGGCATAGTTTTTTTATTTTTTGGGCAATTGTTTTATGAAGGGGCTCGTTTTTTGCGGGATGAGATGGCGGTTTGATTGGTACTATTTTGGGAGGCAAACGCCTTTTTGATCGCTTTGTATTACACTTTTAGTGATGTAATGTGCCAAAAAATGGCTTATTTACACCATTTTTTGGGGGTTTTTTTTTATGGCGTTCACCTGAGGAGTTCAGTCATGTGATATTTTTATAGAATAGGTTTTTACGGACGCGGCGATACCTAATATGTGTAGTGTATTTTATTTTTTTAATTTTTATTCAGTGTTATGTGTTTTTTTCATTTTTACTTTTTTCACTTTTTACATTTTTTTGACCCAGACCCACTTGGTTCTGAAAGATCCAGTGGATCTGGTGTCTGTATAATACAGTACAGTACACTATATAGTGCACTGTACTGTATTTTGTACTTTGGAAAGTCTGAATAGACCTTTAGCACGTCTATTCAGACTTTCAGCACCATGGAGAGCAGGACGCTTCTGAAAGCGTCCTGTCTCCATGGCAACCATCACCCGCTGCCATAACTGGGCAGGGGGTGATGGATGAGGAAGGAGTGGAGCACCCTCCCTCTGCGATCCCATCCTGTTGGGGGCTGCAAAGGCACAGCAGCCCCCGATGGGAGAGGGAGGAGCGCTCCTCCCTGTTAACCCTTCCATACCACTAGACACCAGGGATAGATTACAGGGAGGCGGGCGGGGGATCGCAATCGCGATCCCGCCCGCCGCACCGCTCCGCCTCCCGTCGCCCGCAACCACCCCCTGCACCCCCGCAGCCACAATATGATTGGGGGCTGCAGGGGGTTAAAAAACAGTTTGGGGGCATTAACTCTCTGATCCCAGCGGTCATAGACCGCGAGGATCAGAGATCACATGAGCGCTGCAAACCGCAGGTCTGAATTGACCTGCGGTTTGCAGCGATCGCCCATATGGGGGGGTCACAGGACCCCCCTGGGCATTGTAACAAGGTACCTGCTGAATGATTTCAGCAGGTACCTTGTTCCGATCACTGCCAGCTGAGCAGCAGTTATCGGAACAACTCATGACGTACCGGTACGTCATGTGTCCTTAAGGACTCGGGAAACATGCCGTACCGGTACGTCATGTGTCCTAAAGGGGTTAAAGATCTGGGAAGCTCCTGTTTACTGTCCGGAAGGAGGAGGATCTCTCACAGGTGCTGTCATGGGGCATAATGGAAAATAGTGTTGGCTACCTTGTCTGCCTCTTCCACCTACTCCCCAATGTCCACCTTCTCCTCTACTCGGACCTCCACCTCCTGGTTCAAGATTATTTGTTATATTGGCAGAGTACAGAAGCATACCGGCCGCACACCAAAAAATGTCTATAGATCACACACCGAATTAACAGAAATAAAAAATAAATTAAAAAAAATTAAAGAAAAAAAACTAAACCTCCTTTGTCTCTTCCACCCCCTCCTACTTCACTTGGACCTCCGCCTCCTAGTTCAAGATTATAATAAATTTTTTTCTATTCTATGTTATTTTCCTATTCACATTTGTTTGCAGGGCAATTGTCCTGCTCTTAACCCCATTTTGCTTCCTTTTGCAGGCCTCTAGCCCTTTCTTTGACTATTTTACAGCACTAAAGTTAGAGTCCTGTTAAGGGAAATATTAATTATTAATATTTTGAATAATATCAATAATTAACCTCTTTAGGATGCAGGGTGTAAATGTACATACATGTACACCCTGCGAATTTCCGATCACCGCTGCGCACGTGGCGGTGATCGGAACAAGGTGCCTGCTAAAATCATTTAGCAGGCACCTTGGCACAATGCCCAGGGGGTTCCTGTGACCCCCCCCATGTCGGCGATCGCAGCAAACCGCAGGTCAATTCAGACCTGCGGTTTGCTGCGCTTTCTGTAGTCTCTGATCCCCGCGGTCTGTGACCGCTGGGATCAGAGACTTAAAAATGCCCCAAACTTATAAATTGCGGGCGGTGCTGCGGGAGGCAATTGCGATCCTCCGCCCGCCTCCTTTCAAATGATGTCCCTGGTGTCTAGTGGGTATAGCAGGGGGTCAGCACATAGCTGACCCCCTGCTATAAACTGCTGACATCTGTGCCATACAGATATAAGCAGTTTAACCCCTTCCATACTGCGGTCTGTATGGACCGCTGTATGTAAGGGGTTAACAGGGAGGGAGCTCCCTCACTCTCCCATCGGGGGGCTGCTGTGCCTTTGCAGCCCCCCCGACAGGATGGGAACGCAGAGGGAGGGAGCTTCTCTCCCTCCCCATCACCCGCTGCTCTGTTC
Organism: Bufotes viridis; assembly: GCA_033119425.1. Classification (NCBI taxonomy): domain Eukaryota; kingdom Metazoa; phylum Chordata; class Amphibia; order Anura; family Bufonidae; genus Bufotes; species Bufotes viridis. The sequence continues at coordinate 205,146,510 of CM065593.1, read as the reverse complement.
CTTCTGCACCCTGCCGTTTTGCCATACAGCAGTTTACGACCACATATGGGGTGTTTCTGCAAACTACATAATCGGGCGAATAAATATTGAGTTTTGTTTGGCTGTTACCCCTTGCTTTGTTACTGGAAAAAATTTATTAAAATGGGAATTCTTTGAAAAAAAACGAAATTCTAAAATTTTATCTCCATTTGCCATTAACTCTTGTGGAAAACCTAAAGGGTTAATGACGTTTGTAAAATCAGTTTTGAATACCTTGAGGGGTGTAGTATCTAGAATGGGGTCATTTATGGGTGGTTTCTATTATGTAAGCCTCACAAAGTGACTTCAGACCTGAACTGGTCCCTAAAAAGTGGGTTTTTGAAAAATTTCAAGATTTGCTTCTAAACTTCTAAGCCTTGTAACTTCCCAAAAAATGAAATGGCATTCCCAAAATGATCGATACATGAAGTAGACATATGGGGAATGTAGACATATGGGGAATGTAAATCAATAACTTTTTTTGGCAGTATTACTATGTAATATAAGGAGAGAAATTGAAACTTGGAAAATTGCAAATTTTCCAAATTTTTTGGTAAATTTGGTATTTTATTATAAATAAATATGACATTTTTCGACTCCATTTTACCACTGTTATGAAGTACAATATGTGACGAAAAAACAATCTCAGAATGGCCTGGATAAGAAAAAGCGTTTTAAAGTCATCACCACATAAAGTGACACTGGTCAGATTTGCAAAAAATGGCCAAGTCCTTAAGGTGAAATAGGGCTGAGTCCTTAACCACTTCAGCCCCCCTAGCTTAAACACCCTTAATGACCAGGCCACTTTTTACAATTCTGTACTACGCTACTTTCACCGTTTATTGCTCCGTCATGCAACTTACCACCCAAATGAATTTTACCTCCTTTTCTTCTCACTAATAGAGCTTTCATTTGGTGGTATTTCATTGCTGCTGACATTTTTACTTTTTTTGCTATTAATCAAAAATGACCGAAATTTTTGCAAAAAAATGACTTTTCACTTTCTGTTGTAAATTTTTTTTAAAAAAACTACATTTCTATATAAATTTTTCTCTAAATTTATTGTTCTACATGTCTTTGATAAAAAAAAAATCCAATAAGTGTATATTTATTGGTTTGGGTAAAAGTTATAGCGTTTACAAACTATGGTGCAAAAAAGTGAATTTCGGCATTTTAAAGCAGCTCTGACTTTCTGAGCACCTGTCATGTTTCTTCAGGTGCTAGAATGCCAGGATAGTATAAATACCCCCAAATCACACCATTTTAGAAAGAAGACACCCCAAAGTATTCGCGGAGGGGCTTGGTGAGTTCATGTATCATTTCATTTTTTTCACAAGTTAGCGGAAAATGACACTTTCTGAGAAAAAAAAAAAAAAAAAAGTTTCAATTTCTGATAACTTCTGGCAAAAAAAAAATCTCAGACGGACTCACTATGCCCCTCAGTGAATACCTTGGGGTGTCTACTTTCGAAATGGGGTCATTTGTGGGGTGTGTTTACTGTTCTGGCATTTTGGGCGGGGCTAAATTGTGAGCCGCCATGTATAACCTAAAGGTACTCATTGGAATTTGGGCCTTTGCGCACCAGGCTGCAAAAAGTGTCACTCATGTGGTATCGCCGTACTCAGGAGAAGTAGGGCAATGTGTTTTGGGGTGTATTTTACATACACCCATGTTGAGTGAGAGAAATATCTCTGTAAATTGTCGACTTTGTATAAAATTTTTTAAAAGTTGTCGTTTACAGAGATATTTTTCACACAAAGTATGGGTATATATAAAAATACACCCCAAAACAGATTGCCCTACTTCTCCTGAGTATGGCGATACCACATGTGTGACACTTTTTTGCAGCCTGAGCGCAAAGGCCCTAAAACCAATGAGTACCTTTAGGATTTCACAGGCCATTTTTACGCATTTGGATTCTCACGCTTTAGGACCCCTAAATTGCCAGGGCAGTATAAATACCCCACATGTGACCCCATTTTGGAATGAAGACACCCCAAGGTATTCTGTGAGGGGTATGGCGAGTTCACAGAAAAAAAAAAATTGGCACAAGTTAGCGGAAATTTTTTTTTTTTTTTTTACAGTCTCATATTCCACTAACTTGTGACAAAAAATAAAATTTTACATGAACTCGCCATACCCCTCACGGAATACCTTGGGGTGTCTTCTTTCTAAAATGGGGTCACATGTGGGGGTTTTGTACTGCCCTGGCATTTTAGGGGTCTTCGCAATCATTACACGTATGGCCAGCATTAGGAGTTTCTGCGATTCTCCGTATATTGAGCATACGGGTAATGAGATTTTTTTTTTCCATTCAGCCTCTGCGCTGAAAAAAAAATAAATGAACGGCACAGATTTTTTCATTCGCATCGGTCAATGTGGATGAAAAAATCTCTGCCAAAATCAGTGACTGCGGTGCGGAGGGCTGGGCGCTAGCTACCTAACAAGTAGCTAGCTAACTGGCGGTAAAAGGGGGCCCTTATGCCCCATTCACACGTCCGAAATTCTGTTTGCGGAATGGAATTGCGGACCCATTCATTTCTATGGGGACAGACTTTGTCCCGCTCGGATCCGGAATTACGGATCCGCGCTTCCGGGTCTGCACTTCCGTTCTGCAAAAATATAGAACATGTCCTATTCTTGTCCGCAATTGCGGACAAGAAAAAGCATTTTCTATATAGTTCTGGCAATGTGCGGATCTGCAAAATGCGGAAAGCACATTGCCGGTGTCCGTGTTTTGAGGATCTGCGGATCGGATCCGCGGATCCGTGAATCCACGGATCCGCAAAACACATATGGACGTCTGAATGGAGCCTTACAAGGGGTGTGATCAATGACAGGGGGGTGATCAGGGGGTCTAGATGGGGTGATCAAGGGGTTAATAGGTGAGGGGGGGGTGGGGGGGTTAGTGTAGTGTTTGGTGCAACTTTACTGTGTTACCTGGTCCTCTGGTGGTCGATCCCAGTCATCCCTTCATAAAACAGCGTCTGATATAGCAGTTTGATGCGATTTTATTCGCATCTACAGCCTGCCAGCGATGGATCATCGCTGGCAGGCTGTAGCCTAACTGCTGTGCCGCGCTTCCCTGTGAATCTCGCCTCTCGCGAGATGACGCGCCATTGCGTCGTATCAGAGCTACAGGGCCGCCCGCAGGACGCATCCCTGCGTTAGGCGGTCCTGTAGCGGTTAAGGGGTTAATATTCCTAAATAGGCGCGAGCCGTCTATTGATGACTCTGCCTATTTATGCCTTAAATAGAAACTAACCTCTGCTGCATTACTCTAAACTGAACTAAAGTACATGAGAATTGCTGCTATACTATGGCGGCAACAACAAAAGACTAGACACTGTATTTAATGAATAATACAGAAATATTTATTAAAACAAATACAAGTCTAACAGTCTACTACTGTTCTGTCCTCCTTATGTGTGAAGGTACATAGCTCGACAGACAGCTAAACCTTATCCTGGCAATGAATAGACAATGGAGTATCGTCCAACTTTATCTTTATTGCAAGGATGTAAATGCACGTGTGCGGTAAAACTGTAGAACAGAAAAATAATTCACTAAAGGGGTCTGACATATGACAATGCATATCATAACATTACTGTGCATGACAATGATAAACATACATGAAGTATACAGATATAAACCAGGAGCATGCTATCCTACCTGCATAACAAGGATAGTCCCTAGCTGCTAACTGAAGCTACTATAGAGGAGAAGGAGAAAGACACGCAAATACATATGTAAACAGGTGCAAACAGGCTGTAATGTGGCTTACCAGCAATGCTACCGTGGGCTTAGATGTTGAGGATGACTCCAGAGGCTTCCACACCATGTGCTACCTGTGGCAGGGATGACTGTGAATGAAGAAAATGACTGCTGTGTGCAGGGATGATGATGTCACTAAGGTATGGGAACTGAAATAGGCCAAAATTCTAATGTGAATAGCTGCAATGTATGTAAACGGCCACTAGATGGTGATGTTACACAACTAACAGAGAATTATACAGAACATATATTGAATATGCATGAAAATTATACATTAATTAACCAATAAGCTTGCTGAAGGCATGACCCTCCCCGTCTGGTATCTATAAGGATACCACATTAAGTCACTTCTAGCGAGAGCAACAAAATCAGTTCATTACCATCTATAAAGGGGTCAAGTCTCTTGAAGGAACTGTCCTTAGGAACGCTCTTTTGATTTTGGAGGAGTTCAAGTTCTTGAGCATAAGCCTCTTGTTCGATACAACGGATAATAACGTCTCTCGCTTGTCCACTGTATGGGCCTTGTGACAGTAAGGCCAACCTTTGCAGTGCTCTGATCCTGTAGGTGTGGCTCTAAAGGATTTGGCCATGTGGATCAAGCTACCCAAGCTCTCTGTTAGAAATGTTTGTGGTGAGTTCAGAAACATGAGGACGAATCTCTGCATCAACATTTGGTTCTAGCAGCTCAAATTAGTTTTTTTCAAGAATGGTACATAGCACCACTGGGTAGGCTGTGTAGACCTCCTGAATCTTTGAACTCTGTTATAAACATAGACACAGAGGGCCAGATTTATCATTAGCCTAAGTCACTTTTCTGGAGTTGAAAAGTCGCAAAAAATTGCGCAAAAAGCCAAATTGCGCAATTTTTTGCGACTTTTTGGAGACTTACGCCACTCACTCCAAAACCAAGTTTATGGGCGTTTTGTCGTATGTAAATCACTTGCAAGACAGATTTATTATTGCGACTTTTTAAATAGTCGCAAAAAAGTCGCAAAAAATTGCGCAAACTCACTCCACTCATGACCATGCTTATGTTTGACAAAATCATTTTTTTAAAATTGCGACTTTTCCAAAGACAAAGCCAAAATACAACTAGGAACCAGAAATACACCAGATTTATCAACCTCTGAAAGAGCCCATGATAAATTTGACTTGACTCAAATACACATACGCCTTCTTTGAAAGTGGAGTGAACTGCAAGAGTAATGATAAATCTGGCCCAGAATTTCCTAGTCTCATTGTAAATGTAGCCCAACACTACTTTGCTGTCTCCATGAAACACTGTGCTATCAAGTTTTACATCTATTTCAGATACAATAAGATCTGCTAGTTCTACTGCCAGAACAGCAGTACAAAGTTCGTCTTTGTATGGTAAGCTCAGGACTTGATGCAAGCTCTGTTTGCCCATTGTAAAGCTAATTTGGACCTGGCCTTTAATGCCTATGGTTTTAAGGCAAGCGACTGCTTTTACTGAGACATCACAAAATATGCACAGCTGCCTGGACTGAACCGCAACAGGAGAGGAGTGGGCATATGGCCTATGTATACACACGTTAGATAATGCCTTTAGAGAGTCTCTCCATGTTACCCATAGTGCCTCTTTCTCTGAGGGAAGTGGCGAATCCCAATCACATGTATGGTTAACTCTCTGAGCAGAATCTTACCTTGGATGATCACAGGGGCTGAAAATGTTAATGGTGGATAGGACCCCATGTCGTGTGAAGGTTTTCTGTTCTTGGTCGACCTGAAAGGTAAAAGGTATCAGACTTGAGGTCCCAGCTAAGCCCTAGGCTGCGCTGTATGGGTAATGGGTCTTTTGCCAAGTCTAGATCTCTCAAATCACTGGCATGATCTTGAGTAGGAAAGGCCTCCCTAACAACTTTGTTATTTGAAGCTATCTTATGCAGTCTGAGGTTTGAACAGGAAAGCTTACTTTGAGTCCTTTTGAGTAGACTGAGTGCGGTCTCAGGTGAGGGAAGCGACTTTAAGCAATCTACAAGTCTCTTTCAACAAACTTCTTAACGTCTTTTCCATAGTCTTTTTTATGAGTCCATAAATAGCGACTGCAGGAGATGGGCTGTTGGCGAAAACATGCACTTTTATGCGATATTCTATGATGTCTTGTTTAGGGTCATTGTCTTTGAACCAAAAGAATCTCAAGAAGTTCCTGTGTTCTTCTTTAACTAGGAAACAATAGAACATTTGTTGTATATATGCAACTATAGCAATGGCTTCTTTACGGAATCTAATGAGGACACCGAGAAGTGTGTTATTGAGTTCTGGTCCTGTCAAAAGAACATCCTCACCGATTCGTCGAGGAAGAACACAACAGACAAAACACAACAGAAAACATCCACACCACACATAACGGAATTCTTCAAACCCACCCCAAGAAAAAGAAAATTAGAACAAGAGGCTGTAGGGGAGGGCAATGGCAAAAAAGAAAAACAGACATAGAAAACGATAACAAAAAAACAAACCAAAGTAACGAGAGGGAGATCGACTGTGAAAATTTTCAATTTGTCATCACATATCCTAAGAAAGTCAGAGAACAGTTTACTACAAAAGGGGCTATCTTTTTGCCCACATAATAGAGTGAACCGCTTTGAACTATTTTTAGACATGCAAAAATTTTGGAAAAACCTAACGGTAAAAAGACATTTTGAATATGAAACTAGCTCAAATAAACCCAAAAACTCATTGGATAAGATAGATACAACTGAGCCCCCCACATATATACACCAAGAAGTCCACCCCAAGTCGAACTTCTTTCCACTCCAGAGTCAAGGACATTTCATTCTGACATTTTTTGACCTGGCATCAACCGACGAAACTCACCCCAGAATCTGGCCTATTAGATTCCAAGCAAAAGAGCAATCTAAGGATACTTTTACATTTGCGTTGGTGCGGATCCGTCTGTTTATTTGCACAGACGGATCCACACCTATAATGCAAACGTTTGTACCCGTTCAGAACGGATCCGTTTTGAATTACATTGAAAGTCAATAGGGAACGGATCCGTTTTCAAATGCACCATATTGTGCCATTGAAAACGGATCTGTCACCATTGACTTACATTGTAATTCAAAACGGATGCGTTAGTCTCAAACACAAATTCAGCTACTAGCAATCTATCACATTACCTTGAGCTGTTCCTACAACCATATGTACGCAACCTTCCCAGTTACTTACATGACTCCAGACAGCTGATCCAAGAATTAAGTGAAATCACATGGGAGGAAACTTGCGCATTACTCACCATGGACGTGATGGCACTATACTCACATTTACGACACGAGTTAGACCTAAACTGCATCGAAATGACATTCACCAAAGATCCCACCTTAAAACCACCCCAGATCCAGTTCCTTCTAAAAAGTTTATGCTTCATTCTAGAGAACAATTTTTTCATTTATAATAACCATACATACCATCAGTGCCCTGGAACCGCTATGGGGACGAAGGTAGCACCTTCTTTCGCAAATATATTTATGGGGCATTTTGAGGACCAACATGTCTATAAGAACACAGATGCCCAACAACACATCAAGTATTATAGAAGATATATCGATGATATCTTCATAATCTTGAACGGTGACGAAACTTCAGCATTAAAATTCTGCGAATAATTAAATAACACTAACTGGGGAATCTCCTTCACCCCAAACTTTAACAAAAATACAATAGACTTTTTAGATATCACCGTCACTAATAAAGATAATATCCTCACGACGAAAACTTACTTCAAACAAGTAGACACGAATAGTTACATTCATTACGGTAGCTTTCACAAAAAATGGCTAAAAAATGTCCCATATAACCAATATAAAAGAGTGAGACAAAACTGAACAGAGGACACAGACTTTATTCAGCAAGCCAAAGTCATACAGAAAAGAGTTCTTGATAAAAATTCCCCCAAAAAACTCATAAAAAACGTGTACGAGAGGAGTAAAAAGAACACACAGAAAGAATGTCTGTCAGGAAAAACAAACAAAGAGGAAGTAAAAACAGAAAGACATCTGAATCTTATCACGCCATACAACATGTCAAATATTATCATCCGTAAAATTTTACAGAAACACTGGCATATTTTAAAACAGGATCCATATCTAACAAAATACCTTCCCAAAAAACCTACCATTACCTACAGGAGAGCCCCCACAATTAAAAACACCCTGGTCCCGAGTAAACCGAAACACCACCTACGGGCACACAAAAACACCATGAAAAAACAAATGGGTAGCTATAAATGTGGAGTAAAAAGATGCTTATGCTGCAAAATGATTACGCATAACCAGAAATCCTTCATGTCCATGAAACCATTGTACCATTGTTACCATTGTAAACCGTCTAACCTGCCAGAGCAGTTATGTTATTTACCTAATGGAATGTAAATGTGGCCTGCAATATTTAGAACGCACGACACAACCCTTACATTGCAGGATGAACCAGCATAGGCATAATATTCAAAAATTATGCCCGCAGCACAGTATTTCGAGGCACTGCGCGACCACAAAAGATAAAAATGAACATAAAATAAAAGTAACCCCAATAGACTTTATCCCAGAAAACCCATATCACAGGTTCAGTAAACTTAAAATAAAGGGAGGTATACTGGATATACCAATTAGACACGCTGGCCCCCTACGGGCTTAATGAGATCAGTGAAACCATACAGTACTCTAGGTAAGATTGAACTAGAGTCAAATACTACTCCAATTTGTCCTGGCTTCTTAGGGTGGTAAACACCAAAGATTGGAAGGTACCAGCATTCTTCCTTTTATTTTAGAGGTGGATCTACTTCTGCATGGTTGTTCTCCAATATCTTGTTAATGAACAAGAAGAAATGTTCCATCATCTCTGGTCTTTTCTGAAAGTTGAATTGGAGTGAACAGAAGCATTTAACGGCTTGATCTCTGTTGTTGGGAAGACGGGGTCTATGTGTCTTGAAAGGCAGTGGTGCAACCCAGGTGTTCGTTTTATCCTTGAAGAATCCTTGCTCCATTATGTGTTTAAAAAGGCATCATCTTCAATAGAGTGAGCTATCTTGTGGTCTTCCTTTGTCCTCTGGAACACTGTGCACCCCAAGTGGTCTTGGTCTTCACCACAAAAATAGTTCTTGATTTATGTAAGGTCAGGATACAGTACACTTGTCAGCTTCTCTCTTACAAGGAACCTGTTAGGACAAGGCTGAAAGAGGAATGGACGTCCGTTCTCCAAGGTATTTGTGTAAAGAGACTACACTGCGTTTGGCTTATGAACATTTCCTAGGCAGACATCACCTATAATGACCCACCCAAGATCAAGCTTCTGGGCATATGGAGAATTGTGAGGACCATTTATTTGTTTTTTCAACTTGTGGACTTTTATGATCTCTCTTCCAAGCAGAAGTATTATTTGGGCCGTTGGGTCGAGTGCATATGAGATGTGCTATGGATTTTAGATGTGCATGATGTAATGCTGCCTCAGGAGTAGGAATTTCTTCTCTACTGTTGGGCATCCGATTACACTCGATCTAGGTAGGTAAAGGTAGGGATGCTTCACCATTTATAGATTCGATTTGGAAGCCATTAGCTCTTCTGCCTTTTTCTTCACTTACACCTGTGCAAGTTTTAAGTTAATATGGAGAGCAGTGTCCTTTAATATTGAAGAGATCAAAGAAAGTCAAATTAGCAAGAGATCCATTACTCTGATCATCAAGGATGGCATACAACCTTACCACTTTCTCTTTATGACCAATGGGGTAAACTGTGACAAGACAGATCTTGGAGCAAGATTTGGTACCAAGACCTTCTCCGCAGACTTCGGTGCACTGGTGTGTCACTTCAGGAGGTACTGTGCCTCTCTCCTCCCCGTCGTGCTCTACAACCTGTTCTGAGAGTGTGAGAGTCCATGGAGCTGGTCCAGGGTTTACTGCTGTATTGTGCTTTTCACTATTGCATTCAGAGCATTTGGTGTTTACAGTACAGTATTTTGCAAGATGAGAGGTTGATGCACAACACCTGTAACAAATGTGGTTCTCCTTGAGGAAAGTTTTGCGGTCCCTGAAGTTTTTCTCTAAATCCTATGCATTTCCGCAATGAGTGTGGTTTCTTATGTAGAGGACATTCTCTGTATGGGTCTTTGGTTGAGATCTTTTCAGAGGTATTGTAGGTTTTGTTTGAGGGGTCTTTGGAAGATACACTGGTCTTGTGTACTGCAACAGGTGTACCCTTCATGTTACGAAGTTAGACAGGCCTACCTGGTTTGGGGTAAGTGGTGTCAAACATCGAGAAGTCAAAGCTGGGATCATTCCTAGTCTTTGCTTGCTGGTGCACGAAGTCCACAAAGAATGAGAATGGAGTGAATGGGACATTGTGCTGTTGCTTGTACCTGGAGCCTTGAGCAATCCACTTCTCTTGCAGGTTATAAGGTTTTTGTACTATGGGGTTTACACCACTTGCAGTATCTAAGAATGCCAGACCATGTAAATCTCTTTCAGATTTGGCAACTTGGAGCTCTGTCAGCAAGTCACTCCGTTCTCTCAGCTTCTGGAACCCTTTGTTCTGGATCTTGGGGAAATCCTCAATTCTTTTAAAGAGCGCATTCTCCATCACTTCTGGTGAGCCATATCAGTCCTCAAGTCTTTCCCATATCATGTTTAACCCAGTGCTTGAGTAGTTAATATTAAAGGGCCCTAATCCACTTTGCACGTTCTGCCAATTTATTTCCTAGCCACTTGACAAGAAGATCAATTTTCTCACATGAAGTCAGATCTAGATCTCGGAATGCATTTCTGAATGATCATCGGCATGACCAATAGCTTTTTATGAAGGTCTGTCATAAAACTTGGTTATTAACTCATGTCATGCAAAGAATTTTAGAAACTCTGATATACCTGGATCTTTGTTTGGTGGATTGTTGCTGTAGAAGTCACCATCTACTTGTTCCTTCTTAAAGGATTTGAATACAGGTTGCATTGAGGGCTGATATACAATGAAACGGTCTCGTGCAAAGCAGGGTTATTGGTTAACTGAGGTCACTTTTGTGAAAGGAGTCTGCTGGGGTTCTTCAGCAGGGGCTGACGCTTCTCTTGGACTTGAATTTAAGCTGTAATGCTCCGCATGCTGCATGACGTAATCTGAAGTGTGTTGCCAGTTATCGTGATGATCAGGTTCAGGCCCAACTATGCTGCTGAGTCTATCACTTGTGGAGTTTGCTGCTTCTTCTAATGCTTCAGCCTCTGCTACAGCAGCTGCAGCTTCCTTTTGCATAGTTAGTTTTTCCAGTGCTGCTTCCATGCGTGCTTTCTCTACTTTCAACTGTCTTTCTTGCTCGGCAAATGTCGCACGGGTTTTGGCGGCTTCAGCTTTTGCGTGGGCAATGGCGACCGTGGAGCTGCTCACTGATCTCTTTGAACTTCTGGAGCTAGCCGAGATGCGAGACCTTGTCTCGTACAGTTTGGATTCTCTTGACGGCATAATGACACTGTGAACAGGTTTGCACACTTGCAACTGTCGTGGCTGACGATGTTGCGCCTTGCAGGGTTCAGTACCATGCGGTCCAGCCTGTTAGAGGTTGTTGACTCGCAGGGTTTGAGGAATAACAGTTTCTAGTATCTACCTTGTAAGAAGCCGTTGTTTGCTGCGGCCAGGGAGTCGCAGTGCCTCATATCTAGCTCGTAATAAGCCACTGTTTTACTGTTCTGTCCTCCTTATGTGTGAAGGTACATAGCTCGACAGACAGCTAAACCTTATCCTGGCAATGAATTGACAATGGAGTATCGTCCAACTTCATCTTTATTACAAGGATGTAAATGCTCGTGCGGTAAAACTGGAGAACAAAAAATATAATACACTTACTACAGGGGTCTGACATATTACAATGCATATCATAACATTACTGTGCATGAAAATGATAAACATCCATGAAGTATACAGATATAAACCAAAAGCATGCTATCCTACCTGCATAACAAGGATAGTCCCTAGCTGCTAACTGAAGCTACTATAGAGGAGCAGGAGAAAGACATGCAAATACATATAAACGTAAAAACAAAGGTGCAATGGCACACTGCAGCTAGAGCTCCGTCCTGCCACTATGCTGGATGTTAGATGAGGCATTAGTTTATATTTTGGCCAAATTATGTAAGCCACCAACCACTTCACGGTTGCCTCACGAGTGGTCCCTAACATTAATTCTTACCTTTTATGGGCAATATCAGCCACACAAAATCCAGGGAGTGCAGGTGCAGCATGCATGCCAAATACACTCTGCTTGTAACCCCGTCTGGTGCCATACAGCGTTCATCAGATCAAGGGATGCAAATACCAATATGCATGCTGAGCCCACTAGTACTTCTCCTGGAACAAAATGGCTTCTGGTAAGTTCTATAAAGCAGACTCAGTTTTATACTGACTTTAAAACCAGCCTACAGGGCGGATTCACTAGTCAGGTGTGCATGACTGCATGGAGGTCACCACGCCTCCCATATATGATACAAAGGAAAAAAAATGGGGATTGCAGTCAGCACAACCCAATACGCAGGTGCACGTTGCTATGGTGAAATACACATACAAACGTAAAAACAAAGGTGCAATGGCACACTGCAGCTAGAGCTCCGTCCTGCCACTATGCTGGATGTTAGATGAGGCATTAGTTTATATTTTGGCCAAATTATGTAAGCCACCCACCACTTCACGGTTGCCTTACGAGTGGTCCCTAACATTAATTCTTACCTTTTATGGGCCATATCAGCCACACAAAATCCAGGGAGTGCAGGTGCAGCATGCATGCCAGATACACTCTGCTTGTAACCCCGTCTGGTGCCATACAGCGTTCATCAGATCAAGGGATGCAAATGCCAACATGCATGCTGAGCCCACTAGTACTTCTCCTGGAACCAAATGGCTTCTGGTAAGTTCTATAAAGCAGACTCAGTTTTATACTGACTTTAAAACCAGCCTACAGGGCGGATTCACTAGTCAGGTGTACATGACTGCATGGAGGTCACCACGCCTCCCATATATGCTGCAAAGGAAAAAAAATGGGGTGGCTTACATAATTTGGCCAAAATATAAACTAATGCCTCATCTAACATCCAGCATAGTGGCAGGATGGAGCTCTAGCTGCAGTGTGCCATTGCACCTTTGTTTTTACGTTTGTATGTGTATTTCACCATAGCAACGTGCACCTGCGTATTGGGTTGTGCTGACTGCAATCCCCATTTTTTTTCTTTTTTTTTTCCTTTGAAGCATTTATGGGAGGCGTGGTGACCTCCATGCAGTCATGCACGCCTGACTAGTGAATCCGCCCTGTAGGCTGGTTTTAAAGTCAGCATAAAACTGAGTCTGCTTTATAGAACTTAGCAGAAGCCATTTGGTTCCAGGAGAAGTACTAGTGGGCTCAGCATGCATGTTGGTATTTGCATCCCTTGATCTGATGAACGCTGTATGGCACCAGACGGGGTTACAAGCAGAGTGTATCTGGCATGCATGCTGCACCTGCACTCCCTGGATTTTGTGTGGCTGATATGGCCCATAAAAGGTAAGAATTAATGTTAGGGACCACTCGTGAGGCAACCGTGAAGTGGTGGGTGGCTTACATAATTTGGCCAAAATATAAACTAATGCCTCATCTAACATCCAGCATAGTGGCAGGACGGAGCTCTAGCTGCAGTGTGCCATTGCACCTTTGTTTTTACGTTTGTATGTGTATTTCACCATAGCAATGTGCACCTGCGTATTGGGTTGTGCTGACTGCAATCCCCATTTTTTTTTTCCTTTATGCAAATACATATGTAAACAGATGCAGACAGGTTGTAATGTGGCTTACCAGCGATGCTACCGTGGGCATAGATGTGGAGAATGACTCCAGAAGCTTCCACACCATGTGCTACCTGTGGCAGGGATGACTGTGAATGAAGAAAATGGCTGCTGTGTGCAGGGATGATGATGTCACTAAGGTATGGGAACTGAAATAGGCCAAACTTCTAATGTGAATAGCTGCAATGTATGTAAACGGCCACTAGATGGTGCTGTTACACAACTAATAGAGAATTATACAGAACATATATTGAATATGCATTAAAATTATACATAAATTAACAAATAAGCTTGCTGAAGGCATGACAACTACTACGCTATATCTATATATATTTATATATCAACAGTTAGAAATATATATCACAGGAGTTGTCATGGGCTCATGGAAAACAGATTACCGGTAGCTGGCCATGTTGGTGGAGTACAGGGCAACACGGCACACACGTCCCACATCGTTGGTGGTGAACTGGTGCTGTTCCGTGGAGCGACTCACCCGTGCGTACTGTGGCTAAAACTCCACTATCACCTGCTGCTGCTCGCACAGTTTCTCCAACATGTGCAAGGTGGAGTTCCACCTTGATTGTATGTCGCATATGAGGCAGTGAGCGGGAAGGTAGAAGTTACGCTGCAGCGAGAAGCAGCAGGGTGAGAATGCAGAAAATGTGCGCAGATAGCCTGCACTTTCTGCAGCAGCCTTGACATCTTGGGGTAATTTTTCAGGAACCTCTGCACCACCAAATTCAGAATATGCACCAGGCAAGAGATATGTGTCAAACCGGCTAGACCCAGAGCTGCTTTGCGATTTCGCCAGTTATCACACACCACCCGGCAGGGCTTGGTGCTCATCGGCACCAACTACTCATCGGTCTTTTTTTCGATGCCAGTCTACAGCTTCTACGTGGTGTGGGGTTTTTCCCACAAACAGAAGAGCATCAGAACAGCCTGTAGTTTGCCCCTGGCTGTACGGAAGTTGGTGGCGCAGGTGTTACGTTGACCGGATGAGGAGGCGGTAGAGAAGCAAGCGGAGGAGGAGGCAACAGGAGGCACTGAGAAACATTCAACAATCCTGCACGTCACTCGGATGACCACGTTTCCATGTGGAGTCTAGGACCTCATCATCCTCCACCCACTACTCACCCCTGCCCTTCATGCCGGTCTTCATACTGCAGAAATCCACAGCAGTTGACACCTGTGTTTCGTTATCCTCATCAGAGGCATGCTGCAGTGGTTCTCCAATGTTCTCATCCTCATAAGCGGTTGGGCATCAGTGCACTCAAGCTCTTCCACTTCTGGGTAAGGGCTAGGTGGATGGCCCACAGAACCTGCGCCAGCAGAGTCATTAAAAAGCAGTGACTGCTTGGCTAATGTGCAAAGGGCTGAGGTGGAAGACAGATGCACATGGGCTGCCAGTGCCAACTCTGCACTTTCAGCAGGGCACCAGGTGGAAGACCATATGCAGGAACTGGAAGCAATGTCAGCCATCCAATCTAATACTTGTTCTTACCTCACCATTCGTACTGCGTTATTTGGGCCTGCAAAATGTCCTGTCGCCTGCATGCACCAGAGCAAGGTGTTTTAGGGTTAACATAGTAATATAGTACATAAGGCCGAAAAAAGACATCTGTCCATCTAGTTCGGCCTATCATCCTGCAAGTTTATCCAGAGGAAGGCAAAAAAAAAACCCATTGAGGTAGAAGCCAATATTCCCCACTTAAGGGGAATAAAAAATTTCTTCCCGACTCCAATCAGGCAATCAGAATAACTCCCTGGATCAACGACCCATCTCTAGTAGCTATAACCTGCAATATTATTAAACTCCAGAAATACATCCAGGCCCCTCTTGAATTCCTTTATTGTACTCACCATCACCACCTCCTCAGGCAGAGTGTTCCATAGTCTCACAGCTCTTACCGTAAAGAATCCTCTTCTATGTTTGTGTTCAAACCTTCTTTCCTCCAGACGCACAGGATGTCCCCTCGTCACAGTCAAAGCTGGTGGGGAAGCCAATAGCAGGCCGTGACAGGATATTGCTAGGGAGGCTCGTTCCCGTCACGGCCTACTATTGTCTAACCCCGCACCCCCCTCCGACACTGGATATTTTCATCCACATAATGGGGAGATGCAGCGGTGGCCATGCCAGCATCAGTAGCAACGCGGGTGCCGGGGAGTGAGGTAAGTAGCATCTGTGTGAGGGGCCGAGGCATATGGAGGGGGGGGCCCTATAAGCCTTGGATAACTCCTTTAAGTATTCTATTTCAGTGTCACAGATGCCAAAGAGGTGTCTTGCACCCCCCAAAAAAAAGGGTTTATGTCACCAACAGAATTAACAGACAGATTAGCCGCTTCCAATGCATGAAAGACAATGCATAACATTACACATGGGATCAGACCCCCCAAAAAAACCTTTGCCAAACCAGCCATTTTTTGTCACCTTGCTTCACAAAAAGTGTAATACCAAGTAATCAAAAAGTCATATGCACCCCAAAATGGTACCAATTAGGGATGGACGAATTTGCATAAAACTTTGTTCCAATACTGTACCGAGCGGGATGAGCCCAAGTTATTAACTTGCGAAGTCTCGTGAGACTTTGCGTGATAACTTCATAAATTAATTTGTACTGTAAAAAAAACATTTCCCAAACTCTGGTTCAGTTCAATATTGAGAGGATTTGTCTCCAGGTCGAGAGAAATAGTTTTTTGGAATGCTTTCTTCATCGCAACCACGTAGTTGAATAAACAGAAAACTTGCCTAAGACAGGAGAGAATCGGGCACACTTTTTTTTAATAAAATTTATTAAATTGAACCAAAACTTGATTAAAATTCTAAAAAAGTAAAAACTTAAATTCACCAATATATTATCCAAATCTTCGAGGGAAATTCCCGGACAAGCAATTTTCCAAGCCTTTTTTGCCAGAGAACGTGTATTATTAAATCGTTTTAAGCAACACTTTATAAAGTTAAGAAATTTCAACCTACTGTTCTCTCCCATACTCCCTATAAATGAAAAGACGAAGTAGCCATTCTGTGGCCTCCTGATGCTGCTGCCACCTCCACAATCTCTCGTTGTCATGCCACTCTGTGGCCTCCTCATGTTGCTGCCACCTCCGCAATCTCTCGTCGTCATGCCACTCTGTGGCCTCCTCATGCTGCCGCCACCTCACCACTATGTCATAGGCCCACTCTATTGACTTCTCATGCTGTTCCAACCCTCCCCACTTCATGACTGGGCCACTATTTTACCTTTTTGGCTTGGTTGACATCTTTTATTTGACCCTTTTTCTGATCTGTCAGAAGGAAGGAAAAATGAGACGCACAACAGATACTCTCTGTGTAGCAGCTTTAAGGCCTGTATGGTCCCATCAGAATTGGCTTGTCATTTGGTAGACAAAAGCGGGAGTGGGTACAAAACACAGAAGACATGCAAATATTCGGTTCATGTATCATCTCTATTTTGGATCCACTCCTGTTTTTTTTGGCAATAGCAATACTGATGGATTACTGACCAAATGCTGACCGAGTAAAGGCAAATGCTCAACAGACAGGAACTGTTTTTTGGGGGTTATTGTTCTGACGACGGGGGGGGGGGGGGCTGTACTTTTGTAAGCGCTTAATAGAACAGGTTCTGTTTAAATCTATGTGGAATCAGCTGACGACATTGTAAAAGGAGTGTGCTTCTTCTTGACACTAACACTGACATTTCTTCATGCTATATTGGAATCTTGGACCTCTGCACGGTTCTTTATCCCCTTAAGGACACGGCCCTATTTCACCTTAAGGACCAGGCCATTTTTTCAAAATCTGACCAGTGTCACTTTATGTGGTGATAACTTTAAAACGCTTTTTCTTATCCAGGCCATTCTGATTCCCGCGATCGCACAAAGCACTGCAAACCGCAGGTCTGAATTGACCTGCGGTTTGCAGCGATCGCCGATATGGGGGGGGGGGGTCACAGTACCCCCCTAGGCATTTGAACATGGTTCCTGCTGCACGATCGTAGCTGTTTCTAGCCTGATTTTTTTTTTTTTTTTAATAAGCAATTTTATTCAGGATGTATGGGTACGTCCTGTGTCCTTAAGAACTCGGACATTAGGGCGTTAGGCGCTAACATTGATCTGTAAGGCTGAGTTTACACTTGAGTAATTTTAGCCCCATAACTGCCCAAATAAGTGAAGTGTGCAGTGATTCTAAGAGCAACGCCTGTCATCTGCATGTCATACGGACTCACAGTATTATTTCACTACCAAAGAAAACTCCCTATGTGTGTTCCTGCAAGGCACAGTGTTCTACACCATTATAAAGGCTTTCAGCAGCCAGGAAATAGCAGTTTTTTAACGTCATTTGCCGCAAATATATTCGGATCGAACCAAATTTTTCACGAAAAATTCGTAAACCGGTGCACCAAAAATTTGCTCATCTCTATTTATATTGAATACAAATGCCAAAAAATAGAAGCATACCATATTTTTTGCTCTAAGACACACCTAGGTTTTAGAGGAGGAAAAAAAATATTGATCAGATCCCCAATTTTCATCAGACCTCAGATCAGACAAGAAAAAAATAAATAATAAACTTCTGCTCTGAACAGCACCACCAATCGGGAGATACAGTGCAGGTCATAGATCACACTAACGCACATCATGTCCTGATGCTGTACTTCATCAGAACACAACATGGCGCCCGAAGACAACCAGGGAGCAGCGAGTAATAAGAGCATTAGCAGTGCTACACTCACTGCTCCCCGCACCTCCCATGTACTAAAAAGCGCTTCCATTAGTATTCGCTTTATAAGATGCACTGCCATTTCACCCACTTTTTGGAGAGAAAAAAAGTGTCTAATAGAGAAAAATACGGTACTTATGTAGGAAAAAATATATATATATATGTGTTTCACATCCATTACTTAGCCCAGATTTACTAATCCTAAAGATGGTGCAGGTTTAGACAAGGGGACAGATTTATCAAAACTGGTGTGAAGGCAAACTGGTGTAATAGAAAAACCCTTTCATTTTCCAAAGGTGCTCTGAAAAATAGAAGGAAGAATCTAATTGCTACGGGCAACTAAGACAGTTTTCCTGTACATCAGTTTTGACACATCTTCCCCCAAGCTGTCTAGACCTACACCCGATTTATCACAGTGGCTCAGTATGATAAATATGATGCCGAAATAAGCACTTTGGAGGCAATCAAACTGGTGTAAAGTATAACTGGCTTAGCAGATTTCATCTCTCATTTTCCAAAGAAGCTCTGAAAAATGAAAGGTGAAATTTGTGTGGTTACTAGTTTGCCTTTACACCAGTTTTGATAAATCTACCTCTTTGTCTCTGTACCAGGGATCAGCAACCTTTGGCACTCCAGCTACTGTGAAACTATAACTCCCAGCATGCACACTTACTTGGCTGTTCTTGTAACTCCCATAGAAGTGAAAGGGGTATTCTGGGAGTTGTAGTTTTAGAACAGCTGGAGTGCCAAAGGTTGCTGATCCCTGCTCTATACCAACCTTTGGTGGACTTCCTTTCAGACTGACTTTTATGGCCAAAATTGTTGCACAAAAAGGTGTCTTAGCCCATGTCTTTTCCTGAAAAGCTCCACTAATTCTACCCCTTGTGGAACATGTTGGTAATAAGTGTAAAGCCTAGATGTGCCAAATTGCACTACTTTGCAGACAGATTTTTTGCATAAACACATGAGTAAATCTCGGCCCATGTGTTTTAGATACAAGTTTCATTATTCAATTGTGACTGGTTAGTGGATCAAATACTAAATAAATAATTGTGGATGGTGTAGATATACATACATACATACATACATACATACAAGTGGTTATATCCCAATATAGGGACAATCAGAGATAACCAATTATAACATTTGTGTTTTTGCTTTGACAGGAAAATTCTAAGGTTCCGTTGGACACGCACTATAAATTACAATACCGCGCCGCAGGGCCAGGAAGGGGGCGAAGTCCGGAGCGAAGCAGCAGAGCCGTGCGTGCAGACTGGGAGAGGAAAGCCATTGCTAGCTCCTGCCCCAGCCCATAGAAGAAGAAGAGGGCGGAGCAACTGTGGGAGAGCAGCCAGCAGCCTGAGTGACTGTTCTTAGGCCACGGCCCAAGGCCCCAGGCAGTGCCCACAGAGAGAGAGCCAAGGAGGACAACATAGAAAGGTAAGTATGCAGCACAAGATATGGCACAACTGATGCAGCAGTGTGGGAGCTGTCAGTATGTTTAAGGGGGGGGGGGGGATGGATTACTCACTGTGGAGACTGGCACATGAGAGGAGACTGGTGAGAGGGGGAGAGAAAGAAGAGTGGCACTTATTACTGGCACATGGGGGAGGGGGGACTGGCACATGATGGGGAGGAGAGTGGCACTTATTACAGGCACATGATGGGGGAGAGGGGAGAGTGGCACTTAAAGGGGTATTCTCATTTCAGACAAAGGGGGCATATCACCTATATTGAGAACGGAGCAGGGAGAGTTGTGGCTGGAGGACCCCAGATTTCCTGGGGTACGTCCACCACCCAGCGCTTCTCCCCGCCTCCGCCATAGAGGTGAATGGGAGCCTGGGCCACGCATGCGTGGCGCGCTCCCATTCACTTCTATAGAGCCGACGGAAATAGCTGAGCCAGTGCTCGGCTATTGTCGGCGGCCCCATAGAAATGAATAGAGGGCGGCCGCGCATGCGTGGTACGACCTCCTTCACTTATGGGGCCCCGTTCTCAATATAGGTGCGGGTCCCAGCGGAGGGACCCCCACCTATCAGACAATTGGGGCATATCCTTGCGATGTGCCCCCATTGTCTGAAATGAGAATACCCGTTTATTGCTCCGTCATGCAACTTACCACCCAAATGAATTTTACCTCCTTTTCTTCTCACTAATAGAGCTTTCATTTGGTGGTATTTCATTGTTGCTGACATTTTTACGTTTTTTGCCATTAATAAAAATTTAACGACATTTTTGCAAAAAAATGACATTTTTCACTTTCTGTTGTAATTTTTTTTTTTTAAAACTACATTTCTATATAAATTTTTCTCTAAATGTATTGTTCTACATGTTTTTGATAAAAAAAAATCCAATAAGTGTATATTTATTGGTTTGGGTAAAAGTTATAGCGTTTACAAACTATGGTGCAAAAAAGTGAATTTCGGCATTTTGAAGCAGCTCTGACTTTCTGAGCACCTGTCATGTTTCTTCAGGTGCTAGAATGTCAGGAAAGTATAAATACCCCCCAAATGACACCATTTTAGAAAGAAGACACCCCAAAGTATTCGCAGAGGGGCATGGTGAGTTCATGTATCATTTCATTTTTTTTCACAAGTTAGCGGAAAATGACACTTTCTGAGGAAAAAAAAAATAATAATAATAATAGTTTCCATTTCTGCTAACTTCTGGCAAAAAAAAAAAAAATCTCAGATGGGCTCATTATGCCCCTCAGTGAATACCTTGGGGTGTCTACTTTCCGAAATGGAGTCATTTGTGGGGTGTGTTTACTGTTCTGGCATTTTGGGCGGGGCTAAATTGTGAGCAGCCATGTAAAAGCTAAAAGGTACTCGTTGTAATTTGGGCCCCTTTGCGCACCCAGGCTGCAAAAAAGTGTCACTTATGTGGTATCGCCGTACTCAGGAGAAGTAGGGCAATGTGTTTTGGGGTGTATTTTTACATATACCCATGTTGGGTGAGAGAAATATCTCTGTAAACTGACAACTTTGTATAAAAAAATTTAAAAATTGTCGTTTACAGAGATATTTCTCACACCCAGCAGAGGTATATATAAAAATACACCCCAAGCACATTGCCCTACTCTCCTGAGTACGGCGATACCATGTGTGCACTTTTGCAGCCTGAGTGCTAAGGCCCTAAAACCAATGAGTACCTTTAGGATTTCACAGGGCATTTTTACGCATTTGGATTCCAGACTTCTTCTCACGCTTTAGGGGCCCCTAAAATGCCAGGACAGTATAAATACCCCACATGTGACCCCATTTTAGAAAGAAGACACCCCAAGGTATTCCGTGAGGGGTATGGTGAGTTCATGTAAAATTTTATTTTTGTCACAAGTTAGTGGAATATGAGACTTTGTAAAAAACTAAATAAAAAAATATATATATCTCAATTTCCGCTTACTTGTGCCAAAAAAAAAATTCTGTGAACTCGCCATGCCCCTCACGGAATACCTTGGGGTGTCTTCTTTCCAAAATGGGGTCACTTGTGGGGTATTTATACTGCCCTGGCATTTTAGGGAACCTAAAGCGTGAGAATCCAAATGCGTAAAAATGCCCTGTGAAATCCTAATGGTACTCATTGGTTTTAGGGCCCCTTTACGCATCTTGGCTGCAAAAAGTGTCACTCGTGTGGTATCGCCGTACTCAGGAGAAGTAGGGCAATGTGTTTTGGGGTGTATTTTTATATATACCCATACTGTGTGTGAGAAATATCGCTGTAAACGACAACTTTTTAAATTTTTTATACAAAGTTGTCAGTTTACAGAGATATTTCTCTCACCAACATGGGTATATGTAAAAATACACCCCAAACACATTGCCTACTTCTCTGAGTGCGATGACCACATGTGTGCACTTTTGCAGCCAAGATGCACAAGGCCTAAATTCCCATGAGTACCTTTTAGGAGGGCATTTTACGCATTTTTCTTCTCATGCTTTAGGGCCCCTAAAATGCCAGGGCAGTATAAATACCCCACATGTGACTCCATTTTGGAAAGAAGACAGCCCAAGGTATTCCATGAGGGGCATGGCGAGTTCATAGAAAAAAAAATTTTTGGCACAAGTTAGTGGAAATTTATTTTTTATTGTTTTTTCTCACAAAGTCTCCCTTTCCGCTAACTTTTGACAAAAAGTTTAATTTTCATGGACTCACTATGCCCCTCAGCGAATACCTTGGGGTGTCTTCTTTCCAAAATGGGGTCACATGTGAGGTATTTATACTGCCCTGGCATTTTAGGGAGCCTAAAGCGTGAGAAGAAAAATGCGTAAAAATGCCCTCCTAAAAGGTACTCATTGGAATTTGGGCCCCTTTGCGCATCTTGGCTGCAAAAAAGTGTCACTCATGTGGTATCGCCGTACTCAGGAGAAGTAGGGCAATGTGTTTTGGGGTGTATTTTTACATATACCCATGCTGGGTGAGAGAAATATCTCTGTAAATTGCCAACTTTGAATAAAATTTTTTAAAAGTTGTCAGTTTACAGAGATATTTCTCACACCAATATGGTATATGTAAAAATACACCCTAAACACATTGCCCTACTCTCCTGAGTACAGCGATACCACATGTGACACTTTCTGCAGCCAAGATCGCAAAGGCCCTAATTCCAATGAGTACCTTTAGGATTTACAGGGCATTTTACGCATTTGGATTCTCACGCTTTAGGGCCCCTAAAATGCCAGGGCAGTATAAATACCCCACATGTGACTCCATTGTGGAAGAAGACACCCCAAGGTATTCCATGAGGGGCATGGCGAGTTCATAGAAAAAAATTTTTTGGCACAAGTTAGTGGAAATTGATTTTTATTGTTTTTCTCACAAAGTCTCATATTCCGCTAACTTGTGACAAAAAGTTTAATTTTCATGGACTCACCATGCCCCTCAGCGAATACCTTAGGGTGTCTTCTTTCTAAAATGGGGTCACATGTGGGGTATTTATACTGCCCTGGCATTTTAGGGGCCCTAAAGCGTGAGAAGAAAAATGCGTAAAAATGCCCTCCTAAAAAGTTACTCATTGAATTTGGGCCCCTTTGCGCATCTTGGCTGCAAAAGTGTCACTCATGTGGTATCGCCGTACTCAGGAGAAGTAGGGCAATGTGTTTTGAGGTGTATTTTACATATACCCATGCTGGGTGAGAGAAATATCTCTGTAAATTGCCAACTTTGAATAAATTTTTTTAAAAAGTTTTCATTTACAGAGATATTTCTCACACACAGTATGGGTATATGTAAAAATACACCCCAAAACACATTGCCCTACTTCTCCTGAGTACGGCGATACCACATGAGTGACACTTTTCTGCAGCCAAGATGCGCAAAGGGGCCCTAATTCCAATGAGTACCTTTAGGATTTCACAGGGCATTTTTACGCATTGGGATTCTCACGCTTTAGGACCCCTAAAATGCCAGGGCAGTATATACCCCACAAGTGACCCCATTGTGGAAAGAAGACACCCCAAGGTATTTCGTGAGGGGTATGGCAAGTTCACAGAATTTTTTTTTTTTTGGCACAAGTTAGCGGAAATTGATTTTTATTTTTTCCAAGTCTCATATTCCACTAACTTGTGACAAAAAATAAAATTTTATATGAACTCACCATACCCCTCACAGAATACCTGTAAGTGTCTTCTTTCTAAAATGAGGTCACATGTGAGTTTTGTACTGCCCTGGCATTTTAGGGTCTCCGCAATCATTACACGTATGGCCAGCATTAGGAGTTTCTGCGATTCTCCGTATATTGAGCATACGGGTAATGAGATTTTTTCCGTTCAGCCTCTGGGCTGAAAAAAAATAATGAACGGCACAGATTTCTTCATTCGCATCGATCAATGTGGATGAAAAAATCTCTGCCAAAATCAGTGACTGCGGTGCGGTGGGCTGGGCGCTAGCTACCTAACAAGTAGCTAACTAACTGGCGGTGATAAGGGACCCTTATGCCCCATTCACACGTCCGCAATTCTGTTTGCGGAACGGAATTGCGGACCCATTCATTTCTATGGGGACAGACTTTGTCCCGCTCGGATCCGGAATTACGGAAAGCACATTGCCGGTGTCCGTGTTTTGAGGATCTGTGGATCCGCGGATCAGATCCGCGGATCCACGGATCAGATCCGCGGATCCACGGATCCGCAAAACACATATGGACGTCTGAATGGAGCCTTACAAGGGGTTGGATCAATGGCAGGGGGGTGATCAGGGGGTCTAGATTGGGTGATCAAGGGGTTAATTGGTGAGGGGGGGTTACTGTAGTGTTTGGTGCAACTTTACATTGTTACCTGGTCCTCTGGTGGTCGATCCCAGCAAATGGGACCACCAGAGGACCAGGTAGCAGGTATATCAGACGCTGTTCACAAAACTAGCACATGAATGGACGTCCCTGGATGTAAGAGGTAAGTGGAGCTATATTTCTGTAGTGATGGGAGCAGGGGCGTAACAGTAGGCAATAAAGCAACCTGCATCATGCACCCCTCCCTCAGCTCAGTTATATTACCCCCTGGCCCCTGCCTGTATAATGTACCCTGATAACCATACCCCTCAGTTATATAACTAAGTGGTATCAGGGTACAACTACATTATACAGGGGGTAATGTAACTAACTGACTGAGGGGTATCATCAGGGTAAATTATACAAGGGGTAATAACCCTCCTCAGTTATATTACCCCTGTATAATTTACCCTGATATAACTGAGGAGGGGTATCAGGAGATATTATACATGGGGTAATATAACTGAGGGGTATCATCAGGGTAAATTATACAGGGGGTAATAACCCTCCTCAGTTATATTACCCCTGTATAATTTACCCTGATGATACCCCTCAGTTATATTACCCCATGTAGAATATCTCCTAATACCCCTTCTCAGTTATATCAGGGTAAATTATACAGGGGGGGGGGGGTAATATAACTGAGGAGGAGTATCAGGGTACATTATACAGGTGTATTATAACTAAGGAGTATCAAGGTACATTCTACAGTCCCATGAGAACTCTCCTCAGTTATATTACCCCCTGGCCCACCACAAAACAATCTGGAAGTGCCCCTCCCGAGATCAGGCTCTGGATCCGCCACTGTGTTAGAATGACAAAATTATAAATGGGACATTCGTTCTTTTTGTTTAATTCATCTGATGCAGGGGTAGTGGGAAGTAAATGACACACACAACCAGGACTGATATGTTTCTAAGCTTTAGATTTCACCCCACTCCATCTATTGCTATGAAGTGTAGTATAACACACTGCCATGGAATGAGTTATTCTGAACTCGATTTATTTTGGACTGAATTAATCTATAGTCCCTTTTGTAAACTGATTTATTTCTTCCAGGATATATAGAACCATTCAAGTTATCAATTTCATCTTTCCCAAGTTATCCAGCAGTGTTCAGGTGCTGCTCACATCATCCGTAAAACCATTTCCAGGTCTGATACACTTCTAAAGACATAGTTTGTGGGGATGTGCTGCTGAACAAAAGAAACAAAAAAAAGCCTTGCTGCCCATACTATTGTTGTCCAGGGTGGACCTCAAAGTTATTCATCTGTAGAAGACTTTGAGCTGTAAACCTACAACCAGCAGGGCTAATGACATTTCACAATGACCTGCAGACCATTGAAGGGAGGTCCATATGTCAAAGCTCCTCCCTGAAGAGCAGGAAGAAAAGGAATGTCCTAAAAACCAAAGTTATCACAGAAAAGAGAATCAAAGGAGCAAGAAGTGAGGATGGAATTTTACTCACATTCTTTCGTTTTACTAACCAAAGACTGCAACACAGATTTTATAATTTTAGGATCCAATAATGTCAGAAAAAAAAAGAGTCCTCTACAAAAAGAAATCTATGCATTTCTGTGCAACTGTGCCTATCACAGACAGCAAGCTCTAAACAAGATGTGGAGGTAATGAGATCAGCAGCAGCGCAGCCAGATAAGACAGGAGGGTTACGTGGTAAATTCGATTTTTTTTCTCTCTTAAGTTACGAGTTTCAGGGCCAGACCGGCCTCTTCTTTAGACCAAGAGACGTGATACAATAGGTGATAAGTATACACAATTTATGGGAGTATTGGCAGGAAATTTCCTAGTACAGTAGGGTGGGGTATGCAAATTAAGGCACATGCATAAATACACACTTTCATCAATAAATATAAATGTGACTTTGGAAATAAAATGAAAATACAATTAATAAAATATATTAAACAGACATGATTAGGATAACACTAAAATCCCCTAAATATACATTATATATAAAAAGGATAATGATGTTATTCACTGGGGACTATGTTATTTCTAAAAGTAGCCATTAGGTGTCAGTGGAGTCCTGAGTAGGGGAAAGTGGAAACAAATGAATGAAATGTTACAAGACTGTTTCTGCTACCTCATTTAGACCATACGGATTGATACAGCCAAGCTTCTACATCCAAAATACACTGATGAGCAAAAGGGTAACAATGCTTTGAAGTTTTGACTTTTAGGCTCCATATCTCACTATTCTCTACAGCAGGGATGGCCAACCTGTGGCTCTCCAGCTGTTGTAAAACTACAACTCCCAGCATACTCACACTGCCTACAGTTAGCCTACAGCAGGGCATTGTGGGAGTTGTAGTTTTACAACAGCTGGAGAGCCTCAGGTTGGCCATGCCTGCTTTACAGCTTTGAACGCGAACATACCATCAATTTATAGACAATCATCTTAGCTATCTAGTAACATAGTATCTAAGACCGAAAAAAGACATTTGTCCATCCAGTTCGGTCTGTTTCCTACAAGTTGATCCAGAGGAAGGCAAAAAACCCCTGTGAGCAGAAGCCAATTTTCCCCACTTAAGGGGAAAAAATTCCTTCCCGACTCCAATCAGGCAATCAGAATAACTCCCTGGATCAACGACCCCTCTCTAGTAGCTGTAGCCTGTAATATTATTACACTCCAGAAATAAATCCAGTCCCCTCTTGAATTCCTTTATTGTACTCACCATCAACACCTACTCAGGCAGAGAGTTCCATAGTCTCACTGCTCTTACTGTAAAGAATCCTTTTCTATGTTTGTGTACAAACCTTCTTTCCTCCAGACGCAGAGGATGTCCCCTCATCACAGTCCTGGGGATAAATAGATGATGGGAGAGATCTCTGTACTGACCCCTGATATATTTATACATAGTTATTAGATCTCCCCTCAGTCGTCTTTTTTCAAAAGTAAATAACCCTAATTTTGATAACTGGAATGGGGCAACTACAGTACCCTGAAAGGTTATTACTTTAGTTGCCCTCCTCTGAACCCTCTCCAGCTCTGCTATGTCCACCTTGTTCACAGGAGACCAGAACTGTACATAGTACTCCATTGGTGATCTGACTAGTAATTTGTATAGTGTTAGGACTATGTTCTCCTCACGGGCGTCTATGCCCCTTTTAATGCAACCCATTATCTTATTGGCCTTGGCAGTAGCTGCCTGACACTGGTTTTTGCAGCTTAATTTGCTGTTTATTAAAATTCCTAGATCCTTTTCCATGTCAGTGTTACCGAGTGTTTTACCATTTAGTATGTACGGGTGACTTGCATTATTCCTTCCCATGTGCATAACTTTACATTTGTCAGTGTTAAACCTCATCTGCCATTTTTCTGCCCAAGCCTCCAATCTATCCAGATCCCTCTGTAGCAGAAAACTGTCCTCTTCAGTGTTAATTACTTGACACAGTTTAGTGTCTTCTGCAAAAAATTGATATTTTGGAGTGATATATAAAGTGTGAGGTGGCTCACCAACAGATATTAATGGAAGTGGGTGCTCTGGTCCAAATGCTGATACCCCAACAGCAAAGAAGACAAAAGAAAATTCCAAACAGAGAGAGGACCAGCACACTCAATCTAGAACCACTATGGAAATGAGAAGGATATGTAGAGGCTATAAATGTAAAATATTTATTATGTAACTTCAGAATAAAATCAAACAATTAAATTAAATTGGAGCAGCTATATTGGGAATTCCATAAATGAAAGCCGTAATGCTGCAAAGTAATTCCCTTCCAAAGAAGAAAAAAGAAAAATCGGAAAGTAATATTCCTACAGTAGTAATGGTGCAAATATCAGATCAGATATTCAGCAGCCAGTATCATGCGATCGCATCTGTGGTGTATATAGAACAAAAATAAATCACATTAAAATAGCGGCAGAAAAAAGGTCTAGTTCACAGCACAATAACTGCACAAAGGCAGGCTATATAACTGAAAGGACTTTGAAATGCCCGGTCTTAGTATATATATGCGGTGGGCAGCAATAGTAGTAAAATAAACCACACTATATTTGGTAAGAGTACATTAAGCTTTTTGCTGGGTATATATTACCTTAGCCTGCCGAGTGCAAATGGTGGGTAGTGCGGTAAATTATCCTCCAGTAAATATACAATTTAAAAATATGGAATAAAGGAATGCAGGAATAAAAGTCCCTAAATAGGAGTCTCACTGTAAAATCAGAAGGAATCGTCCGTTTTATGCTGATGCCGGCAAAGTCCTTCAGTGGTTAGGTACACTTTAGTAATACAGAAAATCGTGGCACATTAATGGTGCATAAGGTCACAGCACATTCATAGTACAAGTGGGCCGCGATACTGAGGAGTATCGCGGCCCACTTGTACTATGAATGTGCTGTGACCTTATGCACCATTAATGTGCCACGATTTTCTGTATTACTAAAGTGTACCTAACCACTGAAGGACTTTGCCGGCATCAGCATAAAACGGACGATTCCTTCTGATTTTACAGTGAGACTCCTATTTAGGGACTTTTATTCCTGCATTCCTTTATTTCATATTTTTAAATCGTATATTTACTGGAGGATAATTCACCGCACTACCCACCATTTGCACTCGGCAGGCTAAGGTAATATATACCCAGCAAAAAGTACTCTTACCGAATATAGTGTGGTCTATTTTACTATTATAGCTGCCCACCGCATATATATACTAAGACTGAGCATTTCAAAGTCCTTTCCGTTATATAGCCTGCCTTTGTGCAGTTATTGTGCTGTGAATTAGACCTTTTTTCTGCCGCTATTTTAATGTGATTTATTGGATTTATGTATTAGGTTCTGTCCCCATTGGGTTCTATATACACCACAGATGCGATCGCATGATACTGGCTGCTGTATATCTGATCTGATATTTGCACCATTACCACGGTAGGAATATTATTACTTTCCGATTTTTCTTTTTTCTTCTTTGGAAGGGAATTACTTTGCAGCATTACGGCTTTCATTTATGGAATTCCCAATATAGCTGCTCCAATTTAATTTAATTGTTTGATTTTATTCTGAAGTTACATAATAAATATTTTACATTTATAGCCTCTACATATCCTTCTCATTTCCATAGTGGTTCTAGATTGAGGGTGCCGGTCCTCTCTCTGTTTAAAAATTGATATTTTACTGTGCAAGCCTACTACAAGACCATAAATAAATATATTGAAGAGAATAGGGCCCAATACTGACCTCTGAGGTACCCCACTAGTGACAGTGACCCAATCTGAGTGTGTACCGTTAATAACCACCCTTTGTTTTCTATTACTCAGCCAGTTACTTACCCACCTACCGACATTTTCTCCCAGTCCGAGCATTGTCATTTTATATACTAACCTTTTGTGTGGTACAGTGTCAAATCCTTTGGAGAAGTCCAGATATACAACATCCATTGAGTCACCGCTGTCAAGTCTAGAACTTACCTCCTCATAGCAACGGATTAAATTCATTTGGCATGACCGATCCCTCATGAAGCCATGCTGATATGGCGTTATTTGCTTATTTTCATTGAGATACTCCAAGATAGCATCTCTTAGAAAACCTTCAAACAGTTTACTAACAACAGATGTTAAACTTACCGGCCTATAATTTCCAGGCTGTTTTTGGACCCTTTTTGAATATTGGCACCACATTTGCTATGCGCCAATCCTGTGGAACATTCCCTGTCAGTATAGAGTCCGTAAATATCAGACATAAAGGTCTGGCTATGACATCACTTAATTCCCTTAGGATATGGGGATGTATGCCATCCAGTCCTGGCGATTTGTCTATTTTAATATTTTTAAGTCGCTGTTGTACTTCTTCCTGGGTCAGACAGGGCACTTTTAATGGGGAATTTACTTTTACATTCTGCTTTTCATCTGACAGTTTATTTTTCTCAGTGAATATAGTGGAGAAAAAAATATTTAATAGCTTTGCTTTATCCTCGTCGCTCTCTGCAACACCCCCTCTCATTGCTGTGTAGAGGGCAGACTCCTTCAGATTTTTATTTTTTTACCATTTATATAATTGAAGAGCATTTTAGGGTTAGTTTTACTCTCTTTGGCAATTAATCTCTCGGTCTTTAGTTTGGCAGTTATTAGTTTTTTACATATTCTATTTTTTTCCTTATAGTTTATCAGTGCTTCCTGGCTCCCTTCCTGTTTTAGTGATTTATATGCTTTCTTTTTGTCATTTATTGATTTCTTTACGGTTTATCCACATTAGTTTCTTATTGTTTCTTAGCCTTTTATTCCTATAAGGTATGTGCCTCTCACAATTAGATGTTACAATGTTTTTAAAAATCTCCCATTTTGTGGGGATTCGAATTCACAACCATCTACATTAAAGGCAAAAACCTTAACCACTGGGCTATAGAGCTCAATGCCAAGTAATTGCTGAAAAACTTCATAGAAGTTTCTCTTGTACAAAATAAACTTTTATGAGGTTTTTAGCACAAGAGAAACTTCTATGAGGTTTTTCAGCAATAACATAGCATTGAGCTCTATAGCCCAGTGGTTTCAGTTTTTGCATTTAATGTAGAAGGTTGTGAGTTCGAATACCCACAGAAACATTTCAAAAATGCAGTTTAAATTAGATTTATATACACAGGGTGTCCCCAAGCATAATGACCATGCTAAATAAAACAAATACACAGGATGCGCCCAACATTGAAAAGTTTGATTTAATTGAGAAAAGAAAAAGGGAACAAAATGTAAAATATGATCAAATAACACCTGTATTAACCCACACCAACCTTTTTAATTTGTGTAACCGGTAATTTTTGTTGGGAAAGGTGGCAAACCTAACAGCAACCCTGCTCAGGACATCTATAGACCAGCTTACTGCAGCAAGGACTAAAATATTTTTTTTCTTTTCATCGGAAAATTCTGACCCTCATAACTTTTTCATAGTTATGTCTACGGAGATAGCTGGGGACTTTTTTTTTTTTTTTTTTAATTATTTTTATTAAAGATGTCAAGAGATCACAGAATAGATTACACAAAGTACACATAGTACTGACCATCAGTGCATAGAGAACAAATACATACGACTAACTGTAGCAGATAGAAGTCATACAGAGCCCAAAGTATGCTAATGGCAAGTACTGTAAGCCGACATCAATTTTATTATTTTTCTCCCCTCCCCTTTTAAACACCTTCCCCAGTGAACAAACTCCGAGGCCCCCACCCTCCCAGAATCCCATCTAAAAAAAAAAACGCAGAAATGGCATTTAGTCTGAACCCGAGGTCTGAACCCTCAATGCGCCTCCAGCGTTTTGAGGCTATAATGTATAACCTTACAGAAGTTATAATTCCAGTTTCCCTAGAGAACCCTTCAGTTTGGCTTCCAGATACCATTTTGTCTGAGTGAAGGGAGATAGAAGTTCTCTGATCTCGTCCTCCGACAATGATTTTTCAATAAACTTCCTCCATTTTTTAATGAATCTGCCTATCGTTTTTTCTTTGTACTTTTCCATATCTAGTCTTTCCATAAAAAGCATTTGTTTCACTATACCTAGTACCTCTTCCCAGGACGGAGTCGCTTGTTGCAGCCAATACCTCAAAAGTGCTTTTTTAACCGACATCAGAACTATGTGTATGCCCTTCTCAGACACCTTATTTCCATCAGCCTCCCCTTGAACCTTTGGGATGCATTGAAAGATACACTGTTGGGGGTTTAAAATCATCTCTACTCCCCACACTGATTCTATATACTCTTTTGCACACTCCCATAAGTGTATTATATTGGGGCAAGTCCACAACCCATGTAGCAAATTTGCCTTTGGTAATGCGCATTTGGGACACTGCCTCAGGTAATGCGCCGGAGCATCACGAAATGAGAGGTCAAAAGCGTAAGTGGCCCTATGAATAATTCTTAGTTGGGTCTCGTGCCATTGCTCATTGTAAATAGCTTTTCTTATCATTTCAAAGCCTTCCCTGATCTCTTTGGGTAGGCCCGGTTCATCAATTTCACGTTCCCACGATAAGAAAGTCTGCGCTACTAATCCCAAGGTTTGTGTGCTGTGTATTCTACGGTACAGTTCCGCTAGTGGGATAGGCGAGGAGCTGGTTCCCATTAAAGCTGCAAACCACGCCAACCTGTCTGGCTCCCCCAGGCTCTCGGCCTGTTCTTTGCAATAAGCTTGCAGTTGATAATAAGGAAGAGAGCAGGAGGCCAGTAGCCAATATTTAACTCGGCACTCTTCCCATGACAACAACCTTTGATTTGAGACGTCTAATACATCTCTCAAAATGGTGATCCCTTTCTGTTTCCACGCTCTAAACAAAAGCATTCTCCCTCCCCTGGGGAAACGACGACAGCGTCCACAATGGCATGTAGGGAGATAAATATATCGGGAGTCGATAGATCTTACGGACCGCCTTCCATGCCATGATAGTGTCCCTGAGCAACACTGATTGCTTGATGCATGGGGGAATAGATTTGAGTCTTGTGTGGAGCATCGCCGTCAAATCCCAAGGGGCCGCCAAAGCCTGTTCTAATCCTCGTGCTGAGAAGCAGGAGGTTCCCCATATCCAGTCCCTCACATGTCTTGTCAAAGCTGCTAAATTATAGTGGCGTATATTAGGTAGTTGTAGTCCCCCTTCCCACTTAAGCATGGTCAATTTAGCATATGATATCCTCGGTCTTTTGTTCTTCCATAGAAAGGAGGTAAAAGCTGCTTGTAGTCTGGAGACATCTTTGTGCTTCAGCAGCACCGGTATAGTCTGCAGGGGATATAGGAGCCTAGCAAAACTAGTCATTTTCAGTAGGTGAGCCCTACCATGGAGAGATAAGGGCAGATCCCTCCACCGTTCCAATTCCCCTATAATTTTTGTATTAGCGGGGTATAATTCAGTGAGTAAATAGAGTTAGACGTTCGCCCTATCTTTATTCCCAAATATGTTAGGTGATCCTGTCGCACTTCCACCGTGCTATGTCCGCTTATGCCCCTGACTGGATGACCCAAGTAGAAGACTTGGCTTTTAGCCACATTGATTTTATAACCTATAGCCGATCCATAGCGGATGAGCGTTTCTAATATCTGTTGGAGTTGGGTATCTGGAGAGTTGGAGAAGACTAACAGGTCGTCAGTAAAACAGGTCAATTTTAATTCCTGCTCCCCCACCCTAATCCCCTCATAGATGTCATTTTCGATAAGAAAACGGGCCAGAGGTTCTAAAGTGATGTTAAAGAGCAAAGGGGATAAAGAGCAGCCCTGTCTGGTCCCCTTCCCCAACTCAATCCTAGTAGAGAGGAAACCCGGATTATACACCTGGGCCAATGGGTTGTCATAGATTGCCCCTAGGTAATTTCGAAAACTCCCTGTGATCCCCATGGCGTCAAGTATCAAAAGCCTTTTCGGCATCTATGGCTAAAAGGGCCGGGTTTGATGAAGGAGTACGGGAGTCTAATACTGCCAATACTCTCCGAATGTTAGAAACCGCTGAGCATCCCTTCATAAAACCTACCTGGTGGTCTCCTATCAGATCGGGGAGAACCTCTGCTAGGCGTGTGGCCAAGAGCTTGGATAATATTTTGACATCCTGGTTTATGAGAGATATTGGCCTGTAAGACCCTGGTTGGGACAAATCTTTCCCCGGTTTTGGGAGAACCTTAATGTAAGCTGTTCTCCCAGAAGGGGGCAAGCCTTTGCCTTGCAAAACGGAATTAAACAATGATGTTAACGTGAGAGTTATTTCCCAGACAAACCCTTATAGAATTCCGCCGGGAAGCCGTCGGGGCCGGGGCCTTACCATTGGATAGACCCTTAATAGTTTGTTTTACCTCATCCTCTCCTATTTCTCTATTAATGGAATGTAGAGATTCAGGTGATATAGTCGGGAGACTGGTCCTACTTAAAAGGTCCTGAGCTGTTCCGCTATCATAGGGTTCCGGGGCATACAGGGTTCTAAAGTACTTTCCCAAAATCTCTACCACCTCCCTCGGTTGAGTGTGCAGAATCCCGTTATGATCCTTGAGAGGCCTATAATGGGACCCAGGAGTGTATGGTTTTGTTAGATTGGCCAGCAATTTGCCCGCCTTGTTGCCATAGCGGAATAATTCCGCCCTCTTTCTATCTCCATACCACTTCTCCTTACATTCCAAATAATAATCGAAGGTATGTTTGGCCGTCACCCACAAAGTTTTGCTCCTATCTGAAGGATTCTGGAGAAACTCCGTGTAAGCAGCTCTTAGTTTGCCCGTTGCCTCCTCATAATTACGTTGTGCCTCCTTTTTCTTCCCCGCTGTGTAAGCCATAATGCGCCCTCTCACTACCACTTTTGCAGTATCCCAAAATATTCCTGGGTTGTTCCTGTAGGATTCATTATCTTGAGAAAATTCCCACCACCAACCCTTACAAAGGTGTAAAAACTCCTCATCCCTCGCCAGGTGTGAGGGCAATCTCCAGAGGAAATCTGACCTCCTAGGAATTATATCTCTCACCTCCACCACCACCGGGGCATGGTCCGAAATGAGTAGATCAGAGATGTGGGCGTCTTGGATCCTGCTTAAAAGGTTCTCAGAAGCAAGTACATAATCAATTCTGGACCACGAGACCCGAGAGTGGGAAAAGTGAGAGAATTCCCTATCCGCCGGGTGATGGAATCTCCACACATCCTCGTCCTATCCAGGAATGGGGCGAGGGTATGTGCCCCCTTTGGATTCGTGTTGGCCGCAGGGTCGCGATGCTGTCTGTCTTCACGTTCGTCATGAACCCTGTTAAAATCTCCAGCTACAATAAGGTTGTCCCTCCCTTCCCTCAATATGACAGTTTCTAGGTCCCGATAGAAAACCGCCTGTGCCGTATTGGGAGCGTATACATTATATATGGTAAGAGAACCTTCCTGTAGACCCAAAACTATTTTTACTAACCTCCCCTCCTTGTCCACCTTGGTAGTCTTTACCTCTGCCCGCAGGCATTTATGTAGGAGGATGATCACCCCCGCTTTCCTACCCAGGGAGGAGGAACCAAATACCTGGCCTACCCAAACTTTACGGAGTCTCCAGAAGTCACTGTCTTCCAAATGCGTTTCCTGAAGGAGGGCCAAATCACATTTAAGCCTTTTTAGGTGACGCAATACAGACATACGCTTGTATTGGGACCGAAGTCCCTTCACGTTCCAAGTGACTATTCTCATGTTATGTCTAGTATGTGGTTCTCATTCAGGATATACTCCCAAAATGGGATAACTCGGATCCATCTTAACCCCTTAAGGACACGGCCCTATTTCACCTTAAGGACCAGGCCATTTTTTCAAAATCTGACCATTGTCACTTTATGTGGTGATAACTTTAAAACGCTTTTTCTTATCCAGTCCATTCTGAGATTGTTTTTTCGTCACATATTGTACTTCATGACAGTGGTAAAATGAAGTCGAAAAATTTCATTTTTATTTATAAAAAAATACCAAATTTACCAAAAATTTTGAAAAATTTGCAATTTTCCAAGTTTCAATTACTCTACTTCTATAATACATAGTAATACTGCCAAAAAAAGTTATTGATTTACATTCCCCATATGTCTACTTCATGTATCGATCATTTTGGGAATGCTATTTCATTTTTTGGGGACGTTACAAGGCTTAGAAGTTTAGAAGCAAATCTTGAAATTTTTCAGAAATTTTCAAAACCCACTTTTTAGGGACCAGTTCAGGTCTGAAGTCACTTTGTGAGGCTTACATAATAGAAACCACCCAAAAATTACCCCATTCTAGAAACTACACCCTCAAGGTATTCAAAACTGATTTTACAAACGTCATTAACCCTTTAGGTTTTCCACAAGAGTTAATGGCAAATAAAGATAAAATTTCAGAATTTCGATTTTTTGAAAAATTTTCCGTTTGAATCCATTTTTTCCAGTAACAAAGCAAGGGTTAACAGCCAAACAAAACTCAATTTTTATTGCCCCGATTCTGTAGTTTTCAGAAACACCCTATATGTGGTCGTAAACTGCTGTATGGCCAAACTGCAGGGCGCAGAAGGAAAGGAGCGCCATATGGTTTTTGGAAGGCAGATTTTGCTGGACTGGATTTTTGACACCATGTCCCATTTGAAGCCCCCGATGCACCCCTAGAGTAGAAACTCCATAAAAGTGACTCCATCTAAGAAACTACGCCCCTCAAGGTATTCAAAACCAGTTTTACAAACTTTGTTAACCCTTTAGGTGTTCCACAAGAGTTATTGGCAAATGGAGATGAAATTTCCGAATTTCTATTTTTTGTTACCTTGTCTCAAAAAAGTGTAATATAGAGCAACCAAAAATCATGTTTACCCTAGAATAGTACCAACAAAACTGACACCTTATCCCGTAGTTTCCAAAATGGGGTCACTTTTTTGGAGTTTCTACTGTAGGGGTGCATCAGGGGGCTTCAAATGGGACATAGTGTCAAAAACCAGTCCAGCAAAATCTGCCTTCCAAAACCATATGGCGTTCCCTTCCTTCTGTGCCCTGCCGCTTGGCCATACAGTAGTTTACGACCACATATGGGGTGTTTTTGCAAACAAGAGAATCAGGGCAATAAATATTGAGTTTTGCTTGGCTGTTAACCCTTGCTTTGTTACTGCAAAAATGGATTAAAATGGAAAATTTGCAAAAAATAGCTGTTTTGGGACTGTTTTTATTTTTTGTTATTTACATAGTTGAACTGACAGGTTAGATTGTGTGCTATTTCTATAGAGCAGGTTGTTACGGACGCGACAATACCAAATATGACTACTTTTTGGGGTTTTTTGTTTCAGTTTTACATAATAAAGCCTTTTGAAAATAATTTTTTTAGTGTCTCCACATTCTGAAAGCCATAGTTTTATTTTTATTTTTTGGGCGACTGTGTTATGTAGGGGCTCATTTTTTGCGGGATGAGATGGCGGTTTGATTGGCACCATCTTGGGGTGCATATGACATTTTGGTCGCTTGCTATGACACTTTTTGTGATGTAAGGTGACAAAAATGGCTCTTGACACCGTATTTTTTTTTTTTTTTTGCTGTGTTCAGCTGAGGGGTTAGGTCATGTGTTATTTATATAGATCAGGTTGTGACGGACGCGGCGATACATAATATGTATACTTTTTATTTATTTATATAAGTTTTACACAATAATATAATTTTTTAAAACAAAAAAATCATGTTTTAGTGTCTCCATAGTTTGAGAGCCATATATATTTTTTTTTTTGGGCGATTGTCCTATGTAGGGGCTCATTTTTTGCGGGATGAGATGGCGGTTTGATTGGCACCATCTTGGGGTGCATATGACTTTTTGATCGCTACTATTACACTTTTTGTGATGTAAGGTGACAAAAAATGGCTTGTTTGACAACGTTTTTATTTTTTATGTTTACGGCGTTCATCTGAGGGGTTAGGTCATGTTATATTTTTATAGAGCAGGTCCTTACGGACGCGGCGATACATAATATGTATACCTTTTTTTATTTATTTTGGTTTTACACAATAATATCCTTTTTGAATGAAAAAAACATGTTTTAGTATCTCCATAGTCTGAGAGCCATATATTTTTCAGTTTTTAGGCAATTGTCTCAGGTTGGGTATCATTTTTGTGGGAGGAGGTGACGGTTAGATTGGCACTATTTGGGGGTCATATGACTTTTTGATCGCTTGCTATTACACTTTTTGTGATGTAAGGTGGCAAAAATGGCTTTTTGACAAAGTTTTTATTATTTTTTTTTACAGTGTTTACTTGAGGGGTTAGGTCATGTGATATTTTTATAGAGCAGATTCTTACGGACGTGTAGATACCAAATATGTCTACTTTTTAATTTTTTTTTACATTTAACACTAAAAGCATTTTTGAAACAAAAAATCATGTTTTAGTCTGAGAGGCATAGTTTTTTTATTTTTTGGCCAATTGTTTTAGGTAGGGGCTCGTTTTTTGCGGGATGAGATGGCGGTTTGATTGGTACTATTTTGGGAGGCAAACGCCTTTTTGATCGCTTTGTATTACACTTTTAGTGATAATGTGCCAAAAATGGCTTATTTACACCATTTTTTGGGTTTTTTTTTATGGCGTTCACCTGAGGAGTTCAGTCATGTGATATTTTTATAGAGCAGGTTTTTACGGACGCGGCGATACCTAATATGTGTAGTGTATTTTATTTTTTTAGTTTTTATTCAGTGTTATGTGTTTGTTTCATTTTTACTTTTTTTTCACTTTTTTACATTTTTTTGACCCAGACCCACTTGGTTCTGAAAGATCCAGTGGATCTGGTGTTCAGAGATTACAGTACAGTACACTATATAGTGCACTGTACTGTATTTTGTATTTTTAGAAAGTCTGAATAGACCTTTAGCAGGTCTATTCAGACTTTCAGCACCATGGAGAGCAGGACGCTCTGAAAGCGCCCTGTCTCCATGGCACTCATCACCCCTGCCATAACTGGGCAGGGGGTGATGGATAGGAGGGAGGGGAGCACCCTCCCTCTTCGATCCCATCCTGTTGGGGGCTGCAAAGGCACAGCAGCCCCTCGATGGGAGAGGGAGGGAGCGCTCCTCTCTGCCAACTCCTTCCATACCGCGGTCCGTACGGACCGCGGTACGGAGAGGTTAAACGGCTGGCATCTGCAGCACAGATGCCAGCCGCTTATCAGAGTGTCAGCAATGTGCTGACACTCTGATAGAACCACTAGACACCAGGGATAGATTACAGGGGAGGCGGGCGGGGATCGCACCGCGATCCCGCCCGCCGCACCGCCCGCCTCCCGCCCGCCTCGCGCCGCCCGCAACCACCCCCTGCACCCCCGCAGCCACAGTATGATTGGGGGCTGCAGGGGGTTAAAAATCTGTTTGGGGACATTAACTCTTGATCCCCGCGGTCATAGACCGCGGGGATCAGAGATCGCATGAGCGCTGCAAACCGCAGGTCTGAATTGACCTGCGGTTTGCAGCGATCGCTTCATATGGGGGTCACAGGACCCCCCTGGGCATTGTAACAAGGTACCTGCTGAATGATTTCAGCAGGTACCTTGTTCCGATCACTGCCAGCTGAGCAGCAGTGATCGGAACAACTCATGACGTACCGGTACGTCATGTGTCCTTAAGGACTCGGGAAACATGCCGTACCGGTACGTCATGTGTCCCAAAGGGGTTAATAAGATGCTAAATGCCATTTCCACATTGTAAACAAGGAACAACCAAACAATTACCCAACTGTTTCCCAAAGAATAAAACATTTTAACTAGCGAACAAAATAATTCCCTCATTTTTCTGGACTTCACTTTTTTCGCGTAAGTGAGGACGTAATCAGATCCTATTCTCCTCACCATCTTCTTACTTCATTAATCAGTCGCTCCCCAACCTCCTCAACCCTTTTTGACACAATAAGAGGTGCAGACGGTATCACTCTACCCATATGCCCGTAACCAACGAGTGGTTCCTACACCTGGAAAAGGGCAGTTGCTAAAATGGCCGGAGAAAAATGGTCAACCTTATTGAGCCCCATATATATATATATATTTTTTTTTCTTTTTCTTTTTTCCTGTCCTCTACCTCCCTCCCACTTTTTCCGCCCTGCCACGACGGTAGTCTGCAGTGGAGACCTCCCATGCAAATGTCCCACTACTAAAGAGTTAGAAGCACACTTCCATTGTCAAAAGTCTCACGTGACCCGGACATCACCGGATAGGTTGCGATCAGTCCCAGGTCGGTCCCTCTGAGCCGAGTCTTGGTGGTGTCCGCTGGTTAGTGGAGTGTCCTCTCGGGGATCCTCGTCGTCCGGTTGTTCTGTCCCGCCATCCTCGTCCCGCGGCACCATTACCCCTAGTCGGGGGAGGCTGGGTAGAAGCAATGTCCTCATCAATGTCCAGGGCCTCCGCTGCCTCTTTAGGCGTTAGATAAGTGTCAATAATGCCGTCCTGGCGAAAAACTTTAAGAGTCGCTGGGTACAACAAGGCAAATCTCGTTTTCTTGTGCACTAGAGAAGTGCAAATAGTAGAAAATGCTCTTCTGCGTTTTGTGACCTCCGCAGAGTAATCACCAAATAGCAACATCTTGTGGTTGTTCACTATAAGCGGTTGAGAAGATTTTTTGAACTTGGACAGAATTGCTTCCTTTGCCGCGTAATTTAAATAGCGTACTATGATCGGTCTGGGTCTAGAGTAGCCCTGTGAGTGGTCCTGTTGGGGCGGCGGACCAATTCTATGCGCCCTCTCTACTGTGAAGCTGCCCTGTAGCCCCAAGGCCTGTGGTACGTCTTGCGCGCAAAGTTGTGCTAGGTGTTGTGGCAGGACTGTTTCCGGAACACCCACTATACGCAGATTGTTGCGGCGTGATCTATTTTCGAGATCATCGACTTTATCTTTCAAATACATGTTAGCTTGAAGTACCTCTTTAATTTGCGAGTGAGCACTCTCCACTGCACCCTCCATCATCACCAATCTCTGTTCCAGTTCCTCCAGTTGGTGGGTATGATGCAAGACATCTGTCTGTAGCTGCTGGAGGGTCGAGGAAATGGTTGCTTCTAACGTGGCTTTAATGTCCGGTGCCAGCAACTTGGCAACTTCTATTGCCATCGTTTTACAGGATATTTGAAGGTCCTGGCTGGAGCAGGTGGGACAATTCCCTTCTGCTTGATCCCCGATCTCTGTCTCTGGAGGGGGTTGCGGTGGTTGCGAGGCTGATCTAGTGCTGCGGCCTGTCTTCTCCGCTGTCGTCGCCATCTTTGATTTTTGCCGCCTGCCCTCCCGTTGCGATAATGCGTGTTCACTTGTGCGGGAGCCGCTCCGGAGGAGGAATTTGTCCATGCGCTGAGTCTCACCGATGATGGTAAGCTCCGGTGAGAGTTTAATGACCTCTGGCTTGCAGGCTCCCTGGTGTTCGGGTTAGAGGTTGTGGAGCTCCTTACTCCTGCTTCCTCACATACGCGCGCCGGAACCGGAAGTCCTTAGCTGGGGACTTTTTGAGGAACGATCTGTCGTTTTTGACAATACCATTTTGGGTTGTGTATGACGATCACTTTTTATTTAATTTTCTTGGGCTATAAAACGATGAAAAAACACAAAGTCCATAATTAGAGATGAGCGAACTTTTAAAAAAAGTTCGGCATTCGAGTTGTGGTAATCGCCGCATCCCGTTATGGATTTCACTACCGCGGACTATCCCGGCATATGGAATCCATAAGGGGCGGCTTCTACAAACCCGAACTGTTTAACAGCCGAAGGACCTGGGGTGACGTCACCGTCATGTGATCAGTGCAGGGGGTGTGGCTCAGCACGGGATCAAATCCAGTGCTGAGCCACGCCCCCTGCACTGATCACATGACGGTGACGTCACCCCAGGTCCTTCGGCTGTTCAACAGTTCGGGTTCGTGGAAGCCGCCCCTTATGGATTCCATATGCCGGGATAGTCCGCGGTAGTGAAATCCTTAACGGGATGCGGCGATTACCACAACCCAAACGCCGAACTTTTTTTTAAAGTTCGCTCATCTCTACCCATAATGCAATTTTTTTAGTTTCTTTTTATTTTGGGGAATGGGGGTGATTTTATATATATTTTCAAAACTTTTTTTTACTTTTTTGTTAAATCCCCCAAGTGGAACACAACTTACAAATCATCAGATGTAAATTGCTCCATTAGTCTGTATAGAAAAGAATATATCACAGTTCAGTGCTGCCATCTAGTGGCCTGAACTGGGATATACTAACAATGAGCCTGGAAGCCATGAGGTTTCATTTCTGTGTGAGGAGCTTTATAGAGTGTAAATCTGTGAGGGAGGGCCAGAGTCGTCAGAATGTAACTGTGTTGTTACTACATTACAAGATTTGCGGCCACACTTTTGATTTTGCTCAGGGCCACATTTTCTCTAAAACCGGCCCTGCACTCTGGCCTTGCATCCTGCTAGCTACAGAAGCCTAGGAGGCTCAGCCCCAGGCTGCGTCTCTCAGGTGCACTATCAGTGTAAAATTGACAGTCCAATGCATGCAGTACAAGATAGTGAATAATGTACTGCCTAAAAACAGGGATCAGACCCTGTAAAGTTGAATTCCCATAGTGGGCCAAAAATAAAAAGTAAAAAACAAAATTATATATATATATATATATATATATAATATCAAAAGTTTATTTTATAAAAAAAAAAAAGTTAAAAAACACAACCCTTTCATCTCAAACCATTTGCAATTAAAAAGTGCTGCAAAATTTTTCTAAATGGTTTTTAGTCACGTTGCTTCAAAAATATTGTAATATCGAGCGATCAAAAATTACTATGTATATACCAAAATGGTACCAAAAAAACCTCATCCCACAAAAAATGAGCCGACAACACAAGAGGATTGTCAAAAAAATATATGGCTTTCAGAAAATAGTGACACAAATGCTTTTATTGTATAAAACTTAAAGGGGTTTTCTGTCATTTTAATACTGTCCTCAGAACAGGTCATCCGTATCTGATCGGCTGTTTGAGAAGGCAGCTCTGAGCGCCTGGGCCTTCTCAATGCTTTTCATAGGCCAGTGACGTCACGTTCATGTGGCCAAGGAGCAACAACCATACCAGAACAGCTATTATTTGGAACTAATGAAACAGTCACTTTATCCAGCAAAAAAACAAGCCCTCACACAAGACCATTACCAGAATAAAATAAAAAAATAAAAAAACACATCTTTCAGAAAATATCAATGTAAAAACATGAATAAAAAAAAAAAGTGGTAACAAAAAAAGACTATAGAAAATTGGAATCACTTATCGTACTAAAGAAGCAGAATAAAGAAAAAGTAATTTTTCCTGCATTGTTTATGCAACAACAACAAAACCGAAAAGTCAATGGCAGAACTGCTGCCTTTTTTAAGTCCTGCTTCCCAAACAGCACTTTACGACCACATATTGGGTGCTGCCATATTCAGGAGAGAATGCGTAACAAATTGGGTTCTTTGTCACATGCTACTACTTGTGAAAATGAAAAATCTGGGGCTAAAGCGACATTTTATTACAAAAATGTAATTTTTCACTTTTTAAGCTGTTTCAAATTCTAGAAATGTTTCAAATTCTATGAAACGCCTGTGGGGGACAAACAAAGCGTAGTCCCCTCAATAAAGGAACTACCCTTTTTTTTTTGTCCCCACAGGCGTTTCATAGCACTCAAACCTCTCAAATTCCTTGAGGTGTGTAGTTTCCAAAATTGTGTCTTTTTTGTGTTTTCACTGTAGGGGTACCTTAGGGTTTCTTCAAATGCGACTTGGTGCCTGAAAACCATTCCAACAAAATCTGCTCTTGAAGAGCCACATGGCGCCCCTTCCATTCTTCGCCCCGTGTTGTGTCCAAAGAGTAGTTCATGACCGAATATGGGGTGTCTCTTTTTTTGTAGAAAATAAGTAACACATTATAAACTGCTTTTTCTTATATTACCACTTGTGTGAATGAAAAGTTTGGGGCTAAAGTAACATTTATTGAAAGAAATAACATTTTTACAATTTTCGCAGCCAAGTGTTTCTGAATTCTATGAAATGCCTATAGGGTCAAAGCGCTCAGTAGACACTGTGATAATTTCCAGTGTGATTTCCTGAAAGAGGTCACTTTGAGGTTTCCACTCCAGTGGCACCTCAGGGTCACTTTAAATATGACATAATGCCCAAAAACCATTCCAGCAAAATCTGCTCTCCAAAAGCCACATGGTGCTCCTTCCATTCTGAGCCCCGAGGTGTGCCTATACAGCAGTTTACAACCACATATCGGGTGTTTCTGTAAACTGCAGATTCAGGGTAATACATATTGTAGTTTTCTTTGCTGTTAAACCTTTCTGTGTTACAGGAAAAATAAATAGAGAAAATCTTTTTGAATTGTTTATAAATAAAGGAAAAAAAATAATGATCAAAATTTAC
Source organism: Bufotes viridis (assembly GCA_033119425.1). Classification (NCBI taxonomy): domain Eukaryota; kingdom Metazoa; phylum Chordata; class Amphibia; order Anura; family Bufonidae; genus Bufotes; species Bufotes viridis. Next base: position 205,102,125 of record CM065593.1, on the reverse strand, counting down.
TGCTGTCATAAAGTACTATGTGTCAGAAGAAAACAGTCTCAGAATCTTTTGGAGAAATGAAAGCATTCCAAAGTTATTACCACATAAAGTGGCACGTCAGATTTGCAAAAATAGGTCTGGACGGGAAGGTGAAAACAGGTTCTGTTTTGAAGGCATTAAAGAGAGCAATAAGTCAATCATTATGGTACTGCGAGTTTAAATCAGAAAAACAGTGTTTGGTCTAGGAATACAGCCATCACATGGAGAGTATTTCCTGTACCAAATACGCTTCTGTGAAATTGTGCTAAAGATTATTGCAGTCAATTAGAATATAATGAGAAACTGTATAACACCTTGGGGTATTTTTTTCCCCAGACGGTCTATATCACACAGGTATCAACAAACTTAAAGCGTGAATTTTTAGAATAGGTAAATATTTTAAAAGACGCCTCTCTTGCACACCAAGATGCCTGGAACATTCCATGAAAAATACCTTCATGTCTTCATATTGTTTTCAGCAATCACAAAGCTAGTATCCTATTTACAACACATCTGCCAGAATTTCTACAAATGTAAAAATCTGAAATTATACGCCCATCACGGTAAAACTATGCTAACAGACAATGATATACAAGGTTTAAAAATCTATTAAGAAAATGTCCTCTCAGAATAATTTCAGTGCACCACTGAAGCTGTGCAAAGAAACACATAGGAGGGATTTATCAAAACTGGTGTAAAGAAAAACTGGCTAAGTTGCCCATAACAGCTAATCAGATTCCACCTTTTATTTTTCTCCTTTGGAAAATGAAAGGTGGAATCTTATTGGTTGCTATGGCCAACTGAACCAGTTTTGCTTTACACTAGTTTGATAAATCTCCCCCATAACACCATAATAAAATGTGCATAAAAAGGTTTCTAAAAACAAATACAGAATGATTATCACTTATACAGTCTTATAAAAAAAAAAACTTAACAAATAAATGCATTTTATATTTATTTACACAAGGTACAATACCTTGGGCTTTTTCATCATACAGGAAACCTCTTAGCAAGCATTTCCAGAACTCATGGCTTTGAGAGGTTACACAAATTTAAAGCACAATGAAATCTTGTAAATCCATGATGGCACAATGTTCCATGGCACATCTATACCTGTATAAGTTGTCAGCAAAGAATGTTTACAAGGATTTCTTTTTACCAGCCAATAAAAACTTCATACTTAAATAGGGCAGAACTATTACAAAACCATACAAAAGGTAAGAAATACTTTTTAAAACTACTAAAATGTTGCTGCAAAAAATCTATTTTCATGGAAGCAAGTCACTTATATTACTATGTTAAAAGGGTTGTCTTACTTCAGCAAATGTATTTCATCATGTAGACAAAGTTAAAACAAGGCACTTACTAATATGTATTATGATTGTCCATAATACTCCCGGAAATGACCAGTGTATAATGTGATTGAAAAATTAATCAAGCCAGCAAAGGAGGCAATATGAACAATCACAACACATTAATAAGTGCCTTGTATTAACTTTCTCTACATGATAAAGGCCATTTGCGCGAGACAACCCCTTAAAGTCAGACCTTTGGTACTTGTATAAAATTAGTCCAGTAAGATCCATACAAGAAGGCTAAGAATGTTTTATGCTAATTTTTCAGAAGTACAAACTAGAGGACAAAAATTAGCTCTTTACTGAGAAGAAAAAAATAAAAAGAAACCTGGAAAAATAAGCTTGTGTACTACTAGAGCAATGGGTCTTTCCATTTGTGGCTGTGTTAGATCCCAATATAAGATCTAAAACATAGTGGTGGAAATAAAACCAAATTACAGACGTGGGCATGACAGCTGCACCATGATTGGTCCCCTTGTTTAAAAAAAAAAAGGCATTTTGAAGTGGCACATCTAAATATTTTTTATACTATTATACTAATATTTTAAAAATATATTTTTTTTACTCAAGTGCATAGCATAATGCAGTGATTGTTACCGTAAACAGAAAACCACGTGACACATACTGCTGGCTGGACTTATAATAAGAACACAAACACTACATTCTCAACTTAGTTTACAATTATACAGAAAACAATTAGGCCTCTTTCACACGAGCTTTGCGGGTGAGGGCCGGATGCGATGCGGGTGCATTGAGGGAAACCCGTGGGAGTAGGCACGCAATGTCAGTCAGTTTTGTCTGCGATTGCGTTCCATTGTTCAGTTTTTTCCATGCGAGTGCAATGCGTTTTGTACGCGCGTGATAAAAAACTGAATGTGGTACCCAGACCTGAACCCGGACTTCTTCACTGAAGTTCGGGTTAGGTGTTCTGTTGATTTTATTATTTTCCCTTCTAACATGGTTATAAGGGAAAATAATAGAATTCTTAATACAGAATGCTAACAAAAATGTACACTGAGGGGTTAAAAAATAAAAAAAAATAAACTCACCTCATCCACTTGATTGAGCAGCCGGTATCGTCTTCTTTCTTCTTCCTGCAAGACCTGCGTTGATGTCACTGCGCTCATGCTGAGTGCGGTGACGTCAGTGCAGGTCCTTTTCCCTTCACTTCTAACCATGTTAGAAGGGAAAATAATACAGTGAATTTAATTTAATGGCGTCCGGGGTTGCTCATCCCTGTTTACTAACATCATCTCCTAGCAACCATGCGTGAAAATCGCACCGCATCCGCACTTGCGTGCTGATTCTATGCGATTTTCACGCAGCCCCATTTATTTCTATGGGGCCTGAGTTGCGTGAAAAACGCAGACTATAGAACATGCTGCGATTTTCACGCAATGCACAAGTGATGCGTGAAAAACATTGCTCATGTACACAGCCCTATTGAAATGAATGGGTCAGGATTAGAGATGAGCGAACATTTAAAAAAAGTCCGTTGTTCGGGGTTCGGGTGGTGGTTAATTGCGCATCCCGTTATGGATTCCACAATAGCGCATATGGAATCCATAAGGGGCGGCTGCCACCAACCCGAACTGTAGAACAGCTGAAGGACCTGGCGTGACGTCACTGTCATGTGATTAGTGCAGGGGGCGTGGCTCAGCACGGATCAAATCCAGTGCTGAGCCACGCCCCCTGCACTGATCACATGACAGTGATGTCACGCCAGGTCCTTCAGCTGTTCTACAGTTCGGGTTGGTGGCAGCCGCCCCTTATGGATTCCATATGCGCTATTGTGGAATCCATAACGGGATGCGCAATTAACCACCACCCGAACCCCGAACAACGGACTTTTTTTAAATGTTCGCTCATCTCTAGTCAGGATTAGACATCACGCATTGCACCTGCGCGGAATACTCGCCCGTGTGAAAGGGGCCTTATACTTAAAAGGTGTACCTGGACATTTTAAATTAAACTATACCTAAAGGAACTACTTGTCCTAATCTTTTTGATTTCAGCATAAACCCCACTTCCTCAAAGAAATAAAGACAGGTTGGGTCCCTGTGTTTTTTTCCAGATCAGTTTCAGGACATAAGAAATTTCCAATTTCTATTGGCACGCAGTATCTATTATATTACAACACTATAAATGACTGCTGATGGATATGTGGCTTGGCTATTCCACTGTCACATTCTCAAAGACTTGTTAAAAAGTTGGACTTTGACATCTCTCCCTCTCTAGGAGATACCTCTGTGCACAGACGAATATTAATAGTAATGTTTTCTAAATATTTCAAAACAATTTTTGAAGAATAAAATACATATCTAATACATTTTTTTTAACATATATCAGTGCTACTAATGAGATCAAACCAGTTACTGTACAAAGGTTCGATTTGATACCAATGGGTTGTTGAAAACAATGTTAAAAATAATTACCAGAACCGCTCACGTTTTTTTTTTTTCATTGCAGGGATTAATGCAGCATGCTTCTAGTGACAAAATACTGGAAACTTGTTTATTTTCCTCTACAGACAACAGAAGACATTCATATTAATGTGTATATTACTGAGGCTGTTAGTGTGAATAAGGCCTTTAAAGATTTTGTCACTAAGAGAAGTAACAATGAGTTAGTTGTGCATATATGTGGAAGACCATATCTTATTTCAACCAATTCTGAATAGCAAATATATGGTCACAATGCTTTCACAGAAATTATATTATTTTTAACTCTTTTTAAAACCTTTTGTAAATCATCAAACATTAACTTTTCTTATTTATTTTTTTTACCATTTTCCCAGCAAAATATGAACTTGGCGTTCAGGTGTCTATTGTTCTTTATAATCCATACTCCCATATAATTCTGTATATGAGTGTACAGATTCCCCTGTTCCTGCCTGTACCAGCCCTGCTCTGCTAAAGCCTGGCATAGATTGGCCATGTCAGCTTTAAGCAGAATGGGTTCAGGCAGAGGAGTGATGTCTTACCTGAGCCCTGTCCTGTGCCCACTCCTTCTGTACTGTTAATAGCCTATACCAGTTATGGCTAACCTCCAGCACTTCAGCTGTGGTGAAACTACAACTCCCAGCATATTCTGCACATTTCTATGGAGTTCTTAGAACAGCCAAGCAAGTCTGCATCTTGGGAGTTGTAGTCTTACCACAGCTGGAGTGCCGGAGGTTAGCCATCACTGGCCTATACCTATGTGGTAAGCAGACTATTATAGCAAAGTGAGTGTAAGGCAGGAGCCAACATAAAGACATTGCTCCTCTGCATGTGCCCATTCTGCTAAAGCCTGACATATCCAATCTAAGGCAGGCTTTAGAAGAGCAGCACTGGCACAGGCAGGAGCAGTGATACTCCGGCTTGTACAGAGCTCAGAGCAGCCGCAGGGGACTCTGTACTCTAGTACACAGCTGTGTACAGGAATACAGATTCTAAATTAAAATAAGCACCTGATTTTTAAGTATATCGAAAGGTTTAGGTACACTTTAAAATGAACATCAAATTGTCCCCAAGTTGATTGAATGGGTTTCCAATCTTTTTCAAGTGAAGATGTTTTTGAACCTGCTGGCAGAACAATATTGCTGAACACAATGACTTGTATCAAGATAACAAACCTTAAAGAGTACCTTTTACTAGACCTGACATTGCAAGATTGGTACCTGGTAGTGTAGGGCATGATGAGTTGATGTCCGTGCAGTAATTTTTTTTCTGATGCTGCTCCGTTCCTCCACTATGCCCCTGGTCTCTCTTGCCAACCTGTATGCTAATTAATAGGATAGGTACAGGGCGGAGGATATGGCTGTGTTTCTCAAGGGGCGTCTCCTTCTCCTTGGCTGTGAGCTGCCCAATCGCAGTGGAGCGCGTCACAGCAAGAGAGAGAGGGAAAAAAACAAAACAAAAAAAAACAAACACACCATCACCTTCTCCCTGGCTGTGACGTTCTCCACTGCGATTGGGCAGCTCACAGCAAAGTAGAAGGTGATGCCCCTTGAGAAACACAGCCGTTGTCTCCTCCTCCCTGTACCGATGCTATGAATTGGCATACAGCGCAGCAAAAGAGAAAGGGGGGGGGGGGGGGCTTGCAGGGGAACGAAGCAGCACATCTGAAAAAAAAAAAAATTACTGCATAGACATCTACTCATCATGCCATACACTGCCAGGTACTAATATTATAATGTCAGGACCAGTGAAAGGTTATCATTAAGAAGCTCTGTCAGCATGATCAACCCTAATAAACAAGGCATATTGTTGGAGCACCAGGAGGCTGGAGGAATTCTTTGAGCACTGCTTTTGTAACACCCCCAGTGCTCTGAACACTCCCTCCTCCCTTTGATTGACAAGGCTAGACATCAACATGCTGAGGGCAGAGCTGTGTCGTAGCATATACATATCATTTACACTACTTACTGTAGCCTTATGTTGAGAAGAGTGTATTTTTATGCTTAGAGAGCTAAAATACATAATACTGTTTTATTCACAGGCAAAATAAGGTCTTATCCTTTTATTATGGGTTAAATGAGAAAAAAAAAAAAAAAGTATCTCCTAGGACTTGAACTTAAAATCTCTACATGTAAAGCTGATAACTGACCACCAGGCAAGAATGGTTTTTCTATAATTAGGAAGCTAACACATATTTCTGGTTTCTTTATAATCATGTATTGTGCTTGTGAATAAAGTAGCAATATGCTTATTTGCTAAGCATAGAATTCTATTTTTCTCAACATTAAAGGGCTACAGTAAGTAGTGTATATGGTATGTATGAATGAAGAAAACGGAAGTTCCAGCATTTCGGGTAAAAAACTTGTCGTTCACTTTATTAGTAATGGTCACAATTCACAGATGTGGACAACATCTCCCTCCACTGCTAGGTTGACATGTTTCGGACTTTTTAGTCCTTACTCGTAACCTGAACGGCAAGTTTTTTACCCGAAATGCTGGAACTTCGGAACTTCTGTTTTCTTCATATTTCAAGTAAGGAATGGTCCGGTCTGCTCCGCGCATGGGAAGCATATGGTGAGTTGAAAAAACGTTTTCTTATATAAATATATAATATGTACATGCTAGGACACACCTCTGCCCATAGCATGCTGATGTCTAGCCCTGTCAATCAATGGGGGGGGGGATTTTGCAGAGCACAGAGGGTGTTACAAAAGTAGAGCTTCAAGGATTCAACCTCACCCCCTGGCGCTCAAACTTACTCATTTGCATATGAATAAAAGCACATATCTCTGCAGCCGTTTAGCATACAGACAAAAGAAAGACATTGTTTTAATCAACGTGACAGGCCTTACTGCAGAATAGGCCATGAATATCAGATTGGTGGAATTAAGACACCCCACCTATCAGTCAGATCTGGTTACTGCAGCACTATTTCCATTCAAAGAGCAACACTGTACTAACTAATTTCTTCCATTACTAAGAGGACATAGCTGTGTAGACTGGTAGAGGTGTGGTGCACCAATCAATCTGATATTGATGACATATCCTGAAGCGGCAAATCAATATAAAAATCCAAGAGGACCTTTTGAAAGTGAATCTGTCTAATCCAGTTAATGATTGAATCTCGCTACGGCACCAACTCCCTTACATAGACTTCTATGGCAAGGAGTGAGGGCTACTTTGATAATATATAAAAGTTGCATTACACCACCTTGGTACTGACAGTGAAGAATTAAGGCAGGCAAACTGACTATATATACAGCGGCATGCAAAAGTTTGGGCACCACTGGTCACAATTAGAGTTGAGCGAACTTGTGTTTTAAGTTCGGCGTCCAAAGTTCGGGTTCGGGTTATCAAAGCATCCCGTTATGGATTCCGCTACCACAGACCATAACGGCATTTGGAATCCATAAGGGGATTCTTCAATGAACCCGAACCTTGGACAACACTAAGGACCTGGGGTGACGTCACCATCATATGATCAGTGCAGGGGGCGTGGCTCAGTACTGGATTAGATAAGAGGTGGTAGCCTACGACCTCTTATCCAATCCAGTACTAAGCCACGACCCCTGCACTGATCACATGACGGTGACGTCACCCCAGGTCCTTCACCCAGTGTTCCAAATGCCGTTATCGTCCGTGGTAGCGGAATCCATAACGGGATGCTTCGATAACCCCAAGCCGAAGTTTGGACGCCGAACTTAAAATACAAGTTCGCTCAACTCTAGTCACAATTACTGTTACTGTAAACAGTTCAGCAAGTTGAGTATGAAATGATCTTCAAAAGGCATAGAGTTAAAAATGAGCCATTTCCTTTGTACTGTATGTTAAGCAAAAACATTTTTTTCATTTTTATTTGTTTACATTTTCAAAATAACAAAAAATGAAAAGGGCCTGAAGTTTGGGCACCCTGCATGGTCAGTACCTAGTAACACTCCCTTCGGCAAGTATCACAGCTTGTAATCACTTTTTATAGCCAGCCAGTAGTCTTTCAATTTGTGTTTGAAAGATTTTCATGCATTCTTACTTGAAAGTGTCTTCAAGTTCTGTGAGATTCCTGGGCTGTGTTGCATGAACTGCTCCTTTGAGGTCTACCCACAGATTTTCAATGATTTTCAAATAAGGAGACTGTGAGGGATGTGGTAAAACCTTCAGATTGCACCTTTTGAGGTAGTTTCAGGTTGCCATTTTCTCAGTTTGAAATGTAATTAATGGCAGTTAAACAGTGGAGGTCAAGAGAAGGTCTGGAAGACTAAAGGATGTATTAGAAGGGCAGATTTTCTGCACGAAGATTGCTAACGAGCATTTGTATGAACAGTTGTTAGCGATTATCTGCCGTAGATTTCCCGACATGTTAAAAAAAATATTGTTTGCAGGAGGCAGATTGTGCTGTCTAATAACAATCTGCCAACAGCAAAGCACTACACAGTATGGAAATGAGCTATAGCTATAGCATAACAATCGCTCTTCCCCATGCTGCAGAGGAGATCACTGCATGCAATGACAGTGGTCTCCTCCGCTAGCAAGCAAGGGGATTACCGTCAGGGAACGCTTCCCTCCCGACAATCATCTGCATGACTGAGGTATCTAATACATCCTTAAGAAATCAGAACCCCCTTTTGACTGCAAAAGACCTTCAGGAAGACTCTGAAGTTGTGGTACATTGTTCTACTTCAGCGACACCTGCAGAAATATGGCAAAGAGAGATGTCGGAGGCAGCATGTCTGGATGAAATATTTAGCAATATTGCGATATTTCTGGATAGGGTCTTACGTGTCCATGCCATCAGCGCGCCCTCCTATATCAGAGACATAAGCCACTTTCTATTAAAACTCAGGGACCTGAGTCTGCCTGCCCAGCCTCTTCTTGTCAGTTTTGACGTAGTCTCATTATACACATCTATTGAACATGTATTTGGATTTAATGTCGTCGATGTGGCCCTGGCCGGCACTGGGCTCTCACTGGGGGGCCGTGGATTTGACCTCACGCTCCTGGAGATGGTCCTGAAGCGGAATTATTTCCGCTTTGGGGACACCTTCTACCAGCAGCAGTGTGGTGTGGCCATGGGTTCGAACGTGGCACCCACGTATGCTAATATGTTCATGGCGGAGGTGGAGGACAGATTCATATATAGGTCACCCTTGTTTAGGGGAGCCCGGTGCTGGTGGCGCTACATCGACGAAATTTTTGTGATATGGGATGGTTCTCTTGATGAGCTACATCTGCTTCATCAGTACCTGAACAGTATGGTTCCGGGATGGGAATTCACCATCACGGTATCCCATACTGAATTACAGTTCTTAGATGTGATGATGCATATCAATGAAGGCACGATTGTGACAAACATTTACCACAAGCCCACAGATAGAAACAACCTATTAAGATATGACAGCAACCATCCACGTCGTATGGTGGAGTCCCTCCCCTGGAGCCAGCTGTTGAGGGTGAGACGAGTGGTATCGGATGATGAACAATTTGGAGATAGAGTTGATGACATGGGGAGAAAATTCCTAAATAGGGGGTACCCACGGAAACTAGTGGAAATGACAAAACGCAAAATGGCATTGGTTGACCGAGAATCTACGCTCCAGGGTAGGACAGTGAAAAATAAAAACAAAAACGGATCCCTTTTGTGTCCACTTATGGTGCTCTCAGTGGGAAAATCACACAAATCATACGTAAGGAGTGGCATATTTTACAGAAAGGGCTACCCCAGATACAGGAATTTGACAAGTTGCCCATGATGGCATACAAGAGGGGAACAAATCTACGTGATAAACTGGTGAAAACGGAGGTCACAGAGTCCCGTGGGGATGAACAAACATATCTAGCACCAAGAAAGATGGGTTGCTACCCTTGCCTTGGTTGATGTAATTGTGGTAATATGACTAAGGGAGATGTCTTTTTCCATCCCTACAGCGGTAAATCTTACAAAATTAGGGATTTTTTTTACATGTAGGTCTCGTGATATTGTCTACATGATCACGTGCCCGTGTGGACTTATCTACATAGGTGAGACTACTATGGAGGCACGTGAGCAGATTAATTCCCAAAACAGCAACATAAGGAAATGTCTTGTTGCTAAACCAGTAGCTAAACATTTTGTGGAGCATGGGCACTCAGTTAACCAATTACGCTTCCGCATTATTGATTAGGTGGGTAAAATGAGACGAGGGGGTGACAGACATCGTCACCTACGTAGAAAAGAGCTTATATGGATATTCGAATTAAAAGCCCTTCAACCTTATGTGTTGAATATTGAATTCAGTGTGGGGTCTGTGTGACGCATCCATGATGTACTCTGCTGAATTGTACTCAGTGATTTGTGTTTTTATATACAAAAAGTTTTTTAGATTGTGATATAAAGTATTAATGTATAGTGGGCACCTATTCACATTGGCACATGGCATTAGTTCATGATGCACGCTTGACCAAGACAATATGCTGCTGTTCAGGTGTGCTCTATGTCCGTATCCACTGCACGCTATTAGGTAGACATCCATGGAGGAACCGTTTCTGCAATGGAGGTGTGATCGGTGCTTGAGAGACAATGTGTCATGCTTGCGATTGAGCTGATCTCTACAAGATCGCAAGGACTTGTTTGTCTGCGATCATGTGATTGATCACGTGAGGCAACTCCCCTCTGCTCAGTTGTGTATACTGGATACAGGACGCGTTGCTATAGGAGGTCATGTGACTGTTGTAGTCACGTGATTCTCCACTTCCTTTTTGCATGACATGCGCAGTGGAGATCGAGGGATGCGCAGACAAGCGTGCAACACAATACTATTTGCCTTTTCACTGTTTATGATCAGGTGAGAATGTTGTCTATTATAGGGGATGTATTGTATGCACATCAGCTGTTTAGCCTTATTTTGATTGGCTGAGAAATTTTAAACTTTTACATCACTTGTCTATAATGAAATGCAGTAATTCGACACACCTCTGAGAAGGGGTGGAGTCTTCACTTTATAAACTTATGTATGTATTGAGCACATTATGCTTGACAAAGGCTGTGTGAGAGCTGAAACGTAATATTCTTTTGTATCCACGTTTTTTCATGTGAGCAGTTCCCAAAATAAAGGGATTTCATCCGGACATGCTGCCTCCGAAATCTCTCTTTGCACTATATACTCAGGAGCCTCTGTGGATCTAGGGCGCCAGGCTGGCTGTTGCATTCCGGAAGACCGCAAGATCTGGCGAATGCTATTCCACATCGATATACTACCTGCAGAAATATGGTCTTCGTGGAAGAGTTATCAGAAGAAAACCTCTCCTGCGTCCTCACCACAAAATTCAGCCTCAAAAGTTTGGAAAAGGACATCTAAGAAAGCCTGATGCATTTTGGAAACAAATCCGATGGACTGATGAGCAGGGGCGTAACTACCGGGGAAGCAGGGGAAGCAGCTGCTTCGGGGCCCGGGCTTACAGGGGGCCCGGCAAGCACGTGTTGTCCTCACTTCTCTCCTCCCCTGGGTAATCAGCACGTGTCCTCACTCCTCTCCCGATCGCTAATTACACAGTGAATCGCACTGTCCTCTCGCCCTTGTCTATTTAAAACTTATTTATTCTTTTTTTCAGAAAAGCTTACCCTGGGGATCGAACCTGCGACCATTAGGTTTAAAGGCAAGACACTTAACCACAACACTATATCAGCTGGATAGCTGGATAGCTAGATATCTAAAAAAAAAAAAAAAATAGGACCTCTAGATGTGGAGAACTTTGATAGTGTATCCATACACATTACAGCTGCACCAGCACATTGTATATGGATGTAGCAGAGCTTGGTGTGTTGGGGCAGCTGTAATGTGTATAGATACACTATCAAAGTTCTCCACATCTAGAGGTCTTATTTTTTTTTTTGAGCTACCTGGTTATGCAGCTGATATAGCCTTGTGGATAAGTGTCTTGCCTTTCATCCTAATGGTCACAGGTTCGATTCCCCTCACAAACTTTTCTGAAAGACAGGATAAATGAGGCTTGCCTAACATGACAAGTATATGTGTTGTCTTTTTTTTTTTTTTTTAAATACTGGACTTTTACTTTACTGCCACAGGGGAGGAGGGGGCTATTGGCACTATGATATTGGCAAATGGGGGGGGGGGAGATAGGCACTTCATATTGGCACACACATTAGGGGGCAGGGGGAGAGGATGGCACTATGATATTGGGATGGGGGAAGACAGAGGCACTTGATATTGGCACATTATAGGGGGCACTATGGGGAGAGGAGCACTATGGGGGCATCTGGTGCTATATGGCTGGCTACTGGCACATTATAGGGTGGGTTTATATGGCTGACTACTGGCACATTATAGGGGGGGTTATATGGCTGACTACTGGCACATTATAGGGGGGTTATATGGCTGGCTACTGGCACATTATAGGGGGGCTGGGGGGGGCTATATGGCTGTCTACTGGCACATTATAGGGGGGCTATATGGCTGGCACATTATAGAGGGGGAGCGAAACGCGTGGGTAGGGGGGGGCCCAATACAAAAATTTGCTGTGGGGCCCAGTCATTTCTAGCTACGCCCCTGCTGATGAGGTTAAAATCAGCAGTGAGCAAAAGGTATGTTTGAAGAAAAAAGTTCTCAGAATTTCATGACATAAACACTTCTCCAACCAAAAAGCATGGGAGTGGATCAATTATGCTTTGCGGTTGTCTTACAGCCAATGGCATTGAGAAGATTTCATGGGTAGAGGGAAGAATGGATTAAATGAAATTCCAGCAAATTCTGTGCGCAAACATACTGTACAAAAAAAAAAAAGCCAAAGTTGAAATGAGGATGGATTCTACAAATGGAAAATGATCCTAAACACCTGAAAATCTACAACAGACAACTTCAAAAGGCGCAATCTATAGGTTTTACCATGGTCCTCACAGTCCCCGGTCCCTAACTTTTTTTTATATTTTGAAAATGTAAAAGATGAAAATAAGAAAATAGTTTTTGCTTAAAATACCACAGTAATGAGTCATCTTTAACTTCATGCCTTTTTGAGATAACTGCTTAACTGTAACAGTAATTTTGACCTGTGGTGCTTAAACTTTTGCATACCACTGTATGTATGTACATATACTAGGTATTTTGAAATTGTGCTTTTCAATAAACATAGCAAGGCTAATTGCTACATATGCCATGGTTTGTTGCCATGGTCAGGCAGAAACGTAATAAATGGGAAGAATGTATTATACGTTATGCAAAGGAAAATTAGAGGTTCCTCATTACTGTCAAAAAATTTGGTTACCACTGCTCTTTTCCTTTGTATCAGTTTGATGAATCTTTTCCAATAGGTTTGTGTATTGGAGAAATAAAATTCATGACTGTACTACAAACTGAATTTCAACTACATTTCAGACTCTAGAAAATACATGACGCATCAAACTACACTGTGTGTCAATGTGGATACATTCCCCATGTACTGTGCCCGTTTATACACATTCAGCAGCAAGACTTGGAGCCAAGTCACACCGGTACTCAAAACACCAACTTAAAGGGGTTGACCGGATCTAGAGCTGTCCCCTTCTTCCCCCACTCTGCCTCTCTGACATAAGCCTAGTAGTATTTCATGCCCCAATGCCCTCACTTGCCCTGTGCTGTGTTTTTGTTTATAAGCTTCCACTGCTAGGCAGAGGCTTCCATCTAGCAGTGTTCCGGGTGACATCACCTGCACTAATGTGCGAAACATGAAAGTCTCCGATGCTCATGTCAGAGGGACTGCCTGGGTGAAAAAGGGGATATGTCCGGGTTCAGCTCTGAACCCAGACAACCCTTTCAGGTCCTTTTACACTGGCCAAGAATCTGCAAAATAATTATCTGGAGGTGTAAGTGTGCCGCAAATCGCTTATTCATCGGGTAATAGATCCTTTATGTGGACACAAAAAACATTGCTTGCCTGCAGCAGATTGTGCTGTGTATCTGTTGCTAGCAAATTAATCAGTATGGGATAGAGCAATTGCATTAGTGATCGCTCCTCTCCATACAGTGGAGAAGATCGCTGCATGTAATAGCAAGAGATTGTCGGGATGGAACGCTTCCTTCCCAACAATATGCTGCTGTATTGTCTCCTGTAAACAGATCTTTAGTCAGTAGTTATTTATCACCACAATGATGTTAATCCTTTCAGTCTTCCTTCAACTTTAGACTGGTAAGCTGTTTATATATATCCTACAGCTAAATTCGTCTAGGTTCAATGTCCTCTTTTCTACCAATATACCTGCTGCTTGGACAGTGAAGGTCAAACCTCTTCTTTTAGATCCACAAACCAGCCTCCTCAGGTTTTCCTCTGCTTGTTAATTTACCTAGTGTGGTAGACCAGAACACAGAGAGCAGAAAGGCAACTGTGAGGGGTTCGATAAGAGTAAAAAGCTTCCCTTTCTCTTTATTATACTCGAGATAAAATTAATATATAGACCTTTCATAAAATATCAAGGTGCAATTTTCTCTTGACTAACCAGTTTCACCTACACCGCTTTCTCAAGGGCTCCTCATGCACATACACACACCCATCGGTTTTTCCTTATAACAAACTAAATGAAGCAACTGATATCAAGTTGCACATGTAATCCATTTGGGGCCAGTGTGTTTAAAAGAAAGATATATTCCGTTTCTTTCTGGAATAAAAGCTGAAAATCATCCCCCCTCCGTCCTAATATTGGTTTATGGATAGCTATCACTTTCATTTCATTCTTTAGGATTTTGATTATGTTTTACTTTAAAATGTAGATACACTAAGCAATAGCAGTCCAGTTTTTATATTTCTTATTTGCTTTGAGGGTTTTTAATTTCCTCCCCATCCTACCTATATATTGAGTTACAGCTAACATGTTCTATTATAAATTTCTTTTCTACATCATACTTTCAGCGCATAAAAGACTCAGGATGAAAGATGCCCGATTATCAGAACATATATAAACAGAACGAGGAAGGAACAAATTGTTCTTGTGTAATCAGGCCAGTGCTAACATGCACAGTGTTTTCAACCATCGTGACTCGCATTGCCGGTACAGTATATCGAGTAAAGTTATACAGCCTTTAGGCGGTGTTTTAAGTACAAGGGTGAATAAGTCTTGCTGTTGAATAGTGTGACCGATCTATCGCAGAAGATCAAAAGAGACTTGCATTCAGAGCTTCTTAACAGGTGGTTTGCTCTGCGCTAGCTACTTACATTTATTTTAATAATGTGCTCATTTAGGCTACTTTCACACTAGCGGTTTTTGCAGATCCGTCATCTGTCATAATACAAACGCATGCATCCATCATGAACGGATCTGGTTGTATTAGGTCTTCAATAGCCATGACGGATCCGTCTTGAACACCATTAAAAGTCAAAGGGGGACGGATCCGTTTTCTATTGTGCCAGAGAAAACTGATCCGTTGCTCAGCTTCGTCAGGAGGACAGCAAAACGCTGCAGGCAGTGTTTTGGTGTCCGCCTCCAGAGCGGAATGGTGACTGAACGGAGGCAAACTGATGCATTCTGAATGGATATTTTTCCATTTAGAATGCATTAGGGCAAAACTTATGTGTTTTGGACAGCTTTTGAGAGCCCTGAATGGATCTCACAAACGGAAAGCCAAAACGCTAGTGTAAAGGTAGCCTTACCCTGTTTACATTACTGAACTACTATAATTTACAATATAAACAGGTGTAGTTACATTCACACTATAGCAATGCCATACAAAAAATGTTTAATAAAAAATTTTTGGTCCTACAAATAGGAAGAAAAGAAGCCATTTTTTCCTCAGAATATGCACATACATAATCACCTTTACATGGTCTTAAAGGGGTATTCTAGTTTTAGAAAATGCAGCTTAAAGTGAATGTCACAAGGTACCTCCCTATAATTAGGTGAACCACGGCTATGTGTCTATGCAAACAGTTTTAAAATGCTGTTTTTCTTTTGTTGATCTGACGGTCTGTTCCTGAGTATCCAACTCGATGAACATAGCCTTGGATCAACAAATGGAAAACTGCATTTTTATCAGGTCACACACATCTATGCAAACAGATGAATAGGGAGGTCACTTGTAACAAATTCCCTTTAAGGATTATACAATGAAAAGCCATACAATCTTCTGCCAAACTGTGTATCAATTCAACTAAAGTTTCCCAGACCTCTGCTGGTTGTAACTGAATCTGAAGCTCCATTGTTTACTTACAGAGGATAAAAAGGTAATCCTACTTATTTGATGGAAACACCAGCGATTTGCACATTACAAATGAAAGCTCTGATAGCCGTAATGTAACTAAGGATAGACTTTCATTTGCTGAAAATAACCAATAAAGGTTACTGCCATAATGCAACAGTAAGTGAGAAAATGCCATAGCTTGTCATTGTATCTTTACTTGCTTAAACTGGTTTATCTGGTTTTAAAAAAGCTGCATTTTTTTATTCCTGTGCCAACAAGCAATGCTTTTAGACAGTGGCCATTATATACAAACATAGCAATACCCCAAACCAAGCATATTTCTTTGTTTGACAGAAACACAATGTGAACCTCAAAAACTAAAGCACAATAGTCAAGAGTCTTCAAGTTTTACATAGGAAAAGCCTTAAAGGGGTTCTCTGGTGGAAAAAAAAATATTCCTCTGATCAAAGTTTCTACAACACTCCATATACAGCTTACTGCTGGATTTCCTCACCAAATCCTGCATGCTTTGCTCCGAATTGTTACTCAAGGCTTACTCCACTAGCCACACTTTTACATCTGCAGTAGTCACACACACTAAGCCTCCTCTAGCCATGTTAGAAATTGATCCAGCTAGTCTCTCATTAGCTTATTGGATAATTGGATCATATCAGGTGCTTTCCTCAATTTCCAAAGTTGAAAAATGATGGTAATAAAAAAAAAAAAGATTACGGCACTTACTGGTCACAGACTGTCACAGACTGCGACTACTGCAGAAATATTGGATTACACTTACCGGTAATCCTACGACAGCACCCCTGGAGAGACCGTCACCTCCTCTGGACAGGAACCAGAACGCCTTTAAAAGAGGGGTCCTCCCCTCCACCCCCAGTCCTTTCTCAAGAACTAAAAAACATAACATCTTCATTCTCTATTTTTTTTTGTGTTTGTTTTTTGGGGGAATGGGAATTAACTGGGCGCTGCCATAGGCTCAAAGAAAAACGATTACCGGTAAGCGCAATCCAATACTTCTCTTTCACCTATGACAGCACCCCTAGATAATAGGCAAGAATTCTAGGGCGGGACCACAGCTGCAGCACCTTACGGCCAAAGGAAAGACCCTCAGAGGGTAGCTGTAGCCTATAATGCCTAAAATAAAAAGTATGATGAGAACTCCAGGTAGCTGCTCTACAAATCTGCACAATTAAAGCTGAAGCTCTCTCTGCCCAAGATGTGGAGACTGATCTTGTAGAGTAAGCCCCAAACCCCGAGGGCGGAACTAATCCCTTAGAAGAGTAAGCTAAGGCAATGGCCTGTCTGACCGACCTAGCAATGGTCTGAGAAGAGGCAGCAGAACCCTTCTTAGCTCCCTGAAACAAAAGCAGCAGACGAGAGGAGGCTCTCCAAGGCTGAGTAGCCTTCAGATATTGTAAAATACACCTCCTAACTTTTAGGCAATGGAACTCTGATTCTTTCTCATTCTTAGGGGAGGCAAAGAAGGAAACCAAATGGAGGGGGGCAGACATCAGCAGACAGTCCACTGATCTCACTAACCTTTCTTGTCGAGATAATGGCAAGCAGGAAAGAAAGCTTTAGGGAGAGCTTCTTAGGGGAGATACTATCAATCGGCTCAAAGGGGTCAGAGGAGAGCGCTGAGAGGACCGAGTTTAAAGGGAACCTGTCGCCTCCAAAAACCATCCAAAGCCGCCAGCAGTACCTGAGAGTCAAGGTAACCGCACCCCCTTCTCTGCCCCTTCGCTGTGACTGAAAGCCAGCCGAACGCTCTGCATAAGTGCTGTCAGTGACCGCGAAGGGGCAGAAAAGGGGGCGCGGTTACCTTGACTTGAAGCATGGCTAGAAAATCACGCCGGCAGAGGATAACAGAACGTTTTGAGAGCTTTTGCTGCATCTGCCTTCAGCAAGAAAATGATCGTCAGAAACATGCTGCTGGCTACTCTCAGGTACTGCTGGCGGCTTGGGATGGTTTTTGGAAGTGACAGGTTCCCTTTAAATCCCAAGGAGGGGTTTTGACCTTAGAGACTGGTGATAACTTGGACACAGCTGTAACAAACCTCTTGATCCAGGGATGAACTGCTAGTCTAAACTCAAACAAGGCACTTAATGCCAATATCTGGACTTTTAAAGTACTAGGCCTGAGTTTTTTCTTCTAACCTTCCTGCAAGAATTCTAACACTAGCAGAATGTCAGAAACCTCTAGCACATCCACTGGTCTATTGGCCAATCTAAAAAAGGCCTCCAAACTCTGGGATAGATCTCAGAAATAACCCTCTTTCGACTGGCCAACAGAGTGTTAACTACCTCTTCAGAAAGACCTCTTCTTTTTAAAATCTGCCTCTCAAGAGCCAAGCAGTCAGATGTACATTTTTTACTTCTGGGTGAAAGACTGGACCCTAAGACAGAAGCTCCTCAGACTCCGGAAGCACCCAAGTGGTTGCTATTGACATCCTGCAGAGCCAGGAGAACCAAACTCTTCTCAGCCAGAAGGGGGCTATAACTATTACAATGGCCTCTTCCTCTTAGATTTTTTTGAGAACCCTCGGTAACATTTTTAGGGGAGGTGGGGGGGGGGGGGCATAGAGAAGGCCCTGTCTCCAAGACTGAGACAATGCGTCCACTACTTTCGGATGCTCCTCCAGAGATTGGGAATAGAAAATGTCTACCTTTCTGTTTGATCTGGTGGCAAAGAGATCTATCTCCGGAATCCCCCATAATGCAGTGACCGGGTTGAAAACCCTCTGATCTAGGGACCACTCCCCCTGGCTTAGATGGTGACAACTGAGGAAGTCCGCTTTTACATTGTCCAAGCTCTTGAGATGCACCGCAGAAAGAAAAGATAGAGAAGCTTCTGCCAGACTTAATATCTGATGGGTGAGAGACATGAGGCCCTGAGCTATTGTACCTCCCTGCCGATTGATATAGGCTACTGCTGTTATGTCCGAATAGATCTTTACATTTCGGCCCCTGATAACGGCAAGACTCAGTTCCAGGGCTAACCTGATTGCATTTAATTCCCTGAAATTGTGAGACTGGGATAAGGCTCTGCTGTCTCAGTTCCCCTGCAACAGAAGGGACTCCATATAGGCTCCCCAACCAGATTGACTCGCATCTGAAGTCAAAGGAAGAACCACCTCTCTGATCCATGGAACTCCTTTTTGAAGATTCTCTAAATTCATCCACCACCTCAAGGAGCTCAGAGTCCGAGGAGACAGTGATATCTCTAAGTCCAGCGAGAGTATACATTTGTCCCATTCCTGTAGAATCTGAAGCTGTAGACTTCTTAAATGATATTGGGCCCATTCTTCTCCTGGAATCGCAGCCGTCATGAAGCCCAACACAGACATGGCCTTTCTTAGGGTGACAGACGGGAATGAATGTGTAGGACCCTGGACTTGATTTGTAAGGCCTTCTGAAGGGGCAATAGACATTTCTGGGCATCCCTAGGAAGTTGCACCTCTGGCTTGGACATAAACTGGACTTTTCTAGATTTATCTCCCATCCTAGCTTTTCTAGAACTTCCTTTAACCAGACAATCTACCTCTGAAGGGCCCGATATGATTGGGGCACGAGAAGAAAGTCATCCAGGTAAGGTATGATGACTCTTTCTCCCTCACATGGGCCATCATTTCTAAAACAATTTTCGTGAATACCCAAAGGAGCTTGCGAAAGCCCAAAGGGTAAGGCCTGAAATTGAAGATGAAGAACTTCCTGCCCTGATTGGACTTCTACCCTCAGAAACTTTTGATGGCTGGGATGGACAGGGACATGGTAACATGCATCCCTCAGGTCCACAGTGGCCATAAAGCAGTTCGGGAAAAGATTGCTTACTGCTGACCTGATCGACCAGATACTGATTTAAGCACTTCAGGTCTATTATGGTCCGAAATGAACCATTTGGTTTCTTGACAAGAAACAGGGGAGAGTAACCCTTTTGTCACTTTCTGCCCTGGGACTTTTATCAACACTTTTCTCTATTAAAGAGAGAACCTCTGTAATGATAGCTGACTACCGGTGAGATCCCACAAAGCAATCTGTGACCACAAACCTCCCCTCTGGAATACTCAGAAAATTTCATCTTAGGCCTTCCCTTACCACAGAGTTTATCCAAGCACTGTCGGAAATCTCCTGCCACGATGTGCAAGACACCAGAAAACTGCTTTCCCTAAACCCTTCTTTATAAAATCTAGGACGGAAAGATCTCCCAAGGGGTTGACTAGCGGAGGGAAAACCTCTTTTCTTGTCGGAAGCCTTTCTAAAAGATAGTCAAGGGCTGGGACAAACAAAAACTCACCCTGACATGGGATAGCGCGAAGCTTAGCCTTAGAGGAATCGTCCCCATTCCAGCCCTTTAACCAAATAGTCCTACGGACAGAGTTTGATAAGGCAAAAGCCATAGCAGAGAATCTTAATGAATCCGCTGAGGCATCAGCCAAGAAATCTAAGGCATTGTTTATAATGGGGAAAAAGGTAAGCAACTGCTCCCTAGGGGTACTCCCTTTAATGTGGGCCTCTAACTCCCCTATCTACACCTTTAGGGACCCAGCAACAGAGGTAGCAGCAATAGCTGGTTTAAATGCTGCTGCAGAGGCCTCCTAATTTTTCTTTAAGTAAACCTCTGCCCTTCTGTTCATTGGGTCCTCAAGGGAACCCATTCCGATGACAAACACTTTCCTTCTTCCTCCAACTCAGATAGTATATCGCTGTCACTGGAGGGGGAATCTTTAGATGCAGCAGAAGTACCGGGGTGGCATTTAATCAATCGCTAACCGACTCTCTGACCTCATCCCTGATCATCTGCTTAATACTGCTCATTAAGGATGAAGCTTCCTCCTCCATTAACTTGTTGACACATCCTTGACAAAGGGGTTTAGCCCATGCAAAGGGTAGCTTCTTTTTACAGACCACACCCCCTCTCTCTTTAGTTCTTGAGGTCTTCCTGCAAGACTCCTTAGACACCTAGGCACAAACAAACATAAGCCCATGAGCAATACTGAAAATAAAATCTGCTGGGGAATGACCCCTCTTACCCCACCGTGGTACCGATGTATCATTAGCGGTTTCAGTGGTCTCAGCGCGCTCAACCTGCTCAATTCCTTACACAGCAAACCAGCCGGAATAGGAAACTGCCAGTTCTTCAGTCCGCATGGCAGTGAGCTGGCTGGGCATTTTGTCCTCGGCGTGCGCTGCCGGCTCCCTCCGCTTCCAGTCCACAGCGTCTGCTTCCTCCCACCACTGAACCCGGAAGTGCAGACACACGCAGGCCGGCGGTGAACTTGCAAACACGGCTGCAGAGGTCCGCAGAAGACCCAGAAGGTACAAAAAAAAAAAAAAACAGGTCCAGGGAAGGGGACGGAAGGTGAGGGACAGACTTACGCCAGTTCGGGGTAACCCTCCTCATTTGCATAAATTGCCAGGGCCCCCGCAGCTCTAATAGTGTATCGGCGATCCGATTCATTCCTGCCTCTTAGAATAGGAAACAGAACTGGGGGTGGAGGGGAGAACCCCTCTTTTAAAGTCGTTCTGGTTCCTGTTTCCTGTCCAGAGGAGGAGGTGGTCTCTCCAGGGGTGCTGTCATAGGTGAAAGAGAAAAAACTGTGTAGTAGGCGGAGCAGGCCCTGAGAAACATTACAGTACAAGGCATGATGGATTTGGTTAGCAGGCTCAGCAAGAATTCTGGTAAGAACAGAAAGTAAGCCAGGTAAATATCCTGCCAGGATGCAGTAATGCCGAGGACAGAGGAAGAAATGTGCTAACATGAAAAACAGGTGTTAGGGGTACTCTGGGCAGTTAACTGTCTAATAAATTTGTCTAAATACTTTGGGTTTCAGTGTCTCACTGCTTTCCATATCTCTGACTGCAGTGAATGGAGATCATTTAGCGTTAACCTTCAGGTGGTGAAAACCTGCCTGATCATTTGCAACACATGAAAATACACAGTTCAAAAGGCTGTGTTCATAGGTTGTGGTTTTTACTTCAATTTTACAAAAGTAAATTTTTAAATGCCCCACTTTTGCTTTAATTTTGGAATATAATGGCACAATCCACAATGGTACGACAATGTGTGAACATAGCCTTAGAGTGTTATTAGAATTGCAGCTATTTAACCAATGGATATTTACAGAAAACCCTTAAATGTTTACAATGGGAATAAAAATAAATAAAAAAAAAATCAATAGTTCTCGTTATGCTGACAAATTATTTGGTTTTAAGAATTCTTTGCTGTTTGTAACCAGCATGGACTTTTAATTTCGCAAAATGCAAAGCAAATTGTTGCATAAGTTCTTAGGTACTGTGGTTAAAAGAAAAAAAACAAACACAATGCAAACAATTAGATATAAATGAATGTATATGATGTGCGTGGCACTTACTGGTAATAAAATTAATTTTTGAAGGCATGCAATATAGTATTGATAAAACCTGATTTGCATAATATCTCCAAATCCTAATGAGGTATTTTTAAGCAATACGATTTTTAAAGTTTTTCGAAATGTCTAATGAAAATATAGAAGGAAAGATACACTGAACTTATAATAGCAGAAATTCAGTCAAGATTCCTGGCATGTCCAAAAGTTGCAGGAAGGGTTAAAGGTGTAAGTTAGGGGAATTAAATAACAGAAATAGAAGAAAAGTAAAGCCAGCATGTTCAATTGTACCATTAGAAAAATTTCTAGATACACAATTACAGTATGTCCTGGGAAGATGGTGATCAAAGCATAAAAAGTAAATGAAGAGTTTTTGTATGCAGTGGTTCGCAGGTTTATCCTATGACATTTCAGAAAGGCAGCATTGTTAGACTGTTCCCTCAGTAAGGTAGAACACTGTTTCTTCAGATCAGGCAAACCAGGTAGATCATTTCAGATCTGGATGATGGGTTACATTTTTATGCCTTCTTGCTGACTAAGCTGCGACAATGTTTTCTTGATCCGTAAAGCAGTGAGCCTTGCAGCCCCATTGGCATACCAACATTCTCGCATTATTTTGGCCATGACACGTAATGCCTGGTAAAGAACAAAATTTACTTAATCATACAACAAACTGCAACACAAAACTAAATACTGAGGACAAACTTACCAATTAAATTGAAAAGTTATACAATAAAATAGCCTTTAAAAAGGGTTTGTCACCTCTGCTGACATGCCTGTTTTAATAGCTTCATGCATTCGCCATATAACAATTCTAGAGCATCTAATTTCATGGCTCTAATGTTGTTCCATTCATTTATAATTTATACTAGAAATTATGAATGGATTGACGGCACTCTGCAGTAAGGGGTACAGAGGGGTGTTAACCAGTCGGGGGTGGGGTGGGGGGGAGATGTATCTGCACAGTCTGACAATGGCAGCACTGACTGGATAGAGTGAGACTGTGCTTGAACACACCTCCAACTGGTTAACACCACTCTGTACCCTATCCTTACTGCAGACTGCTAGCAATTCATTCATAATTTCTAGTTGAAATAATAAAGGAATGGCACAACATAGAGCCAAAAGATTTGATGCTCCCGAATTTTTATTACATGGAGAATGCATGAAACAATTAAAACAGGTCAGGAATGGTGAAAGGTCCTCTTTAAAGAGGACCTGTGACCACAAAATCTAATTCAATCTGCAGCATTTTACAGAGCAGGAGGAGTGGAGAAGATTGATATACATTTTGTGGGAAAAGATTCCGTAAAACTTGGAATTTATACATTCAAACCTCTTGGACTTCAAAGCTCACGTGGGAGATGTTTTCAGATGTATTTACACACGCTGAGCAAGCAAGCAATTATTTGAAAGGAACTGTTCCATCCCGATAACTGCCTGCTTAATCAGTGGAGGGGAAAAGCCGCATTTAGAGGCAGCAATCACCTCCATTGTATGACAAGCTATTGCTAGTGCCATCATTGTTCACACAGCACAATCTACTGCCCAGAAACGATTTATTCTACAGTTTTCAAACCAGCACCTGGATCTAAATTATTTTGTAACTGCATGTAATTAAAAATGTATTATAGATAGTAGTAGTTTTATTCAATGGAATCTATATCCGTATAGTGCTCCACTGGCTAATTTTCTAAATTCTCTATCCTGCTCACTTTGATGGAACCACATGCTCAACTGCCACCAGCTGCAGCATGCAGAAGGTTAAAAGGGGTTAAAAATGCAATTGTGTTGCCTGAATTGTGTGCCAACAAGATTTACTGCAGACACATTCCGATAAAGTGACATCTTTGGGAGGGTTTTTCCAATTTTAAAGTGACTGTTAACAGGTTAAAGGAAATGTGTCATCAGAAAATGATCTATTGTTTTAAACGCATTCTTATGTTTAACATTTTTAAAGAAATGTTTGTGACATTTTTAATTTTCCATGTAAGTATCGCTATTTAAACAAAAAAACTGAATCCTGCCGTTTTAGCACTGGTCACTAAGCCGAATAATTAGGCTCGGACTGGCCCACAGGGGTACAGGTGAATCCCCCGGTGGGCCCCTAGTCTTTCACCCCCTGCACAAGTGGCACATAAGGCCTCTTTCACACTTGCGTTGTGAGGATCCGGTGTGCACTTCCGTCGCCGGAAATGCCCGCCGGATCCATCACAGTGCAAGACAACTGAAGGCATTTGAAGACTGATCAGTCTTCAAATGCTTTCAGTGTTACTATGGCAGCCAGGACGCTACTAAAGTCCTGGTTGCCATAGTAAGTAGTGGGGAGCCAGGGGAGCAGATACTTACAGTCCGTGCGGCTCCCGGGGCGCTCCACAATGACGTCAGAGCGCCCCGCGCGCATGGATCACGTGATCCATACTCATGGGGCGCTCTGACGTCATTGTGGAGCGCCCCGGGACTCGGGAGCCTAACGGAAGGTAAGTATGCTTCTCCCCTGCCTCCCCACTACACTTTACCATGGCAGCCAGGACTTTAGTGTCCTGGCTACCAAGGTAACCATTCACAAAAGCTAAACGTCGGGTCCGGATTAATGCTTTTCAATGGGCATTAATTCCGGATCCGGCGTTACGGTATGTCTTCCGGATTTTTGGACGGAGACAAATCCGCAGCATGCTACGGTTTTGTCAACGTCCAAAAAATGTTCACATACTGAACGGAAGACATCCTGATGCATCCTGAACGGATTTCTCTCCATTCAGAATGCATTAGGATAATCCTGATCAGTATCTTTCCGTCCTAGAGCCCCGAGGACGGAACTCTAGGATGGAAAGCAAAAACTCCAGTGTGAAAGAGCCCTAACACAGTAGACTTATTGCACTACATACATATTTTCAATGTACAGCACCTCAACCAGCCTATGTTCATATAAAAACTTGATAGATTATTAAAGAAAATCCCCAATTTATTATTATAGACAGGATCAGAGCTGAGAGATAACTACTAGGTATGGAGGAAAGCTAGCCAGGATCCTCTCTTCCCCAGGACCTACCTTCTCAAATTTTCTGCAGGGACCCCATATTCAATCATCTGGTAGCATCTCTTTTCTGTGTGAGCAGATAATATTTAAATGTATCGTATGGTGGGCCCCCAAAATAAATTTTACTGGTGGGCCCTAGGCACCCTGATCCGACACGGTTAATAATAAGTGCCATTTCTTGGTCTGTAAAGTTCTGTTTACCTGCTTATCTGTCATTCTAATCCTGTAAGTAATTGTACCACTTATGTGTATAGATAAGACAGGATCCACCATTCACAATAAGTAATTGGCAAATCTATTTTTTTTAACCTCTACCCAAAACTCACCTACAGAAGTCAATAGGGTCAGCTCCAGATCAGAGTGTGTATGTGTTGCCAGCTAGAACTTATTAATTATTAATAATTTTTCGAGCAATGTACCTGTATTCATGTTTGTTTTGCTTTGTAATTTGCTTCGGTACTATTTTGGTGGTACATGGGAAATATTTACATTTACCATTAGTGATACAGTGCGAGCATGCTCCCTTGTCTAACTGCCAAGATGCTGCGGTTGCAACTGACTATCTGGTGGGTTATTGGTATGTGATTGGAGTTATCTCCTATTTAGGCCATTACAGCGGGAGGGCAGCTTCAGTCAATGCTGGGTTCCCATCAGTAGAAATAAGAGACAGTTTTTCCAGAGCATAAAATTGCTTATACAGGCACCTAGGACACTGTATACACGTTATTCTGACTGCAGCTTGCCACCTTTTCGGATGTTTTAGAACTCACATAATGGCACATATACCTAATGCACTTGCTTCATAAAGAAGCTATTCCTCCCCACTGACATGCTCTGCAATAACATGTATAGCTATAGGTTGTGTGCGAGACCCACACAGAAAAACTGATTACCAGATGAGCATTTCAAAAGGAATGAGTGGAGACATAATAAAATGCATTTATACCACCTCTGTGTTGAAGCCTGCAGGAAAACAACCTGGTGGCCCAAAATCAAGATCCACTGGTAAAAACTAGAATATCCACTATTTGTACACAACTGCTCTAGAACGATCTTCTTAGATCACAGAAGAGTAAGTTTTCAATTTTCTGCATACTTACTTCACAGCTCTGCCATCTGTTTGGAATGTTCGGCCTCAGTTTCTGTTCACAAACAACTTTCCTCATCTCCTCAACTGATGGATCAGATGGAACAAGGTCATAGTAAGGTAACTGATAATCTTCATGGATGCCTATAAAACATATAGCAATGATTATGAACTCCATATGCTCATTTAAAACGATGTACTATATTATATTTTATATTGTTCTCGAACAGCCCTAACATTAAAACTAGGTAAAGTGAATAACATTAATCATCTCATAATAATGGCACCTGTCAAATAGTGAGATAGGTAATTAGATTAGTCAATTCATAAAATTGATGTTTTGGAAGCAGGAAGAAGTATACGGGAATTAAGAGGCTGACATCTGTTGGCCGGAAGACCAGTTCAGAGAATCTCAAAATTGTAGGATTTGTTGGGTGCTCTCAATATGAGGCAGTTAGTACATACAAAAGTGATCCAAGGAAAAAGTAGCTCAATCCCACAGAAGAGCTACTGAAGCACAATTCACTAAATTATACTGGCTATGAAAGGAAGGTGTCATTGCAGCATGCTTCGGAGCTCCTTACCACTAATCCCTGTCCACAGACGGAAACGCCGAAAATGGACACGTGGGAATGAGAGCTAGACCATGGAGCAAAAGAATATTGGTGGCCTAGCCTCTGTATCAGGTCACCAGAATATGCTATGAGGACATATTAGGCCAGCAGAAATAGTGTGATTCCTTGGAAAATGTTCTGCCGGACATACTTTAGCATTCAAGTGGATGTTATTTTGACATGTAACAACTATCTCAACATTTTTTGTAATCCAAGTACACACCCCTTCATGACAACATTATTCCTTAAAGAGAACTTGTCACCACAAAATGCTCCTTTCCTTGCACAAGGCATGACTCTGGACTCTTGTCTTTCACTTGAAGCAGACATCTTCCTCCCCGCTACAGATTCTTCACCTACGCAGACTTGCAACATGGAAGCCTCTCACTGCGACAAAAGATATGAGTCACAAGTACTCAGCCTTGCCCCTTTCTGCTAAATCGGCTCAGATGACATCTACTCCTACCCAAACATCTATTGAGCCCTCCCAGAGGCAAAAGGTCAGATCCTCTAGAAAGCCTGCCCACCATACTTGATGGGGATTTTTATGATTAGCCTCATGTGAAAGACATATGGGGTAGCCCCTTTAGCTCTCCTCCTGCAATACCTGCACCTTTCTCTGCCACCGAAGATGACCAGCATTCATAGGAAACGTATCTTCAGCAACTTCCCATCAAAGATTACTTTAAAGGTCCTCATATCTGAAGTTAAACTGACCTGCTGGTCTGAAATTGATGGTGTCCGTGATGATATTTAACACTTGGTGGAACAGTATTCCCTGGAAAATGCCCATGATGACAGCAGGCAATATGTCAACTACTTTCTGCAATAACAGCACACGCCATAGTCTTAAGGGAAATAGATCGCCATATGTAAGATTTGGATAATAGTAACATCAGGAGGAGAGGCCTTCTTGAAGCTATGGGGGTTGAAGACCTCTTTGTGACTTTGGAAGCTGTCTTTAATGTAATCCTTAGTGAACCTTCCACCTATAAGATCAAATTGGACAATAGGGACCTGAAACCAAAAGGCTCAGACTTGCACCTTTGTGACGTTATATGCTGTGTTCATGATTAGAAGCGAAAGCCAGGTTGCTGTACAACTGCGAACCTGATGGTGCCCCAATCCAGCTATTCCCTGATCTCTTTTGGATCACACTGTAGAAGAGGAGCCACCTGCAACCTCTACTCATTCTGTTATGTGACCCTCAAATTGCCTACAGATGGGGCTTTCCAATTGCTTTAACAGCTCACGTTAATGAATGTTCAGCCTCACTGAGATACTTTGGCTACCTAGATCTTTTTTGTGGCACTCTGTATATATTGGTACTAACTCCTGCCTCTACGCCTTCCAAGATTTGGTTCACCTTCAGGCGGAAGAGAAAGGCTGACACTTCTGGTTCTCCCCAAAGTGTGCAGCTCTTTTACGTCAACTATGTACTTGCTTATACGCTAGAGGCTTTTTTTCTATTTCCTGTCTCTCTCCTTTATTATAGGTAGCTCATATATGGATCAGATTCCTATTATCATTTTCTACTTTCTTGCTCTTAAGACAGCAGTCATAAGATAGACACTCTCACAACTCCCGACAAGATTTCATTCATAGTTTTAACACTATTATCGTTTGATCCTCTTCTGACATTTAGGCCCCTAAGGAGACCTACCTTTTTCCTACCCCCCCCATGAAATATAGCATGAATTCAAACATCTAACAATTTTACCTACTGCATTACAGTTTATATACATTTTGTACTGTTTGCCTCTTACCAGGATGTGTATCCCTGGGCATTGCTACGCTTGCAACTAGTGTACAGCAAATCAAAGCATCTGAAGTAGAATTCGATCTGAAGTTTAGTAAAATTTGACTCGCAACAAATCCAAACTTGTGGTAACAAATGACCTTTTTCCCTAAAATGGCCCGGGAACAAGAGATCATCCATAATGCAGTGCAGCCAGCCAATCAGCAGATGACATCCCCTGTGATGTCACAGCCCAATTGAAATCCTAATCCCCCGGTCTCAGCCATTTTACAGTGAACTGAGCATAGGGACAGATGTGCCAAGTGCTAGGGACAAAGGTTAACAAAGCTTAAATTTTAGAATCTTGGATAGGGAGACTATAGGGGGGAGTTTTTGCACACACTAGGGAGAGCATAGTAATCTAAAGGGATCAATAGGAGACAGCTCAGTTTGCATCAATCCATAACAGCTTGATTCTCAAAGTGGAGTGAATAAGTAGTGTAATTTAACTGTTATTGAGGAGCACTCCTTGTTAAATAGATAAGCAGATCTATTACACCTTCATTCTCAAATTGGGATGAATAAGTAGTGTAGTTTAACTAGTGCTGGGGTTTCCAACTTGTTTTATAGATAATTAAATCCATTGGGCCTTGATTCTAAAATTGGGGTGAACAAGCTGTCAATTTTAACTGTTATTGGGGTGCCCACTGTGTCTCATAGATGAGCAATCCCATCAGGCCTTGATTCTAAAAATGGTGTAATTTAACCGTTATTGGGTTGTCCCCTTTGTTAAATAGATAATCATATCTATTACGCCGCCCTTGACTCTAAAACTGGGGTGAATAAGCAGTGTAAGTAAACTGTTATTGGGGTGCCCACCATGATTCTTATAATAAAGCGGTTCCTTAAGTCTTCCAAGAACTGCAAGACATCCTAAAAATGGCCAGGAAACTGTGCATGCACTATAGCCACTCTTACCGTGCAAAACACATCCCTCTTGAGCTGCAAGGGCAGAACCGTGTTACCCCAATATAGCCCCATATGTGACGTATCAACACGCAACTCCACCCTCCACATGTTGGACCGACTATATGAGCAGAGAAAGGCTGTGGAGATTTCTTCATGATGCAGGCGGACAGGGATACTCCCCTGTGCAACTTGGACGTTACTCCCTGTACAATTTAGCGTAAATTAGTAAAATATTCCATTGTGACGCTTTCTGAAAGCAGACACCATGTGATCTATAACCTGGTCTGATCATGCCCCAATGTCACTGGCATTTAGGAAAGAAAATTTTAAAAAAGGGCAATTCCCCTACAGTTTTAAAGTTTTTTTTATTTTATTTATGACGTTCGATGTACGATAAAATTGACCAGTTAATTTCATTCTACAGGTCAGTACAAAAATGGCAATACCTTATATGTATAGTTTTTCTTGCATTTTGATACTGATAAAATAGTAAACTTGGGGGGGAAAAAATCTGCATTTTTCGTCCCCATATTCTGACCCCTATAACTTTTTTTAACCTCTTAAGGACACAGGACGTACATGTACGTCCTGTGTCCGGTCTTTAAAGATCGCGCCCGCTCCTGCTCCATGCGGGCGCCTTAGCCGCGGGTGTCCGCATGGTTCCTGTAGCAGACACCCGCGGCTAATGTCCGATGCCGATCGCGGACATTTAACCCCTCAGATGTTGTGGGCAATCCTGACCACGGCATCTGAGTGCGCACAAACCGAAAGTTTCAGTTTGCGCTCCGGCTCCCCCGTGTGGCGATCGGAGGAGCCGGAGCATGCCTGTAGTAGCCTGGGTTTCTATGAATGAAACCCAAACTGCTCTGTAGTATTTCCTATGGAGCCTTGCCTGTAATAGGCTTCATAGGAAATATGCGATTTTTTCATATATTCCAATTCCATTGCAATCAGATGATTGTAAGTTATATTTCCTTTTGTAAAAACAAAGGTGCAATGGCACACTGCAGCTAGAGCTCCGTCCTGCCACTATGCTGGATGTTAGATGAGGCATTAGTTTATATTTTGGCCAAATTATGTAAGCCACCCACCACTTCACGGTTGCCTCTCGAGTGGTCCCTAACATTAATTCTTACCTTTTATGGGCCATATCAGCCACACAAAACCCAGGGAGTGCAGGTGCAGCATGCATGCCAGATACACTCTGCTTGTAACCCCGTCTGGTGCCATACAGCGTTCATCAGATCAAGGGATGCAAATACCAACATGCATGCTGAGCCCACTATTACTTCTCCTGGAACCAAATGGCTTCTGGTAAGTTCTATAAAGCAGACTCAGTTTTATACTGACTTTAAAACCAGCCTACAGGGCGGATTCACTAGTCAGGTGTGCATGACTGCATGGAGGTCACCACGCCTCCCATATATGCTACAAAGGAAAAAAAATGGAGGTTGCAGTCAGCACAACCCAATAAGCAGGTGCACGTTGCTATGGTGAAATACACATACAAACGTAAAAACAAAGGTGCAATGGCACACTGCAGCTAGAGCTCCGTCCTGCCACTATACTGGATGTTAGATGAGGCATAGAAACATAGAAACATAGAATGTGTCGGCAGATAATAACCATTTGGCCCATCTAGTCTGCCCAATATGCTGAATACTATGGATAGCCCCAGGCCCTATCTTATATGAAGGATGGCCTTATGCCTATCCCATGCATGCTTAAACTCCTTCACTGTATTTGCAGCTACCACTTCTGCAGGAAGGCTATTCCATGCGTCCACTACTCTCTCAGTAAAGTAATTCTTCCTGATATTACTTTTAAACCTTTGCCCCTCTAATTTAAAACTATGTCCTCTTGTAGCAGTTTTTCTTCTTTTAAATGTTCTCTCCTCTTTTACCGTGATGATTCCCTTTATGTATTTAAAAGTTTCTATCATATTTGCTCTGTCTCTTCTTACTTCCAAGCTATACATGTTAAGGTCCTTTAACCTTTCCTGGTAAGTTTTGTCCTGCAATCCATGTACTAGTTTAGTAGCTCTTCTCTGAACTCTCTCCAAAGTTTCAATATCCTTCTGCAGATATGGTCTCCAGTACTGCACACAATACTCCAAATGAGGTCTCACTAGTGCTCTGTAGAGCGGCACGAGCACCTCCCTCTTTCTACTGTTAATGCCTCTCCCTATACACCCAAGTTTTTACGTTTGTATGTGTATTTCACCATAGCAACGTGCACCTGCTTATTGGGTTGTGCTGACTGCAACCTCCATTTTTTTTCCTTTATATTTCCTTTTGGGAACTTTATAAAAGTGTAAAAAAAAATAAAAAATTTAAAAATATAATAAAAAAAGAACATAAAAGTTCAAAAAAAGATTAAAAAATACACATCATGGGTGTCGCAATATGCGAAAACGCGAATAATATAAAAATATAAAAAAATATTCCCCATACGTGAAACAGCAAAACGGAAAAAAGCGTCCAAATGGCAGATTCGCCATTTTTGGTCGCTTCATTTTTAACAAAAAAAATTACATAAAAGGTGATCAAAAAGTCATACACACCCCAAAATGGTAATCAATAAAAAGATAAGATTATGACGCATAAAATGAGCCCCCATACAGCTCTGTACATATAATTACAAAAAAGTTATAGGGGTCAAAACATGGTGACAAAAAAGTAAAACTGATTTTTTCCCACTTTTGAATTTTTTTTTCACCATCAAAACGCAAGAAAACCTATACATTTAGGGTATCGCCGGATTTGTACTGACCTGTAGAGTAAAAGTAACTGGTCAGTTTTATCGCATATCGAACGTCAGAATTTAAAAAGCCGCAAAACTGTGGTAGAATTGCTTTTTTTTTGCAATTTCACCCCATTTGAAATTTTTTCCCCGCTTCCCACTACATCATATGCAATATTAAATGGTGGCGTTGGAAAGTACAACTTGTCCCGCAAAAAAAAAAGCCCTCATATGGCTATGTGAACCGAAAAATAAAAAAGCTATGGCTATGGGAAGGCAGGGAGCGCAAAACGAAAACTCAAAGTAAAAAACCTCCGGTCCTTAAAGGGTTAAATTAAAAGTACAGCGCTGTGTGAGGGTTTATTTTTTGTGGGGTGATATGTACTTCACATTGATACCATTCTGGGGTGTGTAATGACTTTTTGAACACTTTATGAAAAAAAATTGTGGGAAGCAATCAAAAATGGCAAATAGGCCATTTTGAAATTTTTTAAAAGTTTCGTTGTTTGCCAAAAGGAGGAAGATATTTTTATAGTACAGGCGTTTTCGCACATGGCGATACCCA
Organism: Bufotes viridis; assembly: GCA_033119425.1. Lineage (NCBI taxonomy): Eukaryota > Metazoa > Chordata > Amphibia > Anura > Bufonidae > Bufotes > Bufotes viridis. Next base: position 205,069,045 of record CM065593.1, on the reverse strand, counting down.
TGTGTATTTTTTTACTTTTATTTTGGAGAAAGTGGGGAGATTTTAATTTTATTTAAAAAAAAAAATATTTAATTTTAGTTTTTTTTATCATTCCTATAAGGAACTACAGTTGTGTTATAAAATTATTCAACCTCCACTGAAATTGAGTGTTTTGGCCAGTTTGATTTTGATCATTTCAGTCATCTTGTTTACAATTAAATCAAAGACTAATATAACATAACATTTATAATGAAATAACAACAAATGTCTTTTCTGTGCACTGCTCACATCATTATCAGTTTTATTCAACCCCCAAGTGACATTCAATCTTAGTACTTAGTACAACATCCTTTTCCAGTTATAACAGCTTTTAAACGTGAAGCATAGCTTGACACAAGTGTCTTGCAGCGATCTACGGGTATCTTCGCCCATTCTTCATGGGCAAAAGCCTCCAGTTCAGTCACATTCTTAGGCTTGCGCGCTGCAACTGCTTTATTACAATTAAAGTACTAGTACAGCGCTGGTTGGGAAATGATTACATATGGATACTGACATGGAAAATTAAAAATACTATCACCAAAAATACTTTGTGTTAAACATAAAAATGGGATTTAAATAATAGGTCATTTTCTGATGACACATTTCCTTTAAATGATTTTCTTCTTCAAAAGGTCCCCATTTAGGGAGAAACTTTGTTTGCAGTTGAAGAACTGTTTTGATACCAAAGTAGGGTCGTTACTAATGTTTTGTGACTATGGGAGGTCCATAAGGCTGTTCTGAGGGGACATTGTGTTGTTCTTGCGATTAGACTTAAGAGATACTCCAGTCAAGCTGTGCAGGATTTACAGGTTCATTTAAAACTATTGGAAATGGCCATGGCCACCTGTTCAACTCGACGCTTAAAGCCGAATTGCCCTCTTTTATACTCTTGTCAATGATACTATGCTTGGGGTAATAAACCGCACTCTCTTTTAGCTTAAACAGCTCTTAAATAATACTGAGCAGACCGTCTCATTTGTTATTAAGCAGCTTTATGATTCAAACAGTATATCTGGTAGGTTCAATAAGTTCTTCTCTAGGTTGTACAGTTTACCAGATAATTTTCCAACTAATGAGGAAGCTAGGAAGAGTCTGCTCCCCTTTAAAAGTGCCCTGTCTGACCCAGGAAGAAGTACAGCAGCGACTTAAAAAGATTAAAATAGACAAATCGCCAGGACCGGATGGCATACACCCCCGTATCCTAAGGGAATTAAGTGAAGTCCTAGCCAGACCCTTATTTTTGATATTCACGGACTCCATACTGACAGGGAATGTTCCACCAGACTGGCGTATAGCAAATGTGGTGCCAATATTCAAAAAGGGTCCAAAAACAGAGCCTGGAAATTATAGGCCGGTAAGTTCAACATCTGTTGTGGGTAAACTGTTTGAAGGTTTTGTAAGAGATGCTATCTTGGAGTATCTCAATGAAAATAAGCAAATTACACCATATCAGCATGGCTTCATGAGGGATCGGTCATGTCAAACTAATTTAATCAGTTTCTATGAGGAGGTAAGTTCTAGACTTGACAGCGGCGAATCAATGGATGTCGTATATCTGGACTTCTCCAAAGCATTTGACACTGTACCACATAAAAGGTTAGTATATAAAATGAGGATGCTCGGACTGGGAGAAAATATCTGTATGTGGGTAAGTAACTGGCTAAGTGACAGAAAACAGAGGGTGGTTATTAAAGGTACACACTCAGATTGGGTTACGGTCACTAGTGGGGTACCTCAGGGTTCAGTATTGGGCCCTATTCTCTTCAATATGTTTATTAATGATCTTGTAGAAGGCTTGCACAGTAATATATCAATTTTTGCAGATGACACTAAACTGTGTAAAGTAATTAACACTAAAGAGGACAGTTTTCTGCTACAGAGGGATCTGGATAGATTGGGGGCTTGGGCAGAGAAATGGCAGATGAGGTTTAACACTGACAAATGTAAAGTTATGCACATGGGAAGGAATAATGCAAGTCACCCGTACATACTAAATGGTAAAACACTCAGTAACACTGACATGGAAAAGGATCTAGGAATTTTAATAAATTACAAATTAAGCTGTAAAAACCAGTGTCAGGCAGCTGCTGCTAAGGCCAATAAGATAATGGGTTGCATCAAAAGGGGCATAGATGCCCGTGATGAGAACATAGTCCTACCACTTTATAAATCACTAGTCAGACCACACATGGAGTACTGTGTACAGTTCTGGGCTCCCGTGAACAAGGCAGACATAGCAGTGCTAGAGAGGGTTCAGAGGAGGGCAACTAAAGTAATAACTGGAATGGGACAGCTACAGTACCCTGAAAGGGTATCAAAATTAGGGTTATTCACTCTAGAAAAAAGACGACTGAGGGGAGATCTAATAACTATGTATAAATATATCAGGGGTCAGTACAAAGATCTCTCCCATCATCTATTTATCCCCAGGACTGTGACTGTGACGAGGGGACATCCTCTGCGTCTGGAGGAAAGAAGGTTTGTACACAAACATAGAAAAGGGTTCTTCACGGTAAGAGCAGTAAGACTATGGAACTCTCTGCCTGAGGAGGTGGTGATGGTGAGTACAATAAAGGAATTCAAGAGGGGACTGGATTTATTTCTGGAGCGTAATAATATTTCAGGCTATAGCTACTAAAGATGGGTCGTTGATCCAGGGAGTTATTCTGACTGCCTGATTGGAGTCGGGAAGGAATTTTTTCCCCTTAAGTGGGGAAAATTGGCTCTACCTCACAGGGTTTTTTTTTGCCTTCCTCTGGATCAACTTGCAGGAAACAGGTCGAACTGGATGGACAAATGTATTTTTTCGGCCTTATATACTATGTTACTATGTTACTTACTGAAGGCCTCTCTGTATTTCTGTAATCTACCTACTCTTTCATGAACGCAGTAACGTCACTTAAGGCTACTTTCACACTGGCGTTTGTTGCGGATCCGTCATGTATCTGCACAGACGGATCCGCACTGATAATACAACCGCATGCATCCGTTCAGAACGGATCCGTTTGTATTATCATGAACATAGGCAAAATCCGTCTTGAACACCATTGAAAGTCAATGGGGGACGGATCCGGTTTCTATTGTGCCATATTGTGTCAGAGAAAACGGATCCGTCCCCATTGACTTACATTGTAAGTCAAGACGAATCCGTTTGGCTCAGTTTCGTCAGACGGACACCAAAAAGCTGCAAGCAGCGTTTTGGTGTCCGCCTCCAGAGCGGAATGGAGGCGGAATGGAGCCAAACTGATGCGTTCTGAACGGATCCTTATCCGTTCAGAATGCATTGGGGCTAAACTGATCCGTTTGGGGCCGCTTGTGAGAGCCTTGAAACGGATCTCACAAGCGGATCCCCAAACGCCAGTGTGAAAGTAGCCAACAGGCCTATTAAAAATGATGAGATTGTGGAAGTTATAGATGACCTCCTAGAGGCTAAAGCTCCTGGTCCAGATGGGTTTTCATATCTGTTATAAAGTATTTAAATTAGAATTACTTTCTTATATCTCCACACTATTTAACTCCTTTCCCGCAATGCAATTCGGTCCACACTTATTATGTCTAACTCATATCACGCTAATTCCAAAACCAGGAAAAGACTTTCTAAAGTGCCAAAATTACAGACCTATTGCCTTCCATAACACTGACCTTAACCCCTTAAGGACCCAGCCATTTTTCACCTTAAGGACCAAGCCATTTTTAACAAATCTGACATGTCACTATATGTAGTAATAACTTTAAAACGCTTTTCCTTTTCTAGGCTATTCTGAGATTGTTTTCTCATCACATATTGTACTTCATGACAGTGGTAAAACTGAGTCAAAAAATTTCATTTTTATTTAAAAAAAAAAATACCAAATTTACCAAACATTTGGAAAAATTAAATTTTAATTTCTCTACTTTTATAATAGATAGTAACTCCAAAAACAGTTATTACTTTACATTCCCCATATGTCTACTTCATGGTTGGATCATATTGTAAAAGACATTTTATTTTTTGGGGATGTTAGAGGGCTTAGAAGTTTAGAAGCAAATCTTGACATTTTTCAGAAAATTTCCAAAACCCACTTTTTAAGGATAAGTTCAGGTCTGAAGACACATAATAGAAACCACCCAAAAGTGACCCTATTTTAGAAACTACACCCCTCAAGGTATTCAAAACTGATTTTACAAGCTTTGTTAACCCTTTAGGGTGTTCCAGAAGAATTAATGGAAAATGAAGATGATATTTCAGAATTTCACTTTTTTGTCAGATTTTCCATTTTAATCATTTTATTTCAGTAACAAAGCAAGGGTCAACAGCCAAACATAACTCAATATTTATTGCCCTGATTCTGTAGTTTACAGAAACACCCTATATGTGGTCGTCAACTGCTGTACTGGAACACAGCAGGGTGCAGAAGGAAAGGAATGCCATACAGTTTTTGAAAACAGATTTTGCGGGATTGGTTTTTTAACACCATGTCCCATTTGAAGCCCCCCTGATGCTCCTCTAGAGTAGAAACTCCAAAAAAATTACCCCATTTTGGAAACTACATGATAAGGTGGCACGTTTATTGCTACTATTTTACGGTACATATGATTTTTGGTTGCTCTGTATTACACTTTTTGTGAGGCAAGGTAACAAAAAATAGCTGTTTTTATTTTTTGGTATTTAGAATGTTCATCTGACAGGTTAGATCATGTAGTATTTTTATAGAGCAGGCTGTTGCGGACGCGACAATACCAAATATGTGTACTTTTTTTGGTTGTTTGTTTCAGTTTTACATAATAAAGCATTTCTGTAAAATAAAAAATTATGTTTTAGTGTCTCTATATTCTGAGCGCCATAGTTTTTATATTTTGTTGGGCGATTGTCTTAGTTAGGGTCTTATTTTTTTTATAAATCACAGAAGAAAAAATGCACCAAAAGGATATGCCACTGATTATACTAGCTAGTCAAACAAGCAGATATTAAAAGCTGAAACTTTTGCCAATATATTACTGTCAGGAACACATCGGAGCCCCTCATGCACCACGTCACGGTCGCTCAGCATGGCATGGGGTCCTACCACTACGCTACCTATGGTGTGATCACGGTCCGAAGGTGATAGAATACTGCTCACAGCCAAGCTTCCACACAACCTCATAGCACAGGCATGGCCAACCTGCGGCTCTCCAGCTGTCTTAAAACTACAACTCCCACCATGCCCTGCTGTAGGCTGATAGCTGTAGGCAGCCTAGGCATGCTGGGAGTTGTAGTTTTACTACAGCTGGAGAGGCTCAGGTTGGCCAGCCCTGGCATAGCAGGACAACTAATGCAATGTGAATAAAGCAAGACTGTAAGCCACACCCATATCAGACCGTGTGATGGAGGCTACCAGGTGCAAAAGAATGTCAAATGCCAGGTGAAGGCACATTCAATACATATGGAACAAGATCACAGAAATATAGTGGCCAATATGGGGGAACTGTTCAGACCCCAAACACTGTAGCGTGTTTCTCATTGGGGGAGCAGTCCCACTGCATGTGGACCGCAGCAAACGACCATCCCCAGCCAAAATGCGTACAATGGAGGATGCCGGCGCGGACCACATGCACCACAAAGGCATCCTACACAAAACAGAGCATTGTGCGGATGAAATATATAAATCACAGAAAAAAAAAATGCACCAAACGGATTTGTGTAGGATGCCTTTGTGGTGCATGTGGTCTGCGCCGGCATCCTCCATTGTACGCATTTTTGCTGGGGATGGTCGTTTGCTGCGGTCCACATGCAGTGGGACTGCTCCCCCAATGAGAAACACGCTACAGTGTTTGGGGTCTGAGCAGTTCCCCCACCCATATTGGCCACGATATTCTAGGGTCTTATTCTTTGCAGAATGAGATGACTGTTTGACTTGTATGACTTTGGGGTGCGTATGACTTTTTGACCACTTGGTATTACACATTTTCTGATGTAAGGCGACAAGAAAATGGCTTTGTTGCCCCCTTTTTTTTTTTTTTTCTTACAATATTCACCTGAGGGGTTAGTTCATGTGGTATTTTTATAGAGCAGGTCGTTACGGACGTGCTAATACCCAATATGTATACTTTATTTATTTAGGTTTTACACAACAATATTTTTTAATCATGTTTTAGCGTCTCCATAGTCTGAGTGCCATAGTTTTTATATTCAATGGGCGATTGTCTTAGTTAGGGTCTCATTTTTTGCAGAATGAGATGACGGTTTGATTGGTATGATTTTAGGGTGCGTATGACTTTTTGATCGCTTGGTATTACACTTTGTGTGATGTAAGGTGACCAAAAAGTTTTTTTGACACTTTTCTTTTTTACGGTGTTCACCTGAGAGGTTAGGTCATGTGATATTTTTATAGAGCAGGTCATTATGGACGCGGCAAAGCTTACTATATCTACTTTTTTTTAATTTATTTAAGTTTTACACAATAATATCATTTTTGAAAGAAACAAAAAAAAAAAAAATCATGTTTTAGTGTCTCCATAGTCTGAGAGCCATAGTATTTTTAGGCGATTGTCTCAGGTTGGGTATAATTTTTGAGGGATGAGAGGATGGTTAGATTGTCACTATTTTGGGGTGCATGTGACTTTTTGATCGCTTGCTATTACACTTTTTTGTGAAGTAAGGTGACAAAAAAAAAATTGCTTTTCTAACATAGTTTTTATTTTTTTGTGTTTACCTGAGGGGTTATGTCATGTGATATTTTTATACAGCAGGTTCTTACGGACGAGTCGATGCATAATATGTATACTTTCTTTTTATTTATTTATGTTTTACACAATAACATCACTTTTGAAACTTTTGTCTCCATATTCTGAGTGCCATAGTTTTTTTATTTTTTGGGCGATTGTCTTAGTAAGGGTTTCCTTTTTTGCGGAATGAGATGATGAGATGACTATTAGATTGTTACTATTGTGGGGGGCATACATCTTTTTGATCGCTTAGTGTTGCACTTTTAGTGATGTAAGGTAACAAAAAAAAATGGCTTTTTTTAATATTGTTTTTAATTTTTATTTTTTTACGGCGTGTACCTGAGGGGTTAGGTCATGTGACATTTTTATAGAGCCGGTCGATACCAAATATGTCTACATTTCTTTCTTTTCCCATTTTTTACAATTTTTTTTTTACTTTATTTTGGGAAATGGGCGCTTTTTTATTTTTTTACTTGAAACGTTTACATTTTTTTTTGTATTGTACTGTATTAAACTGTCAGTGCCTTACACTGTAAGATGCTAAAAGTTGCCTAGGAGACCTACGTATTGCCTAGGAGTGCTGCGGTGACGGGGACCCGATGGGGATGTACAAACTGCGGCAAACCTCCTGTATGCATACAGGGGGTTAATCCGCCAACATCGGTGTTTTCACCGATGCTGGCGGATACAGCAGGGCCCCGGCTGTCAGTATCAACCGGGCCCCTGCTGCTGATCGCAGCAGCACGTGTCGGGGAGCGCATTAACCCTAGGACGAGAATGCTTGTCCTAGTGCATTAAGTAGCTACAAGTTAGGATGAGTATTCTCGTCCTAGGTCCTGGAGGGGTTAAGATATTTAACCCAGACCAGTTTTCACCCTCCTGTGTTACTTTATGTAGTAATTACTTTAGAACACTTTTACTTATCCAAGCCATTCTGAGATTGTTTTCTCGTGACATGCACTTCATGTCATAATTTTGAGTCAGTATAACTCACCTTTATTTATTAAAAAAAATCCAAAATTTACCAAAAATTTGCAATTTTCAACATTTCTGTCTGCTTTTAAAACAGAAAGTTATACCTCATTAAATACTTATTACTTAACATTCCCCATATTTCTACTTTATGTTTGCATCATTTTGTAAATGTCATTTTTTCTTTTTAGGATATTAGAAGACTTAAAAAAATTAAGAATTGCTTCTAAAATTCTAAGAAAATGTCCAAAACCCACTTTAAGAACATGTTCAGTTATAAAGTCACTTTGTGAGGCTTACATAGTAGAAACCACCCATAAAATTACCCCAATTAGAAACTACACCCCTCAAGTTATTCAAAACTGAACTTACAAACTTTGTTAACCCTTCAGGTGTCAAAAACAAAAATGGAGATGAAATTTTGGCAGATCCATTTTTTTCTGTAACACATCAAGGGTTAACAGCCAAACAAAAATCTATATCTATTACCTTGTGCAGTTTACAGAAACACCCCACATGTGGTGGTAAACTGCTGTAAGGGCAGATTTTGCTAGACTGGTTTTTAGACACCATGTCCCATTTGAAGGCCCTTTGATGCACCCCTACAGTAAAAACTCCCAAAAAGTGACCCCATTTTGGAAACTACGGGATAAGGTGACAGTTTTATTGGTATTATTTTGGGGTACATATGATTTTTGATCACTCTATATTACCTTTTTGTGAGCCAAGGTAACGTAGACAGAAACTTCTCAGTAGGGAAACCTACTGGATGTTTGTATTGGAAACATGCCTACCAAAAGGCTTAAATAAAAAACATGACTTAACTTTGCAGTATATGTGAGAATCATGTATGTTAATTAAAGCTGCCCCGATCTGGTGGATTCGGTCTCCTCCCCTGACTCACAGGAGACTCTGGGAAGCCTGTGACTGAGGTGTGGACGTCCAATCAATCAGGTGGGAGGTACATACACATGTTGTATACAAGTACTGTTTTTAAAGCACAGTGTATTGTCTTGATGAAGGGCTTAATACTATAGCCCGAAACACGTCACAGTTTTGTCTCTCCATGTGATGTGTGTTTTGGATCTTAAAACTTTGCAAGCCAATAAAGAACAAATAACTTTTATAAAGAAGCAGGATTTCATACGCTTTTTCGTCGATTTTACAAAGGGGCCAAGTTCAGATCTTATCTTCCGTGCTTCTGAAAGTGGTGACAAGAGGTGAGAGCTGCAGCATCTTTTTTTCTCTATGTTATTACAATACATCTGTAATGCATTGTCTGTTAAAGGGGTTCTCTGGGAATTAAGAAAATGAAAATACTTAAATATTACTTTATTATAAATCGATTCCCAAATACCTTTCATTAGTTATAATGGCTTGTTTTGTCTAGGGAGCAATCATCAGGAGACATAAAATGGCTGCCGTTCTATTAGTACACAGAAAATAAGAACACTGTGGTAAAGAAATGCCTCATCCTCCTCTCTTCCCTGCTTGACAGGTAATATTATTCTGAATACAAATAAGATTTTCAGCTGAATCTCTGTAGGAAAAGAGATCATGAGGAGACATGAAGTACGGGAGGATGAACATACTGTGGTAATGTGGGGCTGTGGTAATAGAGGTTGCATACAAGTGCTGCGAATTACCCTCACCCTCCTCTCTGTACAGAGATTCAGCTGAAGAGCTTATCTATATTCAGGATAATAATCCCTAACAAGCAAAGCAGAGAGAAGGCTGAGGTCGCTCTTTAGCGCAGTGCTCTGAAGTAACTTGTGCTCCTATGACAGGTTTTGTGTGTATTAATAGGATGGCATCCATTTTATTTTCCCTGATGTTTTCTCCTTAGACAAAATGAGCCATTATAACTAATAAAAGGTAATTGGGAATATATTTATAATAAAGTAATATTTAAGTATTCACATTTTCTTAATTCCTGGAGAACCCCTTTAATCTACTACACTGAGTAATACACAAACAAGTTGCCTAGGAGACCCAGCCTGGGGCTGGATCTCCTAGGCTTCCGTAGAAGGCAGGCCTGATGCCTATAGAAGGCATTGAGTTGCCTTCTCACCCAGCTTGTCCCCGTAACCGCAGAGTGGGGACCCGATGGGATCCCTCACCCGCCATAAACACCATCTATGCCGCGGGCATAGAAGGGGTAATCCGCCGGCCCGATCAGCATGACGTAATAGTACGTCAAATTCTCTCCTTCTTCTGTCTGTGCGGCGCATTGCTAATGCTTATAGCATTAGCAATACGCCGCACAGACAGAGGGAGAGCCCGGCGGCCACGGCTCACGTGAGTATAATGTTGCTCACTGACTGACCATGGCAGCCAGGACTTCAGTAGCCTCCTGGCTGACATGGTAACCGATCGGAGCCCTAGCATTACATTGCTGGGACTCCGATCACTGCCACTGCACCACCAATGATGGGGGGACGGGGAGGGCGCACTGCCACCAATGATGGAAGGGGAGTGGGACCCTGTGCCCACTGCCACCAATGATTTTAATATTCGGAAGGGGGGATTGAGGCTGGGGGCTGCTGAGAGGAAGAGGCTGGGGGGCTGCTAAGAGGAAGAGGCTGGGGGCTGATGAGAAGCTGGGGGCTAATGAAAGGCTGGGGGCTGATGAGAGGAAGAGGCTGGGGGATAATGAGAGGCTGGGGGCTGATGAGAGCAAGAGGCTGGGGGGCTGATGAGAGCAAGAGGCTGGGGGGCTGATGAGAGCAAGAGGCTGGGGGCTGATGAGAGCAAGAGGCTGGGGGCTGATGAGAGCAAGAGGCTGGGGGGCTGATGAGAGCAAGAGGCTGGGGGCCTGATGAGAGCAAGAGGCTGGGGGGCTGATGAGAGCAAGAGGCTGAGGGCAAGAGGCTGGGGCTGATGAGAGCAAGAGGCTGGGGGGCTGATGAGAGCAAGAGGCTGGGGGGTTGATGAGAGCAAGAGGCTGGGGGTTGATGAGAGCAAGAGGCTGGGGGTTGATGAGAGCAAGAGGCTGGGGGTTGATGAGAGCAAGAGGCTGGGGGTTGATGAGAGCAAGAGGCTGGGGGTTGATGAGAGCAAGAGGCTGGGGGTTGATGAGAGCAAGAGGCTGGGGGTTGGTGAGAGCAAGAGGCTGGGGGTTGGTGAGAGCAAGAGGCTGGGGGTTGATGAGAGCAAGAGGCTGGGGGTTGATGAGAGCAAGAGGCTGGGGGTTGATGAGAGCAAGAGGCTGGGGGTTGATGAGAGCAAGAGGCTGGGGGTTGATGAGAGCAAGAGGCTGGGGGGTTGATGAGAGCAAGAGGCTGGGGGGTTGATGAGAGCAAGAGGCTGGGGGGTTGATGAGAGCAAGAGGCTGGGGGGCTAATGAGAGGCTGGGGGGCTAATGAGAGGCTGGGGGGCTAATGAGAGGCTGGGGGGCTAATGAGAGGCTGGGGGGCTAATGAGAGGCTGGGGGGCTAATGAGAGGCTGGGGGGCTAATGAGAGGCTGGGGGGCTAATGAGAGGCTGGGGGGCTGTTCTGTTTTTTGGACTTTTGGTTGGTCAGTGGTCACAAAATAAATGTGTTCTTTATTTTATTGTTAAAATTGGTATCGGTAATTGGTATCGGCGAGTACTTAAATAAAAGTATCGGTACTCGTACTTAAAAAAATGGTATCTGGACATCCCTATATATAATATATTGCAGATTCAGAATCTTGCTTGAGAATAATCTTTATGTTTGTCTTTGGCTTTATTGAGTCTGTTGTATTACCCATGTCATAAATTTCAAAAATTTTTAATACATATACAATTATAAAAAAATAATAATAGTTGCTACATCTTGGTGCCAGATAGCACAAACAACTTTCAGAGTAGTCTTGGTGGCATTAAAAGGCTTCTGTCATCAGAAACATGCCTAGTAACATGGTTTACATTAGACATGTGATACTGTCAGCTGAATGTTAGTCTCTTTGTCCTAGGTGCCTCAGTTTTAGAGGAAAAAAAAGTTTTATGTAAATGATCTTCTATAAGCTCATTTTGATTGACCGGGCCAGACAGGGTTCACGTCATCCTGTATGGCCCTTACATCAGTGAAGTTAAGGAATAATGCACGCCAGCTGCAGACTTCCTTACTGGGCCGCCACTGCGTACGTCACAGTACACCACTGCATGTGTCACAGTACAGTAAGGAAGTCTGCGGCCAGCAAGCATCATTCCTTTACTGTGCCTGTGACTGGACAGGTATTAGTCATCTAACATATTGCAAAATAAGTGGATTGATGACTGAGGGGCTGGAAAGGATCCAGCAGAAATGGTGAACACTGGATAGGTGAAGGTTCTTAAAAATAATTTCAGGAACTTAGTGCACACGTTCAGAGCAAGGGCCTGAAATGTTGTATTTTTCATATATTCTATTTGTTCTATGTGCATCACCACAGAGGAAAATTAATGGTTAGAGGATTGATATAGGAAGGAGTGGTTTGTTTTTTTTGTGGAAACTTTTCTGTTGGCTATAAGCACTATAGTAAGGGTGGGCTGCATCTCAATGGGGAAGGTGCAGCGGTGCTTGGGAAAGGATAGCTAAAAGGTTTAAGGAGTGTTAAAACAAGAGCACCCAACCCCTTAACACTGACCTCCATAGCGGACTGTCCCCTTAACTGTGACCTCCATCGTTCCCTGCCCCCTTAAAAAAGAGACCTCCACAGCATCCCGCCTACATAACAGTGACCTCCACAGCGTCCGCCTTTTTATTAGTGACCTCCACAGTACCCAATCTCCTTAACAGTGATTTCCACAACACTGCGCTCCCTTAACAGCTCCCTACAGCAATCTGCCCCTTAACACTGACCTCCATAGCGGACCATCCCCTTAACTGCGACATCCACAGCACTCCGCTCCCTTAACCCTTTCGCTACCAGCGCTGTAAATATATGGCGCTTGAGCGACGTGCGAACATGGCGCCCGCTCGCACGTGCAGCGGGCATCATGGCCGGCAAGAAACTGCTGTTTCAAACAGAAGAGATCTATTGATAATTATCATGACCGGCAATAATTGCGGTAATTAAAGGCTTTTTATATGCCGTGATCAAGCGAGATCACGGCATCTAAATGCGCAAAAACCCGGAAGCTCAAGCTCTCGGCTTCCTACTGGCCGCAGGGGGTGTCGATGGGGCTGTCGGTGGTTGTTCTGAATACTATCAGCCTCGGCCTCTGGATGGCGGGATCCACGGAAGGACTTAAAAGGGATCACCTGCATGCAGCGTCCTGTGGGTCAGTATTTATGCATACCATTCTTGTATACCTTCTTTCTGGTCTATGGTCAGGATGTCTGCGTCTGAACCCAATGAGGCCTCTACCCTGCCGTCCGTAAGTTCCCCATAGGGGAGAGTTTTTCTTTTTTCACCTGGGCACACCTTTAGGATCTTTTACTGGTTCTAATGGGCTTCTCTCTTGCTGTTCCAGACTGCTAAGGACCCGCAGAGAAAGACCAAGAGATCCCTAAAGTGCATTTCCTGTTTTAAGCGATTGCCTGAGGACCACCCTAAAAAACTATGTGGGGACTGCATCGCTAAGATTGTCCGTGAGGAACATCCGTCCCTCATGGATGAAATTAGAACCATGATGCAGGAGGAAATTAAATCCTCCTTTGCGGCTATTACCGCCCTCCAAAGAGAGAAACACGCTTTTACGGAGCCTCCACCTAAACGCCAAAAATCGGTTGATGATGTGTCTTCTGATTCTGACGAGTTGGGCGATTCTGCTTCCTCTTCCAAATTTATTGAAGATGAAGACAGACTCTCTGAGCGAAAATATTCAGAGAGCAAAAGAAAATTCTATTTCTCTTCTGAAGAAATGTCTGAACTTTTAAAAGCTGTTAGGGCTACAATGGGGGTGGAGGAGGTGCAGTCCACTCCGTCAGTACAGGATGAGATGTTCGGTGGTCTCAGAGTAAAAGAGATCAAAGTTTTTCCCTATCGATGAAAACATTAAGGGAATGATTTTAGACGAATGGGTGGATCCCGAAAAACGATTGGGAATTGCAAAGTCCTTCCAGAATCGACTCTTGTTTGATCAGGAGGTAGCCAGGATCTTTAAATTCCTAGAATTGACGCCCAGGTAGCTAGAGTCAATAAGAAGGACCAGTCTACCATTTGAAGATGCCTCTCAGCTCAAAAGACCCAATGGATAGGAAGGCAGATGGGTTGCTGAGAAGATCATGGGAGGCGGCGATGTACACCCTAAAAGCTAACATAGCGGCCACCTCAGTTGCCAGATTTATGTACGTCTGGCTCACCGAGTTGGAGAATAGGGCTGCCAGTGATTCCCCATCTGAGGAAATTTTGAGCGCCACTCCCCTAATGAAATCTGCTACCGCCTTCTTAGCGGACGCCTCCGCTGAGTCGGTACGTTTTGCAGCAAAGGACGCAGGCCTATCTAATGCGGCTCGCGTGCCCTGTGGGTTAAACGCTGGTCAGGGGATAGGGTTTCAAAATCCAAACTCTGTGACATTCCTTTTTCTGGGGAGTATATTTTTGGCCCAGAATTAGATAACATTTTAGAAAAGGCCTCTGATAGAAAGAAGGGTTTCCCAGAAGAGAAGGTATATAAAAGAAAATATCCCTTTCGTGCCCCTTCCAATCAAAGTAGGCAATACAGCAGTAAAGGCAAGTCAGGACATTTCAGTTACCCTAAGGGAGGCAAAGGCAAACCCTCTTTTTCCTCCTCCTCCCAAAAAGGAAACGACAACCAGCGACGTCAAGGTGGGGGGGGGGGAGTTATGAGATTGAGGACGTTTTTTCCCCGCTGGGGGGAAATATCCTCAAACTCCTGGGCGCTGAGGATCATAAGAACGGGTTATCAAATCCAATTCTCTGACCCTCTCCCAAGAAGATTTGTAGTCACAAGGATTCCGGTGTCAGACCCCAATCACCCCATCCGTTTAGGCATTCAAGAACTCCTCACAAAAGGGGCAGTGGTGGAAGTTCCACTATCCGAACAGGGAAGAGGGTTCTATTCAAACCTATTCCTTGTAAAAAAGAAGGAAGGCTCCTTTCGTACCATAATAAACCTGAAATTGTTGAACAGATACATTACTTATCAAAAATTCAGGATGGAGACCCCAAAGTCGATACTACCTCTACTTCTGAGCAACTCAGTAACGTGTACGGTCGATCTGACCGACGCATACCATCATATTCAGATACATCCCAACTCTCAACATTTTCTGAGATTCGCGATCAGAGACAGTTTAGGCAGAATTTTACATTTCCAATTCACCTGTCTACCCTTCGGCATATCATCAGCCCCTCGGGTGTTAACAAAACTAATGATAGAGGTAGTTGCCATTTTAAGAAAAGAAGGTCTAACAATTTTTCCATACTTAGATGATTTTCTGATTGCAAACAGCTCACCTTTGCTCCTACAGAGAGATCTGAATCTCTTCTGTCAGACAATGGAGGGCTTAGGCTGGATAATCAACCTAAAAAAGTCACATTTAGAACCGACGACAAAGATCCAGTTCCTGGGAGTAGTTTTGGATTCTCAAAAACAGTTAACTTGCTTACCCCTAGAAAAAATTCAGGACATCAAGAGGAGGATATCCATCTTCAATTCAAAAATGTCTTACTCCATCAGGGACTTAATGAGTCTCTTAGGAATCCTGACAGCCTGCATTCCTTCAGTTCTGTGGTGTCAAATACACTTTCGAACACTACAGATGTGGATTCTCAAAGTGTGGGACAAGAAAGAATCCTCCTTGGATCAGAAAATGATCATTCCTTGGAAGGTGAAGACTTTACTCCTATGGTGGAAGAACAGGGCCAATGTCTCCAAGGTAGTGACGTGGTCAAAATATCCCTACGTACAGATTACCACAGACGCAAGCCAAAGAGGATGGGGAACAAAGGTTGGAGATGTCTGCTACCAAGGAGTATGGCCCAGAAAGATCAGCCTCCAGTCCTCAAACTTCCAAGAATTTATGGCAGTCTGGGAGACTTTAAAGAAAGCCAAGGCATATCTTCAGGACCATCATATAAGGGTCCTGTCAGACAATATGACAGTAATAAGGTAATTGAATCATCAAGGGGGCACAGGATCAAAGAGTCTGCTAAAATTATCGACCAAAATATTCATCTGGGCAGAGACGAATGTTCGGTCCATATCTGCAGCTCACCTAAAGGAGTCCTTAAATGTCGAGGTGGATTACCTCAGCAGGAAAAAGATAGATCACTCAGAGTGATCCTTAAACGAAGAGGTCTTCCTAGCGATGACAGACAAGTGGGGCAGACCAATTATGGATCTCTTTGCCACACGCAAGAATTCAAAGACTCAGAATTTCTGCTCCCTAAACCCCATGGACAAACCAGTGGTTCTAGACGCGTTTTCCTGCAGGTGGAATCAGGGCCTCTATTATGCTTTCCCTCCTCTATCTCTCATTCCCAGAGTAGTTCAGAAGGTGATTCAGGACAGGGCCTCAGTCATATTGATAACTCCGCACTGGCCAAAAAAGAGCTGGTTCCCAATACTGTGCAACCTCACCAGAGAGGATCCTTGGATCCTGCCAAAGAGAAGGGACATTCTTCAACAGGGCCCAATTCTCCATCCAGACCCGGATTTTCTCAATCTTGCAGCCTGGATCCTGAGACCGACATTCTGAGACAGCAGGGGTTGTCGGATGCAGTAATTACCACCCTCAAAGCCTCAAGGAAAAAAAGTCACCTTTGCAATCTACCTGAAGATCTGGAAGCGTTTCTGCTCATGGTCAGGCTTATCATCGGCAAATACTTCACCTCCGAATATCCAAATAATTCTGGATTTCCTACAAAGAGGATTTGATTTGGGTCTGAGACCTTCTACGTTAAAGGTTCAAGTATCAGCCTCAGTTGTTTTTATGACACAGATCTGGCAGGTCATAGGCGGATAAGGTGATTCATGAGAGCAACAACAAGATTACGCCCAACTCTTACTGTAGGTCTCACGTCCCCACCTGAGATCTAGATATCGTCCAGAGAGGACTTTCTCAGTCACCATTCGAGCCTCTGACCGACTGTTCTTTGAAACTGAAGACCTTTAAGACCGCTTTCTTGGTGGCAATCGCCTCAGCTAGGATCAGTGAGCTTCAGGCACTATCAGTCAGAGAACCCTACCTTTAAGTTCTAGACGATAGAATAGTTCTAAAACTAGACCCATGTTTTCTTCCAAAAGTAGTCTCTAAATTTCATAAAGTTTAAGAGATCACCTTACCTTCTCTACCCAGCAATAGGTCAAGTGATCAGGAGTTCATCCCTCATTCCCTTGATGTTAGACATGCAGTCCTTGACTACTTAGATGCCACTAGAGATTTTAGGAGATCGGATTGTTTGTTCAATTCGGAGGTAGAAACAAAGGCCAGAAGGTCTCCAAATCATCAATTGCAAGATGGATCAAGACTACCATCGCTTTTTGGTATTCCCTTTATAATCTATCTTGTCCTGATAAAATCAAGGCCCACTCAACTAGGGCAATGTCCTCTTCCCAAGCTGTAAGAGCAGGTGTTTCCCTAGGGGAGATTTGTAAGGCAGCCACTTGGTCCAATATCCATACGCTTGCCAAACATTACAGGCTGGATCTATTTAAGAAAACAGATATGTCTTTTGGACGAAAAGTACTCCAGTCTGTTTCCCCCCCTTAATGTTCATATTTGATATATCTCCTTGTATGGCCGTCGTGGTGATGCTATGGAAAGACGGAATTAGACTTAACGGTAATTCATTTTCCATGAGATCACAACGATAGCCTGTTTTTTCCCTCCCTTTTTGGGGGTTGATATGAAGTAATATCTTCTCCTACTTTATTTTTCTTTCACGTGTGTAACCACCACCTTTTACTCTGGTATTTTGGAAGCACTGGTGTTTGGCGGTGGGAGGGGGGTATTTAAACCTTTCTCTGCTTCCTGCCCCTACAGAGGTCAGGTGTCAATCTCCTTGTATGGCCATCGTGGTGATCTCATGGAAAATGAATTACCGGTAAGTCTAATTCCGGCTTTTTTTTTCAAAAGTTCAAATGAATTTTTCCACTATTTACACATACAAAACCTATATGGGGTATCGTTGTAATCGTACTGACCCAGAGAATGAAGGGCATGGTTCAGTTTTGCTGCAAACCAAACAATGTGGGAACAAAACCCGTAAAACTGTGGAGGTATTGCCCTTTTTCTTTTTCCCAATTCCACCCATTTGATTTTTTTTTTTTTACTGCTTTCCACTGCATTGTATGCCATAATTAATGGTGGCATTAGAAAGTACAACTTGCCCCGCAAAATATAAGCCCTCATACAACTATGTGACTGGAAATATAAAAAAGTTATGGCTCAAGGAAGATAGGGAAGAAAAAGGAAACGCAAAAACCTACGGTAGTGAAAGAGTTATCCACAGCGCCCTGCCCCTTTAATGCTGACCTACAGCAGTGAAGAAAAATGGCTGGGTTGCTATGGAAACTTGGTGTGTATGTGGAGACTAAGGGCCTGCGAGCTTCTATTGGCTGATAAGAGCCATGTGACTGTGTGTATGGCAGCTGGGATATGAGGAGAAAGACCTGCAGGCTTCTATTGGTTAATGTAGGTCATGTGATGGTGCCATATTTGCATTTTTTGGGAATCTCAGGAATGGTACGTGCTAGAGAGCTGAGACACGGTCTAAAACCTCCCCGGACACCTGATGTACCTGTGTGCCAAATTTAGTAACTGTAAATGCGACGGTGCGGGTTCCTTTAGCGGACATACATACACTCAGCTTTATATAGTAGATAATTAAATAAACATATTACATATTGCCTCGTCCGAAAAGTCCAAACTGTGAAAAAATATCTCTTATGCGGTAAACGCTATAACAGGGGGAAAAAAAAAAAACACGAACAATTCGCCATTTTTCACGAAGGATAGGACTGTTCTATTTTGGGCCAGACGTTCCATAAAATGCGGAAAGCATGCGTTTTTTTGGGCGTTTAATTTTTTTTGCGTAGTATTGAATGGTATCAAGTATCGCAATACTTTTTTATGGTATCGAAATCGAATCAAAATCAGAAGTCGTCATAGTCTTTCATGGGCCAGGGAGCATCTACGCTGGACGAGGGACCAGTGGGCCTCAGTGCTGTTCCTTGATGAAAGTCGATTTGCGCTGAGCAGAAACGATGGCCGCCAACAATGTTGGAGACGTCTAAAAAGAGCATTATGCATCAGCCACTGTTGTCACCAGAAGGGCCTTTGGTGGTTGGTGGTGTTACAGTGTGGGCAGGTGTGTCTAGTCAATAGAGAACTGCCCTATACTTAACATCATTAAGCCAGTCATTGTGCCGCCACATGAACAACACAGGCCTAATTTCATCTTCATGGACGACAACGAACCAGTTCATTGAGGTCGCATTATTAGGGAACGGCTGCTGGAGAATGAGCTACCTCAAATGAAGTGGCCTGCAATTTCTCCAGACCTGAATCCCATTGAAAATCTATGGGATCAGCTGAGTTACCATGAAGCGTCTCATAACTCTGTAACCCACAACCTCAATGAACTGAGGGCTGCCGTTCAAGAACAGCGGGATGCTCTTGTGAACAGCATGAAACGTCATCGTCAAGCTGTAATTGATGCTCATGGCCACATAACAAGTTTTTAAGACATTAACATCTTTTGTGGTGGTATACCCAACATTGTTGGCTTTTGTTTCAATAAATTGTTTGAGACAAGGAAATCACCATTGCATGCTTCTACTTAAATGCCCTACTTTCATTATATAATATCACTGTAGCGTGAACTTTTTACGTTTTCCATAAATATAACCCGAAAGCTAAATATCCCTAACCTTTTGTTAATAGTGTATATAATATATATATATCGAATTTGTGTCGTACCTTAATCGCACCAATGACATGAACATGGTGTTCACTCTTAATTTTGGGGGTGACGCTCTTGAGTTTTTAGATGTGTGTGTCTTTGTGTGCGATGGTGATATCATGACTGAGGGTTATCGGAAGCCCACTGCATCGAATTCCCTCCTACATCATGGGAGTTTTCATCCACGTAGTGTGAAAGAGGCTATACCATATGGTCTGTTTATAAGGCTGAGACGTATAAACAGCACTAAGGAAGGTTTTTATTAGGCAAGCTAACAAGTTAAGAGAGAGGTTACCCTGCAAAGACGATTGACAATGCCATGAGAAAGGCAAGTCTTTATACTCAGAAGGAATTAGTGGGTCATAGTGATAAAAATACTCGTGTTACAGAGAGTGATGATAGGTTCATTTTTGCATTTAAGTTTAGCCCGGTGTCTGAACTGATTAAGGGAGATATTTTTAATAATTGGGACATACTTAAAAGTGAACCCAGTCTTAGTAAGTAAAAGGACAAAAGACCCATAATCCCCTTTAGGAGGACCCATACATTAAGGGACAAGCTAGTCAGAAGCCGGTTTAAGGAGAGGAAGCAGAATAAGAATTGGCTGGCAGGTAGGAGGCCATCTGGCAATTAAAGGTGTGGAGATTGTTCCTTCTGTAGTTATAGCCATCAAAAAGAGATGGTGGTTATTGGTGGGGTCCATCATAAGGTTTCTCAATTTATCACGTGCAGAACTGGTTTTGTGGTGTATGCTGTGGTTTGTAAGTGCGGATCATTTTATGTGGGCAAGACAATAAGGCCGATGTATGAGAGATTTAGAGAGCATTTAAACTCTGAGGACAGGTCAGGGATGCCCACGCCTCATTGAACATGTACGTAATGTCCACGGGGTGATGTTAGATGTCTGAGTTTCACTGGAATTGAAAATGTCCCGGGTATGGCTCAGGGTGGAGACAGACACCGCCTCCTACATCAAAAGGAGGCGCAGTGGATTATTCGTACAGACGCTATGGGGACCCTAGGGTTAAACGAACGTAATGATCTGAGTGTTTTTGTTTAAATGATGTTGTTTTGGATATTTTCCTTAAACGATTACCCAGGGTATCATTTGATTGATTTTTTTTATCTAACGATTGTATCAGCGGTGACGGATCCGCCCGCTCCTGGAGCCTCTTTGTTTATGGGTTGCTATGGCAGCCCTTCTTTGAGTCCTTATGAGACAGCGCATCTGTACACAGTCATGCTGGTAGCCGGAAGTAGCACAGGTGTGCGAAACGGCCGTCGCTACCCGGCGTGGTGTCTGGTGAAAGTTTGTCTGCCCAAGCCATGTTTTCGTATGACTACATAGTGGAATAAAGAAGATTTACCTGCAGTGGTGAGTGCCGCTTTGTTCCTTTACTTGGATATCAAAACCTGCTTTTACTTTCACTTTCAGCTGCATTCACTGCTTCCCAATTTCTAAAAATGATATCTTCCCATGCCCTGAACATGTTGCTCTCATCTCAACAATACAAAGCCCATATCTCTAGCTGGTACCAAACCAGAGATATGAGCAGTTAAAGCAGCGCCCCCCTTCCCCATCAGTCTGGAGGAGGAGAGGGAGCAGTTGCAGAGCTAACAGGCTGCAGGAGGAAAGGAAAAATAGTAAATAAAATATATAGTAATGTTACATCATCATCACTGTAGTGAACCACATTATAAAATTGTTATTTTTACCACACAGTGAACTCTGTAAAAATTCATCAAAATGTAAAAATCTTTCCACCCAAAAAATTATTTAATACACTATATATACACACACACCCAAAATGGTTCCTAAAAATCCTACATCCATTCCAGCTAAATAAAAATAAAAATTTTAGAACAAAAAATTAAAAAGTTATGACTAGAGATGAGCGAATTTCTTTAAAATTCGATTCGGCTGATTCGCCAAATTTCACCCCAAAATTTCTTTGTGACAAATTACTGCGATAGTGCCGCCCCCGTCAATTGTACCCCACAGATGCCGCATTCATACATAATCGCAGCATCTGAGTGTACAGTGTGAAATTAACATTAAACAAAAAAATTTTAATCAAATTTACCGCGTCCATTTGCTCGCGACTGGCCGGACGCTGCCATCTTGCTTGAAGATCTCGGCCGCAATCTCGTGCCGCACGTGATTTCGGCCGAGATCTTCAAGCAAGATGGAGGCTGGCAGCCTTTCGCCCGCAAATGGAGATGGTAAGTTTGGATTAATCGATTCGCTGACACGAAGCACAAGGAAATCCGGCTCCTAGTCAAATCAAATAATTCCTGAAATTCGGATCGAATTCCACTTGAGACTGCGGGAAGATATTATTGGTCCTTACAGCTTAAAATAATTATGTCACTAAGGGGTTAAAAATGCAATAGTGTCCCCCGAGTTGTGCACCACCAAGATTTACTGCAGACACATATCTAAGAAAATATAAAATCTACAATAAAAAGTGAC
The DNA here is from genome assembly GCA_033119425.1 of Bufotes viridis. NCBI lineage: Eukaryota > Metazoa > Chordata > Amphibia > Anura > Bufonidae > Bufotes > Bufotes viridis. Next base: position 205,047,076 of record CM065593.1, on the reverse strand, counting down.
ATTTTTGAGAGGGTTTTTCCAATTTTAACGTGACTGTCAGGAGGTTAAACTGTATTCAGGATCATAGAGGAGGAAGCGGCAGTTCTTTAGCTCAGTGTAAGTAACTTGCCCTCCTGGGTGATTAGGTCAGGTTGTGTATATACTAATAGGACAGTGGCCATTTTATTTCCACTGATGATTGCTCCCTAGAAAAAAATGAACCATTATAACTAATGAAAGGTATTTGGGAATATATTTATAACTAGCTGAAGTACCCGGCTTCGTCCGGGTATATTTAATCTATTTCATTTAATGTTTCTGTGCGTCATTAAACGATAGACGCTATCCACTATAGCAGTGACCCCGACAGCCCCGCACCCCTTAACACTGACTCCCGCACAGTGCCCCGCCCCTTAAAATGGCACCTCCAAAGCAGCCCACCCCCTTAACTTTGAGCTCCACATGTGCCCTCCCCCTTAACAGTGGCCTTTACAGCAATCTGCCCCTTAATATGGACCTCCATAGCGGACCTTTCCCCTAACTGTGACCTCCACAGTAGGGCTGCAGTAAACGATTATTTTAGAAATCGAGTATTCTATCGATTATTTTTTACGATTAATCGAGTAATCTAATAAGAATGTTACCATGGCAACCAGGGCTTCAGTAGCGTCCTGGTTGCCATGGTAAACGATAGGAGCCCAGTTATAACACTGCTGGGGCTCCAATCAGAACTTCCACCAATGAGGGGGGAGGGGACTCTGCTCTGTGGCCACTGCCACCAATGAGGGGGGAAGGGGACTCTGCTCTGTGGCCACTGCCACCAATGAGGGGGGAAGGGGACTCTGCTCTGTGGCCACTGCCACCAATGAGGGGGGAAGGGGACTCTGCTCTGTGGCCACTGCCACCAATGAGGGGGGGGGGGGACTCTGCTCTGTGGCCACTGCCACCAACGATTTCAATACTGGGGGGTGGGGGGAGGGCGCACTGCGCCACCAATGAAAATGAACCTTTAATACAGGCGGCAGGCAGCAGATCAGCGGCAGTTAACCCCTCAGGTGCAGCACCTGAGGGGTTAACTACCGCTGATCGCAGCTCCCTGCCTCCTCTATTAAAAGATTACAAAGGACCTTTCATGGTCCGGCCTTACTAACTAGCAGCTACAAGGAGCGGCGCCCAGGATGTCCCCGCACTTACAGTTATCCCTGGGCGCGGCGCGGCTCTCCCCACTGTGTGCCAGTTACAGTGTCCTGCTCCATATGCTAATTACTAATATCGGAGCAATAGGGAGGAGACATCAGCTCTGTGGGCGTTCCTTCTCCCTGCACTGTGACATTCTGTGCTGCGATTGGACAGCGCAGGGAGAAGAAATGCCCACAGAGAAGGTGATGTCTCCTCCCCATTGGTCCGATATTAGTAATTGGCACATGGAGCACGAAACTGTAACTGGCCCACAGTGGGGAGAACGGAGAGGCGCCCGGGGATAATTGTAAGTGCGGGGACATCTTGGGCGCCGCTAGCTGCTAGTTAGTAAGGCCAGACCATGTAAGGTCCTGTCATTGGTGGCGCAGTGCGCCCGCCCCTCCTTCGCCCCCCCCCCCCCTCTTTCGCCCCCGCCTCTCCTCACTGGCAGCACAGCACAGGGGGAGGGAAAGAGTGACTCCTTCTCCCCCTGTGAGCCCCGCCTCCTCCGCTGCCGGCCGCTCTGCACCCGCTCTGTCGGGTCATAGGGCGCGCTTACGTGCACTATGACCTGACGGGTGACCACGGAGCGGGGAGTAATAGCAAGTGCTGCCCTCCCGCTCCGTGGTCACATGACACAAACGAATCCTCGATGCAAAAAAATTGCATCAAGTATTTTTATGTGTCGAATTACTCGATTAAATCGAGTAATCGTTTCAGCCCTACTCCACAGCAGCCTGCCCCTAAGGGGGCCAGAGGTCTAGTTTTAGGCTGTACAATCCTGCTTTTAGACTCCATGTCCTCCGTCTGGCGCAGGGCCTGGACAGACACAGGGAAGTCCTTTTGAACAACTCACTCTCAGACAGCAGCAATGTGCTGTCTGAGCATGAGCTGCAAGAAGAAAGTCACCCTCACTGCCACCCCTACAGCTGACAGAAGTTGATTTTTAACTTCCATCGGCTGCGAAGGGGGAGGTGGCATGGCCTAACAAGGTCAGGGTTGTGGCTTAGCAGGACCTAGGAGTTGATTTTTAACTTCATTTTTTCAATCCCTGTCGGCTGAAGCGTGAGAGTTGGCGTCGCCTAACCGGATACGGGGCGTGGCCTTATTAACCGCTTACCCTAAGGCTACGCACTGTCCTGTCAGAGAGTGAGCTGTAGAGAGAAAGTCACCATCCCTACCACCTCTGCAGCTGACAGAAGTTGATTTTTAAATTCATTTTGGCAACCCCCGTCGGCTGCGGAGGGAGGGTGGCGGGGAGGGGCCGAACCGGGTCAGGGGCGTGGTTTAGCGGGACCTAGAAGTTGATTTTTAACTTCATTTTTTCAATCCTTGTTGGCCAAGTGTGAGGGGGCATGGCCTAACTGGATTTGTGGCGTGTCCATTTGACCAGCTCACCCTAAGACAGCAGCACTGTTCTGTCTGAGTGTGAGCTGCAGGGAGAAAGTCACCGTCCCTCCAACCCCTGCAGCTGACAGAAGTTGATTTTTAAGAGTGTGGGTGGGGCGTGGCCTAACTGGATCATAGGCGTGGCTTAGCAGGAACTGGGGGCGGAGTTTTAACCCCATAAGGATACAGGACATACCGGTACGCCCTGATGTCCGAATTCTTAAGGACACAAGACGTACCGGAACGTCCTGACTACTTCCGATCATCGCTGCTCAGCCGGCGGTGATCGGAACAAGGTACCTGCTGAAATCACTCAGCAGGTACCTTGGCCCAATGCCCAGGGGGGTCCTGTGACCCCCCCGTATCGGCGATCGCTGTAAACCGCAGGTCAATTCAGACCTACGGTTTGCATCGTTTTCTGCGGTCTCTGATCCCCGCGGTTAAAAAATGCCCAAAATGTTAAATATTACCCGGGCGCTGCGGTGGGCCTCCTCTCTAATCCATTCCCTAGTGGCTAGTGGTTTAGCAGAGTGTCAGCACATTACTGACACTCTGCTAAAAATGGCAGGCATCTGTGCTTGTACAGATGCCAGCCGTTTAACCCTTTCCATACTGCGGTCCGTACAGACCACTGTATGCAAGGGGTTAAAAGGGAGGCTGCTGTGCAAGGGGTTAAAAGGGAGGCTGCTGTGCCCATGCAGCCCCCGATTCTTCATGGGAGCACAGAGGGAAGGAGCTCCCCGTCCTCCCCATCACCCGCTGCTCTGTTCGGGCAGCGGGTGATGGTTACCATGGCAGTAGGACGCTTTCAGAGGCTCTCAGACTATGGAGACATTAAAACAATTTTTTTTTCTAAAATGCTGTTATTGTGTTAAAGTAAAATAAATAAATAAAAAGTATACATATTGAGGTATCGCCACGTCCGCAAAAACCTGCTCTATGAAAATATCCCATGATATAACCCCTCAGGTAAATACCGTAAAAAAATAAATAAATAAAAACTATGTTAAAAAAAACATGTCACCTCACATCACAAAAAGTTTAATAGCAACTGATCAAAAATGTATATGCACCCCCAAAATAATTCCAATCAAACCATCATCTCATCCCACAAAAAATGATAACCTGCATAGGGACAATAACCCCCAAAAAAATAAAAATAAAATATGGCCCCGAGACTATGGAGACATTAAAACATGATTTTTTTTGTTTCAAAATTGATATTATTGTGTAAAACTTAAATAAATAAAAAGTATACATTTTAGTTATCTCTGCGTCCGTAACAATCTGCTCTATAGAAATAAAACATGAACCCCTCAGGTGAACACAGCAAAAAAAAAAAATATATATATATATATAAATACGGTGTCAAAAGCCATTTTTGTCCCCTTACATCACAAAAAGTGTAAAAGCAAGCAACCAAAATGTCATATGCACCCCAATATAGTGCCAAACAGCCATCTCATCCCGCAAAAAATGAGCCCCTACATAAGACTGTCGCCCAAAAAATAAAAAAAAATATATGGCTCTCAGAATGTGGAGCCACTAAAAAAATCATTTTTTTCAAAAATGCTTTATTATGAAAAACTGAAACAAAAATTTCCCATATTTGGTATTGTCGCGTCCGTAACAACCTGCTTTATAGAAATAACACACAATCTAACCTGTCAGATCAACGATGTAAATAACAAAAGATAAAAACGGTCCCAAAAAAGCTTTTTTTTTTCAAAATTTTCCATTTTGATCAATTTTTCCAGTAACAAAGCAAGGGTTAACAGCCAACCAAAACTCAATATTTATTGCCCTGATTCTGTAGTATGCAGAAACACCCCATATGTGGTTATAAACTGCTGTATGGCCAAACCGCAGGGCGCAGAAGGAAGGGAAAGCCATATGGTTTTTGGAAGGCGGATTTTGCTGGACTGGTTTTTTAACATTGACCCATTTGAAGCCCCCCCTGATGGACCCCTAGAGTAGAAACTCCATAAAAGTGACTCCATCTAAGAAAGTACACCCCTCAAGGTATTCAAAACTGATTTTACAAAGTTTGTTAACACTTTGGGTGTTCCACAAGAGTTATTGGCAAATGGAGATGAAATTTCAGAATTTCTATTTTTGTTACCTTACCTCAATAAAAGTGTAATATAGAGCCACCAAAAATCATATTTACCCTAAAATAACAAAACTGCCACCTTATCCCGTAGTTTCCAAAATGGGGTCACTTTTTTGGAGTTTCTATTCTAGGGTTGCATCAGGGGGGCTTCAAATGGGACAAAAAACCAGTCCAGTAAAATCTGCCTTCCAAAAACCATATGGCGTTCCATTCCTTCTGAGCCCTGCTGTTTGGCCATACAGTAGTTTACGACCACATATGGCGTGTTTCTGCAAACTACAGAATCAGGGCAATCATTATTGAGTTTTGTTTGGCTGTTAACCCTTGCTTTGTTACTGGAAATAATAGATTAAAATGGAAAATTTGCCAAAAAAATAAAAATAAAAATCGAAGGTCTGAAATTTTATTTCCATTTGCCATGAACTCTTGTGGAACACCTAAAGGGTTAACAAAGTTTGTAAAATCAGTTTTGAATACCTTGAGGGGTGTACTTTCTTAGATGGAGTCACTTTTATGGAGTTTCTACTCTAGGGGTACATTAGGGGAGCTTTAAATGGGACACAGTGTCTAAAAAAATAGTCCGGCAAAATCTACCTTCCAAAAACCACATGGCGCTCCTTTCCCTCTACGCCCTGCCGTTTGGCCATACAGCAGTTTACAACAACATAAGGGGTGTTTCTATAAACTACAGAATCAGAGTAATAAATATTGAGTTTTGTTTGTCTGTTAACCCTTGCCTGGTGACTTGAAAAAAATGGATTAAACTGGAAAATTTTCCCAAAAAAAAAAAAAAAAAAAAAAATTCTACATTTTAACTGAACTTGAACAGAAATTTTATCTCCATTTGCCATTAACTCTTGTGGAACACCTAAAGGGTTAATGATGTTTGTAAAATCAGTTTTGAATACCTTAAGGGGTGTAGTTTCTAGAATTTTTGGGTGGTTTTTATTATGTAATCCTCACAAAGGGACTTCAAACCTGAACTGGTCCCTAAAAAGTGGGTTTTTGAAAATTTCTGAAAATTTTCAAGATTTGCTTCTAAACTTCTAAGCCTTGTAACGTCCCCAAAAAATAATATGGCATTCCCAAAATGATCCATACAAGAAGTATACATAAGGGGAATGTAAATTAATAACTTTTTTGGCGGTATTACTATGTATTATAGAAGTAGAGAAATTAAAGCTTGGAAAAATGCAAATTTTTCCAAATGTTTGGTAAATTTGGTATTTTTTTTATAAATAAAAATTAATTTTTTTTTACTCCATTTTAACAGTGTCATGAAGTACAATATGTGACGAAAAAACTCAATAGCCTGGATAAGTAAAAGCGTTTTAAAGTTAATACATATAAAGTGACACTGGTCAGATTCTCAAAAAATGGCATGGTCCTTAAGGTGAAATAGGGTCGTGTCCTTAAGGGGTTAAGGGTGACTTGAATGGCCACCCTACCTGCCCCCTGAACTGTGACCTCCACAGCACTCTGCGCCCTTAACAGTGTCATCCTCAGAGTTGTTTTGGAAACCTCAGGAAATAAGGTACTAAGTGCTATTAGGCCATGGCTTTACTTCAATAGCTATTATTCTGGTGACAGATTTCCTTTAAAACTCATCTACAGCAGTGATGGCTGGGTTGTTATGGTTACCTGGAGTAAAACGGTGTGTGTGGAGACTAACTACCAGCATGCTTCTATTGGCTGATAAGGGTCATGTGACCAGGCTTCTATTGGCTAATGCATTTTTTGGGAATATCTCAGGAACAGTACGCCCCAGAGAGCTGGGACCTGGTCTAAAACCTTTCCGGACACCTGATGTACCTGTATGCCAAATTTCATGATTGTAAATGCGACGGTATGAATTCCTTTAGCGGACATACACACATACACTCAGCTTTATATATTAGATAAAGTAATATTTAAGTATGTTCATTTTCTTAATTCCCGGAGAACCTCTAAGTATAGCCACTCAATGGAACATTTTTAAAAGCTTTTTGTTTTTAATAATGGAAATAAAAGGGTTAGGAACAGGAAAACAAAAACAATGTGGATAAATAAAAATGTAAAGGGGATAATAAACAACAAATAAAACAAATTAAACTACTACAAAAGAAAGGCACTGAAACGCTATAGGAAAAAAAATATAAAAACAAAATAAAATGATGGAAACAAAGCTGGCGAAAGTTTGACTCTTTGAGAAAGAGTTAAACTAACAGTAAACCGTTCTTCATTTAAATAGTAAAAATATTAAAACTAAAAATATCAGTCCTTTAAAATGTAACACGAGAGATCGCCAGTCCAACATTATGGGCAACACATAAATGCTATATTTGTGAACTGTTAGCTGTGATCTCTATAGTGAACAGAGGTCTCAGTAGTCAAGACTCTTTTACTGCTCAAATCACAGGCTTGAAAACAGTGTATAGGTGATCTAGCTGGGACATGGCATAATCTTTCCTTGAGACAGAGGTGTAAGAGTTCTAAATTTTAAAACGGCAAATACTTTTCCAATTGAAACATAAGAGGGATACAGTGTTTAATGCTTGTATTAAAACTACTGAAGACCAAAAGTTTACTTCTAACCATCTTACTGCAAAATAATGTAATTCGTTTCCTTTTCAAAATACCTGTCCTCATGGGAGGCCTTTATCTTGTACTCAATGGTATTACTGAGCAAACAGACAATATTGCACTGTTTTAGGAGGCCCTTTAATCCTCTTATAACAGTTTAATTAAATAAAGAACACACGTATCCAAGATGGCTCATTTTTGCTGATTTTATATAGTCAATCACATAGCATCATCAGAGCAAATTATAAATTGCACAGGTCATCTGAACAACTCACAAGAGATGCATCTGATATATGAACTTTCATAAAGTGCAATGTAGAGCTCAAAAGCTCAAAAACTACTAAATCCAATTTAGTAGTTGCAAAGTCCATAAAATATATACTTATCGAGCGCGATACTAAGAGATTGTACACATGGAGGCGATGTTTCAGGGATCACATCCCCTTTCTCGAGTATGAGAGTTACTCATTCCAAATGCTTAAATACACAAAAGAACCGCACGTGTAAATTACCTTCCCGATAAATCTAATACATTTTTAAAAAATATCTTTGTGATATTCGTACATATGGAGTTATCCACCAATAAATGACACATCTAAATGTAGGATATTATATTATCATTTTAAGAAAAATACAATTGCAGGCTTCATTTAATCCTTTGGGGCTCAAGCTGTCTAATGTAACAATCCAATACACTTCTTTTTTTACTTCATCTTCAGACCCTTTAACTACCTCCAAAATCAGCCACCTTAAATCAGAGGCATTATAATTAGGGATGAGCGAATCGACTTCGGATGAAACATCCACTTGGAACCGAACCAGAGTTTGGGAAATGTATTTTTTTTTTACAGTAGAAATTAATTTATGAAGTTATTATGCAAAGTCTCACGAGACTTCGCAAAGTAATAACTTCGGCTCATAGGAGCCAATACTTGCTCCATACAGTATTTAAACAAAGTATTATGCGAATTGACATTGGATGTTTCATCCGAAGTCGATTCGCTCATCCCTAATTATAATTCATTTTGCCTCACTACACTAGTCTCATGTTCTATTCTTAAAGGGGGTTTTCCTATCTCAGACAATGGGACCCGCATCTAAACTGAGAATAGTACCCCGAAAGTTATGGAGGGCGCACTGCGCATGCGCAGCCGCCTTCCATTCATTTCTATGGGGCTGCCGAAAATAGCCTCGCGCTGGCTCGGGTATTTCCGTTGGCCCCTTAGAAATGAATGGGAACGGTGACCTCGCAAGCACAGTACGCTCCCATTCACTTGGATTGGGAGAACGCTTGGCAGTGGTTGGACCCAGGAAACCCAGGGTCCTCCAGCCACCATTCTCCCTGCTCCTTTCTTGGCAGAGCACTACTCAGACAATGGGGGCATATCTCCATAGCCGTAAGCACGTGAATGTCAGGAATTTCTCCCCTGGGTGGAGACCAGGGAAGGCTTTCCATAAAAGCAATAAGCCATAGGCTATACATGGCTTCTAGGCTTATTACTTGTATACTACAATTCAGGCCAGCAGGTGGCAATTGCAATTTGTAATATCGCGATCTTTGTGTAGGGTAATGGATAAAAACCCATTACTTCATACAAATTGAAGTCTAAAGATTGCATGTTAGAGTCCACTTGAGCCCCATTGCAGACCCACTTAGAAACAAAAAAGTAGAGGGAGAATTCAACTGTATGATAAATGCATGGACGGATAGAAGACCTGTAGCATCATTACAGGTAGGCCTAGGGACAGCACAACAAGGTTCTACACCCGCTTATGTCACTTATAGTTCTAATTGAAGTGTGGCACTTGTTTAACCCAGATGATAGAAGCTGCATGTTTACTCACACTCCTAAGCGTCTTGGTTGAGAATATTTTTATACATCATTCCTTACAGTCAAAAATAGAAAAGGTTGACATTGGAGATCTATTTATTTTGGATCATGTCCCAGTTACTTAGAAAAATGTCCTAGAGGTCCAGACTATTTATAGAGTTTCATGTCTCATCTAATCTTGAACGCAGATTTTTTACTGAAGCTTTGGGGATGGTGGGAAAACTATGCTAAAGATAACGCCTCCCATATCAACTCTCTTGGGTTGTATTGGAATGCCTCTAAGGAGGTCCTACAGGGAAGTATCCAGTCGTATGTGATTGGCAAAACAAAAGACACACTCAGTTGGAACAGGCTAGTTTAAAGGTACGACAAGCTTATGCAACATTCTCAATTGCTCCCACTTAGATAAATAGGGAGGCGTTAGGGAATGCAGCACGGTGGGATTTTGAAGTGAGCAGCGATGAGGAAAAGTATGCGTTAGACTGCTTTTGAGATGACCTTGCACAAGTTTGGGGATAAATCTGGCTATTTACTGTCAAACTTAGTGAAGGGGAAAATGTCACCACACTTTATACCACGTATACCTCTTTCACAAGGAGAGATGGTAACTGTCCCCTCAAACCTCAATGAGACTCTTCTACAGAGGGTCTCTCACCCAAATATCAGCATGAAGGCACCTGCCAAGGATGTCCTTTTATCACTGTTGCTATTTAATCTGGCTTTGGAACTTCTGGTGAGTTATATCTGTGATTCAGAATTGTTCAAAGGAATACAAGTAGGTAAACGACAGATAAAAGCTGCACTTTTTGCAGATGCATAATTTTGGCCAAACCACAGGATCATATTAAAAGGAATATTTGATGCCCTAGCAGCATTTGGAGCATACTCGGGATACAAAGTGAATATCCCAAAATGTTGAGCTTCTTCCCTTGACAACAGATGGGAGACATCTAGCATCAATTACAAAAGACTTGCCATTCACAGGGTCCAAATCTTTACTTGTATAACCTCAATTATCCTCCATTGCTTGCTAAAATAAAGGTTGATCTAGACAGTTGGCCGTTGTTGCCCTACTCTGTTTTAAGAAGGTGCCATTTGATTAAGATTATGTGTGTCCAAATTGATCTATCCTTTACAGATTTTCATCTTACTCCTCAAGCATGCCGATATTCAGGAACGGGAGATGGGCTTTACTAGATTCATTTGGAAGGGAGCCCGACTGAGAATCTCACTACACAAGTTAAAAATGAAACAAGAATACGAAGGGATAAATTTCCCCAATATTCAAGGTTATTGCACCAACTTATTCCTCGCATTAGCCATAGTATCACCATGGGACCTCATTGCCCATGTAAACTCTAAATTACCCTTATTATAAGTACATGTTTAACAAACCTTAACTGGAATGCCTTGAGAAAGCCTTTTTATCTTGCTTATTAATTTTCCAAACACTTGGCCATTAGTCACAATCCTGCATTTAAACCGGGTATTGATAATGTAGTGTTTAGATAAAGGCATCAGGGTAATGTGGGATTTTTTTTTCACCCTCAAGGTTTTGGATGGGCCACATTATCTGAACTCTCGGCTAGATACGGGCTGGAGGGGTCTCACTTCTTCCAGTACTTGCGGACTTAATGCAGGGGCGTTCTTGTTGATATGGCTATTAGGTTACCAATGTCATGAACACTTATTAAGCGCACCACCAAACCAACCATAGCACCCCTATACAAAGAGCTGAGGAATAGATTTATCACACAAGATCTAGACATCATTTTCAAAAAATAGGGACACTTATTGGGAATTGAGAAGGTTACACATATATCTTAGACTACCATATATCAGTTGTTAATTAAACATAGGAGAAAATTCATTTAAAAATAATCCACCATGCTTTATATGCTTTTGATCTGCCTTGCTCACCCAAAAGACCTGACAGGCTGACAGCATGCCCGAAGTGTTCTCAACCATCTTCAGATCTTTACCACAGCCTATGGGCATCGCTAAAACTGAAAGATTTTTAGAAGCATGTGGGGATCTTTTTAGGGAAGGTTAGTATGTTTAATGAGGCGATCCGCCACTCTATTGCTATTCCACACTCTGATGTTCCCTCAAAAGCCAGAGCTAAAGCATCTGTACTTCCTAAAGTTGGGTTTATTATTATCATAGTTGCCAAAAGGTGTTTATTTCAATACTGGCTTAAACCTGATGTCCCACTTATTGATGCAGTCAAGAAAAGTTTTTTTTTATTTTTATTGAGAGTGGTTGGAATCACTCAAACAAAAAGAGAAACTGGCAAGTCCATGACAGCACCAGGAGAGAGGGTCCATCTCCCAGGACAGGAAACCTACAGATATTTAAGAAGGCGGGTCCTCTGCATCCCTCAGTGGTTTTCAGAGACGTACGAGAGTACCCCCGAAATCCATGTTTCTGATCCACCTGAATCCACATGCGTTTAATTCATCGTACGCTTTTTTTTTCCTTTTTCCCCCCCTTCTACTGCTCATCCTGTTCACCATAACCCAATCAACAACAGCATGAAAAAGGGGAGGAGAAAAATAAGGGTGCCGTCATGGACTCAGGAAAATCATATTACCGGTAAGAGTAATAATCATTTTTCCCCTCGCATATGACAGCACCAGGAGAGATCCCAGAGATAGAAATTTAGGGAGGGATAACAGCATGTAGAACCTTTCAAAGGAATGAAAGGTAAGAAACAGAGAAAAGTTCCAGCCTATAGTGCTTCGAAAAAGGTAAGGGCAGAAGACCAGGTAGCCGCAAATATCCTGGATCGAAGAGGTGGTTACTACTCTTGTGGAATGCGCTGTCCAACCCGTCGGTATTGGCCTCTGTAAGGAAACATAAGCTAGACAGATGCTTGCTTAATCCACCTAGCTAGGGAACTTTTGCTAGCAGACTTCCTTTTATTAGGGCCAGAATTTTGAACGAGTAGGGCCCCTTGACTTCCTCCATTCCCTAGTAGCCTAGGGTAACTGACATCCAAATAACTGAACTCCAACTCCTTCTGACACCTGGGATTGGGGCAAAAAGATGGAAAAACAACCTCCTGAGTCTTATGAAAACTGGACACCACCTAGGGATGAAAAGCTGGGTCCGGCCTCAGGACAGTTCTATCTTCCCGAATAGAGGTATAAGGAGGGTTGATGGACAAGGCCTGAATTTCCCCTATCCTTCTGGCCGAAGTAATGGCTTCCAAGAACACACACTTAAGAGTCAACATCCTGATAGGGGACTCAGCAATGGGCTCAAAACCTCATGATAAGTGGATGGGCAGCTAACCTAGTGTCAAACAACACACTCAAGGCTGCAATCTGGACCTTTAGGGTACTAAGGGATAGACCTTTTTCCAACCCTTTTTGAAGAAAATGCTAAATCCTGGGAAGAGAGAGACTGCAATGCGAAACAGGATTAATTCCCAGGAAGGCAAAGAAAAACGTCCAGGTTCTAGCATAGATCCTGGTGGCTACCGATTTCCTACTTTTTAACAAAGTAGAAATAACGGGCTCAGACAACTCTCTATGCACTAGTAGCGACCTTTCAACACCCAAGGCTCCCTGACCGAAAGAAGTCTCAGCCACATGAATCAAGCACGACGGGGCCAAAATGGTGCTATCATGATCACTGAAGCTCTGTCTTCCCTTATCTTCTTGAGAACTCTGGAGATTAACTGAAGAGGAGGGAAGGCATAGAGCAGACCCCTGCCCCACAGTTGTAGAAAAGCATCCACAACTGAAGGACACTCCCCCGGAAAAAGGGGAAAAAATAAAAATAAAAAACATTTCACTTTTCTGGTTGATCTTGTGGCAAAAATATCCACCGAGGGCTCCCCCCAAAGCTGCACTAGCTGGGAGAAAACCCCCGAACTGAGACTACTCTTTTTGGTCTAATTTGTACCGTCTACCTCTTTGATATGAAGGGCCGACAAGGACAGGACTCTTCCCTCCAATAAGGAATAAAATCTGAGCCACTATCTGTTGCAATTCGGTGCAAGTCGAAAAGCGCTTGCAAATCATCGCAGCGTACGTGTGTGTGTGTCCAGCGAGGTGCACTGCATGCAGTGAGGTCTTCTCAGTGTGGTCTGTACAGGGCAGTGGGGTCTGTGCAGTGTTGGCTGTACAGTTCAGTGTGATCACAATGTGGCAGAGGGTAGTATGACCATGTACAGTTATGACTAGTGTAGTAAAGTGGTATGCCCAGTGTAGAGTAGTGCAGAAGAGTATGGTACCAGCGCTGTATATCCAGTGTAGTGCGGTGAGTACCGTACCAGCACTATATATCCATTGTAGCGAGCACAGTACCAGCTCTGTCGATCTAGTGTAGTGTGTTCTGTGTAGCTGTGGTTTTATTCCTCTTTCACATGGGCGTGTCCCTTAGGGGAATCACGCTCTGTGTGCGAGAGAGCGATCCTCCTTTCTGGACTTAGGAAGTGCACTGTGTTATACTAATTTACAATGCACTCTGTGTGACCTGTATCAAGCCCAGAGAACTGCTTTAATAAAAGTTGATCAATAAATTATATATAGCCCAAGATGGTACTATTGAAAAGTAGAATCCCATGTGAACGAAGGTTTATCTGCCCAAAACAGAATGAAATCAAAAGTATGCAATCATATCATATTTCTACCCTGGAGGATCTAATCGAAATTAGCTCAGAAGGCCCTTCACTTGAGCCATTTAATCCTGAGCCCTGTGTTACATGCTGGTTTGGATCTAAAAGAAGAAGGAGGCATCATTACATAGGATGGCCAAGTGATGCTGACACTTTGACCGTTTATTGGGACCAATAAACCCTAAATTTTGAACCATGTAGTTTTCATCAGTGATGAAAGTTCAAGTTTTTAAGTTCAGCTGAAAAAGGACCAAATGGAATCAGGAGGAGAGAGATGCGGGACACTGCACACAGTAATGCCTTATTCACACAGTCAGTGTTTGGTCAGTGATTTCCATCAGTGATTGTGAGCCAAAACCAGGATTGGAGCCTCTACTGACATAAGGTATAAGGGATAGATCTGCACCTGTTCTGTGCTTAGAGTCGCACCTGGTTTTGCCTCAAAATCACTGACCGGACACTGACTGTGTGAATGAGGCATCAGTTTTCGGTCAGTGATTTCCATCAGTGATTTTGAGCCAAAGCCAGGTGTGGCTCTAAACACAGAACAGATGCAGATCTTTCACTTATACCTTATGTCTGTGTAGCCTACACTCCTAGTTTTGGCTCACAATCACTGATGGAAATCACTGACCAAAACACTGACGTGTGAATGAGGCAATTTTTTATATCATAATTATATTTGTGGTCGGATCGGCTATCAGAAAGGTGTACCTAACCCTATCTACAACAAGCAGTAGAATTATGCCATAACTGCTGCGGTAGGGCAGCCTAAAGGGGGCCACCCTATTATGAAATGACTGTAAGATGGTGTGGGTGGGTGGGTGAAATCAGCTGAATCGGCGTCAGCCTGGGCCCACAGGTGCCTATAAATAGCCTAGCAATCAGCCAGCCTAGGCCCACAGGTGCCTATAACTAGCCTTGTAATCAGCCTCCCCTCCCACAAATACAGCAAATATATTTGCTTAATACTTGTGGTCGGATCGGCTATCAGAAAGGTGTACCTAACCTATCTAACCCTATCTACAACAAGCAGTAGAATTATGCCATAACTGCTGTGGTAGGGCAGCCTAAAGGGGCCAAAAAGAGCAGACCTTAGTTTAGAGCAAAATATATACATACCATTACGACACCCACTTTGGATGCAAAAGACCCTTCACGATGAAGGTGCGGAATATACCATACATATCACAGAGACTTCTATGTACCTTACCTCTTTGTCATGTGCACTGGCACATCATTCTTGGAGGTAGCTAATGTTGATGCGTTTGAAAGAGTGGCCGGTAATCAGAAACGATTTACTCCTATGTTGACCAACATATGAACATATTATGAGAAGTTCTAAATCCTGAGAGCTGCAGACTGAAACAACTATGGTGAATCTGATGGAAGGGCCTAAATGAAAATCAACCATTCAGCAAGGGCCCTGCTCGGACACCAACTGTTACTGGTAGAAAAATACTTCACCTATAATTATTCCCCAAGCAACAGCTTTTATTATTGTTATTATTATTATTTTTTTTATAAAGGACCCAAAAAGTTAGAAGATGGCGTATGCCGTCTAACTCTAGTAGTAGATTAAGTGAAATGTGTAAACTCACCAGGCCTGGGGAACCATAAACACGAATACATGGCTGTTCCAATTAACGAGCTAATGTTGCCTGTAATGAGGACAGAAAACATACCCACCATACTAGCAGTTGTTACAGGAAATAAGCTTAAGGTCGTAATAAACTATGTATGCTGCGCCTGTAGTAGTGATAGGACTTGTGTCCGTAGACATGACAGACTACGTATATTGTGCCCTATTGTACCTCCTACTGGAAAATGGACTGGTACCCAGGAACTAGGCGCGACACCAACACCCTCAGCCTGAGTTTGTAGAGGAAGTAAGCATACCTGTAATGAAGACATAATGTACAAACAATGTCTGCCGCTATGACAGGAAAAGCTTAAGGTCATGATAGACTACATATACTGCGCCTGTAGTCGTGCTAGGACTCATCGCGTCAGTAAACGTGACAGACTTCATAAATTGCCTGTAGTGGTGAGACAGGACAAATTAGTCTGTTGACGTGACAGACTTCATAAATTGCGCCTGTAGTCATGACAGGACTCCCTGTGGATGAAACTGACGCCATAGTATAGTGTGTTTCTTTTTTTTTCTCTGAACAACCCCTGGAGAGGCGGAATATGAGAAAAGTGAAAAATTAGACCACAGGGTCAGCTTCCTGGGAGAATGGGTCTATAATGCAAGGACGGGTAAGAGAAAAGTAACAGCGGGGAAGGAGGGGAAGCAAGAACCTAGAGAGGGTATGTGGGAGAAAATGCGATCCCGGGAGAAGGTGATGTCCGAAAAGGAAGGCTTGAGATGACTGCTTGAAAAGAAAACAATGAAGACCCAACGACCGAGAACAATAATGTGAGTGAGGCTCTAATGGCAAAAGCCACGCATGCGAGCCTCCACAAGAAAAATTGTATTGCGAGCCACAGCTGACCGAGCCCTGCGAGCGGGCCTGAAGGCAGAAAAAGACACGGAACCTACCAATGGCAGAGCCAAGCGTGAGAGAGATTAATGGCGGGGCCATGCGTGTGCGAGACTAATGGCGGGGCCATGCGTGTGCGAGACTAATGGCGGGGCCATGCGTGTGCGAGACTAATGGCGGGGCCATGCGTGTGCGAGACTAATGGCGGGGCCATGCGTGTGCGAGACTAATGGCGGGGCCATGCGTGTGCGAGACCAATGGCGGGGCCATGCGTGAGAGAGACCAATGGCGGGGCCATGCGTGAGAGAGACCAATGGCGGGGCCATGCGTGAGAGAGACCAATGGCGGGGCCATGCGTGAGAGAGACCAATGGCGGGGCCATGCGTGAGAGAGACCAATGGCGGGGCCATGCGAGAGAGAGACCAATGGCGGGGCCATGCGTGAGAGAGACCAATGGCAGGGCCAAGCGTGGGAGAGACCAATGGCAGAGCCAAGCGTGGGAGACACTAATGGCGGAGCCATGCGTGGGAGACACTAATGGCGGAGCCATGCGTGGGAGACACTAATGGCGGAGCCATGCGTGGGAGACACTAATGGCGGAGCCATGCGTGGGAGACACTAATGGCGGAGCCATGCGTGGGAGACACTAATGGCGGAGCCATGCGTGGGAGACACTAATGGCGGAGCCATGCGTGGGAGACACTAATGGCGGAGCCATGCGTGGGAGACACTAATAGCGGAGCCATGCGTGGGAGACACTAATGGCGGAGCCATGCGTGGGAGACACTAATGGCGGAGCCATGCGTGGGAGACACTAATGGCGGAGCCATGCGTGGGAGACACTAATGGCGGAGCCATGCGTGGGAGACACTAATGACGGAGCCATGCTTGGGAGACACTAATGGCGGAGCCATGCGTGGGAGACACTAATGGCGGAGCCATGCGTGTCAAACAAACGGAGAAGCCATGCGTGAGAAACACTAATGGTGGAGCCATGCATGAGAGACTCTAATGGCATAGCCATGAATGCGAGACTAATGGCGGATTTTTTATTTATTTTTTTAAATATAAACCACTTATGCAGCACCAGTATGACTTGGGGACTCCCATAACCATGACCCCCTCCGACAGTGAACCTAGGACACTAACCAGTCTACAACCATATTGTACCCCTAACGAATAATGTGAAGAACGGTCATAGGCCCTGCGGAGCCATGAGGCTGAAGTGGTCATCGGGCCCCCGAAGCCAAGACTGAACTGGATGACATTACAGTGACGATAAGTAATTAAAACATGAGCCAGACCTGATGGGATATGCATAGACAATAGTGAACCGACGCACATACATAAATAAAAAATTAAACCAACCGTGAAATTGAACAAATGGGAGAAAAAGAAGAGCCAGGGGCATTACAGTTCGCTAAGAGAAGACGCTTATCGTGACAAACGAACTTGTGAAACATAGTAGGAACTTACTCCTATTGGCCCACTGACCGCTGAGGGACTGTATGGTGAACTGGGGCGGGAGACCAATCTGAGTGAATGCGAACCAGAAGTAAAGGAAACCAGTCTGAGTGAATGGGAACCAGGACTAAAGAAAGGCACAAATTTTTTTCTTTTTTTTTCTTTCCACGAAGTGAAACAGAAAGTAGGCCTATGGAATGTAACAACCAGCAAGGAAAGAAACGTAAACCTGAAAGAAAGCAGCTATGTTTATCGGGAGAACGATATCAGAGCAGTGTGCATGATGTGAGTGGTGCCTAAAAACATGGTATGGGCCCAGCTCTGAGCATGAAGAGCAAGGTAGAACGCAGCCGTATGAATGCAAATCTGAAAGTGAGCAGAGTATTATTGTGATGCAACAACAAACGCATGAACGCAGCTCTAGTAGTGAATGGAGTATAGGACAAAATGTAAATGCAGACACATAGACGTAGCTTTTGAAGGTAACAAACCTAACAGTGATCATTCGACCTTTAGCGCCCAACCTCCTTCGCCCCAGAACGCTACAAGTCACGGACTGTGTAACCAAGTCCGATCCTACCATCTCGTGTTCCCCTAAGAAAGCATAAACATGGTTGGACATAAACCCTGATGCAACGCCAATTAATCGACATAATAGTGCACATATAAACCTAGCACAGAACCGCTGACACATGCGTGCCCATAACATACAGTTTATAGATAAAACACACTTACATACAAGAGCATCAGAACTCAAATACAGGCGCCTTGACCAATCTGCTTGTGCCCCCACATACAGACCACTGATAAACATTTACCAACACCTTGCATGTCTGGCGCTAACTGCGTATAAGATAAAGAAACACGGCACTCTTGCGACAGTTGTGATGCAATGTAACTTGTTTATTCAGCCACCATATGTAGCCATATAGAAAAGGCCAACGTTTCGGTCTTAACCAAGACCTTCCTCAGGGCCGGAAAGTACGTGTAGTAGCTCAGTGACAGGTGGCTAACTGCGGACAGGCGCCCCACATGTAAAGCAGGTGACAGAAAAACATGCACTTTTTTTTTTTTTTCTTTAATTAACGAACATTGATACATGACTCTTCCAGAGAGTTAACTAAATAATACCATCACTTAAACACAGCGTGCGTAGCTTGGAGACACGCGTCCCGTATCAAACAGATATCAGAAAACATGCGACCATACCTACTCTAGGCGCATGCTGCACCAATAACTATATGCAATAGCCCCCAACAAGCCCCTAAACAGCCGGACAAAAATACTAACAGTCACTTGACCATTAGCGCCCAACTCCGCTTCGTCCCAGAGTATTACGAGTCGCATACTGCACTGTGGGTCCCGTGCCAACAAGTGCGATTCTACAGTGAATGCCAGCATTCTCCTGGCACCTTTTGCCGATGCCCAGGCGTGAATGAGCCTCCACATGATGCTGCTGCATTTTAGTTTTTTTTAAATCAACCATTGATACACAACACAAACACAGCATGCATAGCTTGAGCCAACTGCAGACACGCACCCCAGGTATCAGAAACATACAACCATACCTACTCTAAGCGCCTGCTACCCCAATAACTGTATACAATGCCCCCCACAGGCCTCTGAATAGCCAGACAAACAATACTAACAACCATCGCTCGAGCATTAGCGCCCAAACTCTGCTTCATCCCAGAGCGCTACATGTCGCAGACCGCAGCGTGGGTCCCGTGCAAACCACTCCGATCCTACCATGAATACCAGCGCCCTCCTGAGACTTTCTACCGTCGCCCAGCCGTAAGGCGCCTCCACACCATGCTGCTGTATCCTAGAGCTGACCCAGAGGTAGTGAAATCAGCTGAAACAGCGTCAGCCTGGGCCCACAGGTGCCTATAAATAGCCTTGTAATCAGCCTCCCCTCCCACAAATACAGCAATATATTTGCTTAATACATATATTTAAATTTGGCGACTAAAAATTTTATTTGTCTCCTACATTTTTCCGTTTATGAGCCAATGGCTCCTAGGTTTTTTTTTTTTGTCTGGAGCATCAGATCTGATCTCGCTTTCTTGGGATCATCAATATCCATAGTGGCCCTGATGGCCTATAGAAGCTAATCCACATCCTGGATGGGGAAGAATGGTCTACCACCCCTATACTCTTCAGATAACGAGTCGGACAGGATCTCACCACTCTCCGCCGCCAAGACATTTTTCCTCTGAACTTGAGACTAGGGATGTCCCGATAACATTTTTTTAAGACCAAGTACGAGTACCGATACTTTTATTTAAGTACTCGCCGATACCAATTACCGATACCTCGTATAAACAGCGCCGCAGTTACTGATAGCAATGAAAAATATTAAAGCTGGAATTTTGTTGCTGTGGCTTTTCTTTTCCTTTGTAGAAGTGTTAATAAATTAATAAATGGGAATATAATAGTGTTTTCCAACCAATGTGCATCCAGGGGGATCTGTTATGGGGATCTGTGGATGTCACTGTAACGGGGGATCTGTGGATGTCACTGTAATGGGGGATCTGTGGATGTCACTGTAATGGGGGATCTGTGGATGTCACTGTAATGGGGGTGCTGTGGATGTCACTGTTATGGAGGATCTGTGGATGTCACTGTAACGGGGGATCTGTGGATGTCACTGTAACGGGGGATCTGTGGATGTCACTGTAACGGGGGATCTGTGGATGTCACTGTAACGGGGGATCGGTGGATGTCGCTGTAACGGGGATCGGTGGATGACGCTGCAATGGGGATCGGTGGATGACGCTGTAATGGGGATCTGTGGATGACGCTGTAATGGGGATCTGTGGATGACGCTGTAATGGGGATCTGTGGATGACGCTGTAATGGGGATCTGTGGATAACACTAATGGGGGGATCTCTGGGTGACACTAATGGGGGATCTCTGGATGACACTAATGGGGGGATCTCTGGATGACACTAATGGGGGATCTCTAAATGACACTAATGGGGGATCTCTAAATGACACTAATAGGGGGATCTCTAAATGACACTAATAGGGGGATCTCTAAATGACACTAATAGGGGGATCTCTAAATGACACTAATAGGGGGATCTCTAAATGACACTAATAGGGGGATCTCTAAATGACACTAATGGGGGATCTCTGGATGACACTAATGGGGGGATCTCTGGATGACACTAATGGGGGGATCGCTGGATGACACTAATGGGGGATCTCTGGATGACACTAATGGGGGATCTCTGGATGACACTAATGGGGGATCTCTGGATGACACTAATGGGGGATCTCTGGATGACACTAATGGAGGGATCTCTGGATGACACTAATGGGGGATCTCTGGATGACACTAATGGGGGATCTCTGGATGACACTAATGAGGGGATCTCTGGATGACACTAATGGGGGATCTCTGGATGACACTAATGGGAGGATCTCTGGATGACACTAATGGGGGGGGGATCTCTGGATGACACTAATGGGGGGGGGGGATCTCTGGATGACACTAATGGGGGGGGGGATCTCTGGATGACACTAATGGGGGGGATCTCTGGATGACACTAATGGGGGATCTCTGGATGACACTAATGGGGGATCTCTGGATGACACTAATGGGGGATCTCTGGATGACACATATAGAGCATATTATGCTATATATGGGGGCAGTTTACACTCGCAGGGGCCGGTGTAGCTTGACTCTTTCATACACCGGCCCCGCAGCTCCTATACACTATTGACTTAAACTTAATCTCTATTAATGTGGCCGGAATTACTAACTATTAATGCGCAGTCTCCCTCAGGTCAGGCGCTCAGTCCCTCCATGCTTCTCCTGCCCCGCGCGCCTTTTACATTCATAAAGTGGGCAGAGCGCGCAGGAGGGACGTGAGGTGCTTGGAGGAATCGGGCAGCTTAAGCTCTCACTTCCTCCATGCGCCTCATGTCCCGCCTGCCCGCTCCGCCCACTTTTATGAATGAAGAAGGCAGGCGGGGCAGGAGGAGCATGGAGGGACTGAGCGCCTGACCTGAGGGAGACTGCCCATCAATAGTTAGTAATTCCGGCCACATTAATAGAGGTTAGGTTTACTTCAATAGTGTATAGGAGCTGCCGGACCGGAACTTCCGGTATCGGCGGCATTTTCCCGAGTACAAGTACTCGTGAAAATGCCGGTATCGGTCCCGATACTGATATCGGGACATCCCTACTTGAGACGTCAGAATAATCGCGGGCAGAAGGGGACTTATCCCTACTTCTATGGCCCTCTTTTTTAGCTTTCAGGGCATTACCCAATTCCTCTCTGACCAACTTTTTCATACAATTCCACATTGAAGAGGATTCTTCCGTAATAGTATTTTCTATGCAGGAACGACAGAGTAATTTAACATAGGAGGGGGGAAATCTGGTCTTACATAGCCCACACTCCTTATGGTTTTCCTTAGCCGCCACCTTCCTGGGCTTATCCTGAAAAACAATATGCCACCATAAACAGATGTTAAGGGGGAAACCACATACCGTACATAGCCTCCAAACCATGCAGGTGCAGGGATAGACGGGTCCTTGTAAGTCTCTCCAGCGTCTTTCATGCTGCCAGAGGACAAACAAAATGCCTTGTAACACGGAGAGAAACTACTCTCCACCGGAATACCTGTAGGAATCCTCTCCCAGGACAGGAAACCACTGAGGGATGGAGAGCCCCCTCCTTAAATATCTGTGGGCTTCCTATCCTGGGCGGAGGACACTCTCTCCTGGTGCTGTCATAGGACGAGGGGAAAAATGAAGCACTTTATTGTAAGGCACTTGCCTCCAGAGATTGTGCATGTTGTACAACCTTTCCAGCTCACCACCTGGTAACTGAAGGAGCACTAAAGGGCACTCTGGGAGAACTGTGAGTGGTCTAATTTAATTTATATTGGTTGTGCTGAGGAGAGGCCAGAATGGGGAGGGTGTGTGTGTGTGTGCACGACAGGCTGCAAAGGGGAGGGGTGGATTGCTTGTTTTGTTAGTTAGGTCTCAACCAGGATTTATTAGGGGGCTTTTACACGGGTCGACAATTAAACAGATAGCAACGATTTTGTGGTATAAATGCACCGTCAGTTATCCGATGAATAAGCAAACCGCTTGTTCATCGGGTAATTGGATCTTTCGTGCAGCACAAAAGTAGTTTCCCAGGGCAGATCATGCTGTGTAAACACGATCTGCTGCCGGGAAACAAGTCTGTATGGGGAAGAGCAATGGCATTAGCAATCGCTCCTTCCCATACTCTGGAGGAGCTGGAGGAGATTGCTGCATGTAAATGCAGCGGTCTCCTCCACTATCGATCAGCAGATTGCTGGGAAGGAACTCTTGTATTGTATGGTCCGTTTATATATTTGTACAGGTTGATCATGCCCCCCCTTAGACGTCTTTTTTCAAGGCTAAACAAATCCCGTTCATTCAATCTTTGCTCATAACCAAGATCTTTCAGACCCTTTATGAGTTTAGTTGCTCTCCACTGTACTTTTTCTAACTCCAGGGCATCGTTTTTATGGACTGGTGCCCATAACTGAACTGCGTATTCCAGTTGAGGCAACACCAACGCTTTGTATAGTGGCAATATTACATCTCTATCCAGCGAGTCCATACATCTTTTAATACAAGACAAAATTATGTTGGCCCATTTAGTCCTTCTCAACAAGTGACTCTCACATTTTTATTCCCCCTATGACATATGCTGTATGCAGATTATTAGCACCCAAGTGCATAACTTTACATTTATCTATAGTGAACCTCATTTGCAAAGTGGAGGCATAAACAGTTTGTCCAAGTCAGCTTGTAACTTATTAACATCTTCCATAGACTGGACTGTATTACAAAGTTTGGTGTCATCTGCAAAAATAGGCAAATAGTCACTGACCCGAGCCAGGATTCGCACCCTGCTCTCACATGTCAAAGGCAGAGCCCTTTACCAGTACACTATCCAGCCAGCTGCAATACTCAGACATGTTATGGGATTCTTCCAAGACTAACTTAGACCATTTTATTTCTCGTCCTGAATGGGAGGTCCTAGTCACATGAGTGCTGTCAAGGGTGGGGTGGGGGAGTTATGGCTCCAGGAAAGCAGGAAGTAAAAAACTAAAACAAAAATTGCTCCATCAGGTATGTTTGCTTGCTTGTTCTGACAGAACGTTCCTTAATTACTAGAGGACGCCATGTTTGTCACCGAATGAAAGACTATGAAATAAACTGTAGGTTATGTTTACATGTAGCAGGAAAAAAAAAATGTTGTGCATTTTACAATGCCCTTGTAATAAAGTATATATAGGCCAAACAACCAGGATGATGAAAAACAGAATTACGAAGAGGTGTATTAGACTGTTACATTGGACAGCTTAAGCCCCCAAAGGATTAAATAAAGCCTGCAATTTTAGTGTTTTCCTACAATATCATACATTTAGATGTGCAGATATATACCGCTATAACTTAATATTTTAAAATAACGCATTGATTTACTGGCAAGATAGCATTTTCTGCATTTTTAGCCATTTAGTTGTTAATATTTGTGTTAATGCATAAACACTCATGCATAGAGACAGTCACACACTCAACATGGTCTTTTTCTGGCTCGGCTCCATTTCCAACTTTACTAACACTCCTGTACCGCTCTCTGACCACAACCATCTCTCCTTCATGGTCACAAATCCTAATACATCTCAGCACACTCCTACTTATCACACATTCAGAAATCTACATGCCATTGACCCCAAGAAACATACAGACTCTCTACAGTCATCTTTATCCCCAATCTCTATCCCTCTCCTATCCAGAACTGGCTGCAAAACACCCTCAGAAGCACTCTAGATGAAGTAGAGCCCCTTACACGCCAGAGACAAAAGCTCACACCTCAAACTCACTTTCCCCAGTGATGCTCCAGAAGTGCTGAATGCTTATGTAGAAAACCTTGCATACCACAAGATTTCTTCCATTACAAATTTATGCTGACAACTTATCGCTCTGCCCCTCACCACGACAAACAGACCTACTTCACAACCCAGATCTGATCACTGTCCTATAATCCCAAAAAATATTCTTTGGCACTTTTCACTCCCTCATCAGTACAAAAGTGCAGGCACCTAGTACAGACCTCTGTGTTGAAGATCTAGCCATCTACTTCAAAGTGAAAATCGAAAATATCAGACAGGAAATCAGTTCCCAGACTCAGTGTCATTGATCTCTTTTTCCCACGCATCTCATCTGGCTCACTCTCCACATTACAGATGACCAAATTTGACGTGTAAAAGTCAAACGAGTAAAAAGAAAAAAAGAACCACTATAATGGCGCCAAAAAGAAATGTTTTGGATCTTTACCCTTAACACACTGTCCCCATTTGGGTTAAACGAAAGCTTAGAGTATTCTAACTATTAAACCATGTGATAAGCTATCCTGCCCAAAAGAAACTCCACCCCAAAACTATGTCCTACTCCTCATATCCCCAACGCATCATTTCCTTTCTATTACTCCCAATGTTTTACCCTTACTTTACATATCTCTTGGTTATATATCTTTTAACCCTACTCTGATTTTAATATCCCAATTATTCATCCACCGTAACACATTTTAATACCCGGATATGATCCATCATCTATTATTTATGTATGTTTCCATATCAGTTTGTCGTATATTCTGGTTTTCCCTTCCTTTTTTTCCCCATCCCTATTCTTTTTTCTCCATCCCTATTCTTTAAAACTCATATTCTTTAAAACTCATCTTCTTTAAGCTATTATATACTATATAATTATTATTACTCCATAGAATCTGTCAATTACCTTATGCCACCCATTAACTAATATGTATGCTCATATCCCATGACTGAGCTCAACACCTCATGCGAATACAATTCCACTCCACCAAACATAATCCCCTCTGGAATTAAGCTATCATATACGATTATCATCATCCTTCAGAATCTGTCAATCACTTAGTACCACCCATTAACTGCCATAAATCCTATAACCGAGCCCAACACTTCCGGTGCGTTCCAAGGTGGAACGCACACCGGAAGCGCATCATCATGGAAATAGGAAGTTGCATCATTAAAGGTGCTTTGATTCGTTTTTTTGCTAATCGGCTAGTTTTTTTATATATTCATTTTAATCTGCATCCACCCCTCCAATTATTTTAAACACAAATTGTAACAGCACTATGGATACATTATATGTCTTATAACGAAGACCGGAGATGACGCCATCCGAACCGGAAGTGACGCTTCCTTGCGCTTTTTTTCTTTATTCTATAAATAACCCACTGTCATGTCTGTTTGTAATTGCTCCTGATGAAAGGGTCCTTTTACTTGACCCCGAAACGCGTCGAGTTCCTCCTCCCCCACCCACCCTGGCTATTGGAATAAAGAAAGTTTCCAGAAAACTCCATTGAGTGTTTGCCATCCTTTCTAAGACTCCTACAGGCGATCCAGGCGCAGGAGGTGTTAATGTGGATGTTTTATGCTTATCCCACATTACCCTCCTGGGTGAAGTAAGTCTGCTTTTAACAACTTGTTTTTACAACAACTTGATTTTAACCACCTGATTTTAACCATTTTAGTGTTTAACCATGTTGTTTATATTCATCTTAGCAGCCTACAATTGACCCATATTTACCTAAGTGGATACAATTTTGAATATATTTTACCTAAGTTTTGGCGCCATTATAGTGGTTCTTTTTTTCTTTTTACTCGTTTGACTTTTACACGTCAAATTTGGTCATCTCATATCACCACCTTAACTCTCCTCAGACTAAGGTGCAACCACTGGCAGCCTTATCACTTACCATTCCTCACTCCTTCTACCTATCCCAAAATCCTTTTTGGCGCCCTGCCAAGTTAAATCTAGGTTCCTTATCCAAAGAAACCATCAGTATTTAACACTCTTCTTTTTCTCCACATTAGACCCAGTCACAGAAAAAGTCTCCCGGCTCCACTCTTATTTTTGCCCTAACACATGCACTACTGAACCAATTCCTTCTCCCCTTACACCTTCTCCAGTCTTTCTCCTTAGATGTCCCTACTCCCCTAACTAAAATAGTCAACCTCTCTCTCTTCTGGTATCTTCCCCTCTTCTTTCAAACATTCTGTCATAACCCCACTATTAAATAAAAAAAAAAATAGTTTTTTCCGTGCGGGTGCAATGCATTTTGATTTTCACGCGCGTGATAAAAAAAACTGAAGGTTTACAAACAACATCTCCTAGCAACCATCAGTGAAAAACGTAACGTACCCGCACTTGTTTGTGGATGCAATGCGTTTTTCACGCAGCCCTATTCACTTCTATGGGGCTAGGGCTGCGTGAAAAACGCAGAATACAGAACATGCTGCGATTTTCACGCAACGCACAAGTGATGCGTGAAAAAAAATGCTCATGTACACAGACCCATTGAAATGAATAGGTAAGGATTCAGTGCGGGTGCAATGCGTTCACATCACGCATTGCACCCGCGCGGAAAACTCGCCCCTTGGACAAGTTACCAGAAGATTTGGTTTTCAGTACCATCTCTATGCTAATGACACCCAACTAAATACTTCTTCCCGCGACTTGACCCCTGCTGTACTACAGAACACCAGTGACTGTCGCTGTACGCTCTCTCTAACATCATGTTCTCCATCTCAAACTGGGGTTTTCTTCATCTTCATCGTTTAACTAAGTTAAACCTGATATCTTCATCTCAGTGTGTGGCACTACCATCACCTAGGCAGAACACCTGTTGCCTCAGTGAAATCTTTTATTTACCCCCTATATTCAATTGATTACTCACTTATGCTGCCTGCACCTCAAAAACATCTCTAGAATCCTTCACTTTTTTTTTTTACTGTGGAAACGATGAAAACTATCATTATTGCCCTGACCCATTCCCATCTCAATTACTGTAACTGATTACTTATTGGTCTCCCCCTGTCACGAGGGTGTCGGGAGCCACGTCTGACTCAGTTGTACCCAGGGTCAGGAAGTCGCAGTGGGTGGTTGCGCGCTCTATGTCTAAAGATCATGCTGTTACTTAATGGTAGCTTTCTGTGTTTGCCTCGCAATCCTTTTTGTCTCACTCAGGGATCCTAAGCTTCTTCTCCTCAGCTGTTTCTTGTCCGTTACACCCAACCTCTTTATATTCCCCCTTCCCACTTCTCTGGTTGCCAGATTTAGAGCTTCCTGTCTGGACTTCTATACACTGACACACTGGAGCTGTGTAGCTGTTGTTCCTGGTTGTCGTACCAGAGCATTACCCTTCGGATCCCTATTGGGCTTTTGTTGTCCGCTGTTGTCGCCCACCTGGGCTTATATGTTTCGTCTGTATTGTCTGTCCTCTCCCTGGTGTTTTCCTTTACCCTGGGTTCACACCTGAGCGTTTTACAGCGCGTTCAAACGCGCTGTAAAACGCTCAACAGATTAAAACCAATGCATCCCTATGGGAGTGGTTCACACTTGAGCGTTTTACAGCGCGTTTGAACGCGCTGTAAAACGCCCAACGCATAAACAAGTACTTGAGCTTCTTTTGGGGCGTTTGACGCGCGTTTTGTGATTGACACCACAGTAGTCAATCACAAGAACGCGCGTACGAACGCGCGTTTCCTATTTGCAAAAACGCGCAAAAAAACACGCGTCAAAAACGCGCGTTAAACGCGCGTTTTTGGAACGCTCAGGTCTGAACCCAGGGTTAGTGTTAGTGGTGAGGACTAGTGCTCCCAACGCCCTATTCACTATTTAGGGCTTTTCTTAAGGAAAGCCAGGGTTTAGGCACGTGATCGGCGTAGGGGTGAAAAACCTGTCTAGGGTCGTCAGGGCAGTCAGGTGCCAGCTTCAAGGTGAGTTAGGGGTCACCACCTTTCCCTCTCCCTTGGACAGGACTTTCCCTTTTCCCTCCCTTTGCGTCACACGTCTGTGATCGGCACGCTGGTCGTGATGCCCCCTTACCAATCTATCCTGAATGCATCAGCCAGGCTTATCTATCTGTCTGCTACTCCGATGCCTCCGCCCTGTGCCAGTCATTGTACTGGTTACTCATACAGTACAGGATTCAATTTAAACTTCTCATTCTTACCCACAAGGCTTTCCATGGTGCTGCACACCTACATCTCTTCCCTTATTTCTGTCTACCACCTTTCCCATGCTTACCTTTCAGTCAGTGACTTACAACTAACATCCACAATAATTCAAACCTCACTCACCTCAAAGACTTCTCCCAACTGCACCAGTTCTCTGTTCATTGTGGCACCAAATGAGGTATAATACAGCATGGGCTCAGCATGCATGTTGAACCTGCATTTCCTGTAATTAATGGAGGCCAGTATGGCCTTTTATGTCACCTAATGTAACACTGCTCCATTTACTCCCTTTCTTCATCATTATTCTTCTGAACCATCAAATATCCACACCTATGCACTTAGAAGCACTACTATTGGCTCATGCAACTTTTAGATACTCCTGCTAACAATTTTAGTGACATAGACGTGGAAGTTTCAGCAATGCTAGGCTTAAAGGATTGAGGTATATTTCTGCTTTCCTATCCATTGGATCTTTTAAAAGGCATTGCCCCTGCTCCTAGAGGCTCCGTTCTCCCACCTGTGGCAACACCCTGCTTCACTAGATTGACAGGGCCAGGCAGCGTTGGTGTCCTACCTCCGGCCCTGTCTGCAGTGTAAATCTCGAGCCTGCGCCGTCCCGTTCAGTATACGGCACAGGTACAGTGAGTGAAGAGCGCTCGCTGACTGCCAGCGCCAAATACTGAACGGCACAAGATCTCCCCAGCGCACGGGGCTGGCAGGAGGTGGTGAACGCAGTCTGGCCCTGTCAATCTAGTGAGGCAGGGCGTGGTCAGAGGTGGGAGAACGGAGCCTCTAGGATCAAGGCCCCCCCTGCTCCTAGAGGCTAACTAGCATATTATAAAAGTTTATTTTTCTCAATAACGGCAGCAGGCAGTTAGATGGCACCAATATAGTTATGTTCAGCTGACATTAGCACGTCGCTAATGTCAGCCAGCTTGATACCCATTTTTTCAGGTGACTGAAACCCTTCAAGGATTTTATATCATCATTAAGGGGAAAAACAGTTTCTTATGGCCCAAATCCCCAAACATAATATCCTGAATTGATTTCTGTTCTTTAAAGTCATCAAATTTCATAGTGGCCCTTATAGCTTTAAGTAAAATGTCTGAAACTTCCAGGGAGGCTAGGGGTTTCCCTGTCGCTTCATCATCACCCATTAGGACAGGAAACAGGAACTGGTGTGAGGTGGAAGGGCTCCTCCTTTTAAACTCTCCATAGAGGTTCCTGTTTCCTGTCCTGGATGGGAAGAGGTCTCGCAGGGTGCTGTCATGAACGTAAGGGAAAAGCGAAATTTTAAAATTTCCTCTCCATTTTCCTTAAATTCTTATGGACCAAATTAAGGGTTAATGCAGTTTTGAAAATCAGTTTTGAATAACTTGAGGGGTAAAGTTTCTAAAATGGCGTCACTTATGGGTGGTTTCTACTATGAGCTTCACAATAACTTCATAACTGAATTAGTACTTAAAAAAAGTGGGTTTTGGTGTGAAGGCGGTGTGTGGCCGGAAGCCGATTCTCCAGACCAGCTGAATTTGTACACCCTGAGGCAAAATGGGGGAAGCGGTGGGAGAGCTTCCTAAAATGGCATCCGAGGCAGAGGAGCCTACCTTCAGAAGACCGCAGACCATGCAGCCTTAAAGATGGTGACGCCTGATGCTGCACGGGCGCTGGAGGATGAGGCACCTCCTCCTCTGTCTCCTCACACTGCGCTCGCCAGAGTGCCTTCTCCAGCTGCACCACCGCTCTCCCCGGATCGAGGACTGCCAAGCCCACAGCCGTCTGCAGACCTGCAAGGCCAGGACACAGAGGAGACCTGGCCACAAGACTCCAGGGCCGAACCCACAGCCCTCTGGGCAAATGGAGCCCGCTCACCTGCAAGATCCCTGGGGTCAGAAAACATGGTGGATGACCTGTGGATGACCTTCTCTTCTAGATTACCCCCACTCCCGCAGAGACATGGAAGTTCCCTTAAACCGCAGAATGGACAGTCCTCGCCCAATCTAAAGCTTTCTGCACCAACTAATATTGGGGTTCCTCAGCTATGGCGATCTCGCTCCCCATCTAAGCGAGGGTCCACCTCCTCATCGGACTCTTGCGGCCCGGGTCTGGTCACTGAACCCACCCCCCCAAATTGGTGGTCCCATATCCTACAATTGCCCACTAAGCATGATTTTAAGGCTCAGAAGGCTCATTCTCAAAAATAAAGAATGCCTGTAAGGAGGAGCTAGCAGTTGTACGGCAAGATGTACCATAATGGTTCACGGACAGCGATACGGAATCTTCAGACCCGTTCCTCTACCCACTCCCTTCAAATACGCGACCTGCAGAACCATGTTGAAGATCTTGATAACAGGGGTCGTCGTCATAACATATGAATGTGTGGCCGGAGACCCAGGGAGACGAAGACATCCGCTCCATCCTCCTCACTATCTTTAACACTGTCCTGGGACGTCCCCCGGCACACCCCATTCTGATGGTTTGTGCATATAGAGCATTGCGACAGAAATCACCTGATGGGCCACAGTGGTATATCATATGCTATGTCAACGACTTTGGTCTAAAAGGACATAATGGCGAAAGCGCGATCCCTGCAACATGTGGACTATATGGGGACTAAAATATCTCTATTCCAAGATCTTTCCTGGATCACTCTCTAGAGAAGGAGGGCCCTGAAACCCCTACTGGACGTTCTCCACAAGCATACAATTCAATACAGATGGGGTTTCCCCTTCAGCCTCACAGATGGGGTTTCCCCTTCATCCTCACAGCGTGCAAGCAGGGCTCCATAGCAGTTCTAAAATATCCTGAGGACCTGTCGGACTCCTGCGCCCGACTAACAATCACTCCGCCGTAACTACCGGATTGGGACTGTCCTACAGAGCTCCCTCCGATCCCGGTGACCTGGACCTCAGTGGGACCTCGTAAAAGATGTCTCCGACCTTCTGCCACTGAACGTTGAGTTGCACACATTACCTGGAAGGTTTAGTTGACAGAGTGCAGTTTTTCCCTTTCTCTAAGGAGTCAGCTGTCTTTCCCTTGAACAGGTTTATATGTTTTACAGGGGTGTTTACATTAGGTTCCTTCTGTCTGTGGAGTTCTGGGGGAGTGGCCCTTTGACCTTCAGTCGCAGTTGAGCGGTCCCAATTACATTTCTCCAGGTGGGTTCATTGTACTTGGCTCAGCGACGTCATGTTCCGATTGATACTGTGGGGAGTAGCCTGGCACCTGGCACCTTAGGAACCTATTTTTTGCTTACTTTAGCTATAAACAGTGTGGCCCCTCTTCACTTCCTCCCCATGGCTAAGATTATGTCCTTAAATGTAAAAGGTCTCAACTCCAACCTTCAGAGACGTATTAGCCTGCAGGAAATCCATAGATTCAAAGCTGATATTGTTTCATTACAGGAGACACACCTGACCTCCAATAGCTCCTTTGCATTCGCCAAACATTGATTCCTCAGAACATACTCAGCTTCTGCCGGCTACAAGTCGCCATTCTTTTTTTTTGATCAGATAGTATTTTATTGATTTTTCAGTTTCAAATGAACAAAGCTGTATAATGCAAAGTAGCATTGTGTCCGTTTCATTTGTACAGCATACGTGCACAATACAGAACACGGCACCTGATTGTAGTATAAGAAACACCACATAGTGGGTACCAATCAGTCATATGTTAAAAACAGCTACATTTTTAAAGAACAACCCCACCCCCCGGAGACCTACTACCTTGGAACCAGCGATGACCACCACATAGACACCTTGTACCCTTCAGAAGTCTACAAATGCAAAGTAGAGAGAGAGTTTAGCTACATGCACTTATGACACCAGCCTATGTATTATGAAGGACTTATATGGCATTTCATTAGACACCCAGTATGGCCAATTGTAATCAGTTAGTAGGATTCCTAGGCCCACCAATAAGATTCAGCCTATCTTGAAGGATAAGCCAGGCGCTACAAACCCCAGAGCTGTCTATCCAGGGACCCCAGATATTGCTAAACTTGGCAAGACAGTTACGTTTCAAATAAATACCTCTCTCAAGGCGTATAACATCATTCATTCTAGCTGTAAATTCAGAGATATTTGGGGGAAGCGGCTGTATCCATCTGGCAGCTATTATTTTCCTTGCCTGATATAGAATCCTATTAATGCCGGTCACAGTAGATGCCGGTAGATTATGGGAATCTATAATCCCAAGCAAACACAGTTTGGGCTCCTTCGTGTAAGTAGTGCTGTATATCTGGTTTATTAAAAGATGGTATATCCGCCCAGTAGTTCTGTAAAGCTGAGCAACTTCACAACATATGGAATATACCAGCCACCTCCTCCCCACATCTCGGACAAGAAGAATCCGATCTAACCCCTATCCTCCACAAGAAGATCGGAGATCTGTACACCCTATGTAACATATAGAGTTGGGACAACCTCGCTGCTTCACTGAGAGAAAGCACTGAGATAAGAGCCAGTACTCCCTCCCACTGAGAGTCTGAAAGATCTCCAACATCCTTCTCCCACTTTGCCCGGACATTCAGTGGAAACTTCTTCAAATATTCGGTCAGGAGTTCTTTGTACACAGCCGATATAGCTCCCCTACCAGGCCCTAGTGTCGCCAATTTAGTGAGAAGTGGATGAGAATTAAACTTTGTCGAGGTATCCTGAAATTGGGTATTCAAGGCATGTCGCAACTGCAAATACTGATAGAACCGATTCGGCTCCAGCCCAAAGTCAGTACACAGTTGTGAGAACTGTTTCAAGATACCCTGAGAGTACAGCTGACCCAAATTCCATAGCCCCTTTTTCTCCCATGCAGAGAACTCATGCAATTTCACCACTTCTGGCAACCCTGGATTACCCCAAATCGAAGACAAGTTTAAAAGACCCTGAACCCCCAATATTTCATTGGTCTTTTACCAAACTTTTTTCACAAGTCGCCATTCTGATATCCAGATCCTGCCCACTCAGGTCAATAAAGTACACGCTGATCCCCTGGGACGGTACCTCATCCTTCAGGGCACCTTGAATGGGGTGAGTCTGCAGCTCTTCACAGTCTATGCTCCTAACTCCGGTCAACTCACTTTCCTTTTTTCTCTTCTTTCCACCCTCTCTACTGTTCAGGGCTTGGTACAGCTGATTTAATGTCCCCTTCTCAGACTGAAGGGTGCCCCCTCTCCCCCCTTTTATATGTTCTCAGCATCGAGCCCTTAGCGGCACTAATACGTAATAGCCCTGACATTCAATGTATACCGGTCAGAGAGAAGTCATTTTCTATCTCTCTCCTCGCTGACAACATCTCACTTACAGACTTGGCTTTCTTCATAGTAGGATTAAAGGGCTTCTGTCACCCCAATATTAGATATAATTTAGTCACCCTGCGCTCCCCTCTTACTTCTTTTTGCTCCCCCCTCTACCAGAGAATTCAGTTTGGGATGGTTGGATCGTGGAGGGCTGCAGAATTGTCGACCTGAAAGACCCTCTCTCTGCTAGCTTTTTGACATTTGAGGAGCTGCAGGCTAAAAATTCCCTACCTGAGGTTTCAATATTACAAAATACACTATTGTAAGAAGGTGCTCGGTGCATCGGAGGTCCCAGCCCTCTCCCCGTTTGAATGGGTCTAATTTCCGACATATACCGAGTCCTATCTTTTTCAGACTTCCCGGCAGGTTTAAAACTTACATACATGATGAGATCGGAGAAATGGTTACAGAGAGAGCTCCTTTCGGACACTCCCTCCAGACACTTCTTCAGTGTTGTGCAGGGAGAACAAACTGAAGATTCTAATGTTCTGGTACCATACACTGGAAGTGTTACACGCTATGGACGCTGGGATTGTGGACCTTTGCTGGCGGTGCTCCCAACCGAAACCCTCTCTGTTCCATATCTTCTGGTCCTGCCCAATTATAAAGTCGTACTGGACACGAGTTACACAATTCATACAAATCATTTTAGATATTCATATCCCTAGAGACCCTCTAACACTCCTCTTGAATGTAGTCCCACCATCAATTAGAGGTCGGGGTGCCAGGCTGCTCCTCCACATGTTAACTGCAGCTAAATGTTTGATTGCACTCCACTGAAAAAGATCTACGCCCCCTACAGGTTCTGAACGCCATATTCGGACACAAGATATAAAAGATCCCTGGAATAGGCGGTGGCACTCCAGCTGGGCACGACGACTAATTTCCTGAAATGTTGGCAACCTTGGGACACTCGCAAGAATATGATACCTTTATAGATAAGGAGAGACGTTCATTTTTTTCTTTTGTACCTTTATTGTTCCTACTATATCATTTTTAAATGCATGGTCCTTATGTGATGGACCTGTTGCAATTGGAGATGAGCAAATTTCTTGACGTATGACCTCATCACGCCGGCCGGCGTTATGAAATGTAACCTCGCGCCCCACGGCATTTCGGCTGAGATCCTCAAGCAAGATGGAGGCTGGCGGCCCTTTGCACGCAAATGGAGGCGATAAGTTTGAATTTCAGGATTAATCGATTGGCTGACACGAAGCACAAGGAAATTCGCCTTCTACGCGAATCAAATAATTCCTGAAATTCGGATCTTATTCCACTTCGTGGGTTTCAATTCGCTCATCTCTAGTTGCAATCTTACTTTACTGTTTGTAATTTCTTTAAAAAATTCTTTAGAAAAATGTAAATGGCAAAAAGTGGGTTCTGGAAATTCTTAAAAGGGTTAAGAATTGCTTCTAAAATTCTAAGCCTTCTAATGTCATAAAAAATAAAATTACATTTACAAAATTATGCCAACATGAAATAGACAAATAGGAAATATAACAACTATTTTATGAGGCATTACCATCTGTTTTAAAAGCAGAGAAATTAAAATTTGGAAAGCATTTTTTGTGAATTTTTGGATTATTTTTTTTACATTTTTTTATAGATAAAGATGAAATATTTAAACTCAATCTCAGAATGGCTTGGACAAGTAAAAGTGTTCCAAAGTTATTCCCACATAAAGTGACATGTCAGATTTGCAAAAAACAGTCTGGTCCATAAGGTGAAATATTGCAAGGTTCTGAAGGGGTTAAAACAAAGTAGTGACACATATCCTTTAAGAGATTCCTTTTGTTCTGAAACCCTTCAGAACATTATTATTATTATAACGTGATGAAGAGTTTAAATTGGACCTGAAAAGAGAGATGTGCAAAAAGACAGAACTAATAGCTTACTCATAAAATAAAGCTCAAGAAATCTAGACTTACCACCGACAGAACAACGACGGGCTATTTCCCAGAAGACTAATCCCATTGCATAGATATCAGCACGCTTGAAGGACTCAAAATGTTTCATATTTATAGAATCATCAAGAACCTCTGGGGCCATGTACCTGTAATATGAGTAGAAATTAAAACCTGTTATCAGCTAGCCAAATTATTTAAACTCTGAATGGTACAGACCAGCCTTCTTTGGGCTTTACAACGGGTTGCCCAATATAATTACAAACCTCAGACAAGATCTCTAAGGCCTTACCTTATTCACACGTCCGTAGTGTGTTGCGGATCCGCAACACACCTTGCCACCAGCCCTATAGAGATGCCTATACTTGTCCGCAATTGCGGGCAAGAATAGGACATGCTCTATATTATTGGGGAGCCGACGTCCGGAAGATCGGCAGCGCGCTCTCTGCATCCATCACGTCCCCATTCAAAATTAATGGGTCCGCACCCGTTCCGCAGATTTGCGGAACGGGTGCGGACTAACATTGCGGACGTGTGAATAGGGCCTAATAGCCTAAAATAAAAAATGGTCCTGCTATACTCTGCTCTTTTCCCAGCCCCATTCTCTAAGGTGCTGGTCCGATCCTATTGTTGTTGATTGTTTACAAACTGCAGTGGGGACATGCCAAGTTTATTTGCATAGTGCTTGCCTCCAAAACAGTCTCCAGCAGAGCTAGAGACGACACATCTGTGTCGGTGATGTCACAAGGCTCACTGCTAGGCAGAAGTCTCCACTAATATGTATTCTATAAATAAAAACGGCTTATACCCAGGTTCCAACTTGAACCCGTAAAAACCCCTTTAAAATTTATTTTACTGGGATTTAATGTGATAGACCAACACAAAATAGCAAGTATGTGTGAAATGAAAAGAAAATGATACATAGTTTTCAAAATTTTCTAAATCTGGAAAGTGTGCATTTGTATTCAGCCCCGAGTCAATACATTGTAGGAACACCTTTCGCTGCAATTTCACATGCAAGTCTTTTGAGGTATTTAACTACCAGTTTTGCACAACTGGAGCCTGAAATTTTTGCCCATTATTCTTTGCAAAATAGCTTAAGCTCAGTTAAGATTGAATGGAGAGTGTCTGACAAATTCTCAATTTTTTTTTTTTTTATTGCTTTACAAAAAAATTGGAGTATGTTATCACATGGAGTGAATGCAATATACAACATGTGGGTACCACAGTGAAAGCATTGCGCAAAATGCTACTAAAGGGAACACACAATTTTTCTGCTGCATCGAGATATTTTTTTTCAGGAGCATGGAGGTAATGTGATTATTAAGTGAGAGCTAGAGAAATACTCTTGATACGAAATATAGATACAAAATTCTCTGATGGGTATTTGTGGATTTTCTGCACATAAATCTGCACTGTGCGCAGGTTCCCTTAGGAGACATGAATGTGCAATCTTCTAATGTCCATATACTGCAATTGTGTACTGTTGCAGTCTATGGGATTTTGACAGGCTGCCTATTACGTTATGCTGCAGACACAGCTTAACACCGTGTTCCTCAACTCCAGTCCTCAGGGACCATCTGCTATAATGCTGATTATGATTTTAGAAAAAGCAGAGAGTGAATATCTGTGGTAAATGATGATGCATTGACCCTAATTATATCACCTGCTCAATACTAAGGAAATCCTGAAAACAAGACCAGCAGGTGGGCCCTAAGGACAAGAGTTGAGAAACAGTAGCTTAAGGCCTTATGCACACAACCGTAGAGGGTCCACAATATATGGACACCAGCCGTGTGTATACACTATCACAGATGCAAATGGGTCCGCAAACCGAAAGATACAAGGCAATGCAGAATGGAGGCATGGATCAGAAACCCAGGTTTTCTGGCCGTACCTCCACACCGCAAAAAAGTGAATGGGTTCGCAGATGACAGATACATGGTCGGTGATCATGCATTGCGGATTGCAGCACAGGCAAGGCCTGCACACGGTCATGTACATGAGGCCTAACATTTTTTTTTTTGACTGCTTTCTTTTTTTCCAAAAAAAACTCAACACCTCCATGGTTTGAGTCTGGTATTGTAGTTAAAGGCTATGGACTCCTTTGTGCATTAAAAATTAGTAACTCCATATCTTACTGTAATTAGGGTGGCCAGACGTCCGGTTTTAGACGGACAGTCCGGTTTTTAGACTCCTGGTCTTCCGTCCAGCGCAAGGCCAGGACGGCCGGCCAGCCAGAAGTCCTCCGTTTTAGGGCGGGACCGCGGCACTCAGGCATGGTCACTTTAAGGAGGCAGGGCCGCGTTTGGATCACACTGTGACTGGCTGCGCGCTTACATGACATCAAGCTGCACAGGTCAATTAATTCTGGTTTGTGCTGGAGCCTGGCGGGAACTAGTCGGGAACAGAGGAGCGCGAAACGCAATGGGACGGGACCGTCAAGGGTGTGCAGCTGCGGACTGCTGCGGCGATGCTGCCAGTCACAATAACAGCACTTCTCTGCCACTGCCCAGCTCTGTGCGCCACTTACCCCATCATCGGCTGCCTCGCATAGCCACTCTCTCTCCGCCAGGCGCCGGGATTTTTGGTGTTTGGATATATCCTGCCCTGCACGAACACGGTAAGAGCTGCTCAGGTGGAGCAGGGTTTAGTGCACCTGTGGGGGACTGTGAAGAGGGGACTGAAAGGGGTTAATAAATACTCTGACTGGGGGACTGCTGAAAGGTCCTTCACAGTAGTTATTAACCCCTTTCAGCAGTCCCACATTCACAGTATTTATTAACCACAGCAGTCTGGCAGGCTGGCTCCAGTACACTCCCCGCCCCCTGCACAAGTTCTTCCCTCTCCCCCACCCCATTTGGGGGGGGGGGGGGGGCTTCACAGGGGTGGGCGTGGTTTGTTGGGTTGGGGGCGTGGTCGGTGAGGTCCAGTTTTCTGGGGTGAAACCAGTGGCCACCCTAACTTTAATGCAGCACAATAAAATTGCACTTGTTAGTTCACTGGTATCAGCTTTGCTTCACATGCTCTCATAAACGCTCTTCCATGAGATTCACTCACTCTTCTCATCTGCTCTGAGACTCTGTGGCCGTTCCTGTTGATTTCACATGCACCAGCACAAGCTCCACAGCCCTGCCCCCATGTGCAGTTACATAGCTCATAGCTGCACAGCTAGCAGCAACGTACATACAGACTTCTTGTATGCTACAGCTTGTAATCAGATCTATTTCTCACTTTCCATTCTGTAGAAAGTCCATCATCTGTAAACACAATAGATATTTCTGCTAATACCATTAGTGCAGCGATCTACAGTCAGAACCATGGCATTATAAGCAGGATATAGATCTCATTGCTGACCGCTCTCACTGCATGAGCTCTCTTCTGAATACAGTATTTGTGTGCAGTCCGCACAGAGAGCAGTCACTTTTCCCACACGGATTAGTAGTGTGACGATACACAATCCTAACTAGTGTAAAGTAGAACAGGCTCAGTCGCTCATAGCAACCAGATTCCTACTTTTATTTTTCAATGGAGCTGTGAAAAATGAAAGGTGTAATCTGATTGGTTGCTATGGGCAACTAAGTCAGTTCTACTTTACACCAGTTTGAAAAATGACTGTAAAGAAAAAAAAATGACAGCACTCTCAAACACTTTCTTCATCCCTGTGGTCGCAATGTTTTCAAGCTTATTCACAAGGCTTTTTTTCAACATATGTACTGAAACGTTGCGACTAGGGATGAGCGAACTTGTGTTTGATGTCCAGCATACAAGGTTCGGGTTATCTAAGAATTCCATTTATGGATTCCGCTACCATGGACCATAAGTTATGGTTCGTTGTAGCGGAATCCATAACGGAATTCTTAGATAACCTGAACCTTTTACGCCGAACTTGAAACACAAGTTCGCTCATCCCTAATTGCGACCACAGGGGAGAATAAAGTGTTTTTCTTGTCACTCATTTTTTGTGAGTGCGCTGGCAATTTTTTTTATTCTTATATTGTTCT
Source organism: Bufotes viridis (assembly GCA_033119425.1). Taxonomy (NCBI): domain Eukaryota; kingdom Metazoa; phylum Chordata; class Amphibia; order Anura; family Bufonidae; genus Bufotes; species Bufotes viridis. The sequence goes on along the minus strand of CM065593.1, from coordinate 205,007,188 downwards.
GGATTTGTTGCCGGATCCACTGGCATGCACCTCCATATTTATATTTGGATGAGACTGTTATGGGGATATATCTGTGGATGAGACTGTTATGGGGATTAAAGATTAAATGACTACACTTTACATATGAAGACTGCTGTGCGCAGGGCCCGGTGTAATAGAGTACAGTGACTGCATCACTGCATCGGTTGCCGACCTCCAGCCCCTCCTCCCTTCCCGCTGATACATCTCAGGCCGCGCTGAGCAGCCGGAGATATATCAGTGTCAGCAGATCAAAAACGGCAGCATTCGCTTTATAAGACGCACTGGTTTTTCCCCCCACTTTTGTGTATTACACTCACCGGTAATCCGGTTTCCTGTAAGTCTCCATGAAAGCACACTCTGAGAGATTGACTTCCTCTGATAGGACAGGAAAAAGCACAGAGGTTAAACAACCCCCCCCCCCCCATCGCGAGTGTGTTTTAACGGAGAACCAAAATAAAATTATCAAAAAAAAACGGGGGGAAATATGTACTGTCATGGGCTCAGAGAAGGAGGAGGCTCTTCACCAGAGGCTCTGTATGCTTCCGTAATAGCACTCCTTATCCAACAGGATATGGAGCTCTTAGCTGCTTTCCTACCTCTATTAGGGCCAAAAACTGTACAAATTTTTGTCTATCCTCCATTCTCTGGTAGCGTCTATATAACGGAGAAATGCCCTTCTTACATCTAAGTTATGGAATTTCGCTTCCTGCTCATTCCTAGGATTGGCACAGAACGAGGGAATTACAATATCTTAGGACCTATGAAAGGTGGATACTTCAACTGTGCGGCATCCTCGAAAGGAAGGGCCGCGCATTTCGCAACCTTGGCCACAGGAGCATTGAGTCTAGGGGTGGACTCCCAGTCTGTGCAATTTGCTTCGTCAAAGGGATATCCCCTCTTAATGCCCCAGGGAATGAAGGAACCCTTTTCAGGTTTATTCCATTCTGCCTTAAAAAGCTTCTGTACGTTATCCAGGGCAGCAAACACAGACCTCTGCCTTTCCCCCAAACCTCCGGGGTCAGCACGCGCGCTGGCGTGACAAGCCACGCCCCCTTCTGCGTCTGATGTAATCACCCACCGGCTGAAGGGAAGCGCGTCCTAGGGTCGCTTCAGCCGCCATTACCACTCCACATATAGCCCTCCTGGACTGCTGCAGGAGGGAACTTAACCAGGGCCACTCACATTCACAAGGGGCCCCAGTACAGACCGAGCTGGAGGAGGGAGAGCCGCACCACCGGAACCGACCTCCGGTCGGTTCACAAAGAGCACCTCGTAAGGTGTAGTGCTCCCAGGAACCCGATAGAGCTTCCAGCACCTCTCTGATATTCCTTCCCGGTCAGGTCAGAAACCCAGTCAGTATCTGGAGTGGTCACCATTTGCCTCACGAAGTGCAACACATCTCGGTCGCATAGAGTTGATCAGGTTGTTGATTGTGGCCTGTGGAATGTTGGTCCACTCCTCTTCAATAGCTGTGCGAAGTTGCAGAATATCGTCCGGAACTGGAACACTCTGTCGTATATGCCGTTGCCAGAGCATCCCAAACATGCTCAATGGGTGACATGTCTGGTGAGTATGCTGGCCATGCAAGAACTGGGATGTTTTCAGCTTCCAGGAATTGTGTATAGATCCTTGCAATATGGGGCCGTGCATTACAAGGCTGCAACATGAGGTGATGGTCATGGATGAATGGCACAACAATGGGCTTCAGGATCTCGTCACGGTATCTCTGTGCATTCAAAATGCCATAAATAAAATGCACCTGTGTTCGTTGTCCATAACATACGCCTGCCCATACCATAACCCCACCCCCACCATGGGCCACTCAATCCACAACATTGAGGTCAGCAAACCGCTCACCCACACGACGCCACACACGCTGTCTGCCATCTGCCCTGAACAGTGAAAACCAGGACTCATCCGTGAACAGAACGCCTCTCCAACGAGCCAGACACCATCGAATGTGAGCATTTGCCCACTCAAGTCGGTTACGATGACGAACTGCAGTCAGATTCAGACCCCGATGAGGACGACGAGCATGCAGATGAACTTCCCTGAGACGGTTTCTGACAGTTAGTGCAGAAATTCTTAGGTTTTGCAAACAGATTGTTGCTGCAGCTGTCTGGGTGGCTGGTCTCAGACGATCATGGAGGTGAACATGCTGAATGTGGAGGTCCTGGGCTGGTGTGGTTACACGTGGTCTGCGGTTGTGAGGCCGGTTGGATGTACTGCCAAATTCTCTGAAACGCCTTTGGAGATGGCTTATGGTAGAAAAATGAACATTCATTGCACGGGCAACAGCTCTGGTAGACATTCCTGCAGTCAGCATGCCAATTGCACGCTCCCTAAAACGTTGCGACATCTGTGGCATTGTGCTGTGTGATCAAACTACACAGTTCAGAGTGCCCTTTTATTGTGGGCAGTCTAAGGCACACCTGTGCAATAGTCATGCTGTCTAATCAGCACCTTGATATGCCACACCTGTGAGGTGGGATGGATTATCTCGGCAAAGGAGAAGTGCTCACTAACACAGATTTAGACAGATTTGTGAACAATATTTGAGAGTAATAGGTCTTTTGTGTATGTAGAAAATGTTTCAGATCTTTGAGTTCAGCTCATGCAAAATGAGAGCAAAACCGAAAGTGTTGCATTTATATTTTTGTTCAGTGTGTGTATGTGTATGCATGTATGTTCTGGAACAGTTTTTATTTTTTACAATGTTCCCCTGACTTTTTTTTTTTTTTTACACAATAAACTGAACTGGATGGACAAATGTCTTTTTTCGATCTTATATACTATGTTACTATGTAATAAAATATTTTTTTTTTTTCAAAATCGTGTTTGTGTCCATTTTCTGAAAGCCATCTTTTTTTTTTTTTTTTTTTTTTTTTTTACTTTTTTGACAATTGTCTTAGGGAGGGTCTCATTTTTTGCGGGATGAGATAATGAGATTTAATAAAACCTCTTATCCTTCGCAACCAAAACTCCGGGAGTTCTCTTCTTTACTTACATTGTGGGGTGGGAACCCGACTCCCAGTGAGAAATAGCAGAGTGCCACAAGGTTAATCAACGTCTTGGATTCTCTGTACATTCACTGAGAGCAGCCTGCTATGCATAGGAAGCACAGCAGGCTGCAGAACAAAAAACGAAAATAAAAAAATTAAACACAACTAACTGGGCAAATTATTTTCTCCACAAAATAAATTAGTTTTTTTTTTTTTTTTTTTAAACAAAAGGTGTCCATGTCCTTTAAGGGTGCCTTCATACACGACTTCATTCTGCGACTGAAAAAAAAAACGTTCCATTTACCTGAATGGTGTTGTTTTAGCAGCAAACACATGGATTTCTTCAAATGAAGTAACTGATTTTCAGTTGAAGAAATTTTCTGCAGCAATATCTGCCTTTTGTGAAGGCAAATTTAGCCTCATTGATGCTTATGGGTCCAAGCTGCAATACCTCCCACAACCACTGTTTAGAAATTAACAGGAATGCTAAAGAGAATGTTAATTCAAGGCTCTCATAAACGGGAGAAACAATTAAACAGTTATTCATTACACAACAGTACACTAGCCAAGCCTTGTCTGATTACAATTTTGAGGCATTCATCTTGGTGAATTCAATAGAGGTGCAACACTTATTAAAATTCAGAGATGAAAGGGCAGAACCTGTGACATTCCAATTAGGTCTCATGCACACAAACTTTTTAGTTTTTCCGATTCTATTTTTATTTATTTTTTGCAGCCTGTATGCGGAACGATTCACTTCAATGGGGAAAAAAAAAAAAAACAACAACGTTAATGACTCCATGTGCATTCCGTGTCATTATGGCCGTTCCTCGAAAAAAAAAAAGAACAACATGCCCTTATTGTCTGCATTACGGATAAGAAAGGAACCGTTCTAAGGTTTCGCAAAATGTAGAACGCATGGGGAACATTCAACAATCGTGTGCAAGAGCCCTCAATGGGTCTTGTAGATCTCGGATAAGTGCGGAGAAACCCATATAAAATGTTACACAGTGGGGCTGACTTACTAATCCTGTCTTAGGGTCCGTTTACCTAGCATTTTTTGGCGGTTGAATTTTGCCGCAGGCACCATTGCCGAAATTCTGATGACGGACGGATGGTTTGTCTCTTATTAATTTCAGTAGGACGCCGTGCTGAGGACTATGGCACGTCCACAGCTTAAAACCGCTGCTCTGTGATTTTCAGAGCTGCCTCCCACGGAAATGAATCGGACGCAGAAACCATACAGCCACTGGCCCACGGAAATGAATCGGACGCAGAAACCATACAGCCACTGGTGTCCACACCAACATTTTGCCAGCAAGTAAGGCTCCATTCACGTCACAGTTTCTCCATTACGTTCTCCTGCTCCGTTGAGAAGCAGGAGAACGGAAAGGACGGATTCTGCAGATAACCGAGACCTACCTGAGCGTAACGGAGCCTAAAGACCCCATAGACTATAATGGGGTCCGTTAGGTGTCCGCTCAGAACATGATTTTTCAGCGGAGACGAAAGTCCCGCTTAAAAATCATGTTCTGAGCGAATGCCGAAGGGACCACATTATAGTCTATGGGGTCTTTAGGCTCCGTTACGCTCAGTTAGGTCTCAGTTATCTGCAGAATCCGTCCTTTCCGTTCTCCTGCTTCTCAACGGAGCCGGAGAACGAAAAGGGGAAAAGGTAATGTGAACGAAGCCTAACACAGTTTGAACATGCTCAAAGACAGTGTAAACTTAAGGCCCCGTTACATGGTCAGGGGATATTAACAGGAAGGAGCTTTTCTAGGAAAGTTCCTTTCAAAAATTGCCCTGTCTAAAGGTGCGACCAATCACCCGATGAACAAGCAAACGCTCTTTTAATCAGTTAAATGCATTGTTAGTGCGATGACCTACATCATTGTTTCTGTGCAGTAAATCCTGCTGTCTAAAGAAAGTTATGCTGCCGAGAATCAATGAATGTGAATGAGGATGAGTAATAACTCTAATAATGGCTCTCCCCCATACAGCGGAGGGGATCGCAGCTTTCACTTCCTGTAATGAGAAAGCAATTATCCTGAGTAAATACTCCGTTTCAAATAACTGCCTGGTGTGTCAGCCCATGTAAAGGGGCATTTAGACAGTCTAAAATAATTTAAGATTTATGAAAATGACTGATACTGAATGATAAATCCAGTGCACCTTTAGTCTAAATTTACACCTATTTGTTGCCTTATTTTACGCCAGACTTCTGTGCCTTTCCTGGGGATAGACCATCAATATCAAATCCTGGACAACCCCTGTAAATGTATATTCCCACTGGGCACAAAAGAATGCACCAAAACCAAATAGAAAGGCATGCATTTTCTGTTATACTGTAACTATAATTGCACATACGCATACTGAAATCACTTGTTATAAGACATTTTTTACATTACCTTTTTGTACCAACTCTATGATTTGGTGCAATGTCAATTGTATCTGTAGCCGAATCATGTCGCACAGCTAATCCTAGATCTGCAATGCAGCAAGTTCCATTTTTCTTAACTAGTATATTTTTTGATTTAAGATCTCTATGAGCAATAGCTGGTTTTCCTATCAACAATAAAAAATTAAAAAAACACACACAATTAATAACACATAAATACAATTCACAAGGTCATACCCAGACAGAGTTTGCACAGCCACCCTCTATAGAAATGAGGAGAACTTAGAAACTGCCAAATGTGAACACTTTACTTTTTTCCATGGAGAATGGCTATGCTTGTGTCCATTTGCTGGAACTAAGCGGCCTAGCCCAGCCACTGAACATAACCCCATAACATTATTCCTCCTCTGGTAAACTTTACGGTTTGCATAGTTATGCAGGTGCTCAGCCATAGAAACTAATGCCATGAATCTCCCAGTACACAGCTTTTCTGCTGATGATAAAGGGGTTCTCCAGAGTTTAAATATTAATGACCTATCCTCAGGATAGGTCTTCAACATCAGATCGCAGAGGTCCGACACCCGACACCCTTGCCGGTCAGCCGTAGGAGGAGACGGCACACGCAGTGTACATGAGCCATCTCCCTTCTTACTACACTGCCATGTCTATGGCAAAGCAGCAGCTAGCAGGAAGAGAGAAATGAGCCGGTGCGTGCACACTGCAGTGCCATCTCCTCACACAGCTGATCGGCATGGGTGCCGGGTGTCGGACCCAGGCCGATCTGATATTTATGGCCTATCCTGAGGATAGGTCATCAATATTAAAAGCCTGGAGAACCCCTTTAATGGCAAAGGAGGTTTGAACTCAGCAGTTACTGGGGTAGATTTATCAAAACTGGTGCAAAGGAAAACTGGTTTAGTTCTGCATAGCAACCAACCTTTCATTATTCAGTCCTTTGGAAAATGAAAGGAGGAATCTGATTGGTTGCTATGGCCAACCAAGCAATTTTTCTTTGCACCAGTTTGATAAATCACCCCCAGCGAGTCTGCACTATGAGCCTCAGTTTGTAAACACTTTGAAATAATACAGTTGATTGTGAAACATGATGGAGGGAAGACATTTCTGACAAATGTTTGTAAAGATAGACTGCATGTTTAGGTGCTTGATTTTATACATGTGGCAATGGGCAGTGAAGGAAACATGCGATTTCAATTAGGCGTGTCCCATAACTTTTGTCCATTTAATGTTTAATAATGCTTTATATCCTGCAGGGGAAGATGAAGCTGTTGTCGAAACAAGCATCGGGTGTGGTGGGTGAACTCTGCTTTTGTATTTAGGGGTTCCGAGTTATAACATATTATAGGTTATCCTCAGCACTAGCCTGTTTACCGTATTACTGGTATGATGTTACATGCATATTTTCAATACAGATAAAACAAGAGGGTGAGCCTGCATCAATTTATGGTGCTACATTTTTAAATATGATATTCTAATAAAGATTAATTTGATCTAGTACCTTATTTTCTGTCATGGCAATACAGTTTGTATTGGTACAGTGTGGCCAATTATCTTTTAGGTCCTCTCAGTGGGTCTTATACTAGGAAAATACAGTATTTCATTTGCTCATTAGTGGAAATGAGCAACGTTATATAAAATTAATAAAACAAGTATTGTTAAAGGGATTGTCCCACAAACAATAGTCTACAGTTTTGAACCAACACCTGGATCTGAATACTTTTGTAATTGCATGAAATTAGAAAATTACTATAGCCACTGAGTTATACAATAAAATGTATCTATATGGTGCCCCCTGCTGTTCAGCTTTTTTCCTTATTTCTTTGCCCGGCTCACATAAAAGGCCACACATGCTCAGTTTCATCCTTCAACTGCCTCCTAAGCAGTGATGGGGAGAAAGCTGCAAGCAGAGTGGACACACCTCCTGAGCTGCAGCATAAAAGACATTCCACTTGAGCCTCCAGTCTGATATAAATCTAGCAGAGCAATGAATGAGGAGATCTCTGGATCCATGTAAAGTAAATGTCTGGTTCCAGCTTTGTTGAAAAGAGGTTACCATGTACTAGATTTTGTATGATTTTCATGTGCATGCATGGAACAAACCAAAACCAGGGCGACAACTTCTAAGGGCTTGTTCACATTACCGTTATGTATTCCGTTATGGCTTTCTGTTATAACGGAAAATAACGGAATTCATAAGACGGAAATCAAAACAGAAACCTTTAGAGGCATTCCGTTTTGATCCGTCATAATAGAAGTTTATGGGCAAGCATAACGGATCCGTCTGGTTTCTGATATGTTGGACAGAAAACAAAGTTCTGTCCGTTATAACTATGTTTTCACCAGGAATCACTTACAGGTTGCAGCCCGTTTCCGATAGATTATTTGACTACTGCCAACCAATCGTCTCTGCCACTCTGGGCAGAAGTATACCCACTACATATGAATGAATGCTGTTATAAAGGGCACATGGTCTTCTGTATCTTAGAACTGAATCTGTGGCTCTTCAGCATCTTCCTTGAAATTTGGAGTCATCAATACAACTCTAGTTTCTGATGTGATCTGGCTACACCTCCTGAGGTAACTGGGAAAGTCACGCGCTAGGTAGTTACCTGAAGACATTGTATTCACTGGAGTACAGTTAGAAAAGGATTAAAAATAAAGTAATCGAATATATATATATATATATATATATATATATATAGCACTACGTCAGATACAGTCACAACTAAATCTATTCAAGAACTGCAAAAAATATGTTTCTTTTTATTGAGATTTTCGTTAACTTAATCATACCTTGTGTCCCAACTATCTCCATGTGAAGATGAGCCAAGCCGCTTGCCGTGGATAATGATAGCTTGAGCATTCCTTCCACAGTCACTGTATACCGGTTCAGGTAATCAAAAAGTGAACCATGCTCATGATAATCAGATACTAACCAAAGTTGAGTCCAAGTTCCATTATCTGTAGATAAAACCAGATAAACTAAAAGTACAGATAAGACTTTTACACATTAATAATCACAATAATCCCAGAATCACAATTTATCTGGATAACCAAGTGTCTTCTCTACACAAAGGGAATGGGAAAGATAATGGGCTCTTTGCTTTTTGTAATCAGTTTGTCAACAGTAGAAGTCACACTGACTTAACACTTATCTAACCTGTGGATAGGTTTTAAGTTGTGATTCTGGAACAACTCCTCGAATTGCTTTTCTTTTTTACATACATCATTTTGCCAGTAACATAAAAGTACTTACCTCTGAAAACCTAAACTCCTCAACAGTAAAATTCCAACACCGAGAAGGACAAAAAGGTGCTGCCAAGATCTCCAAATCATCACATTTTCAAGCACCTAAGCTCTAATTTGTGGCATGTGGTATAGGCATAAAAGCCCAATTAAAAGCATAGTTTTTTAGCCATATAAAACCTCAAAAATTGGATCAAGTCATGTGGGATGATTACAGAATGCTTCTTGTTTGTCAACTTGTCAGTTATCACCACTTGGTTTACCACTTCAGAAGATCAGGCCAAGATGTCAGCATTCTTCAACATTGCATGTACTGGAGGTTGGGAAAAACAACAACAAAAACAAATGACAGGAAGAGGTGCACCGAGACGAACCTCTGCATAGGCGGATCGTCTGATTAGAATTGGCATGTTGTCATCCATTTTGTACTTGAACTGAAATCGGCCATTACTTCCAGTGCCTAGTGGAACAAACTGTGTCTACACAAACAATCAGGAGGTGTTTGCATGACACAGAGTTATTAACCAGGTGCCAAGCTACAGGTGTTCCATTGGCCTCAAGCCACCACTATAAAAGGCTATCATGGTGCATAAGAAGATGGCAATGAAGGCTGGAATAGAGGTCTATCCTCCTCAGTGATGAGTCCCGCTTTTGCCTTGGACACAATGATTACCAGAGAATGGTCTGGAAACCACAAGTTTTAGTGCAATGAAGAGGCCTTCACAAGGGAACGTCACACCGATTATACTCCTAGAATTATGGTTTGAGGTGGCCTAATGTATGGTAGCTGGAACCATTTAGTTCTCATTTCAGGTACACTTACAACTAGACGTTATATTGATTTGGTGATGATCCAGTGGTAAGGCCATTTCTCCAAAGGGTTCCAGACATTTTTCAACCGGACAAAGCCATGCCACATGTTTCTTTGTGCTACTGTGAACAGCCCGAGTGGCCTAAACATGCTACCATAGCTTGCAGCTTCTATGGATTTGTTTCCCAATGGGGCACACTTAGGACGTCATTCGTTTGCAATTGCAAAGGGAGCTGCCAGCAAAGAATCTTAATGATTTGCATGACAAAATGCATTCAGAATGGCAGAATATTCCTCAGACAACCATTAATGATAGAATGCCAAGGTGTGTAAGTGCGTGTATTTCTGCACTGGATAAAATGAGAGGTTTTTAAGTTTATTGCCAATTGTTATCATTTTCATCATTAACATATCTATAGATCGTCTGATTTACAAAATTCCAGGACTTTCTTTTTGGTGTTGCAATTTCAATGTTGCGGAGTGAATATCATTTTTAGATTACACTGGACTATAACTATTCTGTTCAAAAACTCCTTAGGTGTACAACCACACAGGGCAGATTTTCTAACAAGGATTTTACCCCAATTATGTAGCAAAAATTTCAAGTATTGCATGCAGATTTGTCTAGAATTTTGCTATGTATTTGCTATGAAATTCACCCTATACATTGCAAAGTGTGGAATACGTAAAAAAATCAAGTTTCATATTTTAAATCTACAGTGTAGATTGTGCAATATGTTTCTTAGGCAGCATGTAGATGAGATTTTGAAAAATCACATCCTGATGCAAAAGCCATATATTTTCTGCCTGCAATTCCAGAGAGGAAAATCTGCAGCATATCTACCCAAGTAGCCAGACCATTAGATTGACTGGTCATAAAAATAGCCAAGTGTTTTTTCAACCACTAACATTTAAAAAAAATCCCTCTCTCGATCTTCAATTCCCAAGACTCATCCAGAGTAGAATCCATACATTAGATCATTCAAAATATGAATTAAAGGATTCCATTTCAAGCCTTTCGTGGAAAAGACAGAAATAACCTGAGTAAATTCCGGTTGGCTGTAGTTCAAGTTACAGAAATGGTAGAGCAGGCTTCACTCCTCTCTTTCCTTAACAGTTGATAGATCATCTGTCCTTTGGATAGGTCATCAGCAATCATGACTATAGTTAACGTGGCCTGGGCGCAGGTCAGCCCCATTCACTTTCATGGGGTGAACTGTTCCCAGTCTACGTGACATCACTGGCATGCAGGAAGCTTCGAGAAGGCCACAACGCTACTGCAAGTGGTGCTGCATTATCAAACAGCTGATGGATCCGGGGTCCCAGGTGTCAGACCCCCACCAATCAGATACGGATACCTCAAAGGATATATTGTGACTAAGAAAAAGGCAGAAAATGATAATTACGTACCAGTAATTTTGGTTTCCGGAGTCTATGACAGCACCAGGAGAGAGGAATCCGCCTCGCAGGACAGGAGCCTCTCCCCCTTCAGTAGTTTTCAGAGACGAGAGACCACCTTCACTCCATCCGGACCAATCCAATCTTCAGTTTACGGTCAACGTATAACAAAATCCTTTTTTTTTTTGCACACCTTGTGAACAAACACAACCCATCACCAAAGACAAGATGAGGATGGGAGAAAAGTAAGGGAGGGATTAAAGGGGTTCTGTCATGGACTCCGGAAAACAAAATTACCGGTACGTAATTATCATTTAACTCTTCGTCCTATGACAGCACCAGAGTGAAAATTAGGGGGGGGGACACAGCCTGAAGGACTTTACGCCAGAAGGAAAGATCAGACCAGGGCTGTGGAGTCGGTAGATAAATTGTCCGACTCAGACTCCTCAGATTTTGAAACTTCCGACTCCAACTCCTCGACTCCGACTCCTCTGTATTTAATATGCAAATACGAAGCTGTTCCACCAAGTTCTTCTAATCTCCTCTAGCACAGAGGTAGTTGAGCAGAAGCTGCTGCCTTCTCCTTTGTGTGCTGATCTTCTGCTGAAGATAGAGCAGTGGGAGGATCCAGGAAGGGGCAGGGGAAGGGGCATTTATTTTAAAACATGATTTTCCTAGTAGAATCCCATAGTCATGTTTAAAATTTAAGCTAACAATCTGAGTTTACATGTTTTATAGCCTTAGCTGAATGATAGCAGTTTTTCAAATGGTTTACAGCTTCAGTCTTGAACTATTGACTATCCATTCCCTTCACTTATACAAGTGTCTCCAGTCCTTAATCAGTTATCAGTGAGAGGCTAGGATAACCATGGGTTCCCTGTAACAGCAGACCACAAGACAATGGAAAGTGTAAGTATTGCCGCTCCTTAAAGGGACACTGACAGGCTTATTTTCCAGCTAAAGATATATATATACTGGTATTCATCAGAGAATTAGGAATAAAACTATACTAATGTTACCCCCAGTTAAGCTGTACTTGTGTTTAAGAAACATTTTAATCTGTATGCAAATTCACTATCTTTGTGCCCAATGGGGCAGCGTCTCCTGCGGCTTTGTGCCCAGCCGTGCCCGAAGTACAGCTTCCCAGCGCTGTTCCCCTCGTTATTATTCACTGCACTGGCCTTTTTTTTCAGGCTAGCCGAACGCTGAATTCCTGCGCAGGCGCACGTGTAGAGTGCTGGCAGCAGCCTCGTCTGGCTATGCTGAGGCTGTGCCAGCTTTCTCTCTTCCTCCTCGCTACCTAGTCCTGTCTAGTGCTGCCAGTACTCTACATGTGCGCCTGCCCCCTTGGGCACAAAGGTAGAGAATTTGCATATTGATTAAAACGTTTTTAAACACAAGTAAACCTCAACTGGGGGTAAAAGTCGTCTAGTTGTATTCCTAATCCTCTGAAGAATACCAGCAGATATATCTTTAGCCGGTAAATCAGCCTGTCAGTGTCCCTTTAACTGCATAGTAAAGCATATAAAAAGCGTGCTTCTTCACGGTCACTTAACGTCTTTGTTTAGCGGTAACGTGACGCACTGCATGCATTGGCCTTTATTCTTACAGTAGAGAAGTAATTAATTATAACTTTATCTGAATTGGGACATTTAAACTTGCTTTTTTTTTATTCCAATTTTTTTTTATTCCAATTTAAATCTAGTAGGAGTCGGAGTCGGAGTCAGTCCATTTTTTGCCGACTCCAGGTACCCAAAATTGCCTCCGACTCCTCGACTCCGACTCCACAGCCCTGGATCAGACACAGAGAGATTTAATCTATAGTGCCTGTAGAAGGTTGATGCAGAAGACCAGGTTGCTGCCCTGTAAATGTCCTATATGGAAGCCTCTGCTTTTTCTGCCCACGACGTAGCCACCGCTCTTGTAGAATGAGCCGACCATCCGGACGGGACAGGTTTCTGTATAGAAGGATAAGCTAAAGAAATAGCCTGTTTAATCCACCGGGCCAATGTACCCCTACTGGCAAACTTTCCCTTGTTCTGGCCAGAAAAGAGGACAAATAAAGATGATGTTCTCCAGTCCTGAGTAGCCTCCATATATTGTAATAAACATTCCCTGACATCCAGAGAATGAAACTCTGCCTCCTTCTGATTTTTGGGATTTGCGCAGAAGGAAGGAAGGGAGAATGACCTCCTGATTTTTATGGAAGTCAGACACTACTTTAGGTAGAAAAGCTGGATCTGGCCTAAAACAAATTCTATCCTCTTGGATGACAGTATATGGAGGACTAATGGAGAGAGCTTGAAGCTCGCTCATCCTTCTAGCTGAGGTAATGGCCACTAGAAAAATACATTTTAAAGGTCAACATTTTTATTGGTAGAGAATCTATGGGATCAAAGGGATGTTTGAACATAGCCTGTAATACTAGATTAAGATCCCAGGGGGGTGTTCTGATAGTCCTAGCGGGGAGACTTCTAGATATAGATTTACAGAATCTAATGATCCATGCATGACAGGCCAATCTGTAATCAAATAGAACACTTAAGTGCTGCCATCTGAACTTTCAATGTAGTCAACGCTAGGCCCCTATCTACACCTCTCTGGAGAAAATCAAGGATTTTAGGCAACTCGAGCTGGCAAGATGTGGTAGGGGACATCCCTAAGTATCTGAAAAACACAACGTTCTACAGGTGAAATTCGAAAAACTAGAATATTGTGCAAAAGTCTGTTTATTTCAGTAATGCTGATTAAAAGGAATTGCATTAATGCAGCTTTAAATTAGAATTTTGTGAGCAGGTTCAAAATTCTAGGCTCAAAGTGTCACACTCTAGTCAGCTAATTAATCTATACCCCATGAGCAAAGGGTACCTCAAAATTGTGACTTTGGGGTTTCATAAGCTGTAAGCCATAATTATCCAAATTATAACAAATAAAGGCTTGAAATATCTCGCTTTGCATGTAATGAGTCCATCTCATATTAGTTTCACCTTTTAAGTTGCATTACTGAAATAAATGAACTTTGCACGATATTCAAATTTTTTGAGTTTCACCTGTAGCATAAATTCTGGTGGTTGCTGGCTTCCTGCTTAACATCATAGTGGAGACCACAGATTCCAACAGACCCCTGTCTAGCAATAGGCGCCAAAAGCCACGTCGTTAAATGTAGACCCTTCACTGTGGGATGGATGGGACCCTGCATAAGAAGATCCGGAATCTCGGGCAAGACCCAGGGATCAGTCACTGACATATTTCTCAGCCAGTAAAACCATGCTCGTCGAGGCAAAAAGGAGCTATTAGAATTATCTTTGCCCTGTCTTCCCTGATCCTCTTTAGAACCTTTAGTATAATCTGAAGAGGAAGAAAGGCATACAACAAGCCCTGATTCCAGGGCTGGACCAAGGCATCTACCGCATCCGGGAGGTCTGCTGGTAATGGGGGAAAATAAATTCACTTTCCTGTTTTCCCTGGTGGCAAACAAGTCTATTTGTGGTACCCCCCAGAGTCTAACTATCTTGTGAAAAATGGACTGCTTGAGGGACCATTCTCTCTGATCCAGAGACCAACAACTCAGAAAATTTCCTTTCCAATTGTCCACCCCACTGATATGGAGAGCTGACAAAGAAAGGGCTCTCCCCTCTACCAGGGAGAAAATCTGAACCGCCAGGGCTACCAAAGATTCGGACCAGGTTCCACCCTGATGGTTCAGATAAGCTTCAACGGAGCCATTGTCGGACAAGATTTTCAAGTGTTGATCCTTGATCAGAGGAAGGATCCCTTTTAAAGGACCGAAGGACTGCCATAAGTTCTTTTAGGTTTGAAGAACTGTCCGATATCGGGCAGTCCCACAATCCCTGAAGCAAGGTCTCCCGCACGGGAGCTCCCCATCCCCTCAGGCTGGCATCTGTGGTAACTACTAGAGGGTTCACAATTTTCCAGGGAACTCCCTGAACCAGATTGTCTAGGGATAACCACCACTTTAGCGTCTAACATGTCTGTGTAGAAATTACGATGTCCTCTTCCAAGCCCCTTGTCTCGCTTGACCAGGCTTCCAAGATTTCTCATTGGAGGGCTCTGCAATGGATCTGGGCCCCCTGAACTGCCGGTATGCAGGCAGGATTCCTAATACTATTCCCCTTTCTTATTGAAACCCGAGGGTTGCTTATCAAGGAGCGAACCCCTGATCCTATTTTCTGTTTTTTTTCTAAGGTTAAAAAGGATCTCTGAACCACTGAGTTCAGCATGATTCCCAGGAACTGTTGTTTTCTTTCTGGGACCAGTCTTGATTTTTCCTTGTTCGGGATCCAGCCGAGGGTCGTCATTATCTCCATCACCTGCTGAACATGACACAAGAATTTTTGATATGATGGGTTACAATCAATAAGTCGTCCAAGTATGAAATAAACAGGATGTCTTTTTCCCCTATATGGGCTGCCATCTGAGACCAATTTTGTAAATATTCTCGGCGCCATTGAAATCACGAATGGTAATACCTGAAACTAGAAATGTCTCAATTTCCCCTGAAAATTTAGGGCCACTCCGAGGTATTTCCAGTGTCCCAGAAAAATCGGTAAATGATAATAGGCATCTTTGATGTTCAATACCACCATGAAACAGTCCTTTTAAAGGAGCTGCACCACTGTCTTTATTGTCTCCATCTTGAAACGTTGATATAGCAAGTACTTGTTTAGTGACCTTAGATTTATATTGGTTCTGTAGTCTCCATTTTGCTTTCTTACTAAAAAAACTGTAGAATAGTAACCTGTGCTATCTTCCCCTCCGGGCATGGAATGAGCGCACTTTTTTGAATAAGTTTTGAGACTTCTATCTCTAGGGCGGCCTGGACTGAACGACCTACTTGACCTACTCTTCTAATGACTGAAGGATCCAGGCACTGTTTGATATTTTTGACCAGGCTGGGTGGAAATTCTGAGTCTTCCTCCGACCCTGGCGTCATTGTGGATTATCTTTTCTGTGGGGATCCCCAGGGCTGATTCCTGAATAAGAATCCCTTAGACCTTGAAAACTTCCATTTCTCATTCCTTTTCCCTGGACTTCTATTCCTATCCCTGCCTCTTCTGCCCCTTTGGGAAGAGAAATTCTGTCTACGAAAGGAAGACTGAAAGGAGGAAGCGAAACCCTTTTTTCTATCCCCTGCTTTTTCTAAAAGGTCATCCAGGGTGGAACCAAACAAGTATTTTCCCTCACATGGGATACCGCATAGGCGTCTTTTAGCGGCAACATCTCCCGACCAATTTTTTTAGCCATAATGCTCTGCAAGCAGAGTTGGCCATGGATGATGCTCTAGCGGATAACCTCACCGCATCCGCTGAGGCGTCTGCCAAAAAATCTGCTGCTTTACGAATGGCTTCAACAGATTCCAATAATTTATCTCTGGGTGTTTTATCTCTAATCTGTGCTTCTAGCTGTTTGATCCATAAAATCTGAGCTCTTGCAGTACAAGTGGAGGTTTTTCTCAGAAAACTGTCTGCCTTCCTGTTCATTGGATCTTTGAGCTGACCCAGGTCATCAAAGGGTAATGATGATCTTCGTGATACTTTCGCTATGGGGACATCTATTTTGGGGGCTTTATCCCATAGGGAGCAATCGCCTTCTTCAAAACGATATTTCCTCTTGACTGATGATAATAAATAAAACTTCTTTTATTTGGATGTTTCCATTCCCTATTAATCATGGCCTCAATATTTTAATGGATAAAAAATGCTCTTCTCTTTTTTTTTGTTTGTAGGCCCCCGAACATGATATCCTGAATCGATCACGCTTCCTTGGTGTCTTCAAAATTCATAGTTGCCCTAACCGCTTTAACCAGCTGATCCACATCCTGTATAGGAGAGAATGGTCTGCCGCTACCCTGTCCATCTGAAGAAGATGAAGCAGTATCTTCCTCTCCGCTTTCTTCCGAACCAGAAAAATCTTCCATTGGAAATTTTCCGTTTGCAGTGTTCTTTTGACATTAAAGTACTATTTATCTCTTCTCTAATTATTTTCTTCATACACCTGACCACGCCTGGGGATTTCTTCAGCAATGGTATTTTCAATACAGGTCCTACACAACAGTTTACAGTAAGAAGGGTCTAACTTAGCTTTACAGATACTAGAAGTGGCCTTTTTAGGTTTGTCTGAAATGGGAGTTATACCTTAAGGAAACAAACAGATAAGGCATAATAAATAAAAGAAATGTCAATAGAACACTTACATTTTTGAGGCCCATACCCATATTCATACCACAGGCGTAGGGGTAACTGGGTCTTTTGGGTTCTCTCCAGAGCTCTCCATGCTGGGAAAAACCACTTGCAGCCTTGGATCTGGAGAGACCCCGCAAAGATCACAAGGGAGGCTTGGCTGGGCTGAATGGTTCTATGTATGGGACGCCAGGAACCTCAATCGAGCACCTATCTCATATACTGAGCGATCCTGCGCTCGTCATTTTGAAAGCCGTGCGCTTCTCAGGCTCCGCCCCCTCTTACTCACGCCTGGGGAGCGTGACACCAACTCTGCGATGTGCTCTCTGCGCTCCTACCTCGCCAGACGTTCTGCCTGTTGTCTGCGACGGCGATCCTGGTGAGTACCGCTGTTCTGCTGAGCGCTCCTGCATGTGGAGTGGCGTCTGGTTCTTTATGTCTTCAAGGTGTGTGGAGCGGGGAACTTACCCGGCGCACACCTATGCCCAGCCAGCTTGCGGTCACAGGAAGAAACTACCTCCCGCGTTTCTTGTATGAAAAGAAAAAAAAAAAAAACCTGTAGGTTGTCTACCCAGTACAAGAAACCACTGAAGGGGGAGTGGCTCCTTGTCAATTTATACCTGTGGGTTTCCTGCCCTGGGGGGCGGATCCCTCTCTCCTGGTGCTGTCATAGGACAAAGGGATAAACCCCTATAACTCCTATATCAGTGAATGGCAGCTATGCAGTACTGTAGAGCATGCTACGCTGTTTCTGTAGCAGCCGAGTTATCAAATATACCTTAGCTTGTTGTGCCATGTTGTTTGCATAGCTCACATTATCTGCTATTGGGAGTTACAGAAACAACAGAGCATAGCTGGTTCATATCTCCCTACCTCTAGTCATCCCAAGCCAGAGCTTGCTGGTTTCCAGAAGACCCCTTCTGGACAATAAGTATATTGAAACTTCCTTTAAAGTTGAATGGATTGGTTGATCTGGAAACCATTCCCATAATGCTCCTTTTCAGAAAATCCTACATCTTCCAACATCTAATCTATTAACAGGTTTCCAGTCCATTGACAGAGTAGTGACTTCCACAGTTCAATTCGGAGGAGGTGCCGTAGACAGGTATAGAACTAATCATCTCCCCGATGCATGTGCATTTGAGGTGGATTCAGGAGTTTTGCACATGCACCAGGGAGAAGAGTAGGTCTGTCCCCTTCCACAGCACCTCCCCAGGCTGCAAAAGTGATGTCCTTATCTAAAGAACATACCAGAAATACATTCCAAAGTGGCTGACACAACTTCAAGAAGCTAAGTATATGGAAAACTTTCTACAAGACGCAAGATAAGATTAATTAGTGTGGGTTGCTGGGTTATTGAAAACCCTTTTAAAGGGGTTCTGCAGTTTGTTACAACTGACGATCTATCCCCAGGATAGATCATCAGCATCTGATCGGCCGGGGTCTGACACCCGGGACCCCCGCCGATCAGCTGTTTGAGAAGGTAGCGGCACTGCAGGAGCGCCGCGGCCTTCTCACTGTTTACCTCTGCTAGTGCCCCGCCCAGTGACGTTACGACTTGTATCCAAGTGGCATGGGCGAGGCTAAGCTCTGTTCACTGAATGGAGCTTAGTCCCGCCCACGCCACTTGATACAAGTCGTGACGTCACTGGGCGGGGCGCTATCAGCGGTAAACAGTGAGAAGGCCGCGGCGCTCCTGCAGCGCCGCTGCCTTCTCAAACAGCTGATCGGCGGGGGTCCCGGGTGTCAGACCCCGGCCGATCAGTTGTAACAAACTGCAGAACCCCTTTAAGTAAGAATATATATGATCATAGGGAGTTTACAAACCTTTATTGTCTGCTGCAATAAAGCCAAGGATGTTTTCATGGCGTAGCATCACAGTTTGGTAGATTTCTGCCTCACGGAACCAAGAACGCTCTTCCCTTGATGAGAAAATTTTTACAGCCACTTCCTCACCTCTCCACTTCCCACGCCACACTTCTCCGAAGCGACCTTTGCCAATGCTCTCTTGCAAAACTATTGTTCTAGCAATAGTTCTTTGTACAAGTAATGGGAGACCTTGGATTAAGAATTACAAACACATTACAAATTAATCTATTTAAACAAACAGAAAAATTGATTTGATTTGGCATAAGACTACCCAGACAGTACAAATGTCTGGAACAGAATTGAGCTTCACACAAAGAAGAACGTGTAAACTGTGCAGAAATTGCAAACTAGAAAATTGACATTTATTGACATCAATTGTGCTCCAAGCCCATTCATTTAATGTTTAGTCTGATGGTATGGGGTGCTCGTTAAACAGTGCCATCTGCATATCAAGCTCTCTCATGGACAGTCTGATCCTGCACTAAATAAATAAAAATCCCTGAACAAAGAAATCATATTAAACACGGTCATAAAATACAGAAACACTTCTTCAGTATTCAGGCAGTTTCTAGGGAACCCAGTGATATCAGAGATGACATGCATAAAAAAAGGTTTTTTCTTACTTCTAAATACATATATTGTTTAGGTATATTTCATCTTAATAAAGTAGTAAATACCTGAGCCAGATCCTGAAGTGGTCATGTCATATATTAAATCTTTAAGTGTTGTCCCCTCGGATATAAATGGTCGGTCTAATGAAGGGTCTTCTTCATTAGGAACACGGTGATGGATAACTGTACGATTGTGGCATATGTACAAGATGAACATCAGTAAAATACAGAGGAAACAAACAGGACCAGCAATAATAGCTGCTAACTCCACTGGGGTAAATGTGATTGAAGACTTTGGTGATGTAACTGTAAGAACGCATATTAGAAAAACAAGTTAAACATTAAATTTACATGAAGATCATTTTCACAAAGGGAAGATTTCCAACGGAAAAATCTGTACTATACTCGTGATGTACATTTGACAACTTAAAAAGGCAAGTTGAAAGCCCCTGCAATACCCACTACTTTTGTGAAACCAACTGGAGCATGCTTCAAATTTGAAAGTTGCAACTAGTGATGAGTGAAGTATTGAAAAATTCTATTAGGCTGCTTCGCCGAATTTTACAAAAAAATAGGCTTCGTGACTAAATACTTTGTCACAAAGCACACTGGCTGCAGCCAAACACTGGTCTCAATTCTCCCATATCCTGCATACTAGCATCACGGCTGAGGCTAGTGATTGCCTGCAATGATCAAATGCATTTTTGACAAAGCAAGGAACAAGGAATGTAAGCAGATCTTGTAAGGGATGGAACAAATGATTATTGGGTTTAGTTTATTTTAGCAACTTTTCTCCAATCTTCATTGCCAAGTATTTTGCAACTCCAGACAACCGACTTAATGGGTACCTCAAATATTATATAGAAACACAAGCCCAGGGCCAACAACACTGTAGCAAGGTGTTACTCCTAGCAACCAGGAGGATGACTGCTGTAGGAAGGATGGGAAACGGAGTGCAGCAAATGTCAGGCAGATCCTGATGGTAGGAGTCTCCATTATTAGGCGGACAGGCAGGGTCATCTGTCGCCAAGACCGTGAACGCTGAACAGTGTGTTGTCTTCCAGGTGCTTGGATTCGGCATACTGCAGTTCAGATAAACCGATTGCTGGGTGGGGCTGGGAAAGACCAGGTGGTCATGGCACACATTGGTATTAATGACAAAGACCTTCCATCTCCCCGTGGCTTTAAAAATGGTTTTTAGAGAACTAGGAGAGAAGCTCAAGTCTAAGAGCTCCAAGGTAGACAGAAATACTACTAGTGCCATAAGCATTACTGAAGAGACAGCGGGAGCTTAGGGAGTTAAGTGGCTCAGAAGCTGGCGTGAGAAGGAAGGGTTTGGGTTCATGGAGAGCTGGAATGACTTCTCTTTCAGCTACTGCAGGGTTTCTCAACTCAGGTCCTTGGGACCCACCTACCAGGCAGGATTTAAGAATATCCCACAGAATGAATACCTGTGGTAAGTCCTGATGCATGGACACCAATTATATCACCTGCTTAATACTAAGGAAATGCTGAAATGACTGTTAGGTGGGTCCCGAGGACTGGAGTTGAGAAACCCTGAGCTACAGGCTCTACAGTAGGGAAGGGCTGCACCTTAATGGGGAGGGTGCAGACGTGCTGTGTACTTTTCACCCTGACTGTTGAACTATTAGCCATTAAGGTTCGGGAGGAAACAAGGGTTGAGGGGTTTGGAGTGAGGGGGAAAGAGGACAAGATATCTTTATATGCGGATGATCTACTTTTTTCCTGGCTGATACCAATTCAGCACTGGACATAATGAATATTATGGAGGAATATGGGAGGTTTTCAGGTATTTCGGTTAACTGGAACAAAACCATACTCCTCCCACTGAATAAAAATGTTTTAGTGAAGGAGCACAAGTTAAAGATGTTGGGGAACAAGATTGTTTTAAATACTTGGGGATAGAAATTGCGGCCTCAGCATCCATATTTATTAAAAAAGATTAGAACGAGGATTAAAATATGGAATAGGCTCCCATTAAATAAAGCAGAAAGGGTTAGTTTAATGAAAATAATTCTGCTTCCTGAAATATTATACATGAGGAACTTTCCGGTTTATTTAGGCAATTCAGTTTTTAGAGACATTTAAAATTTAAAGTTTAAATGAATTAATTTGGGGGGGTAAAATAGTAAGGAAAGAACTGTCACATTTAACTCGTCCATTCGATCAGGGAGGCCTTGTAGTCAATAACATGAAGATTTATTTTTTAGTATCTACTGTTGATGAAATGGGAAGATTTAGATTTTTTGCAGTATTTGGTGAACGATAGCACTGGCAGAGGATGCGGATTCTCCCTCTAGTGATCATGTTGACAAGGATGTGGAGAAGAGTTAGGAAGCATCTGGATCTAGAGGGTGCAATAGGGGTCACCCCGTTAAGATATTAGAGGAAGCAACATTCACAGGCGACGCTAAATATTGGCTTGCTAAAGGAAAGTGGTATGCATCACAATTTATGCAGGATGGAGAATTAAAAGCTAGGGATGAGTTATTTAAAGGGTTTTTCCAAAGACTATTAAATTTGGGATGGAAGGGTAAACAGAAGCTTATCTAATTATTATACAGTAGGGTTAGGGAAATAATTAGCAGAGAGCTATCATGTTACAGTAAGGTTAGGCTACTTTCACACTAGCTTTTTTTGCGGATCAGTCATGGATGTCTAAAAACACTTCCGTTACAATAATACAACCGCATGCATCCGCCATAAACGGATCCGGTTGTATTATGTCTTAAAGGGATGACCTGAACACGGGATGACCTGAACACGTGATGAGCCTGTGCGCACGTGCGGGATCTCAAAGCGGAAGGAGGGGGGAGAAGCGACACAAGGGAGTAGTAGGCTGGGCTGAACGCTGGGAACGAACAGCCATGGGTGCGGCCGGGCACCATGCAGCCACAGAACACCCCTTGGGCACCTTAATTCTATTTTCTCAGTCTTGCTCTGCACCACTTCAGACAGAAAAAAGCTGCTTGTATCGTTATTCTGTCAACGATGGGGACGCAACTAAACAGAGCGCATTTTGGTGCATTCCGTTTCGTTCAGTTTTGTCCCTATTGACAATGAATAGGAATTGAAAACGCTAATGTGAAAGGTGCCTGAGATTCTCTCTCTGACTTTGAGCACCTGTCATGTTTCTTCAGGTGCTAGAATGCCAGGATAGTATAAATACCCACCCAAATGACACCATTTTAGAAAGAAGACACCCCAAAGTATTCGCGGAGGGGCATGTTGAGTTCATGTAGGATTTCATTTTTTTTCCACAAGTTAGCGGAAAATGACACTTTGAGGAAAAAAAAAAAATAATAAAGTTTCCATTTCTGCTAACTTCTGGCAAAAAAAATAAAAAATTCCCAAGGACTCACTATGCCCTTCAGTGAATACCGTGGGGTGTCTACTTTCCGAAATGGGGTCATTTGTGGGGTGTGTTTACTGTTCTGGCATTTTGGGCGGGGCTAAATTGTGAGCAACCCTGTAAAACCTAAAGGTACTCGTTGCACTTTACGCCCCTTTATGCATGTGGTATCGCCGTACTCAGAAGAAGTAGGGCATTTTAGGGGTCCTAAAGCGTGAGAAAAAGTCTGGAATCCAAATGCGTAAAAATGCCCTCCTAAAAGGTACTCATTGGAATTTGGGCCCCTTTGCGCACCTTGGCTGCAAAAAAGTGTCACACATGTGGTATCGCCATACTCCGGAGAAGTAGGGCAATGTGTTTTGGGGTGTATTTTTACATATACCCATGCTATGTGTGAGATAGATCTCTGTAAATGACAACTTTTTATGTGTACTATGTCTTTATTAAGTTATAAAGTAAGGGTACAATACAACAAATAATGTGATTGAAGGCAAAGAGTAGCATATCAATCGGATCACGCAGGATCCACAATGCAAGAGAGGTGTATACTGACAGAATACAATATCACATGGGGCATCACGTAATGCGAGCAAAATCGTAGTGTATAGTAAGACACGTCAAAGACGTAATCAGGACTTCAGAATACATAAGTATATCAACAACTCGTGCTAGTACAATCAAATTATAGTATTTATACTGCCCTGGCATTTGAGGGTCTCCGCAATCACTACATGTATGGCCAGCATGAGGAGTTTCTGCTATTCTCCGTATATTGAGCATACGGGTAATGAGATTTTTTTTTTCCGTTCAGCCTCTGGGCTGAAAAAAAAAAAAAAAAATGAACGGCACAGATTTCCTCATTCGCATCAATCAATGTGGATGAAAAAATCTCTGCCAAAAAATGTGCAAAAAAAAAAAGTAGTAAGGCACCATTCACACGTCCGCAAAAATGTCCGCATCTATTCCGCAATTCTGCAGAATAGATGCGGACCCATTCAGTGTGAATAGGGCCGGCGGTGATGCGGAAAGCACACTATGTGCTCGCCGCATCAGCATTTGCGGAGCTGCGGCCGCGAACTTCCGGGTTTCAGCCCCCAAACATCCGGCCGCAGCTCCGCAAAAGATAGAGCATGTCCTCATTTTCTATATAGTTCTGGCAATGTGCGGATCCGCAAAATGCGGAAAGCACATTGCCGGTGTCCGTCTTTTGCGGATCCGCGGATCTGCAAAACACATATGAACGTTTGAATGAGCCTTACAGGGGGGTGATTAGTGACGGGGGGGGGGGGTGACATGGGATGATCAGGGGTTAATCAGGGGTTAATTGGGGGTTAATCAGTGATGGGGGGTGGGGGTCTGTGTGGTGATTGGTGCACTTACATATGCTTCCTCTGGTGGTCCCAAGCAAAAGGGACCACCATAGGAGCAGGCATATCAGACGCTGTTAACAACTATAACTACTATAGCCTGCCAGCGCATGATTAGCGCTGGCAGGCTGTAGTTTACCTTCCTCCCGACGTGATTCCTGTGAGCGCTCGCGTTCACAGGAAATCTCGCCTCTCGCGAGATGACGCACGGATGCGTCCACCCAGAATAACCCAACCGCCCGCATCCGTGCGTTAGGCGGTCCTGGCGTGGTTAAATACAGTAAATATTTTATTATATCTTTACATGGGACAACACTGAAGATATGACACTTTGATAAAATGTAAAGCAGTCAGTGTACAGCTTGTATAGCAGTGTAAAGTTTTGGTGTACCCTCAAAATAACTGAACACAGAGCCATTAATGTCTAAAACACTGGCAACAAAAGTGACCACACCCCTAAGTCAAAATGTCCACATTTTGCCCAATAAGGCTGGAGCTACATGACGACATGTGTTGCGTGACATTTTATCGCACCAATGTCGCGTGACAGTTTTTATAATGATAGTCTATGGTGTCACACTGTGACATGTGGCGATACGACAATAGCAAAAAATCCAAGATGGATTTTTCTGCGACTGTCGCAGTGCGACACCATAGACTATTATAAAAATTGTCGCACGACATTGGTGCCATACGTTGCAGTGTAGTTGTGCCCTAGCCTTAGCCATTTTCCTTCCCCAGTGTCATGTGACTCGTTAGTGTAGTCACAGGTGTGAATGGGGAGAAGGTGTGTTAAATTTGGTGTTATCGCTCCCACACTCTCTCATACTGGTCACTGGAAGTTCAACATGGAACCTCATGGCAAAGAACTCTCTGAGGATCTGAAAAAAAAAAAGAATTCTTGCTCTACACAAAGAATGTCTTGGCTAAAAGAAGATTGCCAACACCCTGAAACTGAGCTGCAGCACGGTAGCCAGGACCATACAGCGGTTTAACAAAACAGGTTCCACTCAGAACAGGCCATGCCATGGTCGACCAAAGAAGTTGAATGCACATTAACAGTGTCAAATCCAGAGGTTATCTTTTCAAAATAGACGTATGAGTGCTGCCAGCATTACTGCAGAGGTTAAAGGGGTCAGCCTGTCAGTGCTCAGACCATATACCCCACTGCATCAAATTGGTCTGCATGTCTGTCGTCCCAGAAGGAAGCCTCTTCTAAAGATGATGCACAAGAAAGCCCACAAACAGTTTCCTGAAGACAAGCAGACTAAGGACATGGATTACTGGAACCATGTCCTGTGGTCTGATCAGACCAAGATAAACGTATTTGGTTCAGATGGTATCAAACATGTGTGGTGGCAACCAGGTGAGGAGTACAAAGACAAGTGTGTCTTGCCAGCAGTCAAGCATAGTGATGGGAGTGTCATGGTTTGGGGCTGCATGAGTGCTGCCGGCTGTGGGAAGCTACGGTTCATTGAGGAAACTACAAATGCCAACATGTACTGTGACATAGTGAAGCAGAGCATGATCCCCCCCTCTAATCCAATATGATAACGACCCCAAACACTCCTCCAAGATGACCACTGCCTTGCAAAAGAAACTGAGGACAACTGTGCTGGACTGGCCAAGCATGTCTCCAGACCAAAATGCTAATTGAGCATTTGTGGGGCATCCTCAAACAGAAGGTGGAGGAGTGCAAGCTAACATCCACCAGCTCTGTGAGGTCGTCATGCGGCTAATCAATGCAGGAGGAGGGAATAAACTGCTGCGCCGGAGCTAGTGAGCTCGGTGAACAGCGGCAGCAGAAGCCTCCTCCTTGAGTGTCCTGTGCTCCTCAGAGTCAGCCTGGGCCTCAGTCAGTGTGCATTAGTGCACTGAACCGCCAGCACAGCAGTTACCCCACCCCCACACAGTGCAAGAGTGATTAGCCTGCCTCAAAATAAAGGCAGGCAAAAAACATATGTATCAGGCAGCCAGCAAGATTGGGATTAATGTGACATGCTTTTGGACTGGACCCCATGCGCCTCACAATCATAAGTGACCGCCAAAGTACCATCTCAAATAATGGGCAACATGGGGTTAATGCGAATACAGGCCACTTATTAATATGAGGCACATGGATTGGAAGTAAAAATTAATGACTGTGCCAATAGCAAGTGACTGTTCATGTAGCTCATGCATTAAGCAAGGATATGGATACTTGATAGGGTTATTATGAGGCACATGGGGGTTTTACCACTAGGAACGGTTGGACCTTTGTCTCACATGAACCGAATCATGTATCACTTTGGCAGCTTCCGATCAGAGCCATGGCATCCAGAACGGTTACCATGACAGCCAGAACGCTGCTGAAGCAGGGAGACTGTTAAGTGCTATTCACCCTAATAGATCTCTATTAGGGTGAATAGGAAAAGGGTTCTAGCCCCTAAGGGGGCTAATAGTTATTTAAATAAAAAAAATAAAAAAATAAAAAAACTTAAAAACAAAAACACCAAAATATTAAAAGTTTTAAATCACCCCCTTTCCCAATTTTACATATAAAATATATAAATTAAAGAAAAAAATTTACATCGACACATCCGATAAAGTCCAAAGTATTAAAATATTTTAAAAAAATCTCCTATGCGGTGAACGCCGTAACAGGAGAAAAAAAAAAAAAAAACAGCAATTCACCATTTACACCTTGTCCACTCATAAAATAGGCTAGGACTGTTCTATTATGGGCCGAATGTTCCATAAAATGCAGAATGCATGCGGCTTTTTTGTTTGTTTATTTTCTCTGCGCGGTATTGAATGGTATCGAGTACCGCAATACTTTTTCATGGTATCGAAATCAAATCATAATTGTGGTATATTGTCAACCCTAGAAGAGGATTCCAGTGGCAACCTCTGAAGCTGTGGTGAACTCCATAAACAAAAGCAGCTCTGGAAAATAATGGCCACACAAAATATTGTTACTTTGGGTCCAATATGGCCATTGAGGTGTACTCACTTTTGTTGCCAGTGGTTTAGACAATAATGGCTGTGTGTTCAGTTATTTTGAGGGCACACCAAATTTACAATGTTATACAAGCTGTACACTGACTACTTTACATCTTAGCAAAGTGTTCTATCTTCAAATTTTCCCATGAAAAGATAGCAAACATTTACAAACATGCAAGGGGTGTACTCTTTTGTTAGATACTGTATGTATGAAGTTTAGATATTCAGAAAAAAAAAATTATATTCAGGGTCAATAGAAAAGGCATCGGCACGTGCCTAGAAGTGATATGAGGGCTAATGTGACTCATGTACAGAGTGATGAAGTTGGCGCGCTGTGAACTCAAGCTGAGCGACCTCAGGTCACAGCACAGCGGCAGGAAGGGCAGGAAGAGCTCTGTAGTAGGAGCGGTAAGTTGATTTATTGTTTGTGTCTGATCTTAGGTCTGAGCAGGGGTCTTAACAGTGAGAGTCTGATCTCAGTGTCTGAAAAAGGGGCCTTATTAACATGCCAGTCTGATCTGAGGTCAGAATGGGGGTCGTAACATTGGGGGTCTGATCCGAGGTCAAATTGGGGCTCTGAGCTGAGGTCTGAAGAAAAATATATATTTTTTTACTCCTCTGAAAAACCTAGTTGCGTCTTCTAGGGCGAAAACACTTAGATTATACTTACTGGTAATCTGTTTTCCAAAAGCCCATGACAGAACCTGTGAGAGGCCGTAAGTTGATATCTTGTTCAGAAAAACCTCTAGATCTGAAGAACTGCCTCTCATAATCCAGGCCGTCAGATGCAGCTTTTCAATCTCCGGATAAAAAAAAAAAAAAAAAAAAAAAAAAAAAAGAAAGAAGAGGACCCTGAATATCCTGTCTCTCCAGTAAAACCCAGGGGTTGGACAGGGATAACTTTCTCAACCATGTAAGCGCCAATATAGGGCAATCAGAATTACAGTTGCCTTTTCCTTCCTGATCTTTTGAATGACTGGACAGGACACATAATGGGGGGGAATTCATAACATTGATCCCTCCCCCAGGATTGAGACCGTGCATTTATTCCTAATGGGTGATCCCTGGCATTTAGGGGGAATAATTTTTTGCATTTCCAGTTGTCCCTGGTAGTGAAGAGGTCTATCAAAGCGGGCCCCACAGATATACTATCTGCGTGATAACTTCCTCATTTAGACACCAATTTCCCTGCCCGATTCGGTGTCTGCTTAGGAAGTCCACACATGTTTTCTGACCCCTTAAGTGAACTGCTGACAGGTATATACATATTGCTTCTGCTATCATGAAGATATCCTAGAGGGTTGTGCCTTGACCATTCTACTCCTGACATCCAGTTCTCTGCCACCAGCCACCACTGAAGAGACTTTTAATGAGGCTGAAACTTTCTTTTCTAGGGAAGATAGGTCCCATCTCACTGCATTAAAATCAGGGATGCATGATGTCATCAGACCCAACACTGACATGGCTTCCATTATAGATACCTCCCTGTACTGCATCATAGCTTGAATATTTTGTAGAATGGCATGGACCCTTCTGGAAGAAAGACTCCAGATCCCAGAAATCCTAACTGAATCCCTAGAAAAGTACAAAGGTAATTTGGGATTAGAGAGGACTTTTCCCAATTTACCAACCAATCCAAATCCTTCAGGAACTTTAATACTTCCTGGATTTGGATTCTCAAACTGTCGCTACCAGGAATAGAGTTGAGTAAAACCCTTTTCCAATCTCTTCCTCAGGTACTGGAGTGATTACCCCTTTTTCCGGTAGCTCTGTAACTTCTCCTAACACCAATAATTGTTTTGGAGAGTTTGATCTTAGGTCTGTTACCCTGACTTTTGGTAACCTCTCTTTAAGATACATTTAATCCTAAGAACTTGCCAATATGTCTTGACAAGTCCGATAGAAAAATTTAGGCGCCCCCTACCTGAGGCATTGCCTCAATCTATTGCCCTTCTTCCACTCTTCTGCTTTCATTTGTTCCTTAGGATCCTTCCTTCTTCCCCTGAAATGAAATAGTTTCCTCTGTTTTGGGAAGGTGTTCCCAGAAAACCCTTTCTGTCTATCAGATGCCTTCTCCAGAATGTCGTCTAAGGCAGGCCCAAAGAGTAAATTTCCTTGACATGGTGGAGCACAAAGTTTGCATTTAGAAGCAACATCTCCTCTCTCAGATGCATCAAATATAAAATCCACCGCCTTTGACATGGTAGGGATAGCTTCTAGTAGTGTGCCCGTGGCCGTATTGCAGCCTGCATATGGCGGGTCCGCAATACACGGGGCACCGGCCGTGTGCATCCAGCATCACGGATGCGGACCCATTCACTTGGATGGGTGCGCAATCAAGGAGGTGCGATGTGGAACGGAAGCACTACATGTTCTATTTTTTTCCTGTGCGGACAGATCATGGACCCATTTCAGTTGAATGGGTAATCCGTCCCGGCCGCCACATTAACGTTGCCGTGCATTGGGGACCATAAATTGCGGTCCCCAATGCACGGAACGGATGCACAATGGCCGTGTGCATGAGGCCAAATTGAGTTAACCATATTTGATCTCCCTACTGAGGTTGCAGCAATATTAGGCAGTATAAAGTAGAGGCTTCCCAATTTTTGTCGAGATATGTGTCTGCTCTTATCCATCGTATCTTTTAATAACCAAAGGTCTTCAAACAGCAAAGCTGCTCTTATTAACCTTAACTAAATGAGAGGGTTAATAACCCCAAAAATTGTCCCTGTACAGAGTTACCCTTATTGAGATAAAACGTAACTTTTACTATTTATGCGAAGAGAAAATATAAGTGTGATAAATTAAAACTATCAGGGTACCGCTATAACCATTTTGTTATGATTTACAGATCACGTCTATCATCTGATAGGATATTGGAGTGAGCTGTTGGCTCAAAATGCACATGAAATTCTGGTGGGGGGGGGTTGATCCTCCAATATTTCGGGGTGAAACTATAGGTATCTAGGTTACCCAATATGTCCCAGGTCTAGTGGTCTCAGCACACAGGGGTATTCACTTTAGTCAGCAGATAAAATGAAGTACTCCTCTACTACTTTGGAAGAATCCAAAAAGTAGCCTGCAGACCGATAGTTTTAATGGATAACACTTGTATTTTCTCTTAGCATAAATAGCAAAAGTTACGTTTTATCTCAATAAGGGTGACTCTGTACAGGGACTATTTCTTGGGATATTAACCCCCTCATTTAGTTTGTTAAAATCCACATGGGCTTCACCCTCTAGGGACTTCTTTTTGTCAGTTTTTTATTAACCTTAGCCACAGGTGCATCTACCCAAGGTACATTCTGCCACAAGAAAAATCATCTTCATTAAATGGGTACTTTGTTTTCTACTGACCTGGGAATGAAGAATTTCTTACCAGGTTTATTCCACTTCCTATTTGATATTCTCCTGTACTGGTAAAACTCAAGGCTTCCTAGGTTTAAACAGGACCTGTCAGCACTCCTAACAAGTCCCTTTTAAATAGCTACATGCATTCCACATGTAATAACAATTCATCTACTCTTATGACTATGTTGTGCCATTCCTTCTTTTATTTCTACTAGAAGTTATGACTAAATTGTTAGAAGTCTGCAGTAATGGTACAGTGGGGTGTTAACCAGTTAGGGGGTGTGCCTGCACAGTCTGAGAATGGCAGCACTGACTGGATCAAGTGACATTGTGTAGGGGCACAAACCCAACTGGTTACTACCCCTCTGTACCCCTTCTACAGACTGCTAGAAATTCAGTCATAACTTCTAGCTAAAATAAAGGAATAGCTTATCATAGAGCCATAAGAATAGATGCTCCATTTTTGTTATTAGAGGAGGAATGCAAGTAGCTATTAAAAGTGCATGTCAGGAGCGATGACAAGGCTTTCAAACATAAGATGCTGTCTGGATGTGGATATTCTCTCTTATTCTATTTTCATTGTGGACCTAACAGTCAGTATATTCCACACAAAATAATGGCCTCCCAGTCTGGTCATCTGAGGAAGCATTTGAGTCCTCCACCTGCCCTTCCTCTTCCAAGTCCAAGCCGAACAACTGAACTTTTTTCGCCTTGGACGATCGCCGACAGGTAATCTCCCTATGGTGTCAGCTTAATCAGAGACCCTGCAGCCCCAACCCGGATCCTGAAAAGTTACAACCTTGTCCTATGGACAGAAAACTGAGGACTAGCATGAAGCGAATCCTTTTAAAAGATCTTGGAAGTTCCGGTTTCCTGTCCGGATTGGGAATGGCCTCTCACAGGTGTGGTCATGGGGAATAATGGAAAAAACGGTATATACCCCTGAACTACAAAAAAGAAAAAAAAACACTGGCTGGAGAGCAAAAACACTGAATTTTTAAAAGGCCAAGGCAGCATATCAAGGCATGGACTGGGAATATCTATGGTTACACAATAATACAGAGACTAAATCGTAAAGCTTTAAAGGAGGACCTGTCATGTTTTTTTTTTTATTATTTTAGATAAATACGTTTACTTGTGGGGTACCCCTTGCTGATGCTGCCACCCTGTCTTTTTTATTTTTTTTATATTGGTCCTACCCCGCAAGTAAAAGGTATTTATCTAAAATAAAAATAAAGAAACATGAAAAGGTCCTCTATAAATCTACGTTCGGTAATTGCGTATATTACTGGATGTACTAACTGTAGATATGATCCGCCCAGATAGATTACACCCAAGAGTTCTTAAAGAAAATACAGGGGGCTAAGTGTCTAAGCATGTCAAGCGGCCATCCAACCACATGGTGGCAGTATTTCTATTACAAATATATACCGTATTAGATATTATTATAGTCTGTAATGGTAAATAATAATAAATATTTTTTCTATTGAGATACTGTTAGTGACTTGTTTAAGTTCTGTCTTTCACAAGAGTTTATGCTCTCTACCTACCCGTAGGAGATGGAATTCTTGTATTGCAGAAATCCTTGTTACAGCAACGTGCATCATTATATACTTCAGCATTAATGTGGGAAGCACACATGAATGGTCTGTCTGCAGGAAATAGATCGGCATTGGCAGCACACAAGCTGTTATGGGTTTCTTTCCCATCTTGTATTATTAGACTTGCTATGCACAATCCATCAGTCTCACAGGTCTGATTGTCCTTCATACAGTGCTCACAATGACATTTTAATGCTGAAAGCAAAAAAAAAAAAAAAACCCACATAAATAAACACATTCATGAACATATGAAAAAAGTTACTTTAGTTACAAAAGTTAGACATACCATGTCCTATCATTTCCAGTTCAGTTGTTTATATTGCAACATATTCTGCACAGCTGTACAGAGTGTGTATCACACACACACACACACACATATACTTTCAGTGACCTCCACAGCGGTCTGCCCCCTTAACAGTAACATACACAGTGCCTGCCCCTTTAACAGTGACCTCCACAGCGGTTGCCCCTTTATAGGTGACCTCCACAGTACCCCATCTCCTTAACAGTAAATTCCACAGTGACAGTGGCGTCATATGGGTCCCTCAGCATCAATGAAAGAATGCCTGCCTCTGCGCATGCAAGTAGATGAGGAATTTTGGTTCGAATTTGGTACAGAAGCACATAAAGCTGCATGAAAATCCACGATAGGAAAAAGTGCTGGCCTCTCTAGTGGCCGGGACCATGGGAGTGCACATAAGCTGGTGCTTTTTTTCTATTGTGTTAAAGCACAGTCACCTCTCATTGATTTCAAGGTGGTCGTAACCATGGAAACAAGCAGTGTATAATCAGATGGAAAAATGAATCCAGCCAGCAATATGGATAATCACAATACATTATTAAGTGCCTTGTATTAACTTTCTCTACATAATAAATGCCATTTGTGTCCTTAAAAGAATTCTCGCTCTTCAGCAGTCATGTTTTACCTTCCTGACGCGGTCACATTTTGCAAATCTGACATGTCACGTTATGTGGTAAAAACTTTGGAATTATTTTATTTATTCACGTGATCCTGAGATTGTTTTCTCTTGATACATTGTACTTCACGTTAGTGGTAAATTTGAGTCAATATGTTTTACATTTATTTATAAATTTACAGAAATGTGGAAGAATTCACAATTTTCTAAATCTAAATTTCTCAGCTTTTAAGACGGATAGCAAAACCTCATAAAATCGTTACTATTTAAAGGGGTATTCAAGTAGGTACACAGGATAGGAAATAACTAGGAATAACTCTCAGATCGGTGGGGGTCCTACCGCTGGGATCGCCACCGATCATGAGAATGGGGGCCCTTCACCCTCTGAAAGCCCCTTGCTGCTCTCCTAAAATGACCGGAGAAGCCAGTCGCACGTGTGTGGCCACTGCATTCATTTCTATGGGAGTTCTGGAGTTAGCTGAGTAGAGCGCCCGGCTATCTCCGGAACTCAAATAATAATTATAATAATCTTTATTTATATATTTATTTATATAGCGCCAACATATTCCTTATCACTTTACAATTCAGGGGTCCATGTACTGTACAAACAGTAATAAATAACATAGCAACACACAAGTCAATAATTAGAACAAGAGGAATGAATTCCCTGCTCACAAGAGCTTAAAATCTAAGAGAGGAAAGGGGGGACAAAATGTAAAAGCGCTTCTTTTGTATAATGGTCCAGCCATCTTGGGAAAATAAGGAAGTATAAATATAAAGCTGCATGAGCCAGTCACCAGACAATATTTGTAGCGCTTTTGGGTGCGGTTAAGGGTTTGGTGGAGGATCAGGTTCAGAAAAATGATGATAAATGAGCTATACATGGAGAGGAGTAAGATCAGGGGATGTGATAGGCCACCCTAAAAAGATGTGTTTTTAGGGAATTCCCAAAGGAATAAAATCGAGCGACCGCACACACGTGTGACCGGCCACTCAGGTTATTTTAAGGGTGCAGCAACGGGCCTGCAGTGGGTATGGTGCCCCCGGTTTCGTAATTGGTGGAGGTGCCAGCAGTAGGACCCCCACCGATCAGATAGTTAGCCCCTAACCTGTGGATAGGGGATAACTTGTAACTAGCGGAATACCTCTTTAATTGTTAGGATACCGGAGGTTTTTTCGTTTCATTTTTCTTCCCCATCTTTCTTGAGCCATAACTTTTTTATATTTCCGTTTACATTTTGCAAGACAAGTTGTAGTTTCTAATGCCACCATTAATTATGACATACAATGTAGTGGGAAGCGGCAAAAAAAAAAAAAAAATTCAAATGGGGTGAAAAAAAAAAAAAAAAAAGCAACTCCTCCACCGTTTTATGGGTTTTGTTCCTACGGCGTTCAGTTTGTGGCAAAACTGAACCATGCTCTTCATTCTCTGGGTCAGTACGATTACAACGATACCCCATATGTATAGTTTTTTTTATGTCGAAATAGTGTAAAAATAAATTTAAACTTTGAAAAAATAACTTTTTTTACATCACCATATTCTGACCTCTGTGGGGACAATCTGTAGTTTTTATTGATACCATTCAAGTGTGTGTGACTTTTTGATCACATTTTATTACATTTTTGGGGGTAAGAGAAGAAATGAAAAAATTGCAAATTGGCTATTTTGACCCTTTTTTCCCCGTTACGCCATTCACCGTATTGGAAAAATATTTTTATATTTTAATAGTATGGGCGTTTTTGGTCGCGGTGGCACAAATGATGTTTATATTTTTTTTATTACACAGAAAGGAGGGGGGGGGGGTTAGATTTAAAGGCTATGAATACCTTTGTGCACTAAAAATAAATAAACCCATCTTACCGTAATGCAGCACATAAAAAAATTGCACTTGTTTGTTTACTGGTATCAGCTTTGCTTCACATGCTCTCAGAAATGCTCTTCTATGAGTTTTGCTCAGTGCTATCATCTCCTGTAAGAATCTGTGGCAGTTACTGTTGATTTCACATGCACCAGCACAAGCTCTGCCACCCCCACATCCTGTTACATAGCACAGCTAACAGCCACTTACATATAGGCTGCTGGAACTTGCAAGTAACTTGATAGTAAGATTTAATTCCAATCTACAACATGGAGAGTCTTACAATATGCTACAGCCTGTAATCAGATCTATTTCTCATTTTTGATTTTGTAGAAAGTCCATTATTTGTAGATACAATAGATATTCCTGCTGGTAACTTTAGTGCAGCGTTCTACAGTCAGAACCGTAGTGTTATAAGCAGGATATAGCTCTCATTGCTGACAGCTCTGACTACATGCACTCTTCTGAATACAGTATTTGTGTAAAGTCCACACAGTGAGCAATCACTTTTCCCACACATTAGTATAGTGTGATGACATACAATGCTATGTACACATATAAGTACACAGTGGGAGAGATTTATCAAAACTGGTATAAAGTAGAACTGGCTTAGTTGCCCAGAGCAACCAATCAGATTCCTCCTTTCATGTTCCAATGAAGCTCTGAAAAATGATGTGCTGTATTATATATTACTCTTTTTGTGAGGCAAGGTAACCAAAAAAATGGCTGTTTTGGCACAGTTTTTATTTTTTGTTTTTTACAATGTTCACCGAGCAGGTTGTAACGACGCAGCGATACCCAATATGTCTATTTTTTTATTTTATTTTGGATTTACACAAAAAAAGTTTTTTTTTAAATCATGTTTTTGTGTTTACATTTTCTGAAACCCATATTTTTTAATTTTTTGGGCAATGGTCTTAGGTAGGGGCTCATTTTTTGCGCGATAAGATGATGGTTTGATTGGTACTATTTAGGGGTATATATGACTCTTGATCACTTTTTATACCATTTTATGGGAAGTGTGGTGGGCAAATTTGCAATTCCATCATAGTAACATTGTATATAAGACCGAAAAAAGACATTTGTCCATCCAGTTCGGCCTGTTTCCTACAAGTTGATCCAGAGGAAGGCAAAAAAAAACTGAGGCAGAAGCCAATTTTCCCCACTTAAGGGGAAAAAATTCCTTCCCGACTCCAATCAGGCAATTAGAATAACTCCCTGGATCAACGACCCATCTCTAGTAGCTATAGCCTGTAATATTATTACACTCCAGAAATACATCCAGACCCCTCTTGAATTCCTTTATTGTACTCACCATAACCAACTCCTCAGGCAGAGAGTTCCATTGTCTCACTGCTCTTACCATGAAGAATCCTATTCTATGCTTGTGTACAAACCTTCTTTCCTCCAGATGCAGAGGATGTCCCCTCGTCCTGGGGATAAATAGATGATGGGAGAGATCTCTGTACTGGCCCCTGATATATTTATACATAGTTATTAGATCTCCCCTCAGTCATCTTTTTTCTAAAGTGAATAACCCTAATTTTGATAACCTTTCAGGGTACTGTAGTTGCCCCATTCCAGTTATTACTTTAGTTGCTCTCCTCTGAACCCTCTCCAGCTCTGCTATGTCTGCCTTGTTCACAGGTGCCCAGAACTGTACACAGTACTCCATGTGTGGTCTGACTAGTGATTTGTAAAGTGGTAGGACTATGTTCTCATCACGGGCATCTATGCCTCTTTTGATGCAACCCATTATCTCATTGGCCTTGGCAGTAGCTGCCTGACATTGGTTTTTGCAGCCTAATTTGCTGTTTATTAAAATTCCTAGATCCTTTTCTATGTCAGTGTTACCAAGTGTTTTACCATTTAATATGTACGGGTGACTTGCATTATTCCTTCCCATTATTCTTCACAGCAAAAATGTTATAACATGAACAGAGTTGAGAAAAAAACCTTAATCCTAACTTCTACAAACCTATGAATCCAGAATCAACCCCTTCAGTGCTAAGTTTAAAGAAGTTCAGTGAATAGAAACAATATTTTTTCTCCTTCCTAAGTACAACAGAAAAGTTGTCCAAATATGAATGATTAACCTATTAAACTGGGGATGAAAAAACTAATATGAAAAGCTGTTATTCTAAAAATCATCTAATTGAATATTATAAGTTATACCAGCAAGAATTCGTCTTTATGTAGAAAACTATGATTTAAATCAAGCCTTACTGACTAGTGATTTAAATCTGTTTGATTTAAATGAAATCCACCCTGGTTGGAACGCAGCCCCTGGGCTCCTTCAGACCCTCATTTGCATATTGAATAAAAGGTTTTTTAGCCCAACTCTGCAACGGACCGAAATATGGTAAGAAGCATTTTAATATGGGGACCGTTATGTACAAAATGGTGTTAATGTTATATAATGGACATTTGTGGTGAAAGACTCCCTTTAATATGTCACCAACACGTGTCTTCACTCCAGTGTCACAGGTTGTCACCTGTGATGTGATATGGATATAAATAGAGAGGTCACTGTGTACATACATGATGTGTATATCTGTATATATCGTGTGTACTGGGCTCCGGTAGACTGATGGTTTACATTGATGGGGTTTTCAGAGGTGTCGCCCAAAGAAGACTTCCTGCACTAATTACCCTAATAGGATGTAACCCCAGTTACATGGATCGTAAGAGCAGTCCCTACAATACCACACACAGCCCCTTGTGGTCGCCCCCATACAGTATAATGTCTCCTTGTGGCCGCCCCCATACAGTATAACGTCTTCTTGTGGCCCCCATACAGTATAACCTCTCCTTGTGGCCCCCATTTTGGGCCTGTCTTCTAAGTTACTAGCAATAAACACCTTATTTAAATATGGTTTTGATTTAAAATTATTTTTTGTATCAGGACAAGAAGATTGTCATGAGGGACAAGTAGATCGAGCCCTGACTTTAGTCCTTCGACAAGTAGTTCTTTTTTTAAATTTCCACACCCCTGTTAGGTCCGGATGTGTTGCAGATGCGTTCAGTGAAAACTGTGCGATTTCACAGGCAAAGCCATTCAGGATTGCCTGCGATTGCATTCAGTTTTTTCCATGCGGGTGCAATGCATTTGATCAGTTTTTTATCACGCGCGTGAAAAACTCAAGGTTTACAAACATCTCCTAGCAACCATCAGTGAAAAACGCAACGCACCCGCACTTGCTTGCGGATGCAATGCATTTTTCAAACAGCCCCATTCACTTCTATGGGGCTAGGGCTGCGTGAAAAAAGCAGAATATAGAACATGCTGCGATTTTCACGCAACGCACAAGTGATGCGTGAAAAAAACCGCTCATGTACACAGACCCATTGAAATGAATGGGTCCAGATTCAGTGCGGGTGCTATGCGTTCACGTCACGCATTGCACCCGCGCGGAAAACTCACTCGTGTGAAAGGGGCCTTACTGTTCTGTGTGCCTTTCTTATAAAAAAAAAAAAAAAAAAAAAAAAAAAAAAAGCCATTTTATTGATATGCAAATCAAGCGAAGAGTGCAGGAAGACTGCTTTCTGTGCACTTCGCTCAACGATGCCTCTGCCAGTAGTCCGCATGGGAGCAGACTACTGTATACTGTGGGCCTACGCGAGCTTGCGGCGCTCCTCAGAAATTACATCAGCGACCAGAGCAGAATAATGAATAATTAGCTGAGAGGCAGTGCTGGGCTCTGGAACGATGGGCGTGGCTGGGCTCCAACGGATTCTGGGACAACACGTTGGGCTCCTTATCCAGGTAATTTGCATACCAATAAAAAAAAAAAAACGCTTTTTTTAAGAAAGGCGCACAGAACAGTAAGAATGGTATACTTTAATACAAAATGAGGAGACTGATGGGCACCTATAAATAACTCTGTAGGCTAAATCCTGCTGACAGAATCCCTTTAATCCACCTGGCTATTGCTAGCAGACTTTCCTTTATTAGGACCTGAATACTGAACAAACAAGGCACCTGACTTCCTCCATTCCCTAGTAGCATCCAGGTAAGCTAGAACACATCTCCTAACGTCCAAGCAACAAAACTCCAAATCCTTCTGACACCTGGGATTGGTACCAAAGGACGTAAGGACCAACTCCTGATATTTATGGAAGTTTGACACTACTTTGGGAAGGAAAGCTGGGTCTGGTCTCAGGACAATTCTATCCTCCTGGATGGAAGTATATGGGGGATTGATGGACAAGGCCTGCATCTCACCTATCCTTCTAGCTGACGTGATTGCTACTAAAAAGGCACATTAAGAGTCAACATTCTGATAGAGATCTCAGAAATAGGTTTAAAGGGTCCTTTCATCAACACTAGATTTAGGTCCCAGGGAGGAACTTGGAAAACCCTAGTCGGAATGTCCCTTGCAGTATCTTTACAAAATCTCATGATAAGAGGATGGACTGCTAATCTAAATGTCAAACAAAACGCTTAAAGCCGAAATTTTGACCTTTATAGTACTAAGGGAAAGACCCTTCTGAAGAAATTGTAAAATCCTGGGAATAGATATACTATACTGTGGGTCAGGTTCAATTCCCAGGAAAGCCGCTCGGGTTCTAGCATAAATTAGGTGGTTACCGGTTTACTACTTTTAAGCAAGGTAGACATAACTAATTCAGACAATCCCCTATGCATTAGCAGTGACCTTTCAAAACCAGGCCATCAAGTGAAGGCCTTTTACCGGAGGGAGAATGACTGGCCCCTGGCTTAATAAGTCTGGGATCTCTGGTAGCACCCAAGGCTCCCCAAAGCAGCCTCAGCCACATGAACCAAGCACAACGGGGCCAAAAAGGTACTATGATGATCACCAAAGCCCTGTCCTCCCGTGTCTTCTGGAGAACCCTGGGGATTGAGAACCCATGGCTGTAGAAAGGCATCCACCACCGAAGGATAGTCTCTCGGAAATAGGGAAAACTGTGGTCTAGTATGCGGCAACTCCAAAAAATCCGCCTGTTGGTTGTCCACTCCTCTGATATGAAGGGCCGACAATGACAGGACTCTTCCTTCTACTAAAGAAAAAATCTGAGCAGCTATATGTTGTAACTCTATGGACCTGGTCCCTCCTTGGTGATTCACATAAGCTACAACGGAACCATTGTCTTAAAAAACTTTTAGATGACGATTCTCGAGCAAGAGCAAAATCTCCTGCAAGGCTAGAAAAACTGCCATCAACTCTCTTACATTTGAAGAAGCTCCACATATCGATTTGTCCCAAGGGCCCTGCAGAACCCTGCCCTGGACAAAAGCTCCCCAAACAACTAGACTGGCATCTGAAGTTACTACTATTGGGACCACAATTTTCCAGGGACCCCTCCTGACAAGATTGACTGCATCCAACCACCCTTTTAGGGAACTGCATGTCTGACTGGAAATTTAAATTTTTCTGTCCAACTCTTCTCCCTTTACCAAGTCTGGAGAATCTCCCATTGAAGGCTCCTGGAGTAAGCCTGAGCCCACGGAACCACCAGAATGCAGGGTTCCCAGAGCAGACATGCCCTTTCTGATAGGCAGAGTAGGATTCTGAATAAGCTGATGTACTACTGACCTTATTCTCTGGATTTTCTCTGGAGGCAGAAGAGATTTCTGAGGTGCAGAGTCCAGTAATATGCCCAGGAACTGTTGAACCTTCTGAAGAACCATTCTGGACTTTTCTGCTTGATTATCCACCCTTCAGAATGCAAATCACCTGTTCCATCTGGGTGAGAAAGGCCTTTTTGGACTGGGCTACGATCAGGAAATCGTCCAGCTATGGCACTAACAGGATGTCTTTTCCTCTTATATGAGCTGCCATTTCCGTTATGAGCTTTGTGAAGATTCGCGGCGCCATGGAGATTCCAAAGGGTAGCACCTGGAACTGAAAATGCCTCAGACATCCCAGCATCTTCAGTGCCACTCTTAAGAATTTTTGGTGAGCCGAGTATATTAGAAGAGGAGAATATGTGTCCCTGATGTCCAGGACTACCATATAACAGTCCCTATAGGAGGTCCACTACTGACTTCATTGTCTCCATTTAGAATTTTCTGTATACTACGAACTTGTTTACTCCTTTTAAATATATGATGGTTCTGAACTCTCTATTTGTTTTTTTACAAGAAAAAGGTTGGAGTAAAACCCCATACCTTCTTCTGATGGAGGACAAGAGATAAGCTCGCCTTTTAGAATAAGCTTCTCTATCTCCCTTTCTAGAGCCTTCGGGCCTACTTCTGTTCCTCCATGTTGTCAGATGTCCAACACATGCCTTGTATCTGGTCTTTCAGGGCAAGGATCCACAGGCTGTTCTAGCTTGGCTGAATGCAGCCTGAATTTCAAATCTCCCGCACACTAGGAGACGAAGTATCGCGAGATTTCGCCCTGCTCCCCGTAGCCTTGCGATACTACGGACGGGAGGCGCTATCTTCGCAACACCTGCGCTCACGTCCTCTTGTCCGACCGTGCCCGTTAATCGCGTTAGGCAGAAGCAAAAATGGAATCCTCAGGAGGCTTCAGGTATGCCACCCTTTCCACAGTCTTCAAGGAGCACAGAGAACTCACCCGGCAGCTGGCGAGGTTAACTTGGAGAGAAACTACTCCCCAGCAGACGCTTGTAGGAATCCTCTCCTAGGACACAAAAACCACTGAGGAATGGAGAGGCCCCTCCTTCGTAACCGGCTCTGGACCGCCGCACGCAGGATCGCGTGATCTCGGCGGCCCAGATGATCAATCGCTGGCAGGCTGTAGATGTTAAATAAAATCGCATCAAAGAGGTATATCAGACGCTGTTTTGTTAACAGCGTCTGATATACCTGCTACCTGGTCCTTTGGTGGTCCCATTTGCTGGGATCAACCACCAGAGGACCAGGTAGCTATGTAACGTAGCACCAAGCACCACACTACACCCCCCCCCCCGTCACTTATTAACCCCTTGTTAACTCCTGATCACCCCATATAGACTCCCTGATCACCCCCCTGTAAGACTCCATTTACATGTCCATATGTGCAAAACACGGACACCGGCAATGTGCTTTCCGC
Source organism: Bufotes viridis (assembly GCA_033119425.1). Lineage (NCBI taxonomy): Eukaryota > Metazoa > Chordata > Amphibia > Anura > Bufonidae > Bufotes > Bufotes viridis. The sequence continues at coordinate 204,965,142 of CM065593.1, read as the reverse complement.
ATTTTGCAGATCCGCACATTGCCAGAACTATATAGAAAATGCTTTTTCTTGTCCGCAATTGCGTACAAGAATAGGACATGTTTTATATTTTTGCGGAACGGAAGTGCGGATCCGCAATTCCGAATCCGAGTGGGACAAAGTCTGTCCCCATAGAAATGAATGGGTCCGCAATTCCGTTCCAAAAACAGAATTGCGGATGTGTGAATGGGGCATAAGGGTCCTTTATCACCGCCAGTTAGTTAGCTACTTGTTAGGTAGTTAGCGCCGCAGTCACTGATTTTGGCAGAGATTTTTTAATCCACATTGATCGATGCGAATGCAGAAATCTGTGCCGTTCATTTATTTTATTTTTTTCAGCCCAGAGGCTGAACGGAAAAAAAATAAAAAAATCTCATTACCCGTATGCTCAATATAAGGAGAATAGCAGAAACTCCTAATGCTGGCCATACGTGTAATGATTGCGGAGACCCTCAAATGCCAGGGTAGTACAAACACCTCACATGACATGTCACCCCATTTTAGAAAGAAGACACCCCAAGGTATTCCGTGAGGGGTATGGTGAGTTCATGTAAAATTTTATTTTTTGTCACAAGTTAGTGGAATATGAGACTTTGTAAAAAAAAAAAAAATTCCATTTCCGCTAACTTGTGCCAAAATTTTTTTTTTCCTGTGAACTCGACATGCCCTTCAGGGAATTTCTTGGGGTGTCTTCTTTCCAAAATGGGGTCACATATGGGGTATTTATACTGCCCTGGCATTTTAGGGGTCCTAAAACGTGAGAATCCAAATGCGTAAAAATGTCCTTTGAAATCCTAAAGATACTCATGGGAATTTGGGCCCCTTTGCGCATCTTGGCTGCAAAAAAGTGTCACACATGTGGTATTGCCGTACTCAGAAGAAGTAGGGCAATGAGTTTTGGGGTGTATTTTTATATATGCCCATACTTTGTGTGAGAAATATCGCTGTAAACGACAACTTTTTCATTTTTTTTATACAAAGTTGTCAGTTTACAGAGATAGTTCTCTCACCCAGCATGGGTATATGTAAAAATACACCCCAAAACACATTGCCCTACTTCTCCTGAGTACGGCGATACCACATGAGTGAAACTTTTTTGCAGCCTGGGTGCGCAAAGGGGCCCAAATTCCATGCGGAGTTATATGCGTTTCTGCAGCATATCTGCACTAGAGATGAGCTAATCGAAGCTGACAAAGTGGAATTCGATCCGAATTTCAGGAAAAATTCAATTTGCAACAAATGCGAATTTCCTGGCTGTTCGTGGTAACGAATCGCATTTTCCCTAAAATGGCTGCATGTGAGGACATGGAGAAAGGAAGTATGGGAAGCGGAATCATCCAGACTGACATGCATGATGCAGCCAACCCTGTGATGTCACAGCCCTATAAATACGGTGGCCATCTTAGAATCAGACATTTTCTAGCATTCTGAGTGCAGGGACAGACGTGAGAAGGCGCTAGGGACAGCAATCGGAAAAAACTTGTTGTGAAAACGAAAAAACGATTTACAAGTGCAGGGAAAGGATAGGGAGGAATTATTTCACAGCTTCTTAGTGCAGGGAGAGACATCAGAAGGCACTAGGGACAGTGCTAGAAAAGCGATTTACAAGTGTAGGAAAAGATATTTTGGGGATTCAAATAGCCATTATACAGCTCCGTCATTCCAGCAATTTGTTATTGGGGTGCAAGTGCTATGATGAAAAGCCTTTAGTGGCTTACATCTATGGAAAAAGAAAAATATATACGCAGTTCACTTCCGCAGTTATTATTTCAGTACAAAAACAAAATATATTCAGCTTTCACTTTTGCAGTTATATGTGGTAAAACCTTTAGGCCCCTTTCACACGGGGGAGTATTCCGCGCGGGTGCAATGCGTGACTTGAACGCATTGCACCCGCACTGAATCCTGACCCACTCATTTCAATGGGGCTGTGTACATGAGCGTTATTTTTCACGCAGCACTTGTGCGTTGCGTGAAAAATCGCAGCAGGTTCTATATTCTGCATTTTTCACTCAACACAAGCCTCATAGAAATTAATAGGGCTGCATGAAAATCACATAACATCCGCAAGCAAGTGCGGATGCGGTGCAATTTTTACATATGGTTGCTAGGAGATGATAGGGATGAGCAACCCCAGACCCCATTAAAGTCAATTCACTGTATTATTTTCCCTTATAACATGGTTATAAGGGAAAATAATAGCATTCTAAATACAGAATGCTTAGTAAAATGTCCAATGAGGGGTTTAAAAATAAACTCACCTCATCCACTTGATCGCGTAGCCGTTATAGTCTTCTTTCTTCTGCAAAAGGACCTTCGATGACGTAATTGCGCTTACCACGTGGTGAGCACGATTACGTCATCGAAGGTGTGTGGCAAAACCTTTAGTGACGTATTTCGGTCAAAAAATAATTTGATTCAGCGCTGTAGTTATATGCGGTTAAATCATTTGTGACGTATTTTGGTCGAAAAAACAAATTTTATTCAGCGTTTACCACTGTAGTAACGTCGTAAAATTTTTATTGAAGTATTTTAGTCGAAAAACGAAATTAATTCAGCGGCCAGTGCTGCGGTTATATGCGGTAAAATCTTTAGTGACGTATCTTTACGAACTTAGCAACTCTTCCGGGCTCAAAGCTATCTTGACGCTTTGTCCTCTCATTGTCTGTAGATACTAGAAGCCTCTTCATGCCAGGCAGGTTCCCCCAGAAGTATCTTGGTTGATCGTCACTTTGTCATTGTGCTATTCTGTAGCTTCCTTCTGCTGCTGCCACCTCCAGACTGTCATTGTGCCACTCTGTGGCCTCCTCCTGATGCTGCTGCTGCCGACACCTCCAGACTGTTATTGGGCCACTCTGTGGCCTCCTCATACTGCTTCCACCTCCAGACCCTGTCATTGGGCCACTCGGTGGTCTCCTCATACTGCTTCCACCTCACCACTATGTCATAGGTCCACTCTGTGGACTTCATGCTGTTCCCACCCTCCCCACTTCATGACTGGGCCACTATTTTGCCTTTTGGCCTGGTTGACATCATTATTTGACACTTCTTATCTGTAAGGAAAAGGAAAAATCAGACGCACAACAGATCCTGTCTGTCTGTGTAGCAGCTTTAACGTCTGTATGGTCCCATCAGAATTGATTTAGTAGCCAAAAGCAGTGGGTAGAAAACACAGAAGACATGTAAATATTTCATTCACATGTCATCTCTGTTTTAGATCCATGTGACCCATGTGATCCTGTGACATCACCAAAGGTCCTTCATCCAACAGATGTTGGATGAAGGACCTGCCGTGATGTCACAGGATCACATGGGTCACATGGTCCACTCAAATGCTTCTATGATTGGACCATGTGACCCTGTGACGTCACCACAGGTCCTCAAGCAAGAAATCATCAAGAGAGAAGACGTTCGGGGGCTCTGCGCGTACAATGTGAGAAGGTAAGTTAACTATTTATTATTTTTAACCCTCTATAGCCCGGGGAACATTGCATTCTGTAATTAGAATGCGATTATTTTCCCTTATAACTATGTTATAAAGGAAAATAATAACGATCGGGTCCCCATCCCGATCGTATCCTAGCAACCATGCGGGAAAATCGCAACGCATCCGCATATGATTGCGATTTTCCCGCATCCCCATTCACTTCTATGGGGCCTGCGTTGCGTGGAAAACGCAGAAACTGGAGCATGCTGCGATTTTCACGCAACGCAGAAGTGATGCGTGAAAATCACCGCTCATGTGCACAGCCCCATAGAAATTAATGGGTCCGGATTCAGTGCGGGTGCAATGCGTCCTCCTCACGCATTGCACCCGCGCGGAAAACTCGCCCCCTGTGTGAAAGGGGCCTAAGGCTTAGTTCATACTTGAGTTACTTGGTCAGTTTTGGCCCCGTGACTGCCCAAATAAGTGAAGCATGCAGTGATTCTTTCTAAGAGCGACGCCTGTCATCTGCATGTCATACGGACTTACAGTATTATTTTACTACCCCAGCAGACTCCCTATGCTTGTTACTGCAAGGCTCAGTGTTATACACCACTATAAAGGCTCTCTGCAGCCTAGAAATAGCCGTTTTTAACGCGATTCGCCACAAACAATTTCGGATGGAAGCAAATTTTTCCAAAAATTCGGCGAACCGGCCGAATTTAGTTTTTGAAAAATTCGCTCATCTCTAATCTGCTCTAAAATCCACACAGCAGTTTTTGTTGGAGATTGGACACAGTCTTGCCGCAGATGTAACCCTTCTTTAAAAAATAAAAATAAAAAATCTGCAAAGTGTTCAGTAGATTAGTGTAATCTCATACACTTTGCTGGTACTGTAATATGCTGCGTTTTTTCCACATGGCAAAAACCGCAAATATTCCACAACATGTGTAGGTGGTCTAAGGGTCAGTTCACACAACTGATTTTAAAGGGATTCTGTCACCACCTATAACCTCTCTGACCTAAACATATGCTCATGTCCACGGTAATATCAGGATTCCCAAGCTGGCCTTATTAAGGGCTCTTTCACACTAGCGTTTTTGTTTTCCGGCATAGAGTTCCATCCTCCGGGCTCTATGCCGGAAAAATCCTGATCCGGATTATCCCAATGCATTCTGAATGGAGAGAAATCCGTTCAGGATGCATCAGGATGTCTTCAGTTCAGGACCGGAACGTTGTTTGGCCGGAGAAAATACCGCAGCATGCTGCGCTTTTTGCTCCTGCCAAAAATCCTGAACACTTGACGCAAGGCCGGATCCGGAATTCATGCCCATTGAAAGGCATTAATCCGAATCCGGTCTTAAGCTAAACGTCGTTTCGGACTGTAAGTATACCGCTCCCCCGCTCCTACTATGGCAACCAGGACTTTAATAGCGTCCTGGCTGCCATAGTAACCTGAAAGCATTTCGAAGACTGATCAGGATCCTGATCAGTCTTCTAATGCTTTCAGGCGACTTGCGTTCTGACGGATCCGGCGGGACGGAAGTGCCTGCCGGATCCTCAGAACGCAAGTGTGAAAGAGGCCTTAATCGATCTGTGGCTTTATTTTCCTAAAAAACAGGTTTTACTAACCTGTCAATCACTTATTTAAGGTGCCCAAGGGGAGGTCCATTGAACCATGGTGCCCGGCCGCACCCATCGCCATTTGGTGCCCAGCGCCGCCTTCCCCCTCTTCAGCGCCACCTCCGCAATATGTTAATGCCTCCCCGTCCCTCTGCCAGATCCCGCGCACTAGGTTGATGCTATTCTGAATGGCATATCCAGGTTGAGCAAAGTGCGCATCAGGCTGGCGCATGCACACAAGGAGGCCGATGCCAGCAGTCCGCACGGGCGCATCAGGCTGAGCCTGTGCGCATGCGCGGGATCTGGCAGCAGGAGGAGGGAGAGAGCGAGGCGGCGCTGAAGAGTAGTAAGCAGCGCTGAACACAGGGAAGGTGGCACTGGGCACCAAACAGCGAGGCGTGCAGCCGGGCACCATAGATCAACGGACCTCCTCTTGGGCACCTTAAATAAGTGATTGACAGGTTAGTAAAACCTGTTTTTTAGGAAAATAAAGCCACAGATCGATTTAATAAGGCCAGCTCGGGAATCCTGATAATACCCTGGACGTGAGCATATGTTTAGGTCAGAGGCGTTATAGGTGGTGACAGAATACCTTTAAAACACACACACAAAATAAAATACGCATATTTGACGCAGGGGCGCCAGATGTCAGAATTGGATGTTGATGACCTATCTGGAGGAAAGATCATCAGCATCATAAAACTGGAATACCCTACTCACTTTACAAACTTTACCTTCTAGGCATGGCACTTGAGAGGAAGAGGAAAACTCTAAAATGCAGCACATTATCACTATACAAAGCCAAACAACTCAAGAACACGGTGCAGATGCGTCCGCAGGCTAGGCAGGCAGGCACAAGCAGCCTCCTACCAGCCCGTCCGCGACCATGTTGTTGACAAGGGTTGACAATACGCATGCCGTTTTACTCACACGCAGTCACGGGGGGCCGCAGAGCCAACAGGAACAGGCAAAGGCAGGGCACAGCGGACGCAACCATCATACGAATAATAATTGTGACTATCACATCACCACTGCGATCGCTTCTTTTTTTGCTGTCTCTGTGTCTAGCTCCGTTTCATCGCGATTTTTCCCTCTTGGATGTCTTCCTATTGGACGAGTAGGGCTAGGCCAAGTCTGCGGCCGTCCTCGCTCTCCGAAACACAAGCCCTGACGTAAATCCCGTTTCCCCACCGTCCTCCGCCCAGCTTTTACCTCAGTCTGAGCACGCCTGCTCCGTGCTGACGTCAGCTTACGTACGTTTGTTGTTGAGTGTACTGTGGTTCTGCAAACAGTTGTTCTGGAGGGTCAAACTTCTTCTGTGGAATTCACTGATCTTTCTTGAGTCTGGAGCATCTTTTCAGATGCAACTTTGGGCGGAGTCAGAAGAAGGGGAAAGGAAGTATCTGTTGCAGTGTAAAATCTTTATCGTATGGTTTGATTTGTAGTTTGCAGAACGGCATTGTGTATGAGGACTATTAACCACTACTTTTGTTATAATTGACTCCTTTTATGATCCACAATTGGCTTCAAAAAGTGCATCAAAAGACCTGAACATGTATTCACATGTCTAAACTATGCCATTTATTCAACGACAGAAAACGGTCATTTTCAGCTGCTAAATCCGCATTCGAAACTCACCAGCAGTGTACGGCGCCAGTCGGGACTTTAAAAGATGTTTTAGGCCTCTTTCACACTAGCGTTTTAGCTTTCCGTCCTAGAGATCTGTCCTCGGGTCTCTAGGACGGAAAGCTACTGATCAGGATTATCCCCATGCATCCTGAATGGAGAGAAATCCGTTCAGGATGCATCAGGATGTCAACTCCGTTCAGTATGTCAACGTTTTTTGGACGTTGACAAAAGCACAGCATGCTGCGGATTTGTCTCCGTCCAAAAATCCGGAAGACATGCCGTAACGCCGGATCCGGAATTAATGCCCATTGAAGGGCATTAGTCCGGATCCGGCCTTTAGCTAAACGTCGTTTCCGCAAATCGCCGGATCCGACATTTAGCTTTTTGTCAATGGTTACTATTAGGGATGTCCCGATACCATTTTTTTAAGACCGAGTACGAGTACCGATACTTTTATTTAAGTACTCGCCGATACCAATTACCGATACCTCGTATAAACAGCGGCGCAGTTGCCGATAGCAATGAAAAAAATTAAAGCTGGAATTTGGTTGCTATGGACAACGGCTTTTCTTTTCCTTTGTACAAGTGTTAATAAATTGATAAATGGGAATATAATAGTGTTTTCCAACCAATGTGCCTCCAGGGGGATCTGTTATGGGGGATCTGTGGATGACGCTGTTATGGGGGATCTGTGGATGACACTGTTATGGGGGGATCTGTGGATGTCACTGTTATGGGGGATCTGTGGATGACGCTGTTATGGGGATCTGTGGATGACGCTGTTATGGGGGATCTGTGGGTGACGCTGTTATGGGGGATCTGTGGATGACGCTGTTATGGGGGGATCTGTGGATGACACTAATGGGGGGATCTGTGGATGACACTAATGGGGGGATCTGTGGATGACACTAATGGGGGATCTCTGTATGACACTAATGGGGGATCTCTGTATGACACTAATGGGGGATCTCTGGATGACACTAATGGGGGGATCTCTGGATGACACTAATGGGGGATCTCTGGATAACACTAATGGGGGATCTCTGGATAACACTAATGGGGGATCTCGGATGACACTAATGGGGTGGAGGTCTCTGGATGACACTATGGGGGATCTCTGGATGACACTATGGGGGGATCTCTGGATGACACTATGGGGGATCTCTGGATGACACTATGGGGGATCTCTGGATGACACTATGGGGGATCTCTGGATGACACTATGGGGGATCTCTGGATGACACTATGGGGGATCTCTGGATGACACTATGGGGGATCTCTGGATGACACTATTGGGGATCTCTGGATGACACTATGGGGGATCTCTGGATGACACTGTGGGGATCTCTGGATGACACTGTGGGGGATCTCTGGATGACACTGTGGGGATCTCTGGATGACACTGTGGGGATCTCTGGATGACACTGTGGGGATCTCTGGATGACACTGTCAGGGGCTATGTGGATAACACATATATAGCATATTATGCTATATACGTGTCATCCACAGACCCCCATAGTGTCATCCAGAGATCCCCCACAGTGTCATCCAGAGATCCCCCACAGTGTCATCCAGATATCCCCCACAGTGTCATCCAGAGATCCCCACAGTGTCATCCAGAGATCCCCACAGTGTCATCCAGAGATCCCCCACAGTGTCATCCAGAGATCCCCACAGTGTCATCCAGAGATCCCCACAGTGTCATCCAGAGATCCCCATACACAAGTGGCCGGAATGACTAACTTTTGATGCGGTCTCCCTCCGGTCAGGCGCTCAGTCTCTCCATGCTCCTCCTGCCCAGCGCGCCTTCTACATTCATAAAGTGGGCGGAGCACGCAGGAGGGACGTGAGGTGCTTGGAGGAATCGGGCAGCTTGAGCTCTCAGTTCCTCCATGCGCCTCATGTCCCGCCTGCGGGGCTGGAGGAGCATGGAGGGACTGAGCGCCTGACCTGAGGGGATCTGGGCAGGTTAGGTTTAAGCTGCCGGACCGGAACTTCCGGTATCGGCAGCGGTATCGGCGGCATTTTCACGAGTACAAGTACTCGTGAAAATGCCGGTATCGGTCCCGATACCGATACTGCTATCGGTATCGGGACATCCCTAGTTACTATGGCAGCCAGGACGCTAAAGTCCTGGTTGCCATAGTAAAGAGTAGGGGGAGCGGCATACTTACATTCCATGCGGCTCCCGGGACGCTTCAGGATGACGTCAGGGCGCCCCAGTGCATAGATCACGTGATTGCATGGATCACGTGATCCATGCGCGTGGGGCGCTCTGACGTCATTCAGGAGCGCCCCAGGAGCCGCATGGAATGTAAGTATGCCGCTCCCCCGCTCCCCACTGCTACTATGGCAACCAGGACGCTAGTAGCGTCCTGGCTGCTATAGTAACACTGAAAGCATTTTGAAGACTGATCAGTCTTCACATGCTTTCAGTTCACTTGCGTTGTGCCGGATCCGGCGTGCATTCCGGCGACGGAAGTGCACACCGGAGCCTAACAACGCAAGTGTGAAAGAGGCCTAAAACAGCAGATACCTGGGACTGATGTCTGAGACCAGCCGTAATGATGATAGTGGACTTTTAACCCTTCAGATGTCATGGTCAAACATGACCACACCATTTGAACAAACAAAAACCTGAAAGAGCGTGCTTCCAAGTGTGCTCTGGCTCCCCCTGGCAAGGATTGGGGGAGCTGGATGTAGTGAGGTCTGAATGACAAGAGGCGGCCGTACATTAGTTCCTATGGGACATAGTGTATTTCTGATATACTTCAGTGCTAATTCCAGTGTATAATAGAAGCAATCTAATGATTTCTTGAACTATAAAAAAGTGTAAAAAAATATAAACATTCAAATCACCTCTCCTTTCCCTAAAATGAAAATGCATAAAAACAATAAAAAATACATCATTGCCACTTATGAAAAAGCCTGAACTATTAACCCCTTCCCGACACATGACGTACTATTACGTAATGGAAGTCAATGCGTTCCCGCATTTTGACGTAATAGTATGGCATGGTGATCAGGCGGGTATCGTAGTGGTGCGCGGCCGATCAGTGCAGGGACCCAGCAGTCCCTGATAGCTGGGCCCCTGGATTAACCCCTTTTATGCCACGGTCAGCGCTGACTGCGACATAGAAGGGGTTTGCAGCGGGTGAGGGAGCCCATCGGGTCCCCTTGCTGCTGTGGCGGGGATCTGATGGATGAGAAGGCAGCCCAATGCCGTGTAGAGGCTGCCCAATACCTGCCTTCAACGTGTATCCAGGAGATCCAGCCACAGGCTGTGTCTCCTAGGCAACCTGTTAGTGTATTACTATTTGTAATACTCTAACAGGCAATGCATTACAATACAGATGTATAGTAATGCATTGCAGAGGGGATCAGACCCTCAAAAGTTAAAGTGCCAGAGTGGGACAGAAATAAAGTTAACCTAAGACAATAAGACAGTCAGAAAATAAGAAGACTATGCCTCTCAGACAATGGAGACACTAAAACATAATTTTTTTTGTTTTAAAAATGCTATTATTGTGTAAAACTTAAATAAATAAGAAAAAGTATACATATTAGGTATTGCCATGTCCGTAACAATCTGCTTTATAAAAATGTCACATGACCTAACCCTTCAGGCGAACGCTGTAAAAATAAAAACTGTGTCAAAATTAACAATTTTTTTGCCACCCTGCCCCATAAAGTGTAATAATGAATGATTAAAAAAAATCATATGTACCCAAAAATGGTACCAATAAAAACGTCAACTCTTCCTGCAAAAAACGAGCCCCTGCACAAGATGATCTGCAGAAAAATAAAAAAATATGGCGTTCAGAAAATGACACAAAAACATAATTTTTTTTCCAAAAATGCTTTATTATGTAAAACAAAGAAAGTAGACATTTGATATCATTTAGTCTGTAACAACCTTCTCTATAAAAATAGCACATGATCTACCCTATCAGATGAATGTTGTAAAAAAATAAAAACGGTGCCAAAACAGACATTTTTTGGTTCCTTGCCTCACAAAAATCGTAATATAGAGCAATTAAAAATCATATGTACCCCAAAATAGTACCAATAAAACTGCCACCTTATCCTCTAGTTTCCAAAATGGGGTCACTTTTTTGGAGTTTCTACTGTAAGGGTCATTCAGGGGGGCTTCAAATGGGACATGGCATTTAAAAACCAGTCCAACAAAATCTGCCTTCCAAAAACCATATGGAGTTCCTTTTCTTCTGCACCTTGCCTTGTGCCCTTACATCAGTTTACGACCAAATGTGGGGTGTTTATGTAAACTGCAGAATCAGGGTAATAAATATTGAGTTTTGTTTGGCTGTTAACCCTCGAATTTGTTAAAGAAACAAATTGATTAAAATGGAAAATCTGCCAAAAAAGTGAAATTTATAAATTTCATCTCCATTTTACTTTAATTCTTGGGGAATACCTAAAGGGTTAACAGTTTCTAAAATCAGTAGTAGTTTCTACAATGGGGTCATTTATGGGGGGTTTCCACTATGTAAGACCCACAAAGGGACTTCAGACCTGAACTGGTCCTTAAAAAGTGGATTTTGGAAATTTTCTTAATGATTTTAAGAATTGCTGCTAAAATTCTAAGCCTTTTAACCACCTGAGGACCGCCTAACGCACGGATGTGTCCGGTGGGCGGTCCTCTTACTCTGGGTGGACGCAACGGCACGTCATCTCGCTAGACGCAAGATTAGCTGTGAACGCGCATGCGTAAATTACATATACCCATGCTGGGTGAGAGAAATATCTCTGTAAATTGACAACTTTGTATAAAAATTTTTAAAAAGTTGTCATTTACAGAGATATTTCTCACACCCAGCATAGGTATATATAAAAATACACCCCAAAACTCATTGCCCTGCTTCTCCTGAGTACGGCGATACCATGAGTGACACTTTTTTGCAGGCAAGATGCGCAAAGGGGCCCTAAAACCAATGAGTACCTTTAGGATTTCACAGGGCATTTTTACGCATTTGGATTCTCACGCTTTAGGTTCCCTAAAATGCCAGGGCAGTATAAATACGCCAACAAGTGAACCCATTTTGGAAAGAAGACACCCCAAGGTATTCCGTGAGGGACATGTCGAGTTCACAGAAATTTTTTTTTTGGGCAGATAGCGGAAATTGATATTTTATTTTATTTTAGTTTAGTTTTTTACAAAGTCTCATATTCCACTAACGTGACAAAAAATAAAATTTTACATGAACTCACCATACCCCTCACCCCCTCACGGAATACCTTGGGGTGTCTTCTTTCTAAAATGGGGTCACTTGTGGGGATTTATACTGCCCTGGCATTTTAGGGGCCCCTAATGGGTGAGAAAAAGTCTGGAATCTAAATGCGTAAAAATGCCCTGTGAAATCCTAAAGGTACTCATTGGAATTTGGGCCCCTTTGCGCACCCAGACTGCAAAAAAGTGTCACACATGTGGTATCGCCGTACTCAGGAGAAGTAGGGCAATGTGTTTTGGGGTGTATTTTTACATATACCCCTGCTGGGTGTGAGAAATATCTCTGTAAATGACAACTTTTTAAAAAATTTTATGCAAAGTTGTCAGTTTACAGAGATATTTCTCTCACCCAACATGGGTATATGTAAAAATACACCCCAAAACACATTGCCCTACTTCTTCTGAGTACGGCGATACCACATGAGTGACACTTTTTTGCAGCCTGGGTGCGCAAAGGGGCCCAAATTCCAACGAGTACCTTTAGGTTTTACATGGCTGCTCACAATTTAGCCCCGCCCAAAATGCCAGAACAGTAAACACATCCACAAATGAGCCCATTTTGGAAAGTAGACACCCCGAGGTATTCACTGAGGGGCATAGTGAGTCCGTGGGAGATTTTTTTTTTTTTTGCCAGAAGTTAGCAGAAATTGAAACTTTATTATTATTTTTTTTTTCCTCAGAAAGTGTCATTTTCCGCTAACTTGTGAAAAAAAATGAAATGATACATGAACTCACCATGCCCCTCTGCGAATACTTTGGGGTGTCTTCTTTCTAAAAAGGTGTCATTTGGGGGGTATTTATACTATCCTGGCATTCTAGCACCTGAAGAAACATGACAGGTGCTCAGAAAGTCAGAGCTGCTTCAAAATGCGGAAATTCACTTTTTTGCACCATAGTTTGTAAACGCTATAACTTTTACCCAAACCAATAAATATGCACTTATTGGAATTTGTTTTTTATCAAAGACATGTAGAACAATAAATTTAGAGAAAAATTTATATAGAAATGTTTTTTTTTATAAAATTTTACAACAGAAAGTGAAAAATGTCATTTTTTTACAAAAATGTAGTTACATTTTTATTAATAGCATAAAAAGTAAAAATGTCAAAAAACAAAACCCATAAAACTTTTGCAGAATTTTTTTTTTTTTCCAATTTCACCCGATTTGGAATTTTTTCCAGCTCCCCACTACATCATATTCAATACTAAATACTAAATTAGAAAGTGCAACTTGTCCCTCAAAAAAACAAGCCATCATTTGGCTATGTGAACGAAAAAATAAAAAAGTTATGGCCCTGTAAAGGCAGGGAGTGAAAAACTAAAGTGCAAAAACTACATATTTTTTTGCCAGCCCACCATGTTCCCCTCGTGGCTTAACCGCTAACCCGCCTGCCGCACCCCTGCTCTGACCGCACCCCTGGGTTCTCCGGGGCACCGCAAGGAGGTTTTCCTGCTGGGGTGATTGCCACCAGTAGCGCCAGACTGGGCTACTGGAGTCGCGTGTGCTCTAGCTGCTTTGGACTTCTGATGTGTTGCCCTGGCCGGTTGGTCTACCCCTGTGTCGAGCGGTGTGCCCCGAGTCTCCGAGGGAAAAAGGTACGGCGCACCTGGGATGAACGCTACTGAAAGCATACCGGACAGCGGGAGTGTGGACCACGTGAAAGGAAGACCTAGGCAGAGAGCTGTTGATGCCTGGATGCATTGAACCCTGTTCTGGTGCCGTTTGCCTGTGTGCTGGAGAATTCCGGAGGGACCTACGCTTGGCCACCTGCGCAAGTCTGACGGGCTCGGTGAGATTGCGCAAACTATCTGCCGTTAAAACTTTCTTTGCTTGAAGGGCGCTACCTGTATGTTTGATCCTCTGTGGGGTGGCAGTTACATGGACTCACTAGCGTGTTAAACTGTGGAGCTTTCCAGTATTGAGGTAATTGAGGTTGTGCGTTTAAGGTGCACTGCCTAGTCCAAGTCGGTTTTGACTCAGGAAGGACAGAGCTACTTCTTGGTAGCGCTCATCACGATATAGGGATGGAGTGGGGCTTTTAAGTGGCGCCTTACAAGCGATACAGTGGGGAAAATTATTAGCGGCCCCCAGTGATTATTGGACAAACATCCTTTTTAGCTGGGGCGTGTGTGCATTATTTGTACCTTAAAGACCTGGAAAAATGACGAACGGCATGCACTAGAGTTGTTCATCTGTGGAGGATTATGCCCTGGACATGGGCAGCGGTATCTTACAAGGTCGACGCTATTGAGATATACTGGCTGTGAGGGGACATTGGAAAGCTGTTGTTAAAGGCCAATGTGATTTATGATCAATTGTGGAAAGCTAACAATAACACCCCTGCTATGAATTAAGATATAGTATACGCGCTTTGTGCAGGATATAAGGGACTCAGGTGGCCCCTAGAGGACCGTATCCATCAAAATTCATATACAGTGCTGGATGACTTTTCTAATTGGTTGGTGGACAATTGACTTGATACAAGCTGAACTATGGTCGGACGTTGGCAAGCTATGTCAAGCTATGTTCTTTGATAATTTTTAGATGTTGTCATTGTATTGGATTATATAGTGCCTCTCTAGAGAGGACGGATAATTGAAGGGGGGGGAATAAATAAATAAATACATTTTGTCTACTCAGTAAATATGCCGAACAAACACAGAACCAGAGATAGGTGCACACTGCCGTCACACTAAACCCTCACACTGATGTTAAAAATTGAGAGGTTAGTTCGACATATCCTACTAGGAGGACATGTCTTAAGCTCGGGCACCAGCGTCAAGGTCTCTCAAGTAGCCTGAGGCCCTAACACTCACCTACCTGCGCCATATGGGCGATATCAGGGGCCAGTGGGCAATTACAGGAGCATTAGGACGACTCACAAACATCTCCTCTGTTACCTCCAGCATGTAGCCATGCTTGCAATGGGAGGTGGGAGGTGTCTATGAGCCCTACCCAAGACTGACTGATATAGCCCAAAGCCTAGCAGGTGCACCCAAATGTGACCTGAAGATGGAAAACAGGCACATTTAAATTGGAGTTTATACACCTCCGTACATATATGTATATAAACCATCAAAAAATGTGGTGATAAAAAAGCAGGATGCGCTCATACCCATATGCAGTTGTGCATTTCTATAGGGGAGCACATCCTGCACTTGTAGTCCGTTGCTAATGGCAATCACCAGCAAAAAATGCATACAGTGGATGATGCCAGCAACGGACTACAAGTACCACAATGGACATCCTACATAAGATGAAATTTATGTGGATGTGGCAAGAATTCAGAACAAACACGGAACCAGAGATAGGTGCACACTGCCGTCACACTAAACCCTCACACTGATGTTAAAAATTGAGAGGTTAGTTCGACATATCCTACTAGGAGGACATGTCTTAAGCTCGGGCACCAGCGTCAAGGTCTCTCAAGTAGCCCGAGGCCCTAACACTCACCTACCTGCGCCATATGGGCGATATCAGGGGCCAGAGGGCAATTACAGGAGCATTAGGACGACTCACAAACATCTCCTCCCACAAAATCGCAAATCGGGAGGCTTAAGTCCTTCCAGAAGTGGAGGGCAGGGAGTAGCCCCCAAGGAAGGCTAGAGAAATTTTTACGATCTCCGGTAGTTAAAACAAGAGGTGGTGGACAGAAAATTGGGAAATCCTTTTTAATGGAACACCCCTCAGGGCAAACGACACAAGGCCCCCCTCCCAAACAAATAGAAGGGAAGGAACAACATGAATCAAAAATTATCTGACATTTTAGAGGTAGTTAAATCCACTAATGTCACAATAACCGAACTAGCGGCATCGGTCTCTTCCTCACAAACGGATGTAGCTATAATAAAAGACGAAATGTCCAAACTTAAATCAAAGGTTAAACAGGGAGAATCTGATGCCGTGATTCTCAAAAAAGAGATCGAACAGTGTAAACGACTTAAAAACGAGTTAAAGGAGAGCGAGCAAGATCGAGTAAAGATGAGGAATAAATTAACTGACTTGGAGGATAGAACACGGAGATACAATCTTAGACTGGTGGGATTTCCAGAAAGAATAGAACAAGATAATCCAGCAAAATTTGTCCAAAACTGGCTAGTTCAGAATTGGTTAAAATGCTATGTTCCAGCGACAGGGATCTCGTGTTACGATCTAAAAGAGATAGATAGATAGAATTTAATGGTAATCTGATACAAATTTTTCCAGATTTCTCCCGAGAAACACAAATTAAGCGGATGTCATTTCAGGAATGTAAAGAAAGATTGGCTGCAGCCATTAATATTCCATGATGCTCCCGGCAAAGTTACTTGTGGTATACAATGATGTTATTCACTTTTTTATGAATCCTACAGAGGTTTCTACATGGTGTAGCGCCGCACGTCACTCTGCTCTGATTAGTGTAGGGATAGGATGCAGCTGCTGTAAGGGCGAGATTAGACAGGGAAAACTCAGCAAAAACACCTAATGAAGTGATCGATCTATGGCTATGAATCATTCAACTTCTGCTAGTTAATTTCTCACTGGTTTTTAGGCTGCACAGAGCGTTTTTCTGTCACTTTCTTCTGCCGTGATTGGCGGCCATTTTGTGTCTTGTGGTGCACAAGCTGCCACCAAGTCCATCAATCCATCAACTAGTTTTTGTTTTTTTTGCTATATCCTACATCAGGGGCTTGGCTGTGCTTATTGTCACCCCTAGAAACTCAGGATAGAAATTTCTATATTTTTTTGAGGGGTGAAATTCAATTGCCACAATCCCCTAAATCTGGTGTTCCAGCTGTGGCTAGCCAAGTGTAATGCTGTCTGCTGTCTGGCAAAGGATAGATTTTGTTCTGTGATGAAATTCAATTGCCAAAATAGCAATCCCCTAAATCTGGTGTTCCAGCTGTGGCTGGCTAAGTTTAATACTGTCCGGCAAAGGATAGATGTTTATCTGAAGTAAAATTCAATTGCCAAAATAGCAATCCCCTAAATCTGGTGTCCCAGCAGTGGCTGGCCAAGTTTAATAGTGTCCGGCAAAGGATAGATTTTGTTCTGGGGTGAAATTCAATTGCCAAAATAGCAATCCCCTAAGTCAGTGGTTTCAGCTGTGGCTGGCCAAGTTTAATAGTGTCTGGCAAAGGATATATTTTGTTCTGGGGTGAAATTCTATTGCCAAAATAGCAATCCCCTAAGTCAGTGGTTTCAGCTGTGGCTGGCCAAGTTTAATAGTGTTCGGCAAAGGATAGATTTTGTTTTGGGGTGAAATTCAATTGCCAAAATAGCAATCCCCTAAATCTGGTGTCCCAGCAGTGGCTGGCCAAGTTTAATAGTGTCCTGCAAAGTATAGATATTTTTCTGGAGTGAAATTCAATTACCAAAATAGCAATACCGTAAATCAGTGGTTTCAGATGTGGCTGGCCAAGTTTAATAGTGTCCGGCAAAGGATAGATTTTGTTCTGGGGTGAAAGTCTATTGTCAAAGTAGCAATTCCCTTAAATCTAGTGTCCCAGCAGTGGCTGGCCAAGTTTAATAGTGTCCGGCAAAGGATAGATATTTTTCTGGGGTGAAATTCAATTGCCAAAATAACTAAACTGTAAATCGGGTGTCCAAGCAGTGGCTGGCCAAGTTTAATAATGTCCGGCAAAGGATAGATTTTGTTCTGGGGTGAAATTCTATTGCCAAAGTAGCAATCCCCTAAATCTGGTGTCCCAGCAGTGGCTGGCCAAGTTTAATAGTGTCCGGCGAAGGATAGATTTTGTTCTGGGCTGAAATTCAATTGCCAAAATAGCAATACCGTTAATCAGTGGTTCTAGCTGTGGCTGGCCAAGTTTAATACTGTCCTTTAAAGGATAGATTTCAAATAGCAATCCCCTAAATCTGGTGTCCCAGCAGTGGCTGGCCAAGTTTAATAGTGTCCAGCAAAGGATAAATTTTGTTCTGGGGTGGAATTCAATTGCCAAAATAGCAAACCCATAAATCTGGTGTCCAGGCAGTGGCTGGCCAAGTTTAATAGTGTCCGGCAAAGGATAGATTTTGTTCTGGGGTCAAATTCAATTGCCAAAATAGCAATCCCCTAAATCTGGTGTCCCAGCAGTGGCTGGCCAAGTTTAATAGTGTCCGGCAAAGGATAGATATTTTTCTGGGGTGAAATTCAATTGCCAAAATAGCAATACCGTAAATCAGTGGTTTCAGCTGTGGCTGGCCAAGTTTAATAGTGTCCGGCAAAGGATATATTTTGTTCTGGGGTGAAATTCTATTGCCAAAATAGCAATCCCCTAAATCAGTGGTTTCAGCTGTGGCTGGCCAAGTTTAATACTGTCCAGCAAAGGATAGATTTTAAATTGTTGGGTGAAATATTACCATTTTTGCCAGGTACAAACCGCTGCACTGCATAACTGACAGGGAACTTACAATTGGCGGTTACATTCTTTCATGAAATAAAGCCTTTTTGGGCTGTGAAGCCAAAGGTAGTCGCCAATAACAGTCTTTTTTTTTTTTTTTAATAAATTAGTGTAGACCCCAAAACATTGGGAAAATATAAAAAATAAAATAAAGTGTAAGTGCACGGTAGTATAACAGTGGTTAGGTGAGGCCGGTATACATGTCAATTCTGCATAAGGTACAAACAAGTCCTGTGGGATCCATGCCTGGTTCTTTTTAATAAACGAAAGCTTGCCCACATTGTCTGCGGACAGGTGGCTGCACTTGTCTGTGATAATGCCACCAGCCATGCTAAACACACGTTCAGACAATACAGTGGCTGCAGGGTAGGCCAGCACCTTCAAGGTGTAAAGGGCAACCTCAGGACATGTGCCCAATTTGATGACCCAGAAGTTGAATGGGGCAGACCCAGTGGCGTAGCTAGAAATGATAGAGCACCACAGCAAATTTTTGAATGGGGCCCCCCCTCCCCCAGTAATTTTTGCACAAACCCCTTCCTTTCATGCCGCCATGCCTGTGGCTACTAAAGATCGCTCTCTCAGACCAGGCCCAGCAGCTGTTCCATTCGTTTTTTACACTGTCTGTGCCACTGTATATAATTTCATTGTATAATACTGTTAGTCCTCCTCCTCCTCCTGGATGGGCCCTTTCTAGGTCACAGCCCCAAAGCAGTTGCTTCCCCTGCAGCTATTCCCCTAGGCGGACCCATCAGTCAGTACGTGTACTGTTCCACCATGTTGCTGAAATGCTGCCTCCTGCTAAGATGTTCCAGATCTGCTGGTGGTTCAGGTTGTTGTGGCGTGATGACAAAGCTTTTCCACATTTTGCCCATGCTAACCCTGCCTTCTGAGGTGTTGCTGGTGACCCAGCTGAATTGGCAAATTCTTCCTCCTCCTCCTCTGCCTTCACCTTGTGCTTCCACTGAGTCCCCGGTGTCAGGTGTGAATGCCATCAGTGGGCTCATCTTCCTATCACACTCCAGTGAGGGAATTAAGGATGGCACGTTGTCCTTGTAACGGGGATGCAGCAGGGTGGCCAATCTGTGTAATCAGCGCAAGTTAGAATGTGGCAGTAACTGGGCGGTCGTTGCGCAGGCACTGCAGCATGTAGTCGCTCATGTCTGCCAGGCTAAGCTATCCTATTTGAGGGAGGTATATCGTCTGTGTCCTCTGTATCCCCCAGCGTTCCTCCTACTCCTCTTCCTCCAGAACTGTGCCCTGGCTGGACAATTGTGTTCCAGGCCAGGGCCTATGTTGGTGCAGATACCCACCCTCCGAGTCACTTGTATTTGGTTGGTCTTAAGTTAAGGATAAGGCGTGTATATAGTTTTGTTTCTTTATATGGTTAGTTTAGCTGCCTTATAGTTATTTTAATATGTTTTTAAGTAAATTTGTAAATAGTTTGTTAATGGTTTGAGTGAAAGGGGGGGGGGTGTTGAGTGTGTAGGGTGTAAGGCTGTTTGGGTTTATTTTCCATCCCCTTTCTATACTTTCTATACTGCCACTGTATATAATTTTATTGTATAATACTGTTGAGGGGGCCCTGCCAAAGTCTTTTAGTCCTCCTCCTCCTCCTGGATGGGCCCCTTCTAGGTCAGGGACCCAAAACAGTGTGCTTCCCACGCTTCCCTGTAGCTACGCCCCTGAGCAAACCCATCAGTCAGTACGTGTACTCTTCCACCATGTTGCTGAAATGCTGCCTTCTGCTAAGATGTTCCAGATCTGCTTGTGGTACAGGTTGTTATGGCGTGATGACAAAGCTTTCCCACATTTCGCCAATGCTAACCCAGCCTTCTGAGGTGCTGATGGTGACCCAGCTTCCTCCTACTCCTCCTTATCCTCCAGAACTGTGCCCTTGCTGGACAATTGTGTTCCAGGCCAGGGATTATGGATTATTTGGTGCAGGATCCCACCCTTCAGCCACTTGGATGTCACTGGCCTTAAGTTAAGGATAAGGGGTTTATATCGTTTTGTTTGTTTATATAGTAAGTTTAGCTGCATTATAGTTATTTTAATATGTTTTTAAGAAAATTTGTAAATAGTTTGGTAATGGTTTGAGTGAAAGGGGGGGGGGGGTTGTGTGTGTTCGATTAAATGAATTGATTTTTACTGTCTGGTGTTTAGGAATTTATGCACCCCAAATTCAGCACATGTGGCAGGCAGGGGATGTGTGTGTGTGTCAAACCGGCTAGGCACAGACCTGCTAGTATATTTCGCCCATTAGTGCACAATACCAGGCCAGGCTGGAGGCTCAGTAGCACCAACCAATGGTCGGTCTGTTATTCCATGCATGCCTGTCCACAGCTCCTGCGCGGTGCGGGGTTTGTGGCACAAACACACAAGTTTTAAAACAACCTGCTGTCGTTTCCCCCTGGCTGTGCTGCTATGGGTGGTGAAGGTGTTACGCTGAGTGGATGAGGAGGAGGTAGAGGAGGAGAAAGCCGAGGAGGAGGAGGAGGAGGAGGTAACAGGATACAAAGCGAAATGCCCAGCAATCCTCGGGGGCGGAAGGACATTCACAAAAATGCTATCCGCCTTTGGGCCAGCCGCTACATTTACATACTGTGTTGTTGGTTATGTGGACGTTGCCACAGATAGCATTGCGCAGTGCACACTTGATTTTGTCCGCCACTTGGTTGTGCAAAAAAGTGGCGGCCTGGATACACGTACTGTGGGACAGCCACCGCCATATGGTTTTTAAAACTGTCCACCAGACAGAATGACAGTATTTCAAAGGACCAGGAAGTTTGAAATAAGGCATTCAGAGCCATGGGTAGGGGGGTACTTCCTCTTTCTATTTCTTTTTCTCTTCAGTGTTTGGGAGATGGACAGCTGATTGCTGAACACTTCCATGGGATTTGGTGGAGATGCTTGGTGAAAATGACAGATGTGGTGGTGTTGCTGCCACATCCTCTGTTTGCTGGGAGACAGGTGCCACTGTCACTCACTTGGGCTCAAGTTTAAAATGTTTATTTATTATTTTTCTGTATTTTATTTTATTTTATTTTAAGTCATTTCCCTATTCACATATGTTTGCAGGGCATTTACCTACATTTTGCTGCATTTTGCAGTCCTCTAGCCCTTTCCAGGGCTATTTTACAGCCATTTAAGTGACCAAAAGTTCGGGTCCCCATTGACTTTAATGGGGTTCGGCTTCGGGGTGAAGTTCGGGTCGAGTTCGGATCCTGAACCCGAACATTTTCGTGAAGTTCGGCCAAACTTCTCAAACCCGAACATCCAGGTGTTCGCTCAACTCTAAATAAGACCCAACATAAATTATTGTTTCAGGGGCAGAAGCGTTTTTTTGAGTCTGGGCGAGCTAACAAATTTCTTTTCTCCGTAGTGATGCATCAAAAGGAGTCCTGTAAAATCAGTAGTATAAGGAGTAGCTCAGAAGAAATATTAGAAAATCCTGAGTTAATTAGAGAGGAATTTGTCAAGGCTTTTTCTTCTTTGTATCATTCTGACTCCATTGATGGGGAGGTAAATGTTAGAAGCTATCTGGAGTCCTTAGATCTGCCTCGCTTATCAAGGCAAGATAATGCTGGACTGAATAGTCCAATTCAGCTGAGCAAACTCCAAGCTGTAATAATAGCTAGTAAAACTAATTCTGCCGCTGGTAATGATGGCCTACCTTTCGAGGTATATAAATATCATGAAAAGTCTTTGTTACGGATTCTATTAGAAGTCATCAACGAGTCCATTAAATGTGGATCACTCCCCCCTTCATGCAGAGAGGCGGTAATCACATTGATCCTTAAAAAGGTAAAGATAAGAACGAGGTGGGTTTATATAGGCCCATCTTGCTTCTTAAAGAAGACCTTTCATCAGGGTAAAAAATGTGTACTAAGTATGCTGACATGTAGAGCGGCGCCCAGGGATCTCCCTGCACTTACTATTATCCCTGAGCGCCGCTCCGTTCGCCCATTATTAGCTCCGGTATCTTCTGGGACTTGGTTATACTAGGCGTATCCCAGGCTGTAGCGCTGGCTAATCGCAGCGCACAGCTCATATCCTGGGAGGTTTTTTTGGGGGATACGTTTAGTATAACCAAGTGATACTAGGCTCCTCCTAGTAGAACCAAGTCCCAGAAGGTACTGGAGTCTATACCGGGCGAACGGATGAAAGTATTTAAAGGTTGTTCCTGAATTTGCTTGTTGGAGGAGGAGGGGACTGCTCCATCCTGTCACTAGACGCGGAAAAAGCGTTCAACAGGGTAGAGTGGTCCTTTCTTTGGGAGACTATGTCGCAGTTGGGCTTGGGTGCAGAATTTATTTCTATAGTACAGATGTTATACAATCTACCTAGGGTGTGTGTGAATATTAATGGACCAAACACCGCATATATGGAATTACAGCAGGGTACGAGGCAGTGTTGCCCCCTTTCTCCCATGTTATTCGCTATAGCCATAGAGCCATTAGCCTGCAAGATAAAAGCAGACCCCAAAATTATAGGGTTTGGGGTGGCAGGTGAACTAGATAAAATAAGTCTTTACGCAGACGACATGTTGATGTTTTTAAAAGAGGGGTGGAGAGTCATACCCCACATTACACATGTCATTGCGACATATGGGGATATGGCAGGTCTTTGTATTCAGTGGAATAAATCACTGCTATTACCATTAAAACGGAAGGCCCCAATAAAGATGGGAGCGCTGCGTGTTCTCCTCCCATCCGATTTGTTTGAATATTTGGGTATTAAGATTGGAAAGCAGATAGACTCCTTTAATAAGCCTAATTTTACCCCACTTTTGGATAAGATCAAAGGTAAAATTTGTGCTTGGGAGAAGCTCCCAATATCTCAGGCCGATAGGATAGCTTTATTAAAATCTGTGATATTGCCATTAGTACTGTACCCAATAGTCGCGGCTTCTGTTTGGATTGAAGATGCGTTTTTTTGTAAACTTGAGAGGTTAATAAATGAACTTATATGGGGAAGGAAAAAGGTCCACATTAAACAAAAATATACCTGGTTGACAGAGAAGGACGGAGGTCTAGCTATTCCCTGCTTTCAGGGGTATTTTTTGTGTGCACAACTGCAGAGGTGTTGCGCGTAAAAAGTGAATCACTTAGGGAAATTTCTTGCACTATAAAAATGCGATAAGTATGAAAATATTTGGGCATATTTAAAATCCGGTCAAATGGGGAATCAAGGGTCAACATGCCCTATTAGAAGTACACTACAAAAAGTCTGGAATAAAACTAAAACAATGTTAAAAGTTAGACAGTCTTTTCACTACACCCCTCTATGGGATAAGAATTTAAAGAAATTTTATAAAATAAAAGACTACAGATACTGGGTTAGGAAAGATTTCATGAAGGTGGTAGATGTATTTGCTTTGGGGGAATTTAAAAAGATGACAGAAATGCTTAATGGGGAAGGCACTGCAATAGATTGGCATAGATACGCACAATTGAAACATGCATATGATTGTATGCAGAATAAGGATTATATGAGGGCACAGGATCACATATTTTTTGATTACTGTCTTTGTGCAGACATAAGGCCCAAAAATAAACTATCCCAGATATATACTAGTTTTAGGAAGGCCCTTACAGAAATAACTCCTCTTAAATGCATCAGTAGATGGCAACAGGACCTTGAGACAGTTACAGTCGGTAGGACAGATATTTTTAAAAATATACGGAAGGTTTCACCATCCATGAACCATAGATTGATCCAATTTAAAATTGTCCATCGAATACACTGTACACCTAGACTATTGGGGAAATTTGGAGGGGAAAGGAGTTTTGAACCGAAGTGTTGGAAATGTGGATGTCTGGAGGCTGACTTTGTACATTTGTAACCGGATCACTAGATTTTGGTCCGAGGTGTTTGATGTGATTTCAGGGTCTGTAGACTCCGATTGGATCCCTTATTTTAAGTTCGCAATTTTAGGAATATGTACAAATAAAAATATCTCAGCGACGGTCAAGGGGACCTGGTTGAAAGGGTGCATGGTCGCAAAAGCTTTAATCGTCAGAAGGTGGGGACCAGAGCTCCCACCAAGGTTAGAAGAATGGAAACAATTGACGTCTCGCATAAAAATCTATGAGTCGGTAAGAAGGGAGAATTAGACCATGTGCCTTATTTGTGCTCGGGACTACACACTACACACTATATATTATTAGGATAGGTCTGTTTGGCTTAGTTTATTATGTCTATTATGTTAGTTAAAAGGGCATTTAGAATCTGGGGTGCCCCGTTGATGCCAGCTATGGGGGGTGGGCGAGGGGGGGGTTTAGTATTAGGAAATGATGATTATTGACGACGAATTATGTATATTGTCATTCTTCTTTGTGGCTCATTTAGGCCCTAATTGGGGCTTGATGTACAATTTATGTTTTTTATATGTCAATATATGAAAATTTGATTAATAAAAGACTGAGCTGTGAAAAAAAAAAAAAAAGTGCAAAAACGAAAAATCCTTCAGGGCTGAAAACGTTAAAGGGAGTCTGTCACCAACCTGACTGGTTTTAAACAGATCACATTGGTGGGACACAAAGACATGACACAGATGTTACCTGTGTTTTGTTTTTCAGATCCATTAAATCGCCCAAATAGTTATTTTTATAATATGCTAATGAGCTGTTGCAAGTGCCCAGGGGTGGAGAGTTTGCTGAAGGTGCCCAAGTTCCCCTGCCTCACTCGCACCTAACTCCGCCCCTCAGTAAACTCCTACCAGCCCTGTGGTTCTGTGACATCGTATTTCCCTATAGCCCGTTCGCGCATCACTGCCAGGCCCAGTTACAAGCGTGAAATCGACGCATGCGCACTGCAGATCTGTGTGCCTCTGCCCACAGTGAGCAGAACACTGCGCATGTCTGGACCGGGCAGTGATGTCACAGAGCCGCAGGGCTGACCGGAGTTTACTGAGGGGCGGAGTTAGATGCGAATGTCAGATTATTTTTTTTTTAAACATTTTTTTTTTGCTGTCATATTCTGAGCTGTATGAAGGTTTCCATAGGGAACTATAACAAGCAATCATTAGAATACTATTGTCATAGACTCCAATGCAGTATTTAGAACACTTAGATGCTGTGGTCAGGTTAAATGTTCGCGATCAGCATTACTGACGGTCGCAGACATTAGCCTCAAGTGCCTGCTGTATAAAACAGCAGGCACCCGGGCACCATCTTTAAAGACCCTACATGTGACGTAATAGTAAGTTACATGTCGGGAAAGGGTTAAAGGCCATGTACACCTTTGGGGTCAATTGTTGATTTCATTTTACTCATTTTGAACTAAACATTTTTTCAATTACTCTTTATTTAAAATATTAAGCCTTTCTGACACAAAGGGTCAACTGTTTTTCTAGCTGTGGGAATAAACATTTAAACCATATTCATATCAGTAACATACAAACTGATCTATAATGAATGTTTAGAATGTCAGAGAGCAGAGAAAAGGAGCTAGCTGACTGTGGAGAGAGAGAATTCAGACCCCTCTATTAGAGCATCTCAGACCTGTACGGAAAAATGGGTTCCATATTTGTAATAAAGACCAACTGAAAAAATTATTTTTATCTCATAATGAGTAGAATTCAATAATAAAAAAAATTGCCTGCAAAGGTGTACATAGCCTTTAAAGGGTTTCTGTCACCAGGTTTAACCCTGTGAAGTTAGCTGACATTAGCGATGTGCTAATGTCAGCTAATCCTAACTAGCCTATTCTTACTTTTCTCAGTGCCTGCATTAACCTTAAAAATCGAACTTTTATAATATGCTAATGAGGCTCTAGAAGCAGGGGGGCGTTGTTCCTGCTCCTAGAGCCTCCGTTCTCCCACCTGGTCTCCTCCTCCAGGTCTGATTGACAGGCCAGGCAGCTGCGTGCCTGTCTGCCAGCCCTGTGCTCGGATGAAATCTCGCGCCGTTCTGAACTCAGCGCAGGCGCGGTGAGGGAAAGACGCTCGTCGACTGCCAGGTTCCTCACCGCGCCTGCGCTGAGTTCGTAACAGCGCGAGACTACATCCGAGCACAGGGCTGGCAGACAGACGCAAGCGCTGCCTGGCCCTGTCAATCAAGACTTGGAGGGAGGAGACAAAGGTGGGAAAACGGAGGCTCTAGGAGCAGGAACAACGCCCCCCCTGCTCCTAGAGCCTCATTAGCATATTATAAAAGTTCGATTTTTAGGTTAATGCAGGCACTGAGAAAAGTAAGAATAGGCTAGTTAGGTTTAGCTGGCATTAGCACATCGCTAATGTCAGCTAACTTCATAGGGTTAAATCTGGTGACAGAAACCCTTTAAGCAATAACTATTTTATGAGGCATCACTATCCGTCTTAAAAGCAGAGAAATTCAAATTTAGAAAATTGTAAATAAAGGTAAAACATATGGCTCCAAATTTACCATTAACATTAAGTATGTATGTCACAAGAAGACAATCTCAGAATTGGCTGGATAAATAAAAGCATTATAAAGTCAATACCATATTAAGTGACGCATGTTAGATTTGCAAAATTAGGCTCTATCAGGAAGGTGGAAAATGCGAGGAAGGGCATTCATTCATAGAGCATTACTGTATTTTTCGCTTTATAAGACGCACTTTTTTCCCCCCAAAAGTGGGGGGACACATAACAGTGTCATCCACAGATCCCCCATAACAGTGCCATCCACACACCATTAGTTCAAAATCCACCAAAAGCACACCTTTTGGTTAAAAATATTGTTTTCTGATTTTCCTCCTCAAAAATCTTGGTCTCCAGCAGGCTGTCACAGTCGTATTGTCGTTTGACCGTGACACGTTTGCCGTGCAGACTGGTTGTCGGTGGCAACATGTAGTTTGTGGTTTGCACGTGCACTTCCCCTTTAAGGTGAGTCTTTCTTCTCTTTGGTGAGCGTGGGGTTCATTTCCTGACTAGGTTTGGATCAGGGTGTGGTCTCTACAGACTACAAGCTATATAGCCTTGGCTTGTAGCCTGGAGGTGAGTTGTGCTCTAGCCTTGGTGTGGGCTGGAAGCTATGTTCCATTCTTGGGCAATTCCATCTGCCCAGTCATTGAGGGCCACCTTGTTGGACATCAAGGTCTTTTAGCAATGTCATCCCTATGACTTCTCCATGTCTCTACCCTTCCCAATGTGTCTATATGTGGTGTGGGTTTGATTTGGGGTTTGGTTGTTGTTTAGTTCATTGTTACATGTCTGGTCTGTTGATGTTGTGTACAGCATGTCTGCTAGACATTTACCCTGTTTGTCTTTTCCTCCGGGAGGAGGCCCCATGGTTTCCCAGAAGGGGAACCTCTAGCCAGTGAACAGCTTTGTCTGTCACCGCCAGGCATTCGTTGTGCTTGGGGGCTCAGGCAATAGCAGGGAAGCTGGTTCCTGTGTTGTAGTGTGTACGGTATCCTGTGTTGTGTGTAGGTACTAGTACTTATAGATAGGTTCCAGGGCCTAATGGAAGCCTTGGAACCTTTGCCTGGCAGGGGCACGGCCCCTGCACAACTTTCTCCCACTAGGGAGGAAACTACACTCCACACAATCTCTCCCCACGAGGAGGGAAGCTAGACTGACCTTATGCAGGGCACAGGGCGACGTGCCCCAGCCCTCGCTTATTCTCCTAGCAGGGAGTAAACTAGACTGACTGAAACTAAGCTAACTCCTCCTCTCCTCTAAGTGGTAGACCTATGTTATTACACTTGCACATTGCATAACATAGAAATTAATAGGCACACTTATCCACATTATAGAGAAGACACTCGAGTGACATACATTAGCTTACAGTAAATGGTAGCAAGGTGTAGACAGGTGTGGTAATGTGTCATGGTCCCTCCTGTAAGAGAAGTGAGAAGATCGGATAGCCTTGCTGCAAGTGTTTTCCTCTTAGTATGTTGTTTGGCAGGATCTCACCTCTCCTCAGATTCTGCTCATTATCAGTCATGAGGCTCTATTTGGGTCCTCCTCACACTGCTGACCATACGGTTGATATTTCTACTTGGAGTTGCTAGAGCTTGTTTGTCTTGGATCTCCTGCTTCTCCATACATCTCTAAGCTAAGTACCAGTTGCCTTTACTGTTTGTTGTTCTCTGGTGTGTTTTGGTTTCTAGGCCTCAGGGAGACACGGGTTCCTTCATCTGGGAAGGAACCAGCTGTCTCATCTCCTGCTACTTATCCTAGGGCTCGCCAGTTTTAGCAGGGCATAAGTATCCGGTGTATGAGCATTTCCACCATCAGGATCTGCTCATACTTGCAGGAGTTAGGGAAAGGCCTAGGGATTATTAGGAGGTCAATTACCAAAGAAAAGGAAAAATTTGCTAAAGATATTGGTGGGTATGCTTTCTACGGGATACAACCATAAAAATTATATATATGAAAGCCACTCCTAAAAAATAACTTTTATTAGAACTCTCTTAAAAACTACCCCCAATGTCAGGAGGAAAAATACTCCCCATATACTAGGGGAAGGTTGCAGGTACACAAGAAAATGGATATTAGATATTAGCAACGGCACGCAGTGGCTGTCCCTGGTGTGGTAACCCTCACTAAGGCTCAGCCCGAGGGCACCCCCTGATGGTAGGAGCCCCTCGTCCTCGTGCCTGCCCTTACTTACCCTGCAGCCGTCCCTCGTCAAATCACTGCGTAATGCTAACAAGAACTCGTACCTAAATTGTCGATGTGTGGCACGATCTCTGTCAGGTCACGCTACTCTTGATCATGATATACAAGAGTACAGAAGAGTCGCATGTATACAAGGGTCATCAAAAGTAACCCAAAAAGAAGCCCCGACGCGTTTCCCCCAAACATATCACTTAGGATTCATCAGGGGGCACATACATAACAAGATACACCTGTGCGACATACAGTTTAAGATCATCATGCGGGGATCCAGTGGAAAAAAGTCACTTCGTAGGAACCTAGGTGATGGAAAAAATCAAGATAAAAAACAAAGTCATACCTCTACACCCTAAAAGTATCAAAAGGGCAGGCGGAAGAGAAGGTGAGCTTACCCGCATCTGGACCACAGAGGAGACAGTGCCTTGGTCGCATCCAGGGGTGAGGCGTCTGATATTGCACCTACCCCCGGTGTGCGTCCATCGGATTTAAATAGTCAAAGGCACGCCCCTCTGGTCTGGTGCGCCAATCGGATTGTATCTATTCCACGTGTTACCGGCAAATAGACAAGATGTGCGCGTCATTTCCGTCATCTGGAGCGCACGTATCACTTCCGGGGGCGGCATCATCGTACGTCACATCCTGCATTTTTCATGACGCGCGTCTCGGATGCCCGCGCAGGCGCACCACGGCCAGTGAAGCGCACAGCGCGTATGGCGGAAACATCAGCCGCCATCTCTACGTCAGTGTACTGACAGTCAGAGTCCTCACCGGGTTCCCCTTACTACGCGCATGCGCCCTATCAGGTTCTCATGGTCTACCGCACTTACCATGAATCATGGGGAGGGGAAATGGTAAGTTGTCGAACACTGAGAGACCGATGGCCGTCTATCTGGAGCAAAAATTATAAACATATAACTAGAGGGAAATAAAGATAAGAAAAATGAGAGGCCAATTTTACTGACACATAAAAACCCAATTTTTTCTTCAGATAGGGTTATGCACATTGGTTCGGCTGTAGATGGACATTAGAACCACAACCTTCTCGCTGTGTTAATTAATACACCTAGTAATTACCCAGGTCCCTAAAAGATATTTTAAACCACCGGTAAAGACACCAAACGGTGTCACCATTGGAGCATTTGTCAAGACAAAAGGTCATAAGCAGATAAGGATAGGAGGGGAAGGAAGGGAATAGATAAAGACCCCTCGACCCCCCGTATGTCATATACTAGAAAAACAGGGGCTACTTAGTAGCCCCTAGGCCAAACTCTCCAGCAACCCTAAATGTCAAAAAATTGTCTCATACTAAGGATCGTTAGAACCGAGAAGACAAAACCTGCGTCACAGAAAACACTGATACTCAATACGTTCATTGAGGCCGAGAGGGGACTGAGATCTTAAATTAAAAATCCAGGCCGCTTCTCTCTGTAGTATCTTGCGGTCCCAGTTACCCCCCAGCGGTGATGAAGGGACCACCTCCAGGACAGAAAAGGACAGACACATCGGATTGCCCTGGTGCACAGTTTTGACATGTTGAGCGATAGGTGTCGGTTTCCTTTTGATAACATCATTGATGTGCTCACCGATCCTAACTCTCAATTCCCTCTTTGTTTTGCCCACATAATCAAGAGGGCATGTGCACTGGCAAATATACACTACCCCCCTAGTGCGGCAATTGATAAACTCCCTAATTAGAATTTTTTGTCCTGTTACTGATGTCTGAATTTTTTTAGCAGGGCATAAGTATCCGGTGTATGAGCATTTCCACCATCAGGATCTGCTCATACTTGCAGGAGTTAGGGAAAGGCCTAGGGATTATTAGGAGGTCACCATCCCTCTGCCTTAGTTTGTGAGGCCTAGACTGTTATCTTTTTCTTGTTGTGTGTATCTGGTGTTTTCCCCTTCCCCATAACCTGTGGCATAATGTCACTCCGGGACATTACATAATCAAAACGGAACAAAACAGATCCATCACTAAATACATTAAAAGTCAATAGGTGACGAATCTAGGAATATGGATTTAGGAGCCTAAAAAAACTGATCCAGTTTATTCCGTTTTTATGACCAGACACAAACCACAGCTTGAAGCGATTTTGTGTCCGGTTACAAAATGGAATGCTGACAGAACAGAAGACATCCTGATGTTTTCCATTCAGAATGCATTAGGACTAAACAGAAGAGTTTTTTCCGGTTTTGAGATCCTCTGATGGACCTCAATACTTAAAAACAAAAACGCAAGTTTAAAGAAAACTTTAAACAGGTACATTAAATATTACATTTTTTTTTAGGAAGACCTGAGCTGAGCTAAAAGGGTTGATTGACCTTTAATGATGTTTGATAACAAGTAGTATTGAGTGAAGCGAAGTATCTGAAGTGGAATTCGATCTGAATTTTAGTAAAAATCCAATTTGCAACAAATCTGAATTTCCTTGCGCATCATGGTAACTAATCGTTTTTTGAACAATATGAGATGGCGCCAGGGTGGATAAAAATCAATGATTTAAATAAAAAAAAATCGGATTATTTTTTTATTTAATTCGGATTTTTTTATTTAAATTGTATTTTTTTTATTTAAATCACATTTTTTTTTATATAAAAGGCTTTTTGAGGAAAATATATTACAATCCAAAGGTTATTCCATCATGAAATAAAGATTAGTATTTTAATTATGTAGAATAAGGCTGTATATGTTTAATTTTTTTGGTAAATAAATTCCATTATTCCATTCACAATGTCATGCTCTTCCAGAGGTTTTTGTAAGATTATTGGGCAGTTTCTCTGCCTACAAGATATTATCACAGATGCTTGGTTTACTTTTGCAGTTCTCAAAACTGAATTTGACTCAGCACAGATCACATGCCTCTTCTTCACAGCAAAAATTTTATAACATGAACAGAGTTGAGAAAAAGACCTAATCCTAACTTCTACAAACCTATGAATACAGAATCAACCCCTTTAGTGCCCCTTTAAGTTTAAAGAAGTTCTCCCTGTCTCCCTGCTAAATCCTGCGCCGCCGCTCTGTATTCGGCACAGGCGCGGTGAGCTGAGGACGCTGGTGCCTGCTGTCCTCTGCTCACCGCGCCTGCGCCGAATACAGAGCGGCGGCGCAGGATTTAGCAGGGAGACAGTGCCGGAGGCAGGAGAGGATCGCTGCCCGGCACTGTCAATCAAAGAAAGAAGGGGTGTGCCAGCAGGATGCCGCACGGAGCCGCTAGGAGCAGGGCAACGCCCCCCTGCTCCTAGAGGCTAATTTACATATTATAAAAAGACGTTTTTTAGCCTAAATATACATCGGATTTTTATAAAAAAGACATTATCAAGCTGCTCTGACATTAGCACATAGCTAATGTCAGACAGCTTATAATGTGTAATCCTGGTGACAGAAATCCTTTAAGTTATACCAGCAAGAATTAGTCTTTATGTAGAAAACTATGATTTAAATCAAGCTTTACTGACTAGTGATTTAAATCGTGATTTAAATCAGTTTGATTTAAATCAAATCCACCCTGGATGGCGTTGGTGCTTTTTTGTATTTTTTTTCCTCTATGCTCAATGCTACTCACATCAGATATGATAGAAACATTCTTATTTCTATAGGATTACAATTAACTTACCCTCTTCCATTGCTGGCTTTGAGCTCGAACTGGCTGAATGATCTCCTGCGGGATAACAATGAACGAGCCCAGAAGCAATGTCTGGCATGGTGCAAGTGAGCTGGTATCAGGAACAGACACCGCACTCCTCTCCCGAGTATTTTCCTGGCTATCAAGCAGTCATTGGAGAATAAACTGGAAACTGGATGACCTCCACGCTAGGATTAAGTTCCAGAGAGATATCCAAGACTGTAACCTCTTCTACTTAAGTGAAACATGGTTGAGTTCAACAATTCCGGACTATGCTACCCAGCCGGCCGAGTTTTTTGCAGTCTATCACATGGACAGAAAATTGGAGTCAGGGAAATCTAGAGAAGGAGGGGTGAGTCTAATGGTGACTAGGAGATAGTGTAATGAGACAAGTGTTGTCCCTCTTACACGTTCCTGCTGAATAAACCTGTTGATGGTGACTATTAAATGTTGCCTATTTTACATTCCACGGGAGTTCACTTAATGCTGTCTATATTCCACTGCAGGCTAACATAGATGCTGCTCTAGATAAGTTATTTGAGCAACAGCAACCACAAACGTGTAATGCCGAATTTATACCAGCACATAACATGCCCTACCAGAGGCGACAGGATATTGGATCATAGTTACACACCATTTAAAGAGGGGTATAAGGCATAGCTTCACCCACCATTTGGCAAATCTGATGGCAGAGTTCTGATGACATTAATATGTTTACAGAGGTAGGTGCAGGGTTTGTTGTTAAACTTGTGGATGATACAGTACAAAAACAAACCATCAGATCATTCCCGAATCAGAAGCTGTGGGTAGACAAAACCATCCGGGATGCTTTTCACTCCCTCCAGCAGCTTTTAACAGGGGATTATCACTGGAAATATGGCCGAGTATAAGGCTGATTCATATAATGTCTGGAAAGCAGTTAAAGAGGTATTCCCATCAGAGAAAATGGGGGCATATGGCTAGGATATGCCCCCATTGTCTGATAGGTGAGTGTCCCACCTCTGGGAATGGGGAGAGTTGTGGCGCTGCTCCTATGCACGACCCCCTCTCCCATTCATTTCTATGGGGCTGACGGAAATAGCCGAGCCAGCGCTCTGCCATTTTTGGCAGCCCCATAGAAATGAATGGAAGGCGGCTGCGCATGCCCAGTGTGCCCTCCACTACTTTGCCCACTCCGTTCTCCTAGCAATATGCCCCCATTGTCTGAGATGACCAATTTGCCTTAGACCAAGCCAAAGTGGCAATCCCTATGTTGCACCTTATGGTAGAGCCACTGGCCCACTCTGGGAGGGAACCCAGATCATAATGGATCTACAGGCCTTCCTAAAGGCCTTCTGCAGGTTGTTTGATAAGCCAAGGTGCAACACCTCAGCCGCTTCCTCTATGTTGTCGTTGCTTCAAGGGGGCCAGTCCGTGGGCTATTACACAGTCCAGTTTTGTACGCTGGCCTCTGAACTGGGATGGAACAACAAGGTACTGGTCGCCACCTTCTGGGAGGGCCTCTCCGGGAACATTAAGGATGAGCTGGTGAGACGGGATGTTCCCTCTACCCTGGATGACCATCTCCCTGGCTACTTGGATCGATTTGCGGTTTCAGAATTGTGCCAGAGAGGTAGTAAGCGAAAGGAGACCTTTTTGTCTTGCATCCTCTTTCCAGCGAGCTCCAACCTCTCAGCCTTCCATGTCCTCTGCTGCTCATGAGCCCATGCAGAGCAAACAAGTCAGGCTGAACAGGAACGTGACCACCGCCGTGCAAGAGGACTTTGTTTTTACTGTGGCGATTCTGATTATCTTCTCCGGTTCTTCTCCCTTAAAGCTGTGAAAGTCACAAGTCTAGGGTCTGTTGGACAGGTGACCCTAGATAAAGATAATTACTCGGTGGAGATAATCGATTCACGGAGAACAATGACCTGAAGCATACGTCGAGATTAGCAAAGAAGTGGTTCAGTGACAATGAAGTAGAGATTGGCCCCTCAGTGCCCAGACCTCAACCCAATCGAACACTTGTGGGTAGGGTTAAAGAAATAGCTGTATTCGTAACCAAGTGAGTCTACCAGTATGAACCAACATTGGGAATTTGCAGAAGACCTGGTAACAGATTTCAGTAGAGACATGCTTAAATCTGATTGAGAGTAGGGATGGGAAAACCCAGACCACACTGTTCGGGTTCATACC
This sequence comes from Bufotes viridis, assembly GCA_033119425.1. Lineage (NCBI taxonomy): Eukaryota > Metazoa > Chordata > Amphibia > Anura > Bufonidae > Bufotes > Bufotes viridis. Next base: position 204,930,433 of record CM065593.1, on the reverse strand, counting down.
AAATATTACAGTGTCCATTAAGCTTGTCCAAAGGCTGCAGTGCAATTTTTGGGTTTTACAACACCGCATTTTCATCCGTCTAGCTGTAATAGGAGATTTAATCAGTCTGTTAATTGTGTCGGTGACACAAAGCAATTTTTGGGTTTCATAACACCGCATTTTCATCCGTCTGTTATAGGAGGTTTAATCAGTCTGTTAATTGAGTTGGTGACATAAAGCAATTTTTGGGTTCCATAACACTGTATTTTCATTGTCTGTTATAGGAGATTTAATCAGTCTGTCAATTGTGTTATTGACATAAACCCATTTTTGGGTGGAAAATACCCCTCATTTGCATCCTTGACATAGAAATACAAAAGCTAATCTGGCTGTTAATTCTGTCGGTGACCTATAGCCATTTTTTGACGTGCAAAACACTTAATTTGCACCCATGCCCAGAAATACAATTGTTTGTGTGTCAATTTGGTAGATGACTATGAAAAAATGAGAGAAGCATCAAATAGGGGATCTGGCTGTGGTCGTGGCGCCGCTGGTGGTGGAGTTCCCGCTATTAAGAGTGGATGTTGTTGATCTGTGCCAGGTATGCGCCCAAATGAAACACCTTCCTCTGGTGCACGCAGGCGACAGGAGGTTCTGTGTCATTTTGTAGGCCAGAATACCGCTCTATGAATGGTGAGGCCAGAACAAGTAGAGGTGGTAGCAGAATGGATGGCTGACATTGCCTGCAGTTCCTTTATATTGTCTCCCACCCGGTGCCCTGCTGAAAGTGCAGAGTTGGCACAGACTGCCCATGGGCATCCGTATTCCACCTCAATCCCTTGCATATTAGCCAAGGAGTCTGAGCCCCAAGTCATGCAGCAGTCACTTATGCTTTTTTTGCTAGCGGGTTTTCTGTGGGCCATCCACCTAGCCCTGTCCCAGAAGTGGAAGAGATTGAGTGCACTGATGCCCAACCACTGATGTTTGAGGATGATGACACGGGAGGACCGCCGCAGCGCTTCTCTAATGATGATGTCATAACACAGGTGTCAATTGATGTGGCTTTATGCACTGTGTAGACCGGCAAGGAGGGCAGGGTTGAGGAGTGGGTGGAAGATGATGTTGAGGATGGTGTGGTCCTAGACCTCACATGGCATCCAGGTCATCTGAGTGACGTGTGCAGTTTGGAGGAAGAGGTGAGGGTCACACAGCGCCAGCTGCACAGCAAAAGAGGGAGCAGGGTGCAAAAGCAGAGCGGCCAGCCCCCAACCAGTACTCCTGCAACGCGCCGAGAGACGGAGTACACTAAAGCCAGCTCAAAGGAGTTCCCTAGCGTGGCAGTTCTTCAGGCAATGTGCTGACAACAAGACATGGGTGGTTTGCACGCTGTGCAGTCAGAGCCTGAAGCGAGGAATAAATGTTCTAAACCTGAGCACCACCTGCATGACCAGGCATCTAACTGTAAAGCACGAGCTGTAGTGGATTAGACACCCAAAAAAAAAACCCCACAAAAGATCTGAAGCTCCTCCTGCTCCCTCTGCTGCAGTCTCGGTCTCTTCCTCCCCCTCTGGAGTGACAGGGCCACCTGGTACCCCTCAAAGTGAGGAGGTGACAGAAACACCACCAGTGTCACGGAGCAACTCCACACTCTCCCATGGAAGCATTCAGCTGTCCATCCCCCAAACACTGGAGAGAAAGAGGAAGTAGCCCCCCACCCACCTCGAGCCATGGCCGTGAATGCCAGCATTTCAAAATTCCTGGCCTTTGAAATGCTGCCATTCCGTCTGGTGGAGACGGACAATTTTAAAAACTTAATGGCGGCGGCTGTCCCATGGTACGTGGTTCCCAGCCGCCATTACTTTTCGAGGCGGTGTTGCCTCCTACTCCGCTTCCTCCTCCTGTTCCTCCTCTACCGCATCCTCATCACATCAGCACACCAACTTCAGCATAGCCAGGGGGAAATGACAGCAGGCTGTTCTGAAATATGTTTGAGGGAAAAACCCCACACCGCGCATGAGCTGTGGGCGGGCATGGAAGTACTGATGAGTGGTTGGTGTCGCTGAGCCTCAAGCCAGGCCTGGTGGTGTGTGACAACAGACAAACTCTTATAGCAGCTCTGGGCCTGGCCAGTTTGACGCACACATCCCTTGCCTGGTGCATGTGCTGAATTTGGTGGTGCAGAGGTTCCTCTAAAATTACCCCGATATGCGGCATTCCAGTGTTCTCAGCCTGCTGCTGCTTGCCTGTCTGCGTTGCAGCGTAACTTCGGCCTTCCCGCTCACCACCTTATATGCGATGTACCCACAAGGTGGAACTCCATCTTGCATGTGCTGGAGAGACTGTGCGGAACAGCACCACTTCACCACCTCGCTGAGCCTCTATGCAGGACTTGTGTTGAACTGTTTCATGTACTCCACCAACAAGGCCAGCGCCGATGACACCATACTCAGCGTTAATATGCCAATTCTATGTCACCTTGAAAAAATGCTTTGGACGATGATGGATGAGGATGTGGCACAGGAGGAGGAGGAACAGGGATCATTCCCATGGTTATCAGGCCAGTTGTCCACAGGTGGCTCGGAGAGTGTGTTTGTGCACCAACAATGGCCAGGTACACAACTGTCCAGCCAGGGCATAGCTTTGGAGGAAAAGGAGGATCCACATTCACAGCAGGGTGGCACCCAAATCAGTCTCCTAAGGTTCCGCACCTGAGGGGTTAACTGCCGCTGATTGCAGCTCCCTGTCATAGAGGTCGGGTGCCGGCTATGTGATTCTGCCGCTGGCACCCGCCTCCTGTATCTGTATGCAGTGCGCCCCCCCCCCCCCCCACAGTATTAAAAACATTGGTGGTGCAGTGCGCCCCTCCCCAGTATTATGATCATTGGTGGCAGTGGCCAAAGTCCCCTCCTCCTCATTGTTGGTGCAGTGGCAGTTCTAATCGGAGCATCAGCAGTGTAATCCTGGGGCTCTGATCGGTTACCATGGCAGCCAGGAAGCTACTGAAGCCCTGGCTGCCATGGTAAGCTCCCTGCTGCTGTCATGGCTGTTTCATGGTCTTGTTGCTATGCGCCGTGACACGTTTTGCCATGCTTGCCAGGGGCAACGTGTTGTTTATGCAGCATGTGTGTTCTCTGCTCCTTATATCCTGGCTCCTTCCCTGTCTGGTGCTGGAGGGGTTAACTATCTGGCTGGGTGTGGCCACTTGGCTTATATTGACTTTGGCCTATAGGCTGGAGTTAGTTGTCCTCCAGCCTTGGTGTGTGCTGGAGCTTTTCTCTTGTCCGGCTTCTTCTATCTACCCACTGCTTGAGGGCCACCTTGTGGACCTTCAAGGTCTTTGGCAATATCACCCCATCTTTCTATGTTCCCTTCCCAACCTTACCTGTTGTTATGTTTCGTGTGGGTTTATGTACAGGGTGTTTGTTGTATGTCATTTGGTGTTCCATGTCTGGTCTATGTGGTGTTTGTAGTCCAGCATGGTTGTTTGACATTTGCCCTGTCTGTCTGTTCCTTCGAAAGAGGGTTCAGCATGTGTCGTTTGCCGCTTTCTGGCATGAATGCTTGTCCTCCAGAGGGAGGGTGAAAGGGGAATTACTGTTAACAGTGCGGTTCTCTGTGACGGTGGTCGCAGTTCGTGTGCGAACCGTTACTTGTGTTTGTATCTCCCCTCATCCATTTCTCTGTGGTTTTGGTCGCTGGCTGCATTGTACTGGCTCTGGTGTTTGCTGGTTGGGGATGCTTGCTGGCAGCGACCTTGTGTCTGAACGGTGTTTGAGGTGGACGCAGCATTCAGTGCAGTCTCTCCGAGCTGTTTGATGGCTGACTGCCTGTTTCCTATTCGGTGGTTCAGGCGTGCTGGCGGCAGTCTTGGGGAGCCTTACTTGCGCTCAAGCTGATTCTCTTCTTTCATTTACCATCAGGGCGAATTAGGGTAGTTTCTGGGTATGAGCTCTCCCACCATAAAGGTTGGCTCATACAGTCAGGAGAGCAGGGATTGTATTTAGGGATGCATAGGAGGTTACCTGCCCCCTTACCCTGGCTTCCAGGCCTAGTGGCATTCCGTCTCCTTGTGGAAAATACTGTCACGGTGGGGAGTGGGGGAAAAACCCCCACCGTACAATGTACGGAGCCAACCCTTATGGTGGGAGGGCTCATAACAGGACCCTAGGACCCTAATTTGCCCTGATGATCCCTGATGGTATAGTCAGGAGCAAAAGACGACCGGTTCCTCCAAGACACGGAATAACTGGAGTCCCCCACAGGCCTAGCAACAAGAAAGGAACAGAGAGCAAGCATAAACACATAACAGCAGGTAGGAGCCCAGGGCAAATGACACACACTGGAACAACCACCACAACAACTGGGTGAAACATGGAGCCCACTTCCGCAGGAACGGACAGACAGGGAAAATGTCAAACAACCATGCTGGACTACAAACACCACATAGACCAGACATGGAACACCAAATGACATACATACACCCTGTACATAAACCCACACCAAACATAACAACAGGTAAGGTTGGGAAGGGAACATAGAAACATGTGGTGATATTGCCAAAGACCTTGATGTTCCACAAGGTGGCCCTCAAGCACTGGGCAGATGGAAGAAGCCGGACAAGAGCAAAGTTCCAGCACACACCAAGGCTGGAGGACAATTGTATATGCAGTGCAAATGCTGCCAGAAATTCCAAGGAAGAAGCATACGATACAGCCTGTATATCACATAAAGGAGGGCCTCATTCATATGGTGCTACAATTGTCCAGGTAAACTGCTGCACTCAAAAAGCCTATGCACTGAAAGTGAAAGGACTGCCAAAAATTACAAGGAACAGCCACTACAATACACCCTTTAATACACATAAAGGAGGGCATCATACACACCCATGAAAAATTTATGGCCTACTGGTGACCCTCTAAAACATTTGGCGCAAGGAGGTGCTGATTACCCTCTAAAACATTACTGTTGAGGGCCTGAAGGTGAGCGGACACAATAAAAAATTGTAGTGAGTGCTTGAAGGTGAGCGAACCCCATAAAACATTGCAGTGATGGCCTACAGGTGAGCAGACAGTATAAAACATTAGAGGTGAGGGCCTGAAGCCTACTGAACCCCATAAAATATTGCAGTGATGGGCTATAGGTGAGCAGACGGTATAAAGCATTGGAGGTAAGGGCCTGAAGCCTAGCAAACCCCATAAATCATTGCAGTGATGGCCTACAGGTGAGCAGACGGTATAAAGCATTGGAGGTGAGGGCCTGAAGCCTAGTGAACCCCATAAAATATTGCAGTGATGGGCTACAGGTAAGCAGACGGTATAAAGCATTGGAGGTGAGGGCCTGAAGCCTAGTGAACCCCATAAAATATTGCAATGATGGGCTACAGGTGAGTAGACGGTATAAAGCATTAGAGGTGAGGGCCTGAAGCCTAGTGAACCCCATAAAATATTGCAGTGATGGGCTACAGGTGAGCATACCTAATAAAGCATTGGAGGTGAGGGCCTGAAGCCTAGCAAACCCATAAATCATTGCAGTGATGGCCTACAGGTGAGCAGACGGTATAAAGCATTGGAGGTGAGGGTCTGAAGCCTAGCAAACCCTACAAAACATTGTAGTGAGGGCATATATATTCTGTATGGAAGAGGAGGCGGATGAGAAAACAAGATTCAAACATATACCTTTTTTTTTACGGTGAAAAGTGTGTATCTGAATTTTGTGGATTGAGTACATTATAAAGCATACATTTAAATTGTGTTTTTGTTCCTCATTAGCTCAGCTTGTGGAGTGGAGAAGTCAGGAGAGTCAACCTGTCAGCATTGTCAGTGGACAAGCGGATACGTTTATCTGTTATAATGCCACCAGCAGCACTAAATAGAACCTCAGACAATATGCTGGCTTCAGGGCAGGCCAGCACCTCCAATGCGTAGAGCGCAAGTTCGTGCCACGTGTCCAGTTTGGACACCCAGTAGTTTTAAGGCACTGAGGGATCATTTAGGACACTGACACGATCTGCAATGTATTCCTTCACTATCTTCCAAAACTTTTTCCTCCTTGTAGCACTAGGCCGCAATTTATGGTGCTGGCAGTGCCAGGAAAGTGTCCCATGCCTTGTAAAGTGTTGCCCTGCCTCTGTTAGAACTACTGTGTGTTCCCCTTGTCTCCCTTCCTCGGTTGCCTAAGGAAGTACGGAATCTGGCGGCCGCATTGTCAGATGGAAAATTTTGGAGCAATCTGTCAACAAGTACCTTCTGGTATTGAACCGGTTTTACTCATCCTATCCACCACAGGAATCAGAGATGAGAAGTTCTCTTACTAGCGAAGGCCGAGAAGGGTGAACACCCAGTAATCTTTTTTATCTAAAATGCTTATAACGCGAGGGTCGCGGGAAAGTCAGCCTAACATGAAGTCAGCCATGTGTGCCAGAGTACCAACGGGCAAGACGTTGATGTCAACTTCAGGATGACTCTCCATCCCCTCATCCTCCTCTTCTTCTGCCCATCCACGCTGAACAGATGGAATTAAAGTTCCATGGGTACTAGCCTCTGTAGCAGAGGCAAGTGTCTATAGCTCCTCCTTCTCTTTATGGCCCAATTCGCGCTGAGAAGACGAACTGGGGAAGGTCTGGTTTTCACCCTATGTCATGTCCTCCCCCATTACCACGACTGCCAAATTCAAAGCATGCTCCTTAATTGTGAGCAGCGATCGTTTGAGTAGACACAGCAGTGGGATGGTTATGCTGATAATAGTGTTATCGCCACTAACCATCTGTGTGGATTCATCAAAGTTTTTTCAAATCGCACATAGGTCTGATATCAATGCCCACTCCTCGCTTGTGAATAGTGGCAGTTGACTGGAAAGGCGACGACCATGTTGCAGCTGGTATTCCACAACTGCCCTCTGCTGCTCACAAAGCCTGGCCAACATGTAGAACGTAGAGTTCCACCGCGTGCTCACGTCGCACAACAGTCGGTGAGCTGTAAGCTACAAGCACTGCTGCAACATTGACAAACCGGCTGAAGCTGTGGACGACTTTCGGAAATGAGCACACAAGCGGCACGCCTTCACTAGTAGCTCCTGCAAATTGGGGTAGGTTTTGATAAACCGCTGAACCAGTAAGTGTAAGACGTGGGCTAGGCATGGAATGTGTATCAGGTTGCCGAGCTCCAAAGTCGCCACCAAGTTACAGCCATTGTCGGACACAACCATGCATGTTTGTAGGTTGAGTGGCGAGAGCCACAGCTTGGTCTGGTCCCTTATACCCTGCCACAGCTCTGCGGTGGTGTGCTGTTTGTCCCCTAAGCAGATCAGCTTCAGCACAGCCTGTTTACGCTTACCCACAGCAGTGCTACACTGCTTCCAGCTAGCGACTGATGGCTGACTGCTGTTGGAGGTGGAAGAGGAGGAGGAGGCGAAGTGGGGGTTGGAGCCAGTAACATAGCTGCTGGAGGAGACCCTGATAGACGTCCTGGGCGTGGGTAGCACCTGTGCCATCCCAGGGTCCGACTCACTCCCGGCCTCCACAACATTTACCCAGTGTGCGGTCAGGGAAATGTAGCGCACTTGTCCATGTGTCCGTGGTGAGGTGGACCTTCCCAGTAAGTGCGTTGGTCAGGGCACGGGTGATGTTCTGGGACAAATGCTGGTGTAAGGTGGCATACCATGAAAAATAGTGGCGGCTGGGGACTGTGTACCGAGGGACGCCCGCCGACATCAGGCTGCAGAAGGCCTCAGTGTCCACAAGCCTAAATGGCAACATTTCAACGGCCAGTAATTTCGAAAGTTGCGCATTTAGTGGGTATTTTCGCTTGCGTTCAAATGCCTGTGTTATCGTCATATGGACGCTGCACTGGGACAGGGAAGTGGATGTTGTTGCTGACGGTTCATGCGAAGGTACAGGTGCAGGGGATTGGCCAGCAGTGCATAAAGGGAAGTGGAGGCAGTGGTGGGAACCGCAGACGCAGAGTGTGGACCCAGGTGTTCGGCCCACTTATTAGGGTGCTTGGATGCCATGTGGTGGATCATGCTGGTGGTGGTGAGGTTGCTAGTGTTCACGCCCCGCTCATTTTGGTAGGGCACAGGTTGCAAACTACCACTCTTTTGTCATCTGCGCTTTCCTCAAAAAAGCACCATACTGCGGAACACCTACCCATTGGCAAGGTAGCTTTACGCATGGGGGTGCTCGGTGTAACAGTTGCGGGCCTGTTTGATGTGGGCCTATGTCTCAGTTTTGCCACTCCACTACCTCTTCCAGACTGTTGCGGTGCTACGGATCCCTCCCCCTGCTGCTGTACTCGCTTGGCTTTTCACCTAACCATGTTGGGTCAGTGACCTTATCGTCCACGACCTCCTCTTCAACTTCCTCACTCTGCTCATCCTCCTGACTTTGCAGTGTCCCACTCCTGATCGTGGGCACAGCAAACTTGTTTTATTATGTTTTATTGCCATATATTATGTCTGAATGTCATACTTCATCTCATGTCATATTCTCCAGTGGCATAACTAGAAATGACTGGTCCCCACAGCAAATTTTTGAATGGGGCCCCCTCCCCCAGTAATTTTTTCACAACCCCTTCCTTTCATGCCGCCCCCTTTCCTGTGGCTAGTAAAGATCACTCTCTCAGACCAGGCCCGACAGCTGTTCCATCTGTTTTCTACACTGTCTATACCGCCACTGTATATAATTTAATTGTGTAATAATGTTGAGGGGCCCTGATAAAATCTTTTAGTACTTCTCCTCCTCTTGGATGGGCCCCTTCTGGGTCAGGGCCCAATAGCAGCCGCTTCCCCTGCTTCCCTGATATTCTCCCATGTCACTAAGTGATTCTGTGTAAGATCCTTTCATTTAGGCTAATTAGAGTTGCACCAAACTAGTCTGACCACTAGATGGGGCAGTGTGACAGTGTATAAATAGCTTAGCTCGGGCCTAGTAAGGCAGTCTTCAGTTCAGTTCTCCTGGAAGTTTAGCTCTCTCCCTGATGGCTCCACAGTCAAGGGTTAAAGCCTGCAAGATTCAGCCTAGAAGTGTGAAGTCTACTTCTATAGCTTGCCTCTTGGGGGTGACCAGTGACAAAGCTGCAAACAGCAAGTTTCAAGCTAAGTTGGACATGAAGCTGGGTAAGGTGGATTTTTTCGTTTTTTTCTGGTGCACTGGAGGCCGGCACAGTTTCATTGCGACCAGGGCCACGGCCTCTGCTTGCACCATCAGAATCAAGCCCAGGGCCATGGCCTCTGCTTACATCATCAGCATCATGCCCACTTCCCCCTCCCTTTGGGCTCGACCTTCTTCATATTAATGGTTTTGTCGGTAGATGTGGCGCAGATTGTTTTACTGTCCGCTAAAGGCACAGTTTTCTGATGCAGGACAGTACTGGATACTTTAAAAAACACATTTTCGGCACTACATTAGCCCAGAGATAATGTTATTTTTACAGTACACAATGTATTGGCTTGCTATAATGTACTGAACACAGAAAAAAAAAAAGATTTTCAGGAGTACACTAGGCCATAGATAATGAATTTTTTACAGTACACACTGTACTGGCTTGCTATAATGAACAGGAGACTGATAAATACAATTTTTGGCACTACACTAGGCCAGAGATAATGTCAGTTTTACAGTACGCACTGTATTGGCTTGCTATAATGAACAGGAGACAGAGAAATACAATGTTTCGGCACTACACTAGGCCAGAAATAATGTAATTATAACAGTAGACACTGTATTTGCTGGCTATAATGAACAGGAGACAGATAAATACAATTTTTCGGCACTACAGTAGGACAGAGATAATGTAATTTTTAAAATACACACCTTACTGGCTTGCTGTAATAAACAGGAGACAGAGAAATACAATTTTTCAGCACTACGGTAGGTCAGAGATAATGTCATGTTGACAGTACACACTGTATTGGATTGCTATAATGAAAAGAAGACAGAGAAATACAATTTTTCGGCACTACACTAGGCCAGAGATAATGCAATTTTTACAGAACACACTATTTGCTGGCTATAATGAACAGGAGACAGAGAAATACAATTTTTCGGCACTACACTAGGCCAGAGATAATGTAAATTTTACAGAACACACTATTTGCTTGCTATTATGAACAGGAGACAGAGAAATACAATTTTTCACAACTACACTAGCCCAGAGATAATGTTATTTTTACAGTACACACTGTATTTGCTTTCTATAATGAACAGGAGACAGAGAAAGACATTTTTTCGGCACTACACTAGGTCAGAGATAATGTAATTTTTACAGTACACACTGTATTGGCTTTCTATAAGGTACAGGAGACAGAAAGATAATTTTTCGGCATTACACTAGCCCAGAGATAATGTCATTTTTACAGTACACACTGTATTGGCTTGCTATAATGAATAGGAAACAGAGAAATACAAAGTTTCGGCACTAAGCTAGGACAGAGATAATGTAATGTTTGCAGCAAAAACTGTGTTTGCTTTCTGTAATGTACAGGAGACAGAAATACAATTTTTCGGCACTGCACTAGGCCAGAGATAATGTAATTTTTATAGTACACACTGTATTTGCTTGCTATAATGAACAGGAGACAGAAATACAATTTTTCGGCACTACACTAGCCCAGAGATAATGTAATTTTTACAGTACACACCGTACTGGCTTGCTGTAATAAACAGGAGACGGAGAAATACAATTTTTAGTCACTACACTAGACCAGTGATAATGACATTTTGACAATACACACTGTATTTGATTGCTATTATGAAAGGTAGACAGAGAAATAACATTTTTCAGGACTACCCAAGGCCAGAGATAATGTAATTTTAACAGTACACACTGTACTGGCTTGCTAAAATGAAAAGGAGACAGAGAAATACAATTTTTCGGCACTACACTAGAGCAGAGATAATCGAATTTTTACAGTATACACTGCTTTTTGTAATGTACAGGAGAAAGAGAAATACAATTTTTTGGCACTGCACTAGGACAGAGATAATGTAATTTTTATAGTAAACACTGTATTTGCTTGCTATAATGAACAGGAGACAGAGAAATACAATTTTTCGGCAACACACTAGAGCAGAGATAATGTCATTTTGACAGTACACACTGTATTTGCTGGCTATAATGAAAAGGAGACCAAGAAATACAATTTTTCTGCACTGCACTAGGCCAGAGATAATGTAATTTTTATAGTACACACTGTATTTGCTTGCTCTAATAAAAAGGAGACCGAGAAATACAAATTTTCGGCACTACACTAGGCCAGAGATAATGTTATTTTTACAGTACACACTGTATTTGCTTTTTATAATGAACAGGAGACAGAGAAATACAATTTTTCGGCAATACACTAGGCCAGAGATAATGTCATTTTTACAGTACACACTGTATTGGCTTGCTATAATGAATAGGAGACAGAGAAATAGAACGTTTCGGCACTACGCTAGGACAGAGATAATGTAATGTTTGCAGTAAAAACTGTATTTGCTTTCTGTAATGTACAGGAGACAGAAATACAATTTTCCGGCACTGCACTAGACCAGAGATAATGTAATTTTTATAGTACACACTGTATTTGCTTGCTATAATGAACAGGAGACAGAGAAATACAATGTTTCTGCACTATGCTAGGCCAGAGATAATGTAATTTTTACAATACACACTGTACTGGCTTGCAGTAATGAACAGGAGTCAGAGAAATACAATTTTTCGGCACTACAGTAGGACAGAGATAATGTAATTTTTACAATACACACTGTATTTGCTTGCTATAATGAACAGGAGACAGAAATACAATTTTTCGGCACTACACTAGACCAGAGATAATGTAATTTTTACAGTACACACCGTACTGGCTTGCTGTAATAAACAGGAGACGGAGAAATACAATTTTTAGTCACTACACTAGACCAGTGATAATGTCATTTTGACAATACACACTGTATTTGATTGCGATTATGAAAGGTAGACAGAGAAATAACATTTTTCAGGACTACCCAAGGCCAGAGATAATATAATTTTTACAGTACACACGATTTGCTGGCTATATTGAACAGGAGACAGAATTACAATTTGTAAGAACTACACTAGGCCAGAGATAAAGTAATTTTGACAGTACACACTGTACTGGCTTGCTATAATGAACAGGAGACAGAGAAATTCTATTTTTCGGCAACACACTAGAGCAGAGATAATGTCATTTTGACGATACACACTGTATTTGCTTGCTATAATGAAAAGGAGACAGAGAAATACAATTTTTCGGCACTACACTAGAGCAGAGATAATGTAATTTTTACAGTATACACTATTTGCTTTCTGTAATGTACAGGAGACAGAGAAATACAATTTTTTTGGCACTGCACTAGGACAGAGATAATGTAACTTTTATAGTAAACACTGTATTTGCTTGCTATAATGAACAGCAGACAGAGAAATACAATTTTTCGGCAACACACTAGAGCAGAGATAATGTCATTTTGACAGTACACACTGTATTTGCTTGCTATAATGAAAAGGAGACAGAGAAATACAATTTTTCGGCACTGCACTAGGACAGAGATAATGTAATTTTTATAGTAAACACTGTATTTGCTTGCTATAATGAACAGGAGACAGAGAAATACAATTTTTCGGCTACACACTAGAGCAGAGATAATGTCATTTTGACAGTACACACTGTATTTGCTTGCTATAATGAAAAGGAGACCGAGAAATACAATTTTTTGGCACTGCACTAGGCCAGAGATAATGTAATTTTTATAGTACACACTGTATTTGCTTGCTATAATGAACAGGAGACAGAGAATTACAATTTTTCGGCACAATGTAATTTTTACAGTACACACTATTTGCTTTCTGTAATGCACAGGAGACAGAGAAATACAATTTTTCAGCACTACAGAAGGCCAGAGATAATGTAATTATTACAGTATACACTGTACTGGCTTTCTATAATGAACAGGAGACAGAGAAATACAAGTTTTCGGCACCACACTAACCCAGAGATAATGTTATTTTTACAGTACACACTGTAATGGTTGCTATAATGAACAGGAGACAGAAATACAATTTTTTGGCACTACACTTGGCCAGAGATAATGTAATTTTTACAGTACACACTGTATTTGCTGGCTATAATGAACAGGAGACAAAGAAATACAATTTTTCGTCACTACACTAGCCCAGAGATAATGTAATTTTTACAGTACACACTGTACTGGCTTGCTATAATAAACAGGAGACAGAGAAATACAATATTTCGGCACTACACTAGGCCAGAGATAATGTCATTTTTACAGTACAGACTGTACTGGCTTGCTGTGATGAACAGGAGACAGAGAAATACAATTTTTCGGCACTACACTAGGCCAGAGATAATGTCATGTTCACAGTACAAACTGTATTTCATTGCTATAATGAAAAGGAGACAGAGAAATACAATTTTTCGGCACTACACTAGGCCAGAGATAATTTAATTTTTACAGTACACACTGTATTGGCTTTCTATAAGGTCCAGGAGACAAAGATAATTTTTTGGCACTACAGTAGCCCAGAGATATTGTCATTTTTACAGTACACACTGTATTGGCTTGCTATAATGAATAGGAGACAGAGAAATACAATGTTTCGGCACTACGCTAGGACAGAGATAATGTAACATTTGCAGTACACACTGTATTTGCTTTCTGTAATGTACAGGAGACAGAAATACAATTTTTCGGCACTGCACTAGGCCAGAGATAATGTAATTTTTATAGTACACACTGTACTTGCTTGCAGTAATGAACAGGAAACAGAGAAATACCATTTTTTGGCACTACTGTAGGACAGAGATAATGTAATTTTTACAATACACACTGTATTTGCTTGCTATAATGAACAGGAGACAGAGAAATACAATTTTTCGGCACTACACTAGCCTAGAGATAATGTAATTTTTACAGTACACATTGTACTCCCTTGCTATAATGAACAGGAGAGAGAGAAATACAATTTTTCGGCACTACACTAGCCTAGAGATAATGTAATTTTTACAGTACACATTGTACTCCCTTGCTATAATGAACAGGAGACAGAGAAATACAATGTTTTTGCACTACGCTAGGCCAGAGATAATGTAATTTTTACAATACACACTGTACTGGCTTGCAGTAATGAACAGGAGACAGAGAAATATAATGTTTTGGCACTACAGTAGGCCAGAGATAATGTAAATTTTACAGAACACACTATTTGCTTGCTATTATGAACAGGAGACAGAAACACAATTTTTCGGCACTACACTAGGCCAGAGATAATGCAATTTTTACAGTACACACTGTATTTGCTTTCTGTAATGTACAGGAGACAGAGAAATACAATTTTTCGTCACTACACTAGGACAGAGATAATGTAATTTTTACAGTACACACTGTACTGGCTTGCTGTAATGAACAGGAGACAGAAAAATAAAATTTTTCGGCACTACACTAGCCCAGAGAATATAATTTTTACAGTACACACTGTATTTGCCTATTATAATGTACAAGAGCAGGAAAAGACACAACCAAAATATTCAAAAGTATAAAGGTTTTTGACAAATAAATAAACAGTTTATGACAAGTACATACACGCAATTTGTGCAATAGAGGAGCACAGAATTAACACCCAAGAACCACCACTAACGCTAACTATCCCCCAAACTACATAAGGTAATTAACAGCTTAATAGTATATCAACGGTAGGGCTAGAGGTCATAATAAACCTCAAAAATTAGACCACATAGCCAAAAAATGCATGGAATTATCAAACATTCTAGGACACAAATACCGTTGGCCATAGTGAAAGGGGGGACCAGCGCCAGTGGAACAGACACCCTCGACGCGCGTTTCGCACTTCGCTTCGTCAGGAGGTACCGTACCTATTTGTGTCCTAGAATGTTTGATAATTCCATACATTTTTTGGCTATGTGGTCTAATTTTTGAGGTTTATTATGACCTCTAGCCCTACCGTTGATATACTATTAAGCTGTTAATTACCTTATGTAGTATGGGGGATAGTTAGCGTCAGTGGTGATTCGTGGGTGTTAATTCTGTGCTTCTCTATTGCACAAATTGTGTGTATGTACTTGTCATAAACTGTTTATTTATTTGTCAATAAACCTTTATACTTTTGTATATTTTGGTTGTGTCTTTTCCTGCTCTTGTTGAGCAATTATAGGATGTAGTGCTCTGTCTTTTGGCACAACCGCTCATGAGATACTTTGGGGCTATTTGTAGGTGTATATAATGTACAGGAGACAGAGAAATACAATTTTTCGGCACTACGCTAGGCCAGAGATAATGCAATTTTTACAGTACACACAGTATTTTCTTTTTGTATTGTACAGGAGACTGATAAATACAATGTTTCGGCACTACACTAGCGCAGAGTTAATGTAATTTTTACAGTACACACTGTATTTGCTGGCTATAATGAACAGGAGACAGAGAAATACAATGTTTCGGCACTACACTAGGCCAGAAATAATGTAATTATAATAGTAGACACTGTATTTGCTGGCTATAATGAACAGGAGACAGAGAAATACAATTTTTTGGCACTACAGTAAGACAGAGATAATGTAATTTTTACAGTACACACGATTTGCTGGCTATAATGAACAGGAGACAGAAATACAATTTTTAAGGACTACACTAGGCCAGAGATAATGTAATTTTGACAGTACACACTGTACTGGCTTGCTATAATGAACAGGAGACAGAGAAATTCAATTTTTCGGCAACACACTAGAGCAGAGATAATGTCATTTGACAGTCCACACTGTATTTGCTTGCTATAATGAAAAGGAGACAGAGAAATACAATTTTTCGGCACTACACTAGAGCAGAGATAATGTAATTTTTACAGTATACACTATTTGCTTTCTGTAATGTACAGGAGACAGAGAAATACAATTTTTTTGGCACTGCACTAGGACAGACATAATGTAATTTATAGTAAACACTATTTGCTTGCTATAATGAATAGCAGACAGAGAAATACAATTTTTCGGCAACACACTAGAGCAGAGATAATGTCATTTTGACAGTACACACTGTATTTGCTTGCTATAATGAAAAGGAGACCAAGAAATACAATTTTTCGGCACTGCACTAGGCCAGAGATAATGTAATTTTTATAGTACACACTGTATTTGCTTGCTATAATGAACAGGAGACAGAGAAATACAATTTTTCGGCACAATGTAATTTTTACAGTACACACTATTTGCTTTCTGTAATGCACAGGAGACAGAGAAATACAATTTTTCAGCACTACAGAAGGCCAGAGATAATGTAATTTTTACAGTATACACTGTACTGGCTTTCTATAATGAACAGGAGACAGAGAAATACAAGTTTTTGGCACCACACTAACCCAGAGATAATGTTATTTTTACAGTACACACTGTAATGGTTGCTATAATGAACAGGAGACAGAAATACAATTTTTTTGGCACTACACTAGGCCAGAGATAATGTAATTTTTACAGTACACACTGTATTTGCTGGCTATAATGAACAGGAGACAGAGAAATACAATTTTTCGGCAGTACACTATAGCAGAGACAATGTCAATTTTACAGAACACACTGTAATGGCTTGCTATGATGAACTGGAGACAGAGAAATACAATTTTTTGGCCCTACAGTAGGCCAGAGATAATGTAATTTTTACAGTACAGACTATTTGCTGGCTGTAATGAACAGGGGACAAAAATAAAATTTTTCGTCACTACACTAGGCAAGAGATAATGTCGTTTTTACAGTACACACTGTACTGGCTTGCTGTAATGCACAGGAGACAGAGAAATACAATTGTTTGGCACTACACTAGGCCAAAGATAATTCAATTTTTACAGTACACACTGTATTTGCTTTCTATAAGGTACAGGAGACAGAGAAATACAATTTTTCAGCACCACTCTAGCCCAGAGATAATTTTATTTTTACAGTACATACTGTATTTGCCTTCTATAATGTACAGGAGACAGAGATATACAATGTTTCGGCACTACACTATGACAGAGATAATGTAATTTTTACAGTACACACTGTATTTGTTGGCTATAATGAACAGGAGACAGAGAAATACAATTTTTCGCAACTACACTAGCCCAGAGATAATGTAATTTTTACAGTACAAACTGTACTGACGTAAAAACAAAGGTGCAATGGCACACTGCAGCTAGAGCTCCGTTCTGCCACTATGCTGGATGTTAGATGAGGCATTAGTTTATATTTTGGCCAAATTATGTAAGCCACCCACCACTTCACGGTTGCCTCATGAGTGGTCCCTAACATTAATTCTTACCTTTTATGGGCCATATCAGCCACACAAAATCCAGGGAGTGCAGGTGCAGCTAGCATGCCAAATACACTCTGCTTGTAACCCCGTCTGGTGCCATACAGCGTTCATCAGATCAAGGGATGCAAATACCAACATGCATGCTGAGCCCACTAGTAATTCTCCTGGAACCAAATGGCTTCTGGTAAGTTCTATAAAGCAGACTCAGTTTTATACTGACTTTAAAACCAGCCTACAGGGCGGATGCACTAGTCAGGTGTGCATGACTGCATGGAGGTCACCACGCCTCCCATATATACTACAAAAGAAAAAAAATGGGGATTGCAGTCAGCACAACCCAATACGCAGGTGCACGTTGCTATGGTGAAATACACATACAAACGTAAAAACAAAGGTGCAATGGCACACTGCAGCTAGAGCTCCGTCCTGCCACTATGCTGGATGTTAGATGAGGCGTGGTCACCTCCATGCAGTCATGCACACCTGACTAGTGAATCCGCCCTGTAGGCTGGTTTTAAAGTCAGTATAAAACTGAGTCTGCTTTATAGAACTTACCAGAAGCCATTTGGTTCCAGGAGAATTACTAGTGGGCTCAGCATGCATGTTGGTATTTGCATCCCTTGATCTGATGAACGCTGTATGGCACCAGACGGGGTTACAAGCAGAGTGTATTTGGCATGCTAGCTGCACCTGCACTCCCTGGATTTTGTGTGGCTGATATGGCCCATAAAAGGTAAGAATTAATGTTAGGGACCACTCATGAGGCAACCGTGAAGTGGTGGGTGGCTTACATAATTTGGCCAAAATATAAACTAATGCCTCATCTAACATCCAGCATAGTGGCAGAACGGAGCTCTAGCTGCAGTGTGCCATTGCACCTTTGTTTTTACGTCAGTACAGTTTGTACTGTAAAAATTACATTATCTCTGGGCTAGTGTAGTTGCGAAAAATTGTATTTGTAGTTTTTACAATATACACTGTACTGGCTTGCAGTAATGAACAGGAGACAGAGAAATAACATTTTTCAGCACAACAGTAGGACAGAGATAATGTAATTTTTACAATACACACTGTATTTGCTTGCTATAATGAACAGGAGACAGAAATACAATTTTTCGGCACTACACTAGACCAGAGATAATGTAATTTTTACAGTACACACTGTATTTGATTTCTGTAGTAAACAGAAAGACCGAGAAATACAATTTTTTGGCACCACAATAACCCAGAGATAATGTTATTTTTACAGTACACACTGTAATGGCTTATTATAATGAACAGGAGACAGAGAAATCCAATTTTTCGTCACAACACTAGCCCGGAGATAATGTAATTTTTACAGTACACACTGTACTGGCTTGCTATAATGAACAGGAGACAGAGAAATACAATATTTCGGCACTACACTAGGCCAGAGATAATGTCATTTTTACAGTACACAATGTACTGGCTTGCTGTGATGAACAGGAGACAGAGAAATATAATTTTTCAGCACCATAGTAGGCCAGAGATAATGTACATTTTACAGAACACACTATTTGCTTGCTATAATGAACAGGAGACAAAAATAAAATTTTTCGTCACTACACTAGGACAGAGATAATGTAATTTTTACAGTACACCCTATTTGCCTTCTATAATGTACAGGAAACTGATAAATACAATTTTTCGGCACTACACTAGCCCAGAGATAATGTAATTTTTACAGTACACACTGTATTTGCTGGCTATAATGAAGAGGAGACCGAGAAATACAATTTTTCGCAACTACAGTAGCCCAGAGAAAATGTAATTTTTACAGTACACACTGTACTTGCTATAATGAACACAAGACAATACAATTTTTCGGCACTACACTAGGCCAGAGATAATGTCATTTTTACAGTACACACTGTATTTGCTTTCTGTAATATACAGGAGACAGAGAAATACAATTTTTCGTCAATACACTAGGACAGAGATAATGTAATTTTTACAGTACACACTAATGGTTGCTATAATGAACAGGGGACATAAATACAATTTTTTGGCACAACACTGGGCCAGAGATAATGTAATTTTTACAGTACACACTGTACTGGCTTGCTGTAATGAACAGGAGAAAGAGAAATACAATTTTTCGGCAACACACTAGAGCAGAAATAATGTCATTTTGACAGTACACACTGTATTTTCTTGATATAATGAAAAGGAGATAGAGAAATACAATTTATCAGCACTGCACTAGGCCAGAGATAATGTCATTTTTACAGTACACACTGTATTTGCTGGCTATAATGAAAAGGAGACAGAGAAATAAAAATTTTTGGCAATACACTAGAGCAGAGATAATGTAATTTTTACGGTACACACTAATGGTTGCTATAATGAACAGGGGACATAAATACAATTTTTTGGAACTACACTAGGCCAGAGATAATGTAATTTTTACAGTACACACTGTACTGGCTTTCTATAATGAACAGGAGACCGAGAAATACAATTTTTTGGCACTACAGTAGGCCAGAGATAATTTCATTTTTACAGTGCACACTGTACTGGCTTTCTATAATGAACAGGAGACAGAGAAATACAATTTTTCGGCACTACACTAGAGCAGAGATAATGTCATTTTTACAGAACACACTGTACTGGCTTGCTATGATGAACAGGAGACAGAGAACTACAATTTTTCGGCACTACACTAGCAGAGCATCGTACATGAAAGCAGTACAATATGCGGCATTGCATACAATTAGCATGACAATAAAATGAGGCATTGTGGGCTCACATTTGTCGATTGAGACATGGCATTAAAGTATCTAGAATACCAGGGTGCAAGGTGTACGTAGACACATAAGCATACATTGGATACATACAAAATTGAGGTGACAATGACTGCACATTATGAGATGAAGCCCCCCATGGGGCCAGTGAATCCCCTAAGTGGCGGAATGCATATGAGAAGTTGTTACGGTTGAAGGAGATGCACACCATGCCCCCCAACTTTTTTCAAATTTTTGAGGACATCCTCTGCGGGTATACATTATCTTCTCTAAAGGTATAACATTATTAACCAATGTTTTCCACTGGCCGACCGGTGGGGGCCTGTCCGCCATCCAACGGAGAGCAATCGCCTTCCTGGCAAGGAAGAGAGACTCCCTCAGAAAGGTGAGAACATGATGTGAGCTAGAATCATCGTCCACAATTCCTAAAAGCCATTTTTTGGGACACAGTGTGAGTAAGCCCGGGATCAGGTCGGACAGGACCCCCACCACAGACCTCCAGAATGGTTGTATGTAATCACATTCCCAAATGAGATGCCAAAAATCTGCATATTCTTGTGAACACCTGTGGCAGCCTGTGTGTGGCAGTCTGCCAATTTTGAATAGTCGGGACAGGGTAAGATAACACCTTTGTGTGATACAGAGTTGGATCAATCTATTGGTAAGAGATGGAGACACCATCGTAGGTGCCAATAGAGCTTCATTCCATTCCTCTGCTGATAAATCAGGAATATTTCCCCTCCACCTGCTTTCAGAACCCAGGGGAGAGGCCGACATATTCAGATGTAACATGTGGGTGTATATAGCAGAAATCAGCCCCTTCGGCCCCTGGGTTCTGAAAATGCCAATGAGTGTATATGTGGAGACATTGCGCTTAAGTGCTCTGAGTTGCGTCTGGGCAGCGTGTCTCAACTGCAGGTACCTAAAGAAATGGGGACGCAGTAACCCAACTTTGGTCTGTAGTTGTGAGAAGGAAAACATGATGCCATTTTCATATAAATCCTTTAGACAGTGCACCCCATAACTCCTCCATACCACCTCCCCCTCGCAGTGTAACAAATGAGGGAACATCGGGTTACCCCATAATGGAATGTCGTCTGGTAAGTCATTGTATTGTCTCAGTTTCGCTGCTCTCCACACTTGATGTGCCAGCCTGTGTATCTGCAGGGGAGTTCCTGTTATGGAGGACATTCCCTCCAGCACCGACCACAGACTGTGGAACTGAGGAGTTGGAGGTGTGTCTGTAGGTAATACTCTGAGTTGGGAAGAGGGTCCTGGGTTACCCACGGCACCAGATATCGCAGCTGACCGGCAATGAAGTACAAAAAAAGGTCAGGTAAAGCTGCACCACCCTTGTCCCAGCTTCTCTGAAGAGACCGCAGGGCCAACTTTCGCCTGTTTTTACCCCAAATAAAAGTCACCATGGCTGATTGTAGTTTATCAAAGAATGCCCTGGGGAGTGGAGTGCATGCATGTTCTAGAAGATAGAGCGCCTTAGGTTGGAGTATCATTTTAATTAGATTCAGTTTCCCCATAATGGATAGGGGTAGGGTGCTCCATGATTTGAATTTATCCATAAAGTAAGTCTCAAGGGGAATCGTATTTAATTTGTGCGATAGGGCTGGATCCCTGGTAATAATTATTCCCAAGTATTTAAGTCTGTCAACTACCATTAAATTATGAAACACTGGGGGCCAGTCTGGGCACCACAAAGGCATAAGGGCGGATTTAGCCCAATTAATATGGAGGCCCGAGAAGAGACCAAACCGCTCTATGATGTCAATAGCTCTAGGTAGGGTGGTTTCCACAGAGTCCATGTACAGAATAAGATCATCTGCATACAACCCCAGACGGTCCTCTCTGGTTCCCAGGGATACACCACTAAAAACTCTGTCTTGCCTGATCCTCAGCGCTAAGTGCGCGATAGCTACAGCAAATAACAGGGGAGATAGAGGGCACCCTTGTCTGGTCCCTCGGTACAATCTAAACTAGGTTGACAGAGAGCCATTTATCATGACGTTCGCAGTGGGGGATCGGTACAGAATGGTGATCCATCTGATAAATGAGGGACCAAAGCCAAAGCAACTGAGGGTCTGTTCCAAATATGGCCATTCCACTGAGTCGAACGCCTTGGCCGTGTCCAGCGCAGCCAAGGCCCATTCTCTACCGCTCGCACACCCGAGCTGGGCTATTACTTGGGCCCTCCTGACGTTACTGGACGTTGATAGGCCCGGTATGAAATCAGTTTGGTTCTCATGTATAATGGACGAGATTACCCTGTTAAATCTGTTAGCTAATATTTTTGCAAGGAATTTATAGTCTAAATTTAAAAGGGATATAGGACGGTATGATCCACACTCCAGCGGGTTCTTATCTGGTTTCAATAGTACCACTATGGAGGCTTCATATAGAGACTCTGGGAGCACACCATCATCAAATGACGCCTGAAACATGCTTAGTAGTTGTGGTCCCAGAATGTCCACATATTTTGAGTAATCCTCCAGTGGGAGTCCGTCCAGTCCCGGGGCCTTACCAGGGTTTAAGTCCTTGATCGCTTTTTTAACCTCGTCTAATGTGATTGCACTCTCCATTAGTTCCCTATCAGAATCAGACAGTCTTGGGTGTGAGACCTCATGCAGATAATCCCCCAGTGTAGAATTGGAGTATTGAGCATTGGAGCTGTATAGATCTCTGTAGAACTCCCCAAAGCACTCTAGGATCCCCTCGGGGTCGTCAATCACAGATCCAGCAGCATCCGCAATGCGTAGTATCGGGGGAGTCATGTTATTTCTACGTATCACCTGGTCAAGTACCTTACCTACTCTACTGCCTTGTTTAGAGGACTGCAGTTGTAAGAACATTATACTACGGTCACTTTTCTCCTTAAATGGGTCCTTAAATTTTTACAGTACACACTGTATTGGCTTTCTATAAGGTACAGGAGACAGAAATATAATTTTTCGGCACTACACTAGCCCAGAGATAATGTCATTTTTACAGTACACACTGTATTGGTTTGCTATCATGAATAGGAGACAGAGAAATACAATGTTTCGGCACTACGCTAGGCCAGAGATAATGTAATTTTTGCAGTACACACTGTATTTGCTTTCTGTAATGTACAGGAGACAGAGAAATACAATTTTTCGGCACTGCACTAGGCCAGAGATAATGTAATTTTAATAGTACACACTGTATTTGCTTGCTATAATGAACAGGAGACAGAGAAATGAAATTTTTCGGCAACACACTAGAGCAGAGATAATGTCATTTTGGCACTACAGTAGGCCAGAGATAATATAATTTTTACAGTGTATGTAACAGTGTGTACTGTAAAAACTAACGTACATTATCTTTTGACTAGTGTAGTGACGAAAAATTGTATTTTTACAGTACATACTGTATTTGCTTTCTATAATGTAACATAGTAACATAGTACATAAGGCCGAAAAAAGACATCTGTCCATCCAGTTCGGCCTGTCATCCTGCTAGTTGATCCAGAGGAAAGAAGTACTCCCTGCATCAATGACCCATCTCTAATAGCTATAGCCTGTAATATTATTACACTCCAGGAATACATCCAGGCCCCTCTTGAATTCCTTTATTGTACTCACCATCACTACCTCCTCAGGCAGAGAGTTCCATAGTCTCACTGCTCTTACCGTAAAGAATCCTCTTCTATGTTTGTGTACAAACCTTCTTTCCTCCAGACGCAGAGGATGTCCCCTTGTCACAGTGACAGTCCTGGGGATAAATAGATGATGGGAGAGATCTCTGTACTGACCCCTGATATATTTATACATAGTTATTAGATCTCCCCTCAGTCGTCTTTTTTCTAAAGTAAATAACCCTAATTTTGATAACCTTTCAGGGTACTGTAGTTGCCCCATTCCAGTTATTACTTTAGTTGCCCTCCTCTGAACCCTCTCCAGCTCTGCTATGTCCACCTTGTTCACAGGAGCCCAGAACTGTACACAGTACTCTATGTGTGGTCTGACTAGCGATTTTTAAAGTGGTAGGACTATGTTCTCATCACGGATGTCTATGCCCCTTTTGATGCAACCCATTATCTTATTGGCCTTAACAGTAGCTGCCTGACACTGGTTTTTGCAGCTTAGTTCCATGTCAGTGTTACCGAGTGTTTTACCATTTAGTATGTACGGGTGACTTGCATTATTCCTTCCCATGTGCATAACTTTACATTTGTCAGTGTTAAACCTCATCTGCCACTTATCTGCCCAAGCCTCCAATCTATCCAGATCCCTCTGTAGCAGTATATTGTCCTCTTCAGTGTTAATTACTTTACACAGTTTAGTGTCATCTGCAAAAATTGATATTTTACTATGCAAGCCTTCTACAAGATCATTAATAAATATATTGAAAAGAATAGGGCCCAGTACTGGCCCCTGAGGTACCCCGCTATTGACAGTTGCCCAATCTGAGTGTGTACCATTAATAACTACCCTCTGTTTTCTGTCACTCAGCCAGTTACTTACCCACATACAGACATTTTCTCCTAGACCGAGCATCTTCATTTTATTGTTCAATTTTTCTTTATTAATATTCACTTGCAGGATAAATCAAACATGACAGCATAACGAGCATAATGAGTATACAAAGCTCTCCACGCAGGGAGGCATGAATGTACCATCAAAAGTATATGCGTGTATAAAGGGGGCTCACACAATAATAACATGTGCATGTGGAAACAAACCGGGTAAACAAGACAGGAAGGATAGGGGAGGAACACACAGGAGGGGAAGTGGAGAGGGGTGACAAGGTCCATATCATGTCCAAGCAATCCAAGGCGTCCGCTCAGGTCATGCGATATCAATAGTACCAGAGGTCAGCCAAGTCGGAAAAGCATTGGAACCCCGAAACTGGTACCACGCCTCCCATTGTTTAGAGTGAATGGAACCCCGTCCCTGGTCAGACGCACAAAGCTCCTCCATTCGGGCCAGGCGATCCATAGCAATTGACCACGTGATGCGTTGTAGACTGTCAGTCGATCTCCAAGCCCTCGGAATTATCTGACGCATCGCACTAACAAAAATCTGAGAATACTTTGTTTAACATTCTTAATTCTACCAGGGAATATTGAGAGGAGTGCAATCAGCGGGGTTGGGGACACTGAGGTCTTGTGCAGGGCATTGTACAACCTAAATACATCTAGCCATAGCGGGGCCACACCAGGGCATTCCCACCAGATATGGAGCATCGATCCTTTGGACCCAAGGCACCGCCAGCAAGCATCAGAGACCGCCGGGTAGAACTGATGTAGTTTAACTGGGGTCCTGTACCACCGAGACCAAATCTTGTAGTTTAGCTCCTGAATCTTACAGGAAAGGGAAGACTTATGGGTGAATAACAAAGATCTGTTCCATTGGTCGGAGGAGAGGGTGACCCCAGCTCCATCTCCCAAGCTGAAATAATTTTCCTGGTCGGGGTAGGGATAGCCTCAGGTCTGTCCCCGATCTCCCCAGAGTTCAGAATGGCGTATATTAGAGAAACAGGATGTCCAGGAGCAGAGGACATTTCACATAATTTCTCAAAATCAGATAAGGGGGACGAGAGTTGCGAGCCAGGTGCCAGAGATCTAACAAAGTTACGCAGTTGGAAGTATAAGAACCAGCGTCCAGGGGAGTCAGGGAGAACGTGTGTCATGTCCGTGAGGTCACGAAACCCCGTAGAGGAAAAACATCACGGACCCTAAGCCGGAAAGAGCGCCCTCCAAATGCAGGGAGAACTCGAAGTGTAGGGGGAAAATCCGGGAGGTCGGACAGACTCGTTAGGGGGCCAGGGTCGTGACCAGATTCGTCTTGGGAGCAAACCTAACCCACACACCCAGCAAAGAAGACAGGAAAGGGGAGAGGTCGTGAATGGGTAATTGATTCAGAGCATTCTTTGGGAACCAAAAACATATGGCACCAGACTAGGAGCCGAGGCGCGTTCCATTTCCACCCATAGCTTCGTGTCCCTACCGTGGACAAGGTCAAGTACACAATTAGCTATCGCCGCCCTATAGTACGCCAGAAAATTGGGTAATCCCGTCCCACCACATGATTTAGCCCTGATCATGAGATGATGGCTCAACCTCGCCCTCGAGCGCCCCCAAACAAAACGCGACGCAGATCGCTGAAGGCGCGTAAAGAAGGAGAGAGGGGCATGGCAAGGAATCGTCTGGAACAGATAAAGGAGTCTGGGCAGGATGTCCATCTTCAAGGTGTTGATCCTGCCAAACCAGGAGACATTCAACTTCGACCAGGCTTGGAGGTTGGAGTCAATGGAATGAGCCAGAGGTAAGTAGTTAAGCTTGTAAAGATGGGAGGGGTCAGCTGGCAAGTGGATACCTAGGTGTTTGATAGATTGGGAAGCCCATGTAAACGAGAATGAGTCCTTAAGGGAAGCAACCTCTCTAGAGGGCAGGGTAACATTTAGGATCTCTGACTTGTGAATGTTAACCTTAAAGTTGGAGAGTGCTCCAAAAGCCTCAAACTCAGATAGCACTGATGGCAATCCGATTCTAGGGGCTGATAGATAAATAAGTAAATCATCAGCGAACAGGGATAGCTTATATTCCCTGTCCCCAATACGGAGGCCTTGGATGGACTGATTAGCCCGGAGGGCGTTCGCCAATGATTCCATTACTAATATATAGAGGAAAGGGGATAGGGGACAACCCTGGCGCGTCCCATTGTAGATGGGCAATGGGTCTGAGAGTATCCCATTAACACGGACTTTAGCAGATGGACGGGAGTAAAGAGCCATGACCCGATTCAGCATCTTGGGGCCTAGGCCAATATGAATCAGGGTGTCCTCCAGGAATCGCCAATTCACTCTGTCAAAGGCTTTCTCTGCATCGACAGTGAGTAAGCACAGAGGATGTTTTGAGAGCCGAGCCTTACTGATTAAGCTAATGGATTTAATAGTGTTGTCACGGGCTTCGCGACCCGGAACAAATCCCACCTGTTCACTGTGAATACACCCTGGGACAAATGGCCGAAGCCGAAGGGCCAGCAGTTTAGCATAGACCTTGAGGTCAATGTTGAGGAGGGAGATAGGGCGGTAATTGGAGCATAAGGTGTGGTCCTTTCCAGGTTTGGGAATGACCGTTATATGGGCCTGTAGGGTCTGAGGGGGAATGGGCATGTTTGTGATATCGAGTTGAATGTCTCCAGGAGCAGCGGGGAAAGATCTTCCCCAAAACTTTGTAGAAACGAGCCGTGAGACCATCAGGTCCCGGACTCTTCCCATTTTTGAGGTCCTTGAGAACAGTCATAAGCTCAGGGGCCGAGAAGTCGTCCTCCATGCCAGACGATGCCTCTGCAGGCAATGGGGAGGGACCAAATTTCGAGAGATACGATTGACTCGAAGAAAGGGCGGGCTGGGAAACCGAAGACCGTGACCTACCCAGATCATAAAGATCGGCATAGTAAGAGCGGAATTCCCTAGCAATATCCCCAGGGGCAGTGACTAGACCACTAGATCCCGAGTTGAGGGAAGGTATGTGCGTGACAGGACTACGTGGGTGGAGGGCCCTTGCAAGCCATCTACTGCATTTGTCGCCAAACTCATAGTAACCCCGATTGATCTTATCCCTAATGCAGAGAGATTTTTGGTCTAAGATAGCAAGGATTTGTTGTCGCACGGAGGAAAGCCCAGCCTTGAGAGTGTCAGAAGGGGATGTTTTATTCAGAGACTCCTTTAGTTGCAAATCCGCCAGGAGAGCAGAAAGCTTGTGAGTCCTCTCTTTCTTGAGCCTAGCCCCGTGCGACAGGAACACGCCTCTAAGCACACACTTAAGAGCTTCCCATTTCAACGGAGGAGCAGTGGTGTCCGAGCTGTGGTCCACTATAAAATGAGCAATGGTTTGTTTTACCTCAGCTAAGCATACTGTATCGGTCAAGAGGTTGTCGTTCAACCTCCAAGAGTGCATACGAGGAGAAGTAGAGAGGGGGACAGGACACCCAGAACCGGGGTATGATCAGACCAAATCATCGTGTCGATCGAACATCTAGGGTGAAAATCCAGGAAGCTCTGCGACACAAAGAGATGGTCCAATCTGCTGTAACTGTTGTGAGCGGAAGAGTGGAAACTGTAATCTCTGACACCTGGGTGCAAGACCCTCCACAGGTCCACCAATCTAAGAGAAGACAGAGCGGACTTGAATTGGCGTAATGCAGTAGGGGAGATCGAGGACTTACCCACAGAGGAATCCAACTCAGGGTCCATGACCAGGTTGAAGTCTCCGCCTAAAATGATACGGGAGCTCTCTGCAAATGCAGACAACTTCCTCAGCACCCTGGATCCAAAGGACGTCTGGCCCTGGTTGGGAAAATACACATTAGCAACAGTAAAAACACAATTGTCTAACGAGAGCTTAAGAAACAGGAAACGGCCTCTGGGATCTATGTCAACTCCCAAAAGGGTGGGTTTAAAACTTTTGTGGAAAGCGACAGAGACACCACATGCTTTTTTATCGGGATGGGGGCTATGATACCACACAGGGTAATATCTATTGACACAATTCGGCACAGAAGACTGTTTGAAATGCGTCTCCTGAATCATCACTATCATAATCCGCTTCTTGTGGAAGCGGTATAACACTTGGCTCCTTTTTCCGGTTTATTAAGGCCTCTGGCATTGTAAGTACAAAATGACAATGGACCTGTCATGGTGGGTGTAAATAGGCGACCAAGTCAGCAAATAGTGGACCATACATAAAGGGAAGCACAATAGGGTACGGGAAAACAAGACAACATACAGTTGGGGAAGGTGTGACAGGAGGAGCACAAAGTGCAGGAGTGACAAATAAAGGGGGAACCCAACAATCGGTTCAGTAGGGGCTAAGGTGCGACGAACCATCACGACGAACACTGATACCAGTGTCGTAACACCTAAATGGGGAAAGAGAAGTCAAGGGCAGAGGAGCTGCCCGGCACATCTCCTGAAATGAAGCACGACAGGTAAAACAAACATGCCCTCAACAGGCCCTAAGCAGGTGGAATAACAAGAACAGGAGCCACTAATGTAAAACATAAACGGTGGCAACTATATTGGACCAGGCTGAGCAGTATAGCCTCTAGGAGGATAGGCTAAGCATATCAAACCCATCAGTCCTTGGAGGATCGTGTGCGTTGAGAAGGCCTCTGGGGCTTGGGCCCGGTGGTCTGCCACGCAGCTCTGTAAGGTGTGGGAAGCACTTCCCGGATCTGTGGCCAATCCGGCAGGGATACTTGGGGAAGGCCAAAAGCGTCCAACAGCCGAGGGAGGTCCGAGAGGGTCTTGAACGTCGCAGACCGTCCATCCTTCTGAGCCGTCAGTTGAAAGGGGTAGCCCCATCTGTACGGTATGTCATTGTCCTTGAGGAGGACCAATAGGGGCTTGAGCGCCTTGCGTAGAAAGAGAGTGCGCCTGGCCAGGTCGGGTAGCACGATGACCGTAGGGTAATCCGGCAGGGCCTGTGACCTATTCCTGGCTGCTCTAAGGATGTCCTCCTTTTCTTTAAAGAAGTGGATCCGGCATACAATGTCGCGTGGGCGGGTCTGGTCAGCCGGTTTGGGGCCCAGTGTTCTATGGATCCTGTCGATTTCAATCTGGGAGTCCAGAGGACGATTAAGCAGGGAGTTGAAGAAACGAAGGGCCCAGGTCCCCAGGTCTGGTGGCAGGACAGATTCAGGTACCCCTCTGATGCGAAGGTTGTTCCTTCTGTGCCTGTTTTCCAGGTCATCAATGTGGCTCAGAATGCCCTGGAGCAGGATGGAGTGATCATGAAGGACTTGCTGATGGGAGTCCAGGGTCAGGAGTGTCTGCTCCTGGAGGGTCTCAATCTCCTCCACTCTATGCCCCACCTGTTTGAGATCTGAGTGGAGCGCTGCTATGTCCTGTTTATGGGAGGCTTCCAACTTGGAGAAGAGAGAGTCTATCTCCACTTTAGTAGGGAGCGCCCGCAGGTGAGATTTCCAGTCCCATGTGTCTTCAGGACCCACTGGGGCTGCAGCCCCGCCATTACTGTTGGTGGACCCGGGAACCACGTGCAGTAGGTGAGGAGCGTGGCGTGTTGCGCCCGCTACTTGCTGGAGCCGGAGATGAGGGCGCCATGGAAGACGGGCTGCTAACTGCCCCTGCATACGATGAAGGGCCAGAGGGAATCAACGGGGACTGGCTAAGACGGGTAGGCGAAGCTGCAGGGGACACTGCTGTACCTTCACCTCCGGTGGCGGGCGCCATGACAGTAGGTGCGGCAGTCCCGTTAGTTCCCGCCGTCTGAGAGCAGGAGGCCAAATATCTCTCCATCGTCCCCGACGTCCTCTCAACCGGTGCTGGGGTGGAAGAGGTCCGCTTCCTCCTGTTTTTCATGACAATATAAGGCCTGAACGGGCAGTGTTGAAAGGTTTAATGCGGAGAGTGCCGGGAGCTCAGGAAGCGTGCTGCTTACTCGGCCATTGGCAAGCTCCGCCCCTCCAGCATCTTCATTTTATATACTAACCTTTTATGTGGTACAGTGTCAAATGCTTTGGAGAAGTCCAGATATACGACATCCATTGATTTGCCGCTGTCAAGTCTAGAACTTACCTCCTCATAGAAGCTGATTAAATTAGTTTGGCATGACCGATCCCTCATGAAGCCATGCTGATATGGCGTTATTTGCTTATTTCCATTTAGATCCTCTAAGATAGCATCTCTCAGAAAACCTTCAAACACTTTCCCCACAACAGATGTTAAACTTACCGGCCTATAATTTCCAGGCTCTGTTTTTGGACCCTTTTTGAATATTGGCACCACATTTGCTAAGCGCCAATCCTGTGGGACATTCCCTGTCAGTATAGAGTCCGCAAATATCAGAAATAAGGGTCTGGCTATGACATTACTTAATTCCCTTAGGATACGGGGGTGTATGCCATCCGGTCCGGGCGATTTGTCTATTTTAATCTTTTAAAGTCGCTGTTGTACTTCTTCTTGGGTCAAACAGGACACTTTTAATAGGGGATTTATTTTTACATTCAGCATTTCATCTGACAGTTTAATTTCCTCAGTGAATACATTGGAGAAACATTTAACAGCTTTGCTTTCTCCTCATCGCTCTCTGCAACTCCCCCTTCATTACTCTTCAAAGGGCCGACACCTTCAGATTTATACTTTTTAACATTTATATAATTGAAGAAAATTTCAGGGTTAGTTTTACTCTATTTGGCAATTAATCTCTCGGTCTCTAGTTTGGCCGCTTTTCTTTGTTTTTTTACATGTTCTGTTTTTTTCCTTATAGTTTTTCAGTGCTTCCTCGCTACCCTCCTGTTTTAGTGATATATATGCTTTCTTTTTGTCATTTATTGCTTTCTTTACATTTCTATTTATCCACATTGGTTTCTTTTTGTTCCTTAACCTTTTATTCCCATACGGTATGTACCTCTTACAATGAGAATTTAGGATGTTTTTAAAGATCTCCCATTTTGTGGCTGTATTTTTGTTTTTGAGGACTTTGACCCAGTTCGTTAGGCCTATGGACTCGCTTAGTTGGCTAAATTTAGCTTTTTTGAAGTTTGGTATTTTTGTTCCTCCCTGTAGAAATGCTCTTTTGAATGATAATTGGAAGGTTATTACTTTATGGTCACTATTTCCCAGGTGTCCCCCAATTTACACATCTGTTGTTCTGTCAGGTCTATTGGTTAATACTAAGTCCAGTATGGCCGTCCCTCTAGTCGGGTCCTGAACCAGTTGGGAAAGGTAATTGTGTTTGGTTATTGCCAAGAACCTGTTTCCTTTATGCGATGTACAGCTTTCAGTTTCCCAGTCTATATATGGGTAGTTGAAGTCCCCCATAATAACGACTTCATTATGATTTGCAGCCTTACCTATCTCATTTAGTAATAGATTTTCTGTGGACTCTGGTATATTAGGTGGTTTATAGTAAACTCCTATTAGTAATTTATTATTGTTTTTGGCTCCATGTATCTCTACCCACAGTGACTCCACATGTTCATGTCCCTCACTTATATCTTCTCGGACTGTGGGCTTTAGATAGGACTTTACATAAAGGCAGACCCCTCCACCTCTCCGGTTTATATATAATTTTTACAGTGCACACTGTACTGGCTTTCTATAATGAACAGGAGACAGAGAAATACAATTTTTCGGCACTACACTAGCCCAGAGATAATGTAATTATTACAGTACACACTGTATTTGCTGGCTGTAATGAACAGGGGACAGAGAAATTTAATTATCTTTGGCCTAGTGTAGTGCCAAAAAATGGTATTTCTCTGTCTCCTGTACATTACAGCAAGCCAGTACAGTGTGTACTGTACAAACGACATTATCTTTTGACTAGTGTAGTGACGAAAAATTGTATTTTTACAGTACACACTGTATTTGCTTTCTATAATGTACAGGAGACAGAGAAATACAATTTTTCAGCACCACACTAGCCCAGAGATAATTTTATTTTTACAGTACACACAGTAATGGCTTGCTATAATGAAGAGGAGACAGAGAAATACAATATTTCGGCACTACACTAGGCCAGAGATAATGTAATTTTTACAGTACATACTGTACTGGCTTGCTATAATGAACAGGAGACAGAGAAATACAATATTTCGGCTCTACGGTAGGCCATAGATAATGTAAATTTTACAGTACACACTATTTGCTTGCTATAATGAACAGGAGACAGAAATACAATTTTTCGGCACTACACTAGGCCAGAGATAATGTAGTTTTTACATTACCCACTGTACTGGCTTGCTGTAATGTACAGGAGACAGAGAAATACTATTTTTTGGCAATACACTAGGCCAGAGATAATTACATTTTTACAGTACACACTGTATTTGCTTTCTATAATGTACAGGAGACAGAGAAATACAATTTTTCGGCACTACACTAGGCCAGAGATAATGTAGTTTTTACATTACCCACTGTACTGGCTTGCTGTAATGTACAGGAGACAGAGAAATACTATTTTTTGGCAATACACTAGGCCAGAGATAATTACATTTTTACAGTACACACTGTATTTGCTTTCTATAATGTACAGGAGACAGAGAAATACAATTTTTCGGCACTACACTAGGCCAGAGATAATGTAGTTTTTACATTACCCACTGTACTGGCTTGCTGTAATGTACAGGAGACAGAGAAATACTATTTTTTGGCAATACACTAGGCCAGAGATAATTACATTTTTACAGTACACACTGTATTTGCTTTCTATAATGTACAGGAGACAGAGAAATACAATTTTTCGGCACTACACTAGGCCAGAGATAATGTAGTTTTTACATTACCCACTGTACTGGCTTGCTGTAATGTACAGGAGACAGAGAAATACAATTTTTCGGCACTACACTAGGCCAGAGATAATGTAATTTTTACAGTACACACTGTATTTGCTTTCTATAATGTACAGGAGACAGAGAAATACAATTTTTCGGCACCACACTAGCCTAGAGATAATGTAATTTTTACAGTACACACTGTATTGGCTTTCTATAATGAACAGGAGACAGAGAAATACAATATATCGGCACTACAGTAGAGCAGAGATAATGTCATTTTTAAAGTACACACTGTACTGGATTGCTGTAATGAACAGGAGACAGAGAAATAAAATTTTTCGGCACTACAGTAGGCCAGAGATAATGTAATTTTTACAATGCACACTGTATTTGCAGTGGCGTACATACAGGGTTCGCAGGGGTCGCAGTTGCGACCGGGCCCGGCACTCCAGGGGGCCCGGCCGCCTGTGGACCCACCCCCCAGGCCAGCAAGCTACCCTAAATTATGTTGTACTAACATGTAATGGAGCGCTCTGATGGGGCCCAGCACAAAGTACAGAGCGCTCCATTACATGTATAATGTGGAGGGAAGGGGGTCGGGGTGGGGGGGTGCGCGCACTCACACACCCGGCTGATCGGCATTTCTTTTCAGTAGTGAAGCAGGGAAACCTCTCTCATCCCTGCTTCACTGCTCTTCACAGCTCAGGAGCTCCCCTGCTGGCCCCAGATCGCGCTGCTGGCTGTGGGAGGAGATCTGAAGACCCGGGAATCTGCCTGCAGCACAGCCAGAGATGAGTGAGGAGGGAGCCTGTCATCAGGGAAGAAGGTAAGTAGGTTTTTTTTTTTTCTAAGGCTGCAGACTGGGGGCATAACTAATTTAAGGGGGCACTTAATCAGGCATTACTGTGAGGGGGGCACATATGAAGGCATAACTATGAGGATTGAGGTATACGAAAAAAGTTCCTGGACACCACTGTTGTTACTTGCTTGTGTCTTTATTAAACAGCTCAGATTACATTATGCGGTTTGCCAGTTGTGAGTAAGTATTATAACAACGTTTCGCGGTAACGCCTTCATCAGGACACTGGACGTGCCGCACTGTGTAAGAATCCGTGTTGGAAAGGAGTGGTTGGAGCTCTGTGGCTCTGTTGGCAATGCTGCGCGGGTCAGAATCCTGATTCCCTTGGCTGCCATGATTCTGACCCCGCGCAGCATTGCCAACAGAGCCACAGAACTCCAACCGCTCCTTTCAAACACGGATTCTTACACAGTGCGGCACGCCAGTGTCCTGATGAGGCGTTTACGCCAAGCGTTGTTATAATACTTACTCACAACTGGCAAACCGCATACTGTAATCTGAGCTGTTTAATAAAGACACAAGCAAGTAACAACAGTGGTGTCCAGGAACTTTTTCGTATATCTGGCCTGGCAACCTTTTCCTGCGACCCACGCCTTTCAAGGGGAGCACCACCCAACCTATCTAGAATATGAGGATTGAGGGGGCACATATGAAAGCATAACTACTGTGAGGGGGCACGTATGTGGGCATATCTAATTTGAGGGACACATAATGTGGCATAACTACTGTGAGGGGGCACATATCTGGGCATAAATATTTTGAAGGGGCACATAATCTGGCATAACCACTCTGAGGGGGCACATATCTGGGCATATCTCCTTTGAGGGGGCACATAACTGGGCATAAATACTGTGAAGGGGCACATATTCTGGTCATTACTACTGTGAGGGGGCACATATTCGGCATTACTACTGTGAGGGGGCACATATCTGGGCATATTACTGTGAGGGGACACATAATCTGGCATTACTACTGTGAGGGGGCACATATTCTGGGCATTACTACTGTGAGGGGGCACATATTCGGCATTACTACTGTGAGGGGGCACATATCTGGGCATATTACTGTGAGGGGACACAATCTGGCATTACTACTGTGAGGGGGCACATATTTGGCATTACTACTGTGAGGGGGCACATATTCTGGGCATTACTACTGTGAGGGGGCCCATATCTGGGCATATTACTGTGAGGAGACACATAATCTGGGCATTACTACTGTGAGGGGACACATAACTGGGCATAACTACTGTGAGGGGGCACATATCTGAGTATACTTACTGTGACAGGAACAAAGGTGGGCATTAGTACTGTGAGGGGCCTCAAGGTGGGCATTAGTACTGTGTGGTAGCACTAGATTACCCTGCTATATATTGGCATGGCTCAGTCTTAAAGGCCAGCACAGCGCCCCCTGCTGGGGATTTCACAGGGTCAGTCGCCTTCTCTTTCTCATGTAATTATTATTTTTTTCTCACCACAGGGACCTTGTTCTGGATCCAGCGGACATCACGCCGACACCAGCGACACTCTGGATGAGGTAGGACCAGATTTTATTAGTTAGGACTGGGTAAGTGTAGCCGTGCATTGGGGTTAGGGCTCTTTAACATCCTGTACGGGTAATCTGCTGTGTGAATAAGTGCCAAGCCCCGCTCCGAACAGCAGAGACACGGAGCACTAACAGGATTGATAATGCTCTGTGCCTCTCTGTGATCTTTTACTACAAAATCACAGTGAGATAAAGTTGTCACCGTGATTTTGTAGTTAAAAGATCACAGAGAGGCACAGAGCATTATCAATCCTGTTAGTGCTCCGTGTCTCTGCTGTTCGGAGCGGGGCTTGGCACTCTTTCACGCAGCGGATTAGCCGCACGGAAATGGCAAGTGATAGGTTACATTTTTGTAATATACTTTATTTAGCCAAAATAATTTTAGTAGTAAACTGGGGCTGAAATGGCCATTAGCAGCGCTCTCAGAAATTAGGGGGGCCGACAGGGGGGGGGGGCCCATGGATCAGTTTCGCACCGGGGCCCCATGGATTGTGTGTACGCCACTGTGTATTTGATTTCTATTATGAAAAGGAGACAGAGAAATACAATGTTTCAGCACTACCCTAGGCCATAGATAATGTAAATTTTACAGAACAGACTATTTGCTTGCTATAATGAACAGGAGACAAAAATACAATTTTTCGGCACTACACTAGACCAGAGATAAGGTAATTTTTACAGTACACACTGTACTGGCTTCCTGTAATGAACAGGAGACAGAGAAATACAATTTTTCGGCACTACACTAGCCCACAGAATGTAATTTTTACAGTACACACTGTATTTGCCTTCTATAATGTACAGGAGACAGAGAAATAAAATTTTTTGGCACTATGCTAGCCCAGAGATAATGTAATAATTACACTACACACTGTATTTGCTGGCTATAATGAACAGGAGACAGAAATACAATTTTTCGCAACTACACTAGCCCAGAGATAATGTAATTTTTACATTACACACTGTACTGGTTTTCTATAACAAATGAAAAGGAGACAGAGAAATACAATTTTTCGGCACTGCACTAGGCCAGAGATGATGTAATTTTTATAGTAAACACTGTATTTGCTTGCTATAATGAACAGGAGACAGAGAAATACTGTACAATTTTTCGGCAACACACTAGAGCAGAGATAATTTAATTTTTACAGTATACATTTTATTTGCTTTCTATAATGTACAGGAGACAGAGAAATATCGGCAACACACTAGAGCAGAGATAATTTAATTTTTACAGTATACATTTTATTTGCTTTCTATAATGTACAGGAGACAGAGAAATACAATTTTTCGGCACTGCACTAGGCCAGAGATGATGTAATTTTTATAGTAAACACTGTATTTGCTTGCTATAATGAACAGGAGACAGAGAAATACAATTTTTCGGCAACACACTAGAGCAGAGATAATTTAATTTTGACAGTACACACTGTATTTGCTTGCTCTAATGAAAAGGAGACAGAGAAATACAATTTTTGGCACTACACGAGGCCAGAGATAATGTAATTTTTACAGTACACACTGTATTGGCTTGCTATAAGGTACAGTAGTCAGAAATACAATTTTTCAGCACTACACTAGCCCAGAGATAATGTCATTTTTACAGTACACACTGTATTGGCTTGCTATAATGAATAGGAGACAGAGAAATACAATGTTTTGGCACTATGCTAGGCCAGAGATAATGTAATTTTTGCAATACACAATGTATTTGCTTTCTGTAATGAACAGGAGACAGAGAAATACAAATTTTCGGCACTACACTAGGCCAGAGATAATGTATTTTTTACAGTACACACTGTATTTGCTGGCTATAATGAACAGGAGACCGAGAAATACAATTTTTCGCAACTACACTAGCCCAGAGATAATGTAATTTTTACAGTACACACCGTACTGGCTTGCTATAATGAAAAGGAGACAGAGAAATACAAATCATGTCAGATTGCTAGTGAACATAGAGTCTGGTGTGAATACCACAGCCATATCCCATGTCAAATTGCCATGGATCAATGAATCTGGTGTGAGTACCACCACCACATCCCATGTCAGATTGATTGTGAACATATAGTTTGGTGTGAATACCACAGCCATAACCCATGTCAGATTAATAGGGAACAAAGAGTCTGGTGTGAAAACCACGCCATATCCCATGTCAGATTGCTAGTGAATATAGAGTCTGGTGTGAATACCACGCTATATCCCATGTCAGATTGCTAGTGAACATAGAGACTGGTGTGAATATCACGCTATTTCCCATATCAGATTGCTAGTGAACATAGAGTCTGGTGTGAATACCATCGCAATATCCCATGTCAGATTGCTAGTAAATATAAAGTCTGGTGTGAGTACTACCGCCATATCCCATGTAAGATTGCAAGTAAATATAGAGTCTGGTGTGAATACCACCGCCATATCCCATGTCAGATTGCTAGTGAACATAGAGTCTGGTGTGAATACCACAGCCATATCCCATGTCAAATTGCCATGGATCAATGAATCTGGTGTGAGTACCACCACCACATCCCATGTCAGATTGATTGTGAACATATAGTTTGGTGTGAATACCACAGCCATAACCCATGTCAGATTAATAGGGAACAAAGAGTCTGGTGTGAAAACCACGCCATATCCCATGTCAGATTGCTAGTGAATATAGAGTCTGGTGTGAATACCACGCTATATCCCATGTCAGATTGCTAGTGAACATAGAGACTGGTGTGAATATCACGCTATTTCCCATATCAGATTGCTAGTGAACATAGAGTCTGGTGTGAATACCATCGCAATATCCCATGTCAGATTGCTCGTAAATATAAAGTCTGGTGTGAGTACTACCGCCATATCACATGTAAGATTGCAAGTAAATATAGAGTCTGGTGTGAATACCACAGCCATATTCCATGTCAAATTGCCATGGATTAATGAATCTGGTGTGGGTACCACCACCACATCCCATGTCAAATTGCTAGTGAACATGGGATATGGCTGTGGTATTCACTCCAGACTCTATGTTGACTAGCAATTTGACATGGGATGTGGAGGTGGTACCCACACCAGATTTATTAATCCATGGCAATTTGACATGGGCTATGGCTGTGATATTCACGCCAGACTCTATGTTTACTAGCAATCTGACATGGGATATGGCGGTGGTACTCACACCAGAATCTATATTTACTTGCAATCTTACATGGGATATGGCGGTAGTACTCACACCAGACTTTATGTTCACTAGCAATCTGACATGGGATATGGCGGTGGTATTCACACCAGACTCTATGTTCACTAGCAATCTGACATGGGATATGGCGGTGGTATTCACACCAGACTCAATATTCACTAGCAATCTGACATGGGATATGGCGTGGTATTCACACCAGACTCTATGTTCACTAGCAATCTGACATGGGATATGGCGGTGGTACTCACACCAGAATCTATATTTACTTGCAATCTTACATGGGATATGGCGGTAGTACTCACACCAGACTTTATGTTAACTAGCAATCTGACATGGGATATGGCGATAGAATTCCACCAGACACTATGTTCATTAGCAATCTGACATGGGATATGGCGTGGTATTCACACCAGACTCTATGTTCACTAGCAATCTGACATGGGATATGGCGGTGGTATTCACACCAGACTCAATATTCACTAGCAATCTGACATGGGATATGGTAGTGGTATTCACACCAGATTCATTTATCCATGGCAATTTGAAATGGCATATGGCTGTGGTATTCACACCAGACTCTATGTCAAATTGCCATGGATCAATGAATCTGTTGTGAATACCACTGCCATATCCCATATCAGATTGCTAATGAACATAGAGTCCGGTGTAAGTACCACCGCCATATTCCATGTCAGATTGCTAGTGAACATAGTGTCTGGTATGACTACCACCGCCATATCCTATGTCAGATTTCTAGTGAACATAGAGTCTGGTGTGAATACCACAGCCATATCCCATGTCAAATTGCCATGGATCAATGAATCTGGTATGAGTACCACCACCATATCCCATGTCAGATTGCTAGTGAACAAAGAGTCTGGTGTGAATACCACCGCCATATCCCATGTCAGATTGCAAGTGAATATAAAGTCTGGTGTGAATACCACAGCCATATCCCATGTCAAATTGCAAGTGAACATAAAATCTGGTGTGAATACCACTGCCATATCCCATGTCAAATTGCCATGGATCAATGAATCTGGTGTGAGTACCACCGCCATATCCCATGTCAGATTGCTAGTGAACATAGAGTCTGTTGTGAATACCACCGCCATATCCCATGTCAGATTGCAAGTGAACATAGAGTATGGTGTGAATACCACCGGCATATCCCATGTAAGATTGCTAGTGAACAGAGTATGGTGTGAATACCACCACCATATCCAATGTCAGATTGCAAACGAACATAGAGTCTGTTGTGAGTACCACCCCCATATCCCATGTCAGATTGCTAGTGAATATAAAGTCTGGTGTGAGTACTAATGCCATATCCCATGTCAGATTTCTAGTGAACATAGAGTCTGATGTGAATACCACCGCCATATCCCATGTCAGATTGCTAGTGAACATAGTGTCTGGTGTGAATACCACCGCCATATCATATGTCAGATTTCTAGTGAACATTGAGTCTGGTGTATATACCACCGCCATATCCCATGTCAGATTGCAAGTGAATATAAAGTCTGGTGTGAATACCACTCCCATATCCCATGTCAAATTGCCATGGATCAATGAATCTGGTTTGAGTACCACCACCATATCCTATGTCAGATTGCTAGTGAACAAAGAGTCTGGTTTATATACCACCACCATATCCCATGTCAGATTGCTAGTGAACATAGAGTCTGTTGTGAATACCACTGCCATATCCCATGTCAGATTGCAATGGATCATTGAATATGGTGTGAGCACCACCACCATATCCCATGTCAGATTGCTAGTGAATATAACGTCTGGTGTGAGTACTACTACTACCGCCATATCCCATGTAACATTGCAAGTAAATATAGAGTCTGGTGTGAATACCACCGCCATATCCCATGTCAGATTGCTAGTGAACAGAGTCTGTTGTGAATACCACGGCCATATCCCATGTCAAATAGCCATGGATTAATGAGTCTGGTGTGAATACCACCGCCATATTCCATGTCAGATTGCCATGGATCATTGAATCTGGTGTGAATTCCACAGCCATATCCGATGTTCGATTGCTAGTGAAAATAGTGTATGATATGAATACCACCGCCATATCCCATGTCAGATTGCTAGTGAACATAATGTCTGGTGTGAATACCACTGCCATATCCTATGTCAGATTGCTAGTGAACCTAGAGTTTGGTGTGAGTACCACGGCCATATACCATGTCAGATTGCCATGGATCAATTAATCTGGTGTGAATACCACTGCCATATCCCATGTCAGATTGCTAATGAACATAAAGTCTGGTGTGAATACCACTGCCATATCCCATGTCAGATTGCTAATGAACATAAAGTCTGGTGTGAGTACCACCGCCATATCCCATGTCAGATTGCTAGTGAACAAAGAGTCTGGTGTATATACCACCGCCATATCCCATGTCAGATTGCTAGTGAACATAGTGTCTGGTGTGAATACCACCGCCATATCCCATGTCAAATTGCCATGGATCAATGAATCTCGTGTGAGTACCACCACCATATCCCATGTCAGATTGCTAGTGAACAAAGAGTCTGGTGTGAATACCACCGCCATATCCCA
The DNA here is from genome assembly GCA_033119425.1 of Bufotes viridis. Taxonomy (NCBI): domain Eukaryota; kingdom Metazoa; phylum Chordata; class Amphibia; order Anura; family Bufonidae; genus Bufotes; species Bufotes viridis. The sequence goes on along the minus strand of CM065593.1, from coordinate 204,888,926 downwards.
TGTCAGATTGCAAGAGAACATAGAGTCTGGTGTGAATACCACCGCCATATGCCATGTCAGATTGCCACGGATCATTGAATCTGGTGTGAGCACCCCCACCATATCCCATTTCAGATTGCTAGTGAATATAAAGTCTGGTGTGAGTACTACCGTCATATCCCATGTAAGATTGCAAGTAAATATACAGTCTGGTGTGAATACCACCGCCATATCTCATGCATAGGCGTGCGCAGCCTATTGCATTAGGGTGTGCACCCTAAAGCACAAACACACACGCCGTGTGCGTATGTATGTATGTATGTATGTATTGTGGTAAGGTGCAGGGTGCTGTCCTAGATGGCAGGTACGTGTCACCGAGGTTCATAGCCTCGGTGAGGTAAAAGCCGTTTGTTGGTGTCAGTAGCAGGTAGTGCTACTGACACATTTGCTAGATAGCATGGCTGCAAAGCCGATCCGGGCCAGCTCTTACTGGGAGCAGCTAAAGAGTAGGGTGGGTGGCTGCTCCCCACGGTCCAGTCCATGTTTTGGGCTGGGTATAAAACGCAGCCAGCAGCTGTGTCTGGGTGTGTGATTATCCTGGAGCCTGCAAACAGGGCTGAGGAATTCTCTGTCCTGGAGGAAGGAGCTCAGCAAGGTGGTGTTTCCCTGCGACCTGAAGGTGGAATCGCCTGCGGCTGAGCCGACTGCTAGGTGTGAACCCGCACCTAAACCACCCAAGGTGACTGGACCCTGTGTTGGCCTGTTTTTGTTTTGCCACAGTATTTCCGTTGTGTGTGAACTGTCACCAAGAGACTGTTTTCATTTCTGGTGTGCAAGTGTGAATAAAACACTGTTTGATGCACAATCTGGACTCCTTGTTTTGCCTCTAAACTGCACCCGCACCGCTGTCTACCAGAGCGACTCCCACATTTGGTGTCGGATGCGGGCATGCGCAGTGAGGCTGGCGTGAACGCCGAACTTTGTTTGCTGAGCAAAAGTGTATGTCCTATATTAGGCCGGCAAAGTTGCAGCCTGTGATTTCTGGCAACATGGAGGCTGCTGTGAAAGCCCTCATAGAGGCTAACGTGCAGCAGCGGGAGACCAACCAGTTATTGCTGCAACATGTGATGGCATTACAGGCGGCAGGAGCGTCCCACCGCGTCCATGATGCCCGGAAGCGGTCCGTGCGGCGATCCCAAAGATGACCCCCGCAGACGACGTGGAGACATACCTAGCCGTCTTTGAGAAGGTCGCCGTGAGGGAAAAGTTACCCCGTGACCAGTGGGCCGAGGTGGTTGCTCCGTTCCTGGCAGCCGGGCCCCAGCAAGTTTTTTCGACTTGGCAGATGTCCAGGCAGCTGACTACCCGACCGTGAAAGGTGAGATTCTAGCAAGACTGGGGGTGAATGTTTTGGTCCGGGCCCAGCGGGTGCATCAGTGGGAATTTAACCCGGCTGAACCCGCCAGACCACAATACTATGACCTGCTACATCGGTTGCAAAAATGGCTGCAGCCAGACATACTGACTCCCACTGCTATGCTCGACCGTCTGTTAGCAGATGTATTCTGGAGGTCTCTGCCATACCCTCTCCAGCACTGGATCGGCCAGGTATCCCCCACCAATGCCCTTGAGATGGTCGACCTGGTGGAGCGATATGAGGCCACCAGAAACCTGCAGGGGGTTCTTTTGGGAGGAGGCCAGTCAAACCCCGGAAACCTCCACCCCAGTCCCGGCGGCCGGCCAAACCCGCCCGGGATGTACCCCTGCAGATCCCTCCCCAGTAGTCTGCTGGCGGTGTCACGAGCCTGGCCACGTAAGGGCCGACTGTCCACAGTGGGGGAACCCATGGAGATTAATTATGGGTACCGGGCTTCCATGTATGCCCGGAGACTGTGTGCGACCGGCACCCCTGAGACAATAGACAATCGACATCTGTGCCAGGTGCAAATCGGGGATAACCTGGCAGTGGCGCTGTTGGACTCAGGGAGCCTGGTAACCCTGGTAAGTGCTGCCCTGGTACAGCCCACCCAGTATACGGGCCGGAAAGTTGGTGTGGTGTGTATACACGGAGACTTAAAGGACTATCCCACGGCTGTAATGTCTCTGTCCACGGCGGCCGGCACCTGGACTTGTGAAGTGGCGATCTCCACAAAGCTGCCCTATGAGCTAATAATTGGGAGAGACTTCCCTGGTTTTCCGTCACTGTGGCCTGAGATGAAAGTGACTAATAGCCCTGAGACAGGGGTAACCCTAGCAGAGTGGCCTGATACCCCTGGAAGGCCAGAACCCTGGGAGCCCGAGTCTGAAGGGCCAGCGGTAGGGGTGACCACTGCTGCAGCGGTAGTGGGGAGACAACCCCACTGAGTGTAATGGTGGGAGACACGGAGGACTTGCCACCGGGGCCTGAGTTGGCAGACCTCAATGTCTCCGGGGAAAATTTTGGGACCGCACAACACCGGGACCAAACCCTAACCAGGGCCTGGGAGAATGTGCTGGAAATTGATGGTAAACCCCAGAAACCAGGGGCTGAATTAATGTTCCCACGATTTATTGTTCTGCAGGATATGTTGTATCGGGTGAACCAAATCCGAGGTGAACCTGTTGAACAGTTGGTGGTGCCCACAGCGTATCGCAAGCTTGTCATGGAGCTTGCCCACCAACATGTTCTTGGGGACACCTGGGGTGGCAGAAAACCCAGGACCGCATACTGCAGCGGTTTTATTGGCCCAGTGTGTTCAAGGAGGTAGAGAATTATTGTAAGTCCTGTCCGACCTGTCAGATAACTAGCCCCCAGCCACATTTCCGTAGTCCTCTGGTACCTCTGCCAATTATTGAAGTACCGTTCGAGCGAATCGCTATGGATTTAATTGGGCCTGTACCAAAGTCTGCCAGGGGCCACCAACACATTCTGGTAGTTCTCGACTATGCCACTCGATATCCAGAGGCGGTGCCTCTGCGACATACCTCAGCTAAGCTCATTGCCAAAGAGTTAATGGAGATGTTTTCCCGTGTGGGCCTGCCAAAAGAGGTTCTGACAGACCAAGGGACCCCTTTTATGTCCAAAGTAATGAGGAACTGTGTAAATTGTTGCGTATAAAGCAGTTACGGACGTCCGTTTACCATCCGCAAACAGACGGTCTTGTTGAGAGGTTTAACCAAACTCTAAAAAATATGTTAAAGAGGGTGGTGTCTAGAGATGGGAAGGACTGGGACCTGCTTCTGCCCTATCTCATGTTCGCAGTGCGAGAGGTGCCCCAGGCCTCTACTGGGTTCTCGCCCTTCGAACTGCTTTATGGCAGACACCCTCGGGGCCTGTTGGATATCGCCAAGGAAGCGTGGGAACAGCAACCTGTCCCCCACAAAAGTGTCATTGAATATGTCACCCAGATGCAGGAACGGATAGAAAGGGTGTTGCCGCTGGTCCGGGAGCATATGGAGGCAGCACAACAAGCCCAGAGTAGGGTGTATAATCGCCAGGCTCTGGTACGGGGCTTCAATCCGGGAGATCGAGTGTTGGTTCTGGTACCCACCCTTGACAGCAAATTCCTAGCTAGGTGGCAGGGCCCCTATGAGGTGATCGAGAAGGTAGGGGAAGTAAATTACAAGGTACACCAGCCAGGGCGGCGCAAGCCGGAGCAGGTGTACCACGTGAATTTACTTAAGCCGTGGAAAGATAGGGACGCGGCCGACGACCACAGCCCCCGACCAGGGCTTCTAGGTGAAAAGGGTCCAGCCCCACAGTTCGAGGCCTGTGAAGCCGTAACCGCGGTAAAAATTGCAGACAGCCTGTCTTCCAAACAAGTTCAGGAAGTCAGGGAGTTCCTCAGTCGGAACACGGATGTGTTCTCAGACCTCCCTGGCCGCACGTCTCTCATCCGACATGACATCGTCACTGAGCCTCAGGCCAAGGTCCGGTTAAAACCATACCGGGTACCCGAGGCTCGGCGGCGGGCCATCACGGAGGAAGTGCAGTTAATGTTGAAGCTCGATGTCATTGAGGAGTCGAAAAGTGAGTGGGCCAGTCCCATAGTCCTAATACCCAAGCCGGATGGGACGTTGCGGTTCTGCAACGACTTTCGCAAGTTAAATGAAGTATCCAAGTTTGACGCGTATCCCATGCCCCGAGTAGACGAGCTTGTTGAAAATTTAGGACAAGCCCGTTATTTTTCTGTGCTGGACCTCACTAAAGGGTACTGGCAGGTACCCTTAACGGAGACGGCTAAGGAAAAACCGCGTTTGTTACCCACGCAGGGCCTATATCACTACAAGGTGTTACCCTTTGGCCTGCATGGCGCTCCCGCCACCTTCCAAAGGTTAATGGACATAGTGCTGCGACCACATCGTCGGTACGCCTCGGCCTATTTAGATGATGTGATCATCCACAGCACCGACTGGGAAAGCCATTTGCCCAAAGTGCAGGCAGTAGTAGATGCCCTGAGGAAAGCCGGTCTAACCGCCAATCCAAAGAAGTGTGCGATTGGATTGGAAGAGACCAAATACCTGGGATATGTCATTGGGCGGGAGTCATCAAGCCTCAGGTAAATAAGGTAGAGGCAATACGGAATTGGCCCCGACCGGTCACCACCAGGCAGGTAAAGTCGTTCCTGGGGATTGTGGGGTATTACATGAGGTTTGTGCCCCACTTTGCTACTGTCGCTCGCCATTGACAGAGTTGTTAAAGGGGCGTAAGACAGGGATGGTCCGCTGGAATGAGCAGGCGGAAAAGGCTTTCTCCGCCTTGAAATCGGCCCTGTGTGGGTCCCCGGTTTTGGTGACACCCGATTTCAGGAGAGGATTTCATAGTCCAGACCGACGCCTCTGAGGTTGGCCTTGGTGCGGTACTATCGCAGGAAGTCAACGGGGAGGAGCATCCCGTTGTCTTCCTCAGCCGCAAGCTCACCCCAGCCGAGACTAGGTACAGCATAGTCGAGAGAGAGTGCCTGGCCATCAAGTGGGCACTCGAGGCCCTCCGTTATTACCTGTTGGGCAGAAGCTTTCGCCTGGTGACCGACCACTCCCCACTCAAGTGGATGTCCCAAGCCAAAGAGAGGAATGCCCGGGTCACCAGGTGGTTTCTGTCCCTACAGAATTTTAAGTTCACGGTGGAACACAGAGCGGGCCGGTTGTTAAAAACGCAGACGCGCTCTCCCGGGTACACTGTTTGTCGTGTGTCCACCCCTCAGGGTTGAACAAAGGGGGGTATGTGGTAAGGTGCAGGGTGCTGTCCTAGATGGCAGGTACGTGTCACCGAGGTTCATAGCCTCGGTGAGGTAAAAGCCGTTTGTTGGTGTCAGTAGCAGGTAGTGCTACTGACACATTTGCTAGATAGCATGGCTGCAAAGCCGATCCGGGCCGGCTCTTACTGGGAGCAGCTAAAGAGTAGGGTGGGTGGCTGCTCCCCACGGTCCAGTCCATGGTTTTGGGCTGGGTATAAACGCAGCCAGCAGCTGTGTCTGGGTGTGTGATTATCCTGGAGCCTGCAAACAGGGCTGAGGAATTCTCTGTCCTGGAGGAAGGAGCTCAGCAAGGTGGTGTTTCCCTGCGACCTGAAGGTGGAATCGCCTGCGGCTGAGCCGACTGCTAGGTGTGAACCCGCACCTAAACCACCCAAGGTGACTGGACCCTGTGTTGGCCTGTTTTTGTTTTGCCACAGTATTTCCGTTGTGTGTGAACTGTCACCAAGAGACTGTTTTCATTTCTGGTGTGCAAGTGTGAATAAAACACTGTTTGATGCACAATCTGGACTCCTTGTTTTGCCTCTAAACTGCACCCGCACCGCTGTCTACCAGAGCGACTCCCCACAGTATGTATATATATATATATATATATATATATATATATATTTATTATATACACACACATATATATACAAAAATACACTTTACATACATACAGACCCGCACTCATAATTATCATTATAAACAAAAATAAAAGTTATATTACCCCCTGTATAATGTACCCTAATACCCCTCAGTTATAATATATAACTGAGGGGTATCAGGGTACATTATATAGGGGACAACTGAGGAGGGTTAGCACTGTAGCAGGGACAGGGTACATACTTTTTTGTAATGCGTTATACAACTTATAACCACCCAGCACCCTTACTCACATAAAACAAGTAATATATATAATATCGCTTACAGTGAATGACTGTAAATACTTATAGTTCTGAAGACTCCAGCAGGCTCAAGCTCAGTGCTCTGGGCAGCTGGACTCAGGGCTGGAAGTGGGCACCGCTCTTCAGTTCAGGAAGGAAACCTATAAGACGCAGGTTTTAGAGGGGGGCAATAAAAAAAAAAAAATTTTACACCTCAGGTCAGCCCACCAATCAGACCCCCAATGTTAATCAGACCTCAGGTCAGACCACCGATCAGACCCCCAAGGTTAATCAGACCTCAGGTCAGACCACCGATCAGACCCCCAATGTTAATAAGACCTCAGCTGACAGCCCCAATCAGACCCCCAATCTTAATAAGACCCCGATAAGAACTCAGATCAGACCCCAATGTAAATGACCTCCAATCATACCTCAGATAAGAGCCCCATGCCTCTCATTACCCCCATATCAGCCCCCATGCCTCTCATTAGCCCCCAAAATCAGCCCTTATGCCTCTCAGCCCCCATTATCAGCCCTTATGCCTCTCAGCCCCCATTATGCCTCTCAGGATTCTCAGCCCCCATTATGCCATTGCCTCGCCGAGTCAGCCCAATTTATGCCTCAACCCCACGCCCCATTACGCCTATCAGCCCAATTTCTGCCTCTCAGCCCAATATATGCCTCAGCCCCTCCCTTTATGCCTCTCAGCCCAATATATCCTCAGCCCCCCATTATGCCTCTCAGCCCAATTTATGCCTCAGCCCCCCCTATATTATGCCTCTCAGCCCATATTATGCCTCTCAGCGCCCCCCCCCCATTATCCTTCTCAGCCCAATATATGCCTCAGCCCCCCCATTATGCCTCAGCCCCCTCATTATGCCTCAGCCGCCCCATATTATGCCTCTTAGCCCCCTGCCATTATCCCTCTCAGCCCAATATATGCCTCAGCCCCCCCATTATGCCTCACAGCCCACTATATGCCTCAGCCCCCATTATGCCTCTCAGCCCAATTTATGCCGGAGCCCCCATATTATGCCTCTCAGCCCCCCATTATGCCTCTCAGCCCAATTTATGCCTCAGCCCCCCATTATGCCTCTCAGCCCAATGTATGCCTCAGCCCCCATATTATGCCTCTCATTCTGCCCCCCTTATTATGCCTCTCAGCCCCCAGCAGCCTGGCCATTATGCCCTGATTGCCCGTGAATACCACCGCCATATCCCATGTCAGATTGCTAGTGAACATAGTGTCTGGTGTGAATACCACCGCCATATCCCATGTCAAATTGCCATGGATCAATGAATCTCGTGTGAGTACCACCACCATATCCCATGTCAGATTGCTAGTGAACAAAGAGTCTGGTGTGAACACCACCGCCATATCCCATGTCAGATTGCTAGTGAATATAGAGTATGCTGTGAGTACCACTGCCATATCCCATGTCAGATTGCTAGTGAATATAGAGTCTGGTGTGAATACCACAGCCATATCCCATGTCAAATTGCAATGGATCAATGAATCTGGGGTGAATACCACAGCCATATCCCATGCCAGATTGCCATGGATCAATGAATCTGGTGTGAGCACCACCACCATATCCCATGTCAGATTGCTAGTGAATATAACGTCTGGTGTGAGTACTACCGCCATATCCCATGTAAGATTGCAAGTAAATATAGAGTTTGGTGTGAATACCACTGCCATATCCCATGTCAGATTGCTAGTGAACAGAGTCTGGTGTGAATACCACAGCCATATCCTATGTCAAATAGCCATGGATTAATGAGTCTGGTGTGAATACCACCGCCATATTCCATGTCAGATTGCTAGTGAACATAATGTCTGGTGTGAGTACCACCGCCATATTCCATGTCAGATTGCTAGTGAACATAATGTCTGGTGTGAGTACCATGGCCATATACCATGTCAGATTGCCATGGATCAATTAATCTGGTGTGAGTACCACCACCACATCCCATGTCAGATTGATTGTGAACATATAGTTTGGTGTGAATACCACAGCCATAACCCATGTCAGATTAATAGGGAACAAAGAGTCTGGTGTGAAAACCACGCCATATCCCATGTCAGATTGCTAGTGAATATAGAGTCTGGTGTGAATACCACGCTATATCCCATGTCAGATTGCTAGTGAACATAGAGACTGGTGTGAATATCACGCTATTTCCCATATCAGATTGCTAGTGAACATAGAGTCTGGTGTGAATACCATCGCAATATCCCATGTCAGATTGCTAGTAAATATAAAGTCTGGTGTGAGTACTACCGCCATATCCCATGTAAGATTGCAAGTAAATATAGAGTCTGGTGTGAATACCACCGCCATATCCCATGTCAGATTGCTAGTGAACATAGAGTCTGGTGTGAACACCACCGCCATATCCCATGTCAGATTGCTAGTGAATTAAGAGTATGCTGTGAGTACCACCGCCATATCCCATGTCAGATTGCTAGTGAATATAGAGTCTGGTGTGAATACCACAGCCATATCCCATGTCAAATTGCAATGGATCAATGAATCTGGGGTGAATACCACAGCCATATCCCATGCCAGATTGCCATGGATCAATGAATCTGGTGTGAGCACCACCACCATATCCCATGTCAGATTGCTAGTGAATATAACGTCTGGTGTGAGTACTACCGCCATATCCCATGTAAGATTGCAAGTAAATATAGAGTCTGGTGTGAATACCACTGCCATATCCCATGTCAGATTGCTAGTGAACAGAGTCTGGTGTGAATACCACAGCCATATCCTATGTCAAATAGCCATGGATTAATGAGTCTGGTGTGAATACCACCGCCATATTCCATGTCAGATTGCTAGTGAACATAATGTCTGGTGTGAGTACCACCGCCATATTCCATGTCAGATTGCTAGTGAACATAATGTCTGGTGTGAGTACCACGGCCATATACCATGTCAGATTGCCATGGATCAATTAATCTGGTGTGAATACCACCGCCATATCCCATGTCAGATTGCTAATGAACATAAAGTCTGGTGTGAATACCACCGCCATATCCCATGTCAGATTGCTAGTAAACATAGAGTCTGGTGTGAATACCACCGCCATATCCCATGTCAGATTGTTAGTGAATATAGAGTCTGGTATGAATACCACCGCCATATCCCATGTCAAATTGACATGGATCAATGAATCTCGTGTGAGTACCACTGCCATATCCCATGTCAGATTGCAAGTGAACATAGAGTCTGGTGTGAATACCACCGCCATATCCCATGTCAGATTGTCATAGATCAATGAATCTGGTGTGAGTACCACCACCACATCCAATGTCAGATTGCAAGTGAACATAGAGTCTGGTGTGAATACCACCGCCATATCCCATGTCAGATTGCCATGGATCAATGAATCTGGTGTGAGTACCACCGCCATATTCCATGTCAGATTGCAAGTGAATATAAAGTCTGGTATGAGTACTAGTTTGATGTGAATACCACTGCCATATCCCATGTCAGATTGCTAGTGAATATAGAGTCTGGTGTGAGTACCACCGCCATATCCCATGTCAGATTGCTAGAGAAAATAAAATCTGGTGTGAATACCACAGCCATATCCCAAGTCAAATTGCAATGGATCATTGAATCTGGTGTGAGTACCACCAGCACATCCAATGCCAGATTGCAAGTGAACATAGATTCAGGTGTGAATACCAACGCCATTTCCCATGTCAGATTGCTATGGATCAATTAATCTAGTGTGAATACCACCGCCCTAACCCATGTCAGATTGCTAGTGAACATAAAGTCTGGTGTGAATACCACCGCCATATCCCATGTCAGATTGCTAGTGAATATAGAGTCTGCTGTGAGTACCACCGACATATCCCATGTCAGATTGCTAGTGAACATAGAGTCTGGTGTGAATACCACAGCCATATCCCATGTCAGATTGCAATGGATCATTGAATCTGATGTGAGTACCACCGCCATATCCCATGTAAGATTGCAAGTGAACATAGATAGTGTTGAGTGAACAGTTCGAGCATAGTTCGGGTTCATACCGAATTTTGGGGTGTTCGGGACACGGACCGGGACATTTTCAAAAAAGTTCGGGTTCCGGTCCATTGTTCGGCGATTTCTTCCCGCTTTCTGAAGGGCTGCACAGCAGCCAATCAGCTAGCGTTTTACTTCTTGCCCTAAGAAGCCATTACAGCCATGCCTACTAATGGCATGGCTGTGATTGGCCAAGTGCAGCATGTGACCCAGCCTCTATTTAAGCTGGAGTCACGTAGCGCCGCACGTCACACTGCTCTGATTAGTGTAGGGAGAGGATGCAGCTTCTGTGAGGGCGAGATTAGGCAGGGAAAAGTCAGTAACAGCACCTAATGAACTGATCGATCAACAGCTGTGAATGATTCTACTTCTGCTAGTTACTTGCTCGCTGGTTTTTAGGCTGCACAGAGCGTTTTTCTGTCACTTTTTTCTGGGGTGATCGTCGGCCATTTTGTGACTTGTGGTGCACCAGAACAAGCTGCCACCAAGTCCATCAATACTATGTTTTTTTTTGCTATATCCTACATCAGGGGCTTGGCTGTGCTTATTGTCACCCCTAGAAACTCAGGATAGCAATTTCTATATTTTATTAAGGGGTTAAATATAATTGCCAAAATACCAATCCCCTAAATTTGGTGTTCCAGCTTTGGCTAGCCAAGTGTAATACTGTCTGCTGTCTGGCAAAGGATAGATTATTTACTGTAAAGAAATTCAATTGCCAAAATAGCAATCCCCTAAATCTGGTGTCCCAGCACTGGCTGGCAAAGTATAATAGTGTCCGCCAAAACATATATTTTGCTCTGGGGTGAAATTCAATTGCCAAAATAGCAATATCCTGAATCTGGTGTCCCAGCAGTGGCTGGCAAGGTATAATAGTGTCCGCAAAACATATTTTGTTCTGGGGTGAAATTCACTTGCTAATATAGCAATACCCTGAATCTGGTGTCCCAGCTGTTGCAGGCCAAGTGTTAATCTGTCCGTAAAAGGGTATATTACACTCAAGGTGTATATACAAGTGCTGAGAGGGTCATGCTCAATAACTTCACACGCTACCGTGCATCTCCCATTGTATTTCTGTCTGTTAAAGGGTATATTACACTAAGTGTTAAAATACAATTGCTGAAGGCATAATCCTACATATTTTTTCTCAGGCTACTGTGCATCTCCAAGTGTAAATCTGTCCATAAAAGGATACCTTTCATCCAGGGCCTAAATACTAGCCCTAAAAGAGATATTCCCCTAAATCAGTGGTTACTGTTGTGCCTGGATTAGTGTAATACGCTACATAAATAAATAGGCAGATAGTGTTAGGTGCCTGTAAAAAAAAGGCCCGAATTTGAAATCAATACATTGGGCCAAATATTTTTTTCTTATTGTGGTGCTTGGTGAACGGTAACAATGAGGAAAACATCTAGTAAGGGATGCGGACGCGGTGGTGTTAGTGTACCCTCTGGTGCTGGGAGAGGACGTGGCCATTCTGCCACAGCCACACGTCCTAGTAAACCAACTACCTCAGGTTCCAGTACCCGCCAGAATTTACAGCGATATTTGGTGGGGCCCAATGCCGTTCTAAGGATGGTAAGGCCTGAGCAGGTAAAGGCACTAGTCAATTGGGTGGCCGACAGTGGATCCAGCACGTTCACAACATTATCTCCCACCCAGTCTTCTGCAGAAAGCGCACAGGTGGCGCCTGAAAACCAAGCCCATCAGTCTGTCACATCAGCTCCATGCATATCAGGGAAACTGTCTGAGCCTCAAGTTATGCAGCAGTCTCTTATGCTGTTTGAAGACTCTGCTGGGAGGGTTTCCCGAAGGGAATCCACCTAGCCTTTCCCCAGTGGTGGGAGACATAGAATGCACTGATGCACAACCACTGATGTTTCCTGATGATGAGGACATGGGAATACCACCTCATCGGAGTCCGCACGTCTCTGATGATGACGAAACACAGGTGCCAACTGCTGCGTCTTTCTGCAGTGTGAAGACCGAACTGGAGGTCAGGGAGGAAGACTGTGTGGAAGACGATGCAGGGGACGATGAGGTCCTAGACCCCACATGGAATGAAGGTCGTGCCACTGACTTTCATAGTTCAGAGGAAGAGGCAGTGGTGAGACCGAGCCAACAGCGTAGCAAAAGAGGGAGCAGGGGGCAAAAGCAGAACAGCCGCCACCTCATATGAGATGTGCCCACCAGGTGGAACTCCACCTTGCACATGCTGGAGAGACTGTGAGAGCAGCAGCGGGCCATAGTGGAGTTTCAGCTGCAGCACGCACGCGTCAGTCGCACTGCGGAACAGCATCACTTCACCACCAATGATTGGGCCTCCATGCGAGACCTGTGTGCCTTGTTGGGCTGTTTCGAGTACTCCACCAACATGGCCAGTGGCGATGACACAGTTATCAGCGTTACAATACCACTTCTATGTCTCCTTGAGAAAACGCTTAGGGCTATGATGGAAGAGGAGGAGGATGAGGGGTCATTTATTAGCACTTTCAGGCCAGTCTGTTAGAAGTGGCTCAGAGGGAGGTTTTTTGCAACAGCAGAGGCCAGGTACAAATGTGGCCAGCCAGGGCCCACTACTGGAGGACAAGGAGGATGAGGAGGAGGTGGAGGAGGATAAGGATGAAGCAGGTTCACAGCGGTGTGGCACCCGACACAGCTCAGGCCCATCACTGGTACGTGGCTGGGGGGATACGGAGGATGATGACGATACGCCTCCCACAGAGGAAAGCTTGTCCTTACCTCTGGGGAGCCTGGCTCACATGAGCGACAACATGCTGCAGTGCCTGCGCAACGACAGCAGAGTTGCCCACATTTTAACGTGTGCGTTCTACTGGGTTGCCCCCCTGCTGGATCCCCGGTACAAAGACAATGTGCCCACCTTACTTCCTGCACTGGAGCGTGATAGGAAGATGCGCGAGTACAAGCGCACGCTGGTAGACGCGCTCCTGAGAGCATTCCCAAATGTCACAGGGGAACAGGTGGAAGCCCAAGGCGAAGGCAGAGGAGGAGCGAGAGGTCGCCAACGCAGCTGTGTCACGGCCAGCTCCTCTGAGGGCAGGGTTAGCATGGCAGAAATGTGGAAAAGTTTTGTCTCTACGCCACAGCTAACTGCACCACCACCTGATACGGAACGTGTTAGCAGGAGGCAGCATTTCACTAACATGGTTGAAGAGTACGTCTGCACACCCCTCCACGTACTGACTGATGGTTCGGCCCCATTCAACTTCTGGGTCTCCAAATTGTCCACGTGGCCAGAGTTAGCATTTTATGCCTTGGTGATGCTGGCCTGCCTGGCGGCCAGCGTTTTGTCTGAACGTGTATTCAGCACGGCAGGGGGCGTCATTACTGACAAACGCAGCCGCCTGTCCACAGCCAATGTGGACAAGCTGACGTTCATAAAAATGAACCAGGCATGGATCCCACAGGACCTGTCCCTCCTTTGTGCAGAATAGACATTTATAACTGTCTCCCCCTCAACCATGTATTCTTGTACTCTGGGGCACTTCTTTATTGAATCCTCATTTTTTTTAACTTTACCATGATCTTGCGGTGCAACCCAAAGTTGAATGAACCTCTCCTCAATCTGGGCGCCGGGGCCTAAATAACTGAAAATGGCCTGTTACAATGGTGGGTGACATGAAGCCTGAACCTCTGCCATGCAACCTCTCTCCTCTGTCTGGGTGCTGGGGCCGAAATAACTGAAAGTGGCCTTCTCCAGTGGTGGGTTATATGACGCCTTATTCCTTGCTGTGGGACCTCTCTCCTCTGTCTGGGTGCTGGGGCCTAAATAACTGAAAGTGGCCTTCTCCAGTGGTGGGTGATATGACGCCTTATTCCTTGCTGTGAGACCTCTCTCCTCTGTCTGGGTGCTGGGGCCGAAATAACTGAAAGTGGCCTTCTCCAGTGGTGGGTGATATGACGCCTTATTCCTTGCTGTGGGACCTCTCTCCTCTGTCTGGGTGCTGGGGCTTAAATAACTGAAAGTGGCCTTCTCCAGTGGTGGGTGATATGACGCCTTATTCCTTGCTGTGGGACCTCTCTCCTCTGTCTGGGTGCTGGGGCCGAAAAAACTAAAAGTGGCCTTCTCCAGTGGTGGGTGATATGACGCCTTATTCCTTGCTGTGGGACCTCTCCTCTGTCTGGGTGCTGGGGCCTAAATAACTGAAAGTGGCCTTCTCCAGTGGTGGGTTATATGACGCCTTATTCCTTGCTGTGGGACCTCTCTCCTCTGTCTGGGTGCTGGGGCCGAAATAACTGAAAGTGGCCTTCTCCAGTGGTGGGTGATATGATGCCTTATTCCTTGCTGTGGGACCTCTCTCCTCTGTCTGGGTGCTGAGGCCTAAATAACTGAAAGTGGCCTTCTCCAGTGGTGGGTGATATGACGCCCTATTCCTTGCTGTGAGACCTCTCTCCTCTGTCTGGGTGCTGGGGCCGAAATAACTGAAAGTGGCCTTCTCCAGTGGTGGGTGATATGACGACTTATTCCTTGCTGTGGGACCTCTCTCCTCTGTCTGGGTGCTGGGGCCGAAAAAACTGAAAGTGGCCTTCTCCAGTGGTGGGTGATATGACGCCTTATACCTTCCTGTGGGACCTCTCTCCTCTGTATGGGTGCTGGGGCCTAAATAACTGAAAGTGGCCTTCTCCAGTGGTGGGTGATATGACGAATGATTCTCTGCTATGGGACCTCTCTCCAATTGATATTGGTTAATTTTTATTTATTTCATTTCCCTATCCACATTTGTTTGCAGGGCATTTACCTACATTTTGCTGCCTTTTGCAGCCCTCCAGCCCTTTCCTGGACTATTTTACAGCCTTTTTAGTGTCCAAAAGTTCGGGTCCCCATTGAATGGGGTTCGGGATAAAGTTCGGGTCGAGTTCGGATCCCGAACCCGAACATTTTCGGGAAGTTCGGCCGAATTTCTCGAACCCGAACATCCTTAAAGACAATAAGCATCCATTTTGGACTATAATATAATCAGGTATCATATACACTCATGAAAATGCCCGACAAAACCGACAAGGAGGGTAGTGGCGAGGAATGGGTCGAAGATGATGTGGAGGACGATGAGGTCCTAGACCCCACATGGAATCAAGGTCATGCGAGTGACCTGTGCAGTTCAGAGGGAGAGGCAGTGGTCGCACAGACCCACCAGCACAGCAAAAGAGGGAGCAGGGTGCAAAAGCAGAGCGGCCGTCCCCTAGACAGTATGCCTGCTACTGCCCACCACACC
Source organism: Bufotes viridis (assembly GCA_033119425.1). Lineage (NCBI taxonomy): Eukaryota > Metazoa > Chordata > Amphibia > Anura > Bufonidae > Bufotes > Bufotes viridis. The sequence goes on along the minus strand of CM065593.1, from coordinate 204,873,570 downwards.
CAGGGACCGAGCACAACAAAATCCAGCTCCAAGGAGTTCCCTATCGTGGCAGTTCTTCAGACAATGTGCAGACGACAAGACACGAGAAGTTTGCACGCTGTGCAATAAGAGCCTGAAGCGAGGCATAAACGATCTAAACGTGAGCACAACCTGCATGACCAGGCATCTAAATGCAAGGCACAAGCTGCAGTGGAGTTAACACCTCCAAAACCAAGAAAGGTCTTAGGCTCCTCCTGCTCCCTCTTCTGCTGCAGTCTCGGCCTTTTCCTCCACCTCTGGAGTGACAGTGGCACCGGCCACCCCACAAACAGAAGATGTGGCAGCCACCACGTTCGTCACCTTCAACAAGCAGCACCACAATGTCCCATGGCAGCGGTCAGCTGTCCATCTTCCAAACAATGGAGCGAAAGAGGAAGTACCCCCCTACCCACCCGCGATCCATGGCCCTGAATGCCAGCATTTCAAAATTGCTGGCCTTTGAAATGCTGTCATTCCATCTGGTGGAGACAGAGTTTTAAAAACCTTATGGCCTTGACTGTCCCACAGTACGTCCTTCTCAGCCACCACTACTTTTCCAGATGAGCCATCCCTTACCTGCACAAACAAGTAGGGGACAAAATCAGGTGTGCACTGCGCAATGCCAGCTGTGGCAAGGTGCACATAACTACTGATACATGGATCAGTAAGCACGGGCAGGGACGTTATATCTCCCTATCAGCTAACTGGGTAAATGCAGTGGCGACTGGGCCTAAGGCAAATTTCTCATTGCCTCCTGTTGTCTTCTCTTCCTACTCTTGCACCTCCTCATCCGGTCAGCGTAACGCCTTTATGGCCAACTTCAGCACAGCCAGGGGAAAACGACAGCAGGCAGTTTTGAAACTAATCTGTTTGGAGGACAAACCCCACACCGCACAGGAGCTGTGGACGGGCATGGGACAACAGACTGATGAGTGGTTGGTGCCACTGAGCCTCAAGCCCGGCCTGGTGGTGTGCGATAATGGGTGAAATCTCGTAGCAGCTCTGGGCCTAGCCGGTTTGACGCACATCCCTTGCCTTTGCCCTTGGTGCATGTGCTGAATTTGGTGGTGCAGAAACTCCTTAAAGACTACCCCAATATGTCAGAGCTGTTGCAGAAAGTGTGTGCACGCTTTCGGTGTTCTCCCCCTGCTGCTGCTCGCTTGTCTGCGCTGCAGCGTAACTTCGGCCTTCCCACTCACCGCCTCATATGCGACATGCCCACAAGGTGGAACTCCACCTTGCACATGCTGGAGAGACTGTGCGAGCAGCAGCAGGCGATAGTGAAATTTCAGCTGCAGCACGCATGGGTGAGTCGCTCTGTGGAACAGCACCACTTCACTGCCACTGATTATTCCTCCATGCGAGACCTGTGTGCCATGTTGCACTGTTTCAAGTACTCCACCAACATGGCCAGTGCCGATGACACCGTTCTCAGCGTTACTATCCCAGTTATATGTATCCTTGAAAAAAACACTTCGGACGATGATGGAAGAGGATGTGGCACAGGAGGAAGAGGGATCATTTCCACGGTTATCAGGCCAGTCATTCACAAGTGGCTCAGAGGGTGGGTTCCTGCACCAACATAGGCCAGGTACACAATTGTCCAGCGAGGGCACAGTTCTGGAGGATGAGGAGGAACCGTGCTCACAACAGGGTGGCACCCAAAGCAGCTCAGGGCCATCCCTGCAGCATGGCTGGGGGGATACCGAAGACACAGACGATACACCTCCCAAAGAGGACAGCTTGTCATTGCCTCTGGGCAGCCTGGCACACATGAGCAACTACATGCTGCAGTGCCTGCGCAACGATGGGCGAGTTGCCCACATTCTAACTTGTGCTGATTACTGGGTGGCCACCCTGCTGGATTCCCGTTAAAAGAACAAGTGCCGTCCTTAATTCCCTCACTGGAACATGATCGGAAGATGCGCGACTCTGGTAGACTCGCTGCTGATGGCATTCCCCCCTGACACCGGGGGCCTCAGTGGAAGCACAAGGCGAAAGCAGAGGAGGAGGAAGAGGTCGCCAACGCAGCCGGGGCACCACCAGCACCTCAGAAGGCAGAGTTAGCATGGTCGAAATGTGGAAAAACTTTGTCACCACGCCACAACAACCAGCACCACCATCAGCATTTCAGCAACATGGTGGAGCAGTATGTGTGCACACGCCTAGACGTACTGACTGATGGGTCTGCCCCATTCAACTTCTGCATCTCCAAATTGGGCACATGGCCTGAGCTTGCCCTTTACGCCTTGAAGGTGCTGGCCTGTCCTGTGTATTGTCTGAACGTGTATTTAGCACGGCAGGGGGCATTATCACGGATATCAAGTGCAGCAGTCTGTCCACAGCTTATGTGGACAAGCTCACGTTCATTCAAATGAACCAGGCATGGATCCCACAAGACTTGTCTGTACCTTGTGCAGAATAAACATTTATACCGGCCTCAACCATCCATTCTTGTACTCAAGTGCACTTATTCTTTGTTTTATTTTTTTTATATGTCCTAATATTTTGGGGTCTACCCCAATACAAAAAAAACAAAAAAAAAACTGAGTTGGCTACCTCCTCCACCCCCTCTTCCACCCACACCGCCACGGTCACCGCCTCCTCACCCTCCTACTCCACATCCACCTCCGCCTCCTAGTTCAAGATTGTTATTCTTAATTTATTTATTTTATTTTAAGTTATTTCCCTATCCACATTTGTTTGCAAAGCACTTGCCATGCTCTTAAGCACATTTTTCTGCCTTTTTCAGCCCTCTAGCCCTTTCAATGACATTTTTAGAGCAAGACCAACAGAACTAGGTGGACTTTGTCTCCCATCCTCATGAATTGCTCCCATGATAATCTCCTGGGAAGCCTCAGCTACGGCTTTGAGCAGAAGCCTCCTAATACAGGGGATGACACATGAGGAGGTAAGTTCTAGACTTGACAGCGGCGAATCAATGGATGTCGTATATCTGGACTTCTCCAAAGCATTTGACACTGTACCTCATAAAAGGTTAGTATATAAAATGAGAATGCTCAGACTGTGAGAAAAGGTCTTTATGTGGGTAAATAACTGGTTGAGTGAAAACAGAGGGTGGGTATTAACGGTACACACTCAGATTGGGCAACTGTCACTAGTGGGGTACCTCAGGGGTCAGTATTGGGCCCTATTCTCTTCAAAATATTTATTAATGATCTTGTAGAAGGCTTGCACAGTAAAATATCATTTTTTGCAATTGACACTAAACTGTGTAAAGTAATTAACACTGAAGAGGACAGTTTTCTGCTACAGAGGGATCTGGATAGATTGGAGGCTTGGGCAGAGAAATGGCAGATGAGGTTTAACACTGACAAATATAAAGTTATGCACATGGGAAGGAATAATGCAAGTCATCCGTACATACTAAATGGTAAAACACTCCGTAACACTGACATGGAAAAGGATCTAAGAATTTTAATAAACAGCAAACTAAGCTGTAAAAACCAGTGTCAGGCAGCTACTGCCAAGGCCAATAAGATGGGTTGCATCAAAAGGGGCATAGATGCCCGTGATGAGAACATAGTCCTACCACTGTACAAATCACTAGTCAGACCACACATGGAGTTCTGTGTACAGTTCTGGGATCCTGTGAACAAGTCAGACATAGCAGAGCTGGAGAGGGTTCAGAGGAGGGCAACTAAAGTAATAACTGGAATGGGGCAACTACAGTACCCTGAAAAGTTGTCAAAATTAGGGTTATTCACTTTAGAAAAAGGACGACTGAGGGGAGATCTAATAACTATGTATAAATATATCAGGGTCAGTACAGAGATCTCTTCCATCATCTATTTATTCCCAGGACTGTGACTGTGACAAGGGGACATCCTCTGCGTCTGGAGGAAAGAAGGTTTGTACACAAACATAGAATAGGATTCTTCATGGTAAGAGCAGTGAGACAATGGAACTCTCTGCCTGAGGAGTTGGTGATGGTGAGTACAATAAAGGAATTCAAGAGGGGACTGGATGTATTTCTGGAGTGTAATAATATTACAGGCTATAGCTACTAGAGAGGGGTCGTTGATCCAGGGAGTTTTTCTGATTGCCTGAATGGAGTCGGGAAGGAATTTTTTCCCCTTAAGTGGGGAAAATTGGCTTCTGCCTCACAAGGTTTTTTTTTGTCTTCCTCTGGATCAACTTGTAGGAAACAGACCGAACTGGATGGACAAATGTCTTTTTTCGGTCTTATATACTATGTTACAATTACTGCAAGGATCAATAATACAATGACTATGACCATTCCAATTTATAACAAGGATTGTTTCCAATTTTTAATCCAGTTTTTGAACCAATTTTCCTATGAACTATCCACCCGAGAATATATCTTTAATTCTTCTGAGAAGTAAGTCCCCTCAGGGCATTCATGACCTGACCATTTGGTCCAAACTTATCAGGAATTACGGTACAGCAGGTTTCACCAGTCATTTTGCCATCCTTTTCTGCCAGTAGCATGTCCAGGGCCATTCTATTTTGGAATGCCATAACACTTTTACAGCTGCTCCCCTATACCCTTTAATGCATCTCTGGTATAATTCACAAATCCCTGCTGATTATACAACTTTGTTCTCAGTTTCATATTTGCACACAACCAGATCTCATCCCCTAATGCTTGAGTATGGTTCATCAAATTACTTTGATAGGGTTCACCAGTGGTACACAATATCTTTCTGGAAACCTGCCCATGTTTTCCTTTTTTGACCTCTATTTCAAAACAGGTATAAAACCCCAAATTTAGGGGTTTCTCTTAAGATTGGGAACTTCTCTTCCCAAACCTTGCATTCAGTCATGTCGGCAATCTGATTCACATACATGCTTGTAAAACATGAATATTGACTAGGACTTAAGTGAACAGTTTCTAACTATGGTCTGACTGTGGCACAGGTGATACTCCCAGATCGATTTCCCTGTGATGCCGTATACTTTATCCATTCCAACCAAAAATTAAGTCAGAAAATCCTGTTTCCACTGCCAGTGTCTCCTCTACAGTAAAGAGGGGTCTAGCTACTTTCCCTGGTTACAAGTGGTTGGGCTTTTGTATTCGCAGTGAACTGGGGGTAGGGGGTAGGATTTGGGACAGGCCTATCTGCGATATCCTTAACGTGGAAATGTTCCCAGGGCCCATATTTATCAGATGGATATTTCCCCAAAACATACATTCCCAAGTCTGTTGGTTGGGGGGATTCTATTGTCAGTATTAAGGGATGACAACCCAGGGGCACCCCTTGATCAATAGGAATAGGAATAGGAATTTTCGACATGTTTTGAGCTGAGTTTTTTCCACATTTTTGGTATTTAAATGCATTCTGGTTGCATCCCTTCAGCTGATTTGTATCCCCAGCTGACGCCTGTATTGGTGAGTACATCGGACCAGGCTGCATAGTACTCATTATTGGTCCCCGGTAACACATACATAGTATTGCAGGGAAGTAAAATCGAACATTGAACTGTCATGACATCTGCAATCAGCAACATCACAGAAGTCGAATTCAAACACCTGTATTGGCTCTGTGGTATTTACCCAGAAGATCCGTGTGGGGAAAATACTGTCCTAACTTGGGGGCACTCCCAAACAAAATCTTAAAAGCTTTTCCTGCCCCCTAAGGCAATTGGAAGAGTTTCTGGCCATGGTTTACCAGTCTCGAGCCATTTTCAGCATTTTTCATTTCTATGTGCCTTTTAGTTTTTCGACTTTGCCGCTGCTTTGTGGTCTGTACTGGGTATGAAAAGCAAGGCAAGTCTCCAGTGCGGCCCATATCTCCTGGGCCACTTCAGCTGTGAAGGCAGTTCCTTGATCACTCTATCACTTCAGGTACCCCAAATCTGCAGACAATCTCATTTAATAGCTTCTTCACTGTTGTCTTCGCTGTCTGATTCTTCATAGGATAGGCTTCAGGCCATCCAGAGAACATGTCTATTACCACTAGAGCATACTGGAAACCCTCTGCAGGGGATATCTGTATGTGGTCAATCTGAAATCTTTGAAAGGGGTAGAAAGGTATTGGTGAACACTTGACAGGGACTTTTTCCATTTTCCTGGGTTGCATCTGGCACAGACCGTGCAGCTATTTACATGTTGGGCAGTGTACGTGGAGATGGCTGGAGCCAAGAAGATGGAGGATATGAGGTTGTTCATGGCTTCCTTCCCGAGATGAGTAGGGCCATGTACCCAATTCACAGTCATAGGGTAAAGACTTCGGGGTAGGCATATTAGATGTCTAAGCTTCCACATGTAATCGTCATCTGAGTCCGGTCCCGCTCCTTTCCTACCCCATAGAGTCCTTTAGGAATTCATTCTGAAGTTTTCTCCACCTTTCCTGGGGCATGGACAATTTCTTTGGTAGAGGGGAATCCACATGGTATACCTGTCTCGTCTATTACGACCTTAGACCGTGTCTGGGCTACCATTGTCTTCACCTCCTCTCTTCTCCTCATTGCAGCTTCCTTTGCTGCTCTGTGTTTTTGAGTGTGCCTTGACCTTGAGTATGGCCACTTGCTTAGGGAGCGTCAGGGCCTCCATTAGTGCTTTACCGGAGTTCCACTTGCAGTTATGAAATTGCGGCTCCTCCAGATGGGGCAAAAATCATGAGCTACTCCAGAAGCGTATCTGGAATCCGTGTATATGTAGGAAGTTCCCCTCAGCCATCTTGCAGGCCTCAGTAGGGGCTATCAGTTCAACCTCCTGGGCAGACTAGTCAGGAGAAAGAGGAGAGGCTTGTAGCACATCCGGTAAGTAGGTAACCACATATCCAACATGATATCTGCCTTGATCATCTGCATATTGAGATCCATCCACAAACAGATTGAGATCAGGGTTGTCCAACATTGTTTCAGTCAAGTTCGGGAGGGGCTCAGTCTCTTGCTTAATCAATTCCAAGCAATCATAGCAATTTCCAGAGTAAAAGGCATCATCAGAATAAACATCTCCCTCCTCAACAATCCCCCCTTGAGGAGAAAGAAGGAAGGAAACACAGTTGAGGACATGACACCTAGAGATAATCCCAGTGTCCGGAAGAGAACACTACATACGGAGGTATCTTAGCAGCTGAGAGATATTTTTGTTGAGTTTGCTGGAGAATTGCAGAAATGTCATGGGGGCCAAAATCTGCAGGGGGTGACCCAGGACAATATCATAAGTCTTGTCCAGAAGAAGATGGCAGGCGTGAATGGCCCGTATACAGGAAGCAGCTGGATCCAAGCAGGCTGAATAGTAGCCCAGAGGCCTGTTTCTGCCCCCGTGGCTTTGAGTAAGGACCCTGTGGCATATCCCTGACATTCCATGAAATACAGTCTAAAAGGCACTCTGTAATTAGGCAGTCCTAGGGCAGGAGTGGAAGAAGGTGCTGCCTTCAACTGATTAAAACAGAGTTTAGCTATCACTGCCTGCCTTGTGAGAGGCCTGAGAAGATCTGATAGACTTGCTGCATGTTAGTCTATCTGACAGAGCTTTCTCTTTTTTCTTGTTTGTTGTTTTGGGCAGGATCCCACCTCTTCACAGGTTCTGCTCATTAGCTGTTTAGTGGCTCTTTTTATACTTGCCTCTCCTCTCACTGCAGTTCTTGCGGTTTATATTTCCTCCTGGAGTGCTCAGCTAGTGTTTGATGGATCTCCTGCTCCCCGTCCGTCTAAAGTCCTCCCTCCTTCCCATTGTTGTGTGTTCTGACTAGGCCTCAGGAAGATGCTGGTTCTTTCATGGTGGAAGGAACCGGTTGTCTTATCTCCTGCTCCCTAGCTAAGAGTTTGTTTCAGTATCAGCAGGCCTTAGTTTCCAGTGCATAAGTACTTCCACCTTTAGGATTTGCTCATGTTGTCAGCAGTCAGGGAAAGGCTCAGGGATTGTCAGGTGGTGACCTTTCCCTCTTCTTAAGCTTTGGGGCCTAGTCTGGTTTTGTCAGAATATTTATGCTGTCTCTGATTAACAGTCTATTATTTATGTAAATAAATCAGAATCTATAAGGGAGGAGATTCTAAATTATTATCATAAATACCAAGCTGAAACGAGCTTGTGATCTGCGTTGAATTGAAGACAAAAACCCAGTTGTAAACAAAATATATATATGATTTATTAATACAATTTAGTGCAAAATAATATATAACGTAATATAAAATCAAATCAATTTAAAATCAGTAACAATAATCAAAAATATGTCATCAGGAACACAAGATAATTCAAAAGAATATACAGGTCCTTTTCAAAAAATTAGCATATTGTGATAAAGTTCATTATTTTCTGTAATGTACTGATAAACCCTCTTGCTTGAGGGTGTCAATGATGGCCTTCTGGACAGCAGTCAGGTCGTCAGTCTTACCCATAATTGCGGTTTTGAGTAATGAACCAGGCTGGGAGTTTTTAAAAGCCTCAGGAATCTTTTGCAGGTGTTTAGAGTTAATTATTGTTGATTCAGATGATTAGGTTAATAACTCGTTTAGAGAACCTTTTTATGATGTATTAATTTTTTGAGATAGGAATTTTGGGTTTTCATGAGCTGTATGCCAAAATCATCAATATTAAAACAATAAAAGGCTTAAACTACTTCAGTTGTGTGTAATGAATCTAAAATATATGAAAGTCTAATGTTTATCAGTACATTACAGAAAATAATGAACTTTATCACAATATGCTAATTTTTTGAGAAGGACCTGTACTCTTATTAAGGATATCTTAACACATTTCCTAACCGTACCCTTGAACTCGCTCAGCCAACAGATGGATCAGATGTTCATTATATTCCCTTATACGTATATATATATATTCAACCATATTTAACTAGAATGAAATCAGTTCTTAGGAGATGATACAGTAACTTATCTCCTTTATACTTAAGAAAATTAGATTTGATACTGCAGTTGCAAGATCTGACTCAATTCAGTATAAATTCTACAAACACAATATGGTTGATACAAGATATATATATTTATACTATACTGGATAATCTGACTGGAAAGATCAGTGTCATGATTTAAGGATATAACCGGGATTTTCAAATAAATGGAAATATGGATGGAGCCGCTTGGATAGTAGGATAGCTGGTCAGATGTTTTCCTCAGGTAAGGTAAACAGATGGATCAAGAAGTGGATTTTTGTCAAGAAAAATTGGATCCTTCTGTCCTCAAGATGACCATCTCAAACTGATTCAAGAAGATGATCCCCTCTGTCAGCCGATACCATCTTTTATTCCATTTTGGAATGGGACTGGTCAAGTTTTATCATTAACCAGTGACATCATATAGGACCTCACCTAGTGAATTCACAATTTAAGCCTTAATTTTATCCTAAGGTGGCACTAAGGCTCCATATAAAAGTCGGGGCAATTATATCTATCTTCGGTATATTTTCTTATTAATTTGAAGAAGGGATTAACTTTAACCAAGGTTTCACACAAAACCTTGATGAAACCTGAAAGACAATGACTTTTGTATCTGGACAAATATCTAATCTTTCTCTTAATCTCCAACCAGACCTATTTAATTCAAGGTACACATTACAGCACTATTGTTCTGGGGAAAACCCAGTATTTGCTTTTTAACATCTGGTTCCACATTTCTCCATTCAAGAAATCTTCAGAGAAAGAGATCATTAACCTATATTAGTATTGGTCATGCATTCTAAAACTACATAGAAATTTCTACCTCAATTCTAACCTTAAAAATGAATATATCTATAATGATCACATTCTTACATATATAAAGCACACATATTTAAATCAATGATATAAAATCAAAATCCACTCATATATGGGTTAATATGAAAATCACAAATAAAATTAAAGTCTCTTTCTATTCATTTCAACTTAACTAAAACTCTACTACTGCTGCTTCAGTGTCTTATCTGGGTAAACATCTTTTATTGAATCTGTCTAAATCTTCTTCTTACAAGACCAGACTGTGTAAACACTTTTGTACAGATTGTTAACCTGAAGTTAGGGATATTAAGTCCAAGGATATTAAACTCCCCTGCCCTTCCGAATAAGACAAGATCAGACCAAAAATGGCTTCTTTTAATGTTCCTGTTCATATACCTATAAAGGCCTTATATGATGGACTCTTTATCTCTAAAAAGTTCTGACAGTGTTTTTGTTGTATTTGGTTTTCTTCCCTTCCCTCACCTATCGTGACATTATAAACCGCTGATACAGGCATTTTTTCCCCCTTGCTCTGTGCGGAAATGGAAGCCATTGATGCACTGGTGGATGACATGCAGGGATTGTCTTTGGAGGTAGCTGACTTCCATAATTTGGTCGGAACTGTGTCAGAGATCTCTGCCATCTAGTTCCGCTAGTGGGAACCAGGTCAGCCTTGAACATAAGGTCGCACTCCCAGATAGGTTTTCTGGGGGAAGTGATAACTTTGTTCGGTTCAGAGAGTTCTGTAAATTGTATTTTCGTCTGCGTCCGATCTCATCTGGGGAAGAGAATTAAATAGTGGGGATGAACATTTATCTGCTAAAAGGTGATGCTCAGTCTTAGGCCTTTTCTCTACAAATCGGTTCCCAGTCCCTCCGAATGGTGGATTAATTTTTCAGAGCCCTGGGCCTGATTTATGATAATCCAGACTGGGTCTCTCTGGCCGAATCTAAGCTGCATAGCTTGAGTCATGGAGATCGTTCTGCTGAGTCATATTGTTCTTAACTTAGAAGATGGGCGACTGACTCGAAGTGGAATGACCCAGCACTACGAAGTCAGTTCTGTCAGGGGCTGTCAGAGACTAAACGACGCCCTTGCGTTTCATGAAAACCCTGATTCTTTGGAGGCGGCCATGTCCCTAGCCGTACGGATTGATAGATGCCTGAGAGAGAGTTGCAAGGTTCCCCTTAACCAGGATGCACTATTATGTGGGGAAACTATCTCTTCTGTCCCTCAGGGCACAGAGACACTTGAGCCAGTGTCTGGCAATGAGCCTATGTAGTTGGGTCCGGTCTCTTCATGCCTTGATAATAGGAACTTTAGGGTTCAGAGAAGACTCCGTTTCTTCTGTGGTAAAGAAGGGCATTTCATTAATGTTTGTCCTTTTATTAACCCCTTAAGGGCACAACCATATTTCACCTTAAGGACCAGGCCATTTTTTGCAATCTTATCCAGGCCATTCTGAGACAGTTTTTTCCTCACATATTGTACTTCATGACAGTGGTAAAGCTGCGTCAAAAAGTTCATTTTTATTTGTTAAAAAAATAACAAATTTACCAAAAATTTGGAAAAATTAAGCAAATTTCCAAGTTTCAATTTCTCTACTTCTATAATACATAGTAATACCTCCAAAAATAGTTATTTACATTCCCCATATGTCTACTTCATGTATGGATCATTTTGGGAATGTCATTTTATTTTTTGGGGACGTTACAAGGCTTAGAAGTTTAGAGCCAAATCATCAAATATGGTTTTTGGAAGGCAGATTTTGCTGGACTGGCTTTTTGACAGAATCTTCAGAAAGTGCTGCAAACCGCAGGTCTGAATTGACCTGCGGTTTGCAGCGATCGCCGATACGGGGGGGTCAAAGGACCCCCATGGCTTTGTGCCAAGGTACCTACTGAATGAATTCAGCAGGTAACTTGTTCCGATCACCGCCCGCCGAGCAGCAGTGATCGGAAATACACAGAACGTACTGGTACGTCCTGTGTCCTTAAGTACCAGGGCATCAGGATGTACCAGTACATCCCGTGTCCCTAACAGGTTAAACCTTAAGGTTGAAAAGGAAATAAAAATGGGGATCTTTCCAACAAATCGAGTTCCCTTACTCTTGGTAGCATGAATGGGGAGTCAGAAAAGGTATATTTGTCGTCTACCTGCAGTACCCAATTTCTCCTGCCTGACACCACGGTAGCACTAGACTCTGATAATATTGAATTAGAAGTATTTGTTGACAGTGGTGCAGGGGTTAACCTTGTTGATTATCAATTTGTTCAGAGTTATGGTTTTAAAACTAGCATATTAAACAAAGAGATATCGGCGTTTGCTATTTATTCCGCTACTCTCTCGCAAAAATGTCTCTTATATTGTGCAGGATATTCATTTGAGGGTGGGTGATTCTAATGTTGAGTCCATTTCTTGTTTTGTACTGAAGGGTTTGCCTGCTCCTCTAGTACTAGGGTTACCATGGTTGATCAAACCTTACCCTACCATTGATTGGCAAACTAGACAGATCATCAATTGGAGTGATTTTTGTATGGACAACTGTCTCGGCGCATCTATTTCTGTGGTATCCACTAAGCTGTTGCCTCTGTTTGGAGAAGTTTTGTCACAGGGCCATCAATGCCGATGCACTGCATAGTAATGTTGCCCAGGAAGGATGGGTCGGGGATCTCATCACGACGGATTACACTTCTAGATGCACCAGTATCCACAAGAAAAGTGTGTATGTCTCCCCCTATCTGCAGCTGCACTGTAAGTGCAGGTCCACAGTGGGGAGGGAGAAGGGCCATGGTGGGGTTGGCTTCTCAGACGTGTGGATCTGGCTTGCCCCTGTCCTAGGGGGCGTGGTACCTCCCTGTTGTGGTGGAGGACAGGGGGAGCCCATGTAGGCACACGGGAGGACACCCTTCTTCCTCGCTGAGGGAGGTTATGCCGGCACTCTCTTCTGAAATGTCCAAGCTGGCCACACCCATAGCAGGGACGGCAGGTCTGGTATCTCCCCCTGGCCGGGGGGGGGGCTTTGGTTCCCCTTCGACTGAGAGCATAATGGCAGCCCTGGGAGCTGCCTCTATGCATTTAGCTACCCAGGGTTAACGTGTCAAGAAGAACAGAACGATACTCTGGGCGAGCAGTCTTTAGAGACCTTTGGATGTGAGGTTTTAATCCATAGACAAAAGCACTAGACAGCATTCTAGTTTGTACTGGGTCCTGTTTAGAGAACCCCAGGTCCATGAACATTTGCTCCATTTGGTTTGCAAATTTTTCAACCGACTCTGCCTTATCTTGTTTTATATCCTGAATTTGGATTGCCTGATCGGCCAGTGTGGTCCTAGTCCAAGTCTCTTAACAATTCACAGAAATGTACTCCAAATTAATAGATTTTTTGTTGTTCTTCATCCTCATTGTTCGGGGCTGGCAGTTTCTTAGTCATGGTTGGCCAAAAAGAATCCCCTGCCTTAATTTGAGTAAGTCCGGACAGATGTCTCCATGTCTAAGCAGTGGGATTTATTCCAGATGCAACGTTTAGGCTATTGATCCTTTGTCAAGCTTGACAAAGGCTCAAAAGCCGAAACGTTGCATCTGGAATAAATCCCACTGCTTGGACGTGCTGTCTCTATTTTGTTGTTTTTCCAAGACTGCTTTACTGGATTTTGTGGACTGGTGGGCCTTTTACCCCTGGAGACAAGCATCCACCTCTTAATGACTAAGCGGTGCTGTTCATCCCTACATCAACAAAAGATGTGTCATTTCTTCTAATGCCCTATAGAAGGGCATGGGATGTTGTTCGGGGGTCGGGGAAAGAGTTCACCAGATTGGTGGCCTGTGTAGGGTTAAAAGTCACGTATCTCCCCTGATGTTTTATTTCAGGGGGATGCTTAGGGGTCTGGGCTTGTCTGGTCAGGACCTCAATTTGTCCGGTTAAACTGGCCACCTCCAGGTCTCTCTCTCCATCTCCCCTCCTTTTCTGCACTCCACATCTCCTCTGTCCCCCCCCCCCCTTGCTCTGCTCCGGGCAGGTGAATGAAGGAAGGGGGGCTGACGGAAGTACTGACTCCTGAGTCTTGGAGAGGTTTTGTTTCTTTCTGCTCCTGCTGCTCTTTCGGTCCCCGCGTCTCCACTTCCATCATTATATGCACATTCAAGGGATTCAGGGGTGCAGTAGGATGGGCAACCTGACCCCCTGGCACGTAATATGTGCCGTCTGGATTTAACATGGGATACAGGAGGGTTATGGGCTTCAGCATTTTCCCTGCAGCCTCACTGACTGAGTTTTTACAGAGTTGAGGTGTCCCATGGATTTATTCACGTACAACCAAGACAGAAGCAGACACCTTCTCCTTCACACTCCCAAGCAGACCTCAACCCTTGTGCAGGATCTTAACAGTTTCCTCCCTGGCTACCACGTCTGGTCTGCCAGTCTAGGACTAACCTTCCGCCACTCCAGGCAGATAATTTATAGTCCTCCTGGGACTCCTAGGGACTACACCCTCCCTCACTAAGACAGATAAATCAGTGGCCCTTAATTTGAGTCCCACCAGGGGTCATACCCTTCGTCACTAACCCCTAAATCAAGCCCTGTCCTGGAGCATCCCGGTGATACTCCCACTGTCTGGACTGGACAGATAATTTAGTAGCCCCTAATGCAGCTCCACCCCCTTGCCAGGGGAAATCTCTTGCTCTGATCACCCGTTAACTGTCAAGGTGCCTGACACAAAATACACAACGGACAAAACACAACCACAGAAGAGCAAACTCAAACTTTGCTCTAAGGATTCTAGGACTTTAGGATTTTACATCAACCGAACTTGCTACTACGTACACGTAACATCAACAGCAGAACAGATTACCACAGCACAGTGGAGTACAGCAAGAGGCAGATAAGATGACCAGAATTTTCTCACCTTGTCTCTGAGGCTGAAGTCCTCATCCTCAAGCATGGTCCACAGTGCTCTGGGAACCCCAAACTTCGGCTAGCGATACTACTTCTCCTGAGCCCCACGTTGGGCGCCAACTGTGGAAGATGCCCTCAATCAGGGCTGATGATGTTTGCTCTTCTGCTCCAAATTAATAATAACCCAAGGGTTTTAAGTGCACGGAAGAAAATAACAGTGACATACACACTGGAGTCAAAGCATGTTCTCATTTATTACAGGAAGTACAGCAGTTTAAAAATACATCAGAGGGGCATTCTACCATTCTGAGGCATGTGGCATTGTTACATTGGCTAGAATATGAAAATATGAAAAGAGATAACACTTGGCACCTGCGCATTGTTTTACTAACACTGGTATGTGAACTATGTATGTGAAATATGTAGCTGTAAGCTCAATATTCTAATGGAGTCTTCACTAACAGCAGAAAAGCATATGTGACGTAGCGAGGAGGCATGTTCTCTTCGGTAGGATGGAACTTTCGTGCTCTGGAGAAAATAAGGTGTTGTCTGAGAGCTGGAGTATATGGGAGCTTTCTTAGCGGATTCAAAGAATGATAGCCACATCTTTATCAATTGAGACAGAGCATCTATCCCCTGGGACTGATCCCCTGGCTGAAAGAAAGAAAAAAAAAAACGTTGCACTTGCTGTTCTTTCTGGAAGCAAAAAGGTCTATTGATGGGGTTTCCCATAGATACACTATATGGTTGAATACTTCCTGGCAAAGGAACCATTCCCCCTGACTGATCTTGTGCCTGCTTAGGAAGTCTGCTTGACAGTTTTATGAGCCATTTAGGTGCACCTCTGAACACTCCCTTCTAATAATTGGAAATCTTGAACGTCCGACCCAGTAACTGGAGTGATCTTGTCCCCCCTGCCTGTTGACATAGACTACCGCTGTCGCACTGTCTGATAGAATCCTGACATGTCGGTCTATTAGGGAGGGAAGGTATTCTTTTAAAGCAGAATATATTGCCCTCATTTCTCTGTAATTCTGGGACGGTTGGCCTTGTAACACTGACCACTGATTTTGGGAAAACCCCAAAACTCAGTGAGCTCCCCACCCCTGTGGGCTGGTGTCTGTTGTGATTATTAAGGGATTGTCCTTTATCCATTCCACTCCCTGACTCAGGTTCTCTGTCTTTGTCCACCACAAAAGGGAATCCCTTACTCACTTGGGAATTGGACATTTGTAATCTAGGGATAACACCTCCTTGTTCCAATGTGATAGAATGTGCACCTGAAGACTCCAGGCCCTAAACTATACCCATTTTACCACCGGTATAGATGATGTTGTCAAATCTAGAACTGACATGGCCTCCCTTAGAGTGGTCACCCTGGTTTTGCTGAATTCCTTTACCCTTTGCTGTACTGAAAGGCACTTCCCCTCCGGGAGGTAGGACTTTTGGGATAAGGAATCTAGCTGAATTCCTAGGAAGGTGCAGCAGTAACTTGGCGTCAGACTCTATTTTTACCAGTTTACGAGCCAACCCAAGTCTGTCAATATTCTTAACACTTCCTGAATTTGGGATGAAAGGGAACTTGGAGACTGTCCTACTACAAGAAGGTCGCCTAGATACAGTATAATTATAATGTCCGATCTCCTTATTTGTGCCATCACCTCTGCCATCAGCTTTGTGAAGATTCTTGGTGCCTAAGATATTCCAAAGGGGAGAGCTCTGAACTGTAGGTGAAGAACTGACTTCTTTACCCGCACTGCTACCCTGATAAATTTCTGAGAGGAGGGATGTATGGGCACATGGTAATAGGCATCCTTGATATCTATTGAAGCCATGACGCAATTGGGAAATAAATGAAGAATTGTTGATGATATTGATTACGTCCAAAATTTCTGATGTTAGATATAAATTGAGGTCCTTTAGGTTTATTATTGTCCAATAGGACCCATTCGGCTTGGGGATAAGAAAGAGGTTTGAATAAAATGCTTCCCTTATTTCTTCTGTAGGAACTGGGACTAGAACTGACTTGTCCAGAAGATTTCTTATTTCTCCTAATAAGGCCTCATGCACAAGACTGTATGTGTTTTGCATCCGCCCCAAAAAACGGATGACGGACCCTATCCTTGTCCGAAAACGTAAGAAAAATAGGACATGCTCTATTTTTTTGACGGAATGTAAACACGGACCACGGATGCTTAGGAAAGGAGGGCAAAGGGAACCCCTTCTTCCTATCAGATACCGGGCCTAATAATAAATTTCCCTGGCAAAGAAGGTCACATAATTTGGACTTAGAGGCGACATCTCCCTTCCAACCCTTCAGCCAAAGGGATCTTCTGGCCGAGTTAGACAATGCTGCTGCTCTGGCCGATAACCTTAGAGTGTCAGCTGACACATCCAAAATAAAGTCTACTGCTTTTAGCATCGTAGGTATTGCTTCCAGTAGCTGCCTCCTCAAGGTTCTGTTAGCAATATCTGATTCTAATTCCCCTAACCAGACTTTAAGAGACCTCGCCACCGATGTTGTAGTAATATTAGGCTTAAAGGAGGAGGTAGATGCTTCCCATTTTTTTCTAAGATAGTTGTCAGCTCTTTCATCCATCGGGTCTTTAAGGGAACCCAGATCTTTAAACGGGAGAGCTGATTTTTTTGATTAACCTTTGCAACTGGGGCATCTTCCCTAGGAACATCCTGCAATGCGGAGACATCCTGATCATTAAACTGGCATTTCCTTTTGACTGATCTAGGAATAAAAGAACGTTTTATCAGGCTGTTCCTATCTTGATCTAGTCTCCTTTTCTTCTTCTACCTCCATAGTGGACCTCACCGCCTTTAATAATAGGTCTGTATCCTCCACTTTAAACAGTGGTTTACTGTTAATAATGTGTGCAGTACTCTTGGGGGATCAAGGGCAACTAAATTCTACACCCTCATCCTCATACAGGACGCTACGATCAACTGTAAAATTCTACTTCACATAAAGGAATCCATGTGGACTAAACATAGAATGCGATTTTAATTTTTTAATCTGTAATTTCTTCTTTATCAGGCATGTTGACTGGACAGCCAGCACAGTCAGGTTTACTTCAGGGTAAGAACTCAGCATGCATATAGAACCTGCACTCCCTGAATTTTATGGTGGCCATTATGGCACACAACAGGTAGCATTTAGTGTTAGGTTCCCATCTTATAGAGATCGCCTTCACGTTTTGCAGACGGGCCCAAATAATTTTGTACAAAATGTATTTGCCAAGAAACTCAAATTTACAAAATAAGCGTAGCATTAGCGCCAGAATATTTTCTATTACTATGGCATTATTGTACTTTATTTGGTTTGCAGAGTGCTGTTGCATTGTATTTCTTTCTTCGTGTTTCTAGCCATGGCAGCGTGCACCTGTGCATTGGGATGGGCTGACTAACCCCTTTTTTCTTTGTAGGGTAAGAACGCTACCTTCCTTCCTCCTCATACCAAATGCTATAACACACACCAGTTCATTTTATTAATATTATCTTTTATTTATCTAATTTACATATATATTGCACATTATATTACACATACAGTCGATTGATTTTCCAATAGACCACACTACACATTTAGAACTGTTATTATTACTTTCATCCATTCATACAGGCTCTGTATGCATGCTCGATACACTGTATATGCCAGATTGGCTCCAACACTTAGCTACTGCTACGCAGGCCTTCCCTACACTCTCTAGCTTCATTCACAGTTATGCGCATGTCCATGATGTGGTCGCAGACATGCGCTATGCTTATATATAAATACGCTGCTACACTTAAGGAGACTAGCAGCCAAACAACATGCACACTCACCAGTCGCCTCAGGCTGCGACGAGCCTGCCTAGCGCCACCCGCGATGCTAGGGACACTCGTCCCTGTCGCGGCCTATTGGCTGCCCGCCACCCACATGTTCTTGTCTGCGAGACAGGGAGATGCAGCGATGCAGGGATCAGGAGCCATGCACGTGCTCGGGAGCGGGGCAAGTATAACCTATATGAGGGACCTGGGCATTATATCGTTTAACCCTTGGATGGTATTAATGCAGAGCAGGATACCTTTATAAATTCAAACAATCATGATGCTGATTACTATACACAATTATGTGCATGTAAGAGGCTATTTAACCATCTTATTTCCTACAAATTAGATCATATATGTCCTTGTGTAAGCATGCATTGATTATTTTGAAGTTTATGTATATTACAGTTCATTTGTGATGTATCCCATTGTAGGTCTATCAAACGGCATGTTACTGCTTTCCCTCAGAGGTTTTCATTGGGAAATGCATGTGCAAAAGTAAAAAAAAAAAAAATCATAAGAAAAAGTTTGATTACCCCCTTTTTTGCCCCATAAGATGCACCTAGGTTTTAGAGGAGGAAAATAAGGTAAAAAAAATATTTTTCATCAGACCTCAGATCAAACCGCCATTGTTAATCAGACCTCAAAAACAAAAAGAACCCCAATTCACACCTCATATCAGCCCCCCAGTGTTAATACCCCTAATCAGACCCCCACGTTAATAAGATCTCAAGCAACAGAAAAAAAAAAATAAATCTAATCAACTCACCTCTCCTGCTCCAAAAGCAGCTGCTCCTGAGATCCAGTGCTCTTCCTGCCGCATGCTCTGATCCAACATCAGTGTGAGGTCAAAGAGCATGCAAGCGTCCTCACGCTGTGTACAGATCACATCACAGCGTGTGGAACCTGTAGGAGACGACCAGAAAGTGGAGAGTACAGAGCTCACACAGGTAGCACTACATTCAAGCGCTCATTAGTATTCACCCCATAAGACGATGAGGGAAGTGTGTCTTATAGGGCAAAAAATACAGTAGTTTATTATGGTACAATGGAAAATTCACCCCTTAAAGAATTGTTCAGCAATGATGTTTGGGAATAAAATGAACTTTAATGGAAAAGGAAGAGCATGTATTTTTCAAGTTGACAAAGCAGTGGAATATCATGAATAAGCACTGTATGTCCAGAAAACTATTTTACACGACAAGTGAAAGTTTATCACCACAGAAGAACGAACGATGTACAACTTAGTACGATCGGATGGCAGGAGGGACTGATGCACAGTCATGTTCATCCAGGGTTGAGTCAATTACAGGCCTGTATTTTAATGTAACCTAGAAGAGAAAAAAAGGGGAGGGGAAAGCCAGGAGTTCATGAATATGGGGTCTCTTACAGCATGTCCTGGGGAGCAGCAATTAAAGGGCTTCTGTCACCCCCCTTAACCCATTTTTCACTAGCTGACATTAGCTATTTGCTAATGTCAGCTGAGTTGAAATATATATTTTTTACCTTATCTGAAGCTGGCAATTCTGTTAAAAAGGCACTTTTATAATATTCAAATCATCTTCGCTACCAGCAAGTTGGGCGTATACTTGCTGGTAGCCGCCGCATCTAGATTAGTTATGCACGCCCCCTTCCTCGTTTGATAGACAGGGCCAGCGCTTTCTCCTCCTCGCACTGGCCCTGTCTGAAGATGAAATCCCGCGCCTGCGCCGTACCGCTCAGTAGTCGGCGCAGGCGCTCTGAGTGAAGGACGCGAGCTTTGCCGCTCCGTCCTCAGTGCGCCTGCGCCGATTAAGTCACCGCTACACCCGGAAGGGAAGCGGGTGTAGCGGTGACGTGTCGGCGCAGGCGCACTGAGGACGGAGCGGCAAAGCTCGCGTCCTTCACTCAGAGCGCCTGCGCCGACTACTGAGCGGTACGGCTGCAGGCGCGGATTATCTTCAGACAGGGCCAGTGCGAGAGGAGAAAGCGCTGGCCCTGTCTATCAAACGAGGAAGGGGGCGTGCATAACTAATCCAGATGCGGCGGCTACCAGCAAGTAAACGCCCAACTTGCTGGTAGCGAAGATGATTTGCATATTATAAAAGTGGCTTTTTAACGTAATTTACAACTTCGGACAAGGTAATAAATATATATTTCGACTCAGCTGACATTAGCAAATAGCTAATGTCAGCTAGTGAAAAATGGGTTAAGGGGGGTGACAGAAGCCCTTTAAAGAAAGTCACCCAGCATTTTGCCAAAAGGATCGGTCACTAGTTTATGTTGCTTTTAGTTAGGACACAATAAAACAGATTCCCTTTAAAAACACTTCTCTCCCGAACCTTATTTATACCTAGCATGCCTTTTCTTGAATGGTGGGGAGTTTCGCATCTCCCCGCCCACTTGGCCAGACCGCTTCCTGCTCCTCGTCCTCCCAGTCTGGGTTGCTTCGCCGCACTCCCTCGCTGTAAACATCCAGTCTGACACCGCCACAGCCAATCACTTGCCGTGGCGGAGACAGTATCCCCTTGTGTCATGTGACAATTTGTCATGATGTAATGAGAGTCAGGCACTGCCGCAGATGTTTACAGCCCAGCAGAGCATTGCAGGCCTGGAGGAGGAGTGGTGAGCCAGCGCCGGGAAGGAGTTAAGTAATCTTTCATTTACAGGTCCAGCTAAGTGGGGAGGGGGTTGCCCTCCCCAGCATTCTTGCACAACCCCTTTAAGTATCTCCATCCTTTTCAAGTATTCCAGATGTAATATCTCTAGTGCTGTGTACAATGAGAGCAAAATCTTAAATTACCTTGCCCTTATCATCAACAAATGAGAGCGTGTGTTTTCTCCAGTGTTCTTCAATAGGTTTCTTCTGCTGTCCTTGCAATGGCTTGGAGAAATCATACTCATCAACTCTGACCTAAAAATAGAGAATTTTTTTTTTAAAATTATTATAATTTTGAAACTGAATACGGCATGCATACTAACACTGGTTCACTGGCAAGCAGTACCCCAATCTATATTGAAACTTCACGTTCTAGAACAAAACTACTGTTAATCCAATAAGAGACGCTAAACAAGTTTAAATCCCCATTATGGAGCAAACCATACACTTCCATTATTTAAAAATTATGTCAGAGGTAGTATAAAGGCCAAGGGCGGATTGGTCATAGTAGGGCTGATGGTCAGGGGGCCGCTGTGAGCATCATATTCCATGTCTCAGACACTTTCTGCGGACCCCTCAGAAGGGAGCATGGTTTAAAGGTTATTTTTTGTTATATGTGTTTCCAACAGGTCTTTATTAAACATTTTCAACAGTTTGCTCTACGCAGGCTTCAGGCTTAAACAGATTCTTGTTCTCAGTGAAATCCATCAAAGAGCTGCTCTAATGGCTTGATCTGTAGCCTTTATCTTTTACACTCCTGACAGTTCATAAACAATAATTTATGCTAAATTCTTATTAGCTCAAGCACAATTTATTAATAAGCTGTCCGGAAAGTAAAGAAAAGTGCTATAGATCTAGCCACCAGTGCAGTTCTGACAAACTTCTGTGAAAAGCAGAATGAACCGGGTTAGTAAAACGTGAAGGCTGCAGAGGACAAATGGAACCTTTTAATAAAGATCAACTGGAAAAATGTATTGTAGCCCAAAATAAGCCTAATACAATATTGTCAATAGCTTTTAAAGGAAGTCTGTCACCATGATCATGGATTATTAGCTGTAATACTTTATGAATAGTGCTGCAGATAAAAGTCCAAATTTTGATTTTTCATACTGTCTCCTGCAGTCAGTGCTGAAATATGCACTGAAATACATATGGTAGGTTGGCTGTGAGAACGCACATGAGTCCCCTCCATTACTGTATATAAGAATGGCACTGCAGTCTGAGCTGTGTATTTCAGAGCAGTTTGAGCGCTGACAGTAAGGGAAATAGTGGCCAGTAAAAAAATAATAATAATGGCAACCAGGACTCCTATATGAATAGAACTGCAGATAATACTTCAAGATCCCAAAGACAAATTCCCCTTAGAGTGGCGCTACACCTATAGATTGCAAGCTCTTGTGAGCAAGGCCATCACTTTTCACTATAATTGTTGATTTGTTTGTTGCTAGATTGCCTTGAAACAGTATTCATACCACTGGAACTTTGTCACATTTTTTTCATGTTACTCCTACAAACTTAAATGTATTTTATTGGCATTTTATGTGATAGACCAACACAAAGTAGCAAGTATGTGGGAAGTAAAAAGAAAATGATACATGGTTTTCAAATATCTGAAAAGTGATGGGTGCATTTGTCCTACTTTGTAAGACCACCATTCGCTGCAATTACAGCTGCAAGTCTTTTGTGGCATGTATCTATAAGCTTTGCACATCTAGGAGGTTGAAATTGTTGCCCATTTTTTGCAAAATAGTTCAAGTCTTGCAACAGATTCTCAATGGGATTTAGGTCTGGACTTTAACTTGGCCATTCTAAAATGACTAAGCTTTCATGTAAACCATTCCATTGTAGTTCTGGCTTTATGTTTAGGGTCGTTGTACTGCTGGAAGGTGAACCTCCATCCCAGTCTTCTGCAGTCTGCAACAGGTTTTCCTCCAGGATGGCCCTGTATTTAGCTCCTTACATCTTCCCATCAACTCTGGCCAGCTTCTATGTCCGTGCAGAAGAAAGGCATCCCCACAGCATGATACTGCCTTTACCTTTGACGGTGGGTATGGTGTGCTCAGGTTGATGTGCAGCATTAGTTTTCCGCCACATATAGTGCTTTGCATTCAGGCCAAAAAGTTAAACTTTAATCCCATCTGACCAGAACACCTTCTTCCATGTTTGCTGTGTCCCCTACATGGTTTTTGGCAATCTGCAAACGGGACTTCTTATGGTTTGCTTCTGAAATGGCTTTCTTCTTGCCACGGTTCCATCAAGGCCAGATTTGAGGAGTACATGACTAATAGTTGTCCTGTGGACAGATTCTCGCACCTGAGCTGTGTATCTGTGCAGCTCCTCCAGATCACAATGGGCCCCTTAGCTGCTCCACCTGGACAGCCTGGGTTGTCAGTTTAGGTGGACGGCCATGTCTTGGTGGGTTTGCAGTCATGCCATATTCTTTACATTTTCAGATGATGGATTGAAGAGTGCTCCGTGAGATGTTCAGAGCTTGGGATATATATTTTTTATACCCTAACCCTGCTTTACACTTCTCCACAATGATATCCCTGACCTGTCTGGCATGTTCCTAGTATGTGAAGTACATGTGTGGAGTATTGTAGACCAGGCTTTGCCCCTGTGGGTTTCTGGAAGAGATATTCAAATTCCAGCAAATATAAGAAGTGCAAATTTTCATATACAGAGAGGAACACTGACCTAGTACCCCAGACTAAGGCTTCTCAGGCAGCCAACAAATTTTCTTTGCTCAGCTCTGTTAAAGGGTAGTCTCCCTGGTGTGAGACAGTTTTCCTTTCCTTTTGGAAAGACGACTAGCTTTCATAAGGGTTGTCATGATACCAAAATTTTGTTTTGATTTCGATACCATAAAAAAGTATTGCAATACTCGATACCAAGCAGGGAAAAAATAAAACAGTTAAAAAATGGTGACTCCTGTGGTTTTTTTTTTTCTGTTACGACATTCACCACATAGGAGATATTTTTTATTTTTTAATAGTCCGGGCTTTTTCGGGCATGGCAATACCTAATCTGTTTATTTTTTTTATTGTTTAGATATTTTATATACAGAAAAAAGAAACGTTGATCCAGCTCAGCAAACGGTGGTACTTTGTTGATGTATAAAATCTTCCATCATCTCAAATCATATGTAGATATGTTCTATGCGTTTCAGACCACTAGACATTCTTGAGTCCTTACTCATGACAAAGCTACAAACCAATGAGCAGGTTTAAATACCCATGGGGCAACGGGAGAAAGAAACCTCCCCTGCCTCATTATAACACAAGCAGAAAAACCTGTTGCTAAAAGCTACATATAGCATTAAAATCAAATTAAAGTATGAAACAAACTTATTATTATTATTTTCAAACATGAAAATATGGTAGGAGAGAAACGCAAGCTTTAAAACTGCAAGATAAGGTCATGCTTTTTATTAAGCCCCCGAGGCGGACACGTATCTAACTGAAATATCCAGTAAGTTTCTCTATTTAAGAGCTTCCTCCTATGATCTCTACCCCTTGCAGGTAAACTAACTCGCTCAATGCCTTGAACTCTGATAGCAGCCGTGTCCCCACCATGAGAAACCGCAAAGTGTAGACTGGCTGCTGACACATTGCCACTCTCATGTTGGGGTATATCAGAGATGTGCTTGCGGATACGAGATTTGATTGCATTTGTGGTGCAGCCAACTTGTACTATTTGCAATATGCAAATAGTACAAGTAATAAGATAGACTGCAAATCTCGTGTTGCAGTTCAAATACGATTTAATTTGAAAAACCCTGTTATTAGAAGTGGAGCAAACATTTTTTGAGACTGTTGTGTGCTCACAACAAATGCATCTCGTATGTCCGCATTTATTGTGGCCCTTGGTGGTTAGCCACGTTGATAGAACTAGATTTTTATGCTGAAAAAGACTGGGACTAAGATTTCCCAAAGTGGACGCCCTTCGTGGGATACATTTCACTCCGCCTGATACTATATTAGTCCAATCCTTATCTCGACTCAAAATTGATAGATGCTTCTGAATGATCGTGCTGACCTGCTTAAATTCCTCGCTGAACTGGGTAACAAATACAGTTTGTGAATTTCTAGGCAGGCCAGTGGATTTATTTACAGACCTTCTACCTTCAGACTCAGGAAAAATCAGATCATTTCTGTCAAAGCCGCAACATCGCAGCATTTCACGAGATGCCCAATAGAATATGATCTGTTTGATAATCTACTAATAATATTTTCCGATTCTTTTTTGAAGGATGCCAGATCAGAACAGTTTCTCCTAGCACGTATCATCTCACCTCTGGGAATATTATGCACTACATGCTTCGGATGACACGAAGTAGCATGCAATGTAGTGTTGCAGGGCGACGCTTTCCGATATGTAGATGTGACCACATTTGAAAGACAAGAGTTCCCCCTCAGACACAAATCCAAAAAATAGATGGTGTCAAACTCATAAATGGACATTAAAGGAAATCCCTGGACAACACGAATTGATGTAATCCGTGAATAGTGGAACGGCCGCTACATCACCTGACCACACCATGAGTAGGTCGTCGAAATAGCGACCGTACCACCTTAGGTTCTGCAGAAAAGGTAGGGTGTCGAAGAGGAGAAAGCTACTCTTCCCACCATGCCATAAAAATATTAGCAAGAGAGAAAGTAGTCCCATCGACACCCCAGATACCTGCAAATAAAATTGTCCATTAAAAAGAAAAAAATTGTGTTCTAGGAGGAAACGAACAGTCAAACAAACGTAGTCACATCATTCAACAGTATAGTAGCCATAGGTTTGTAAAAACCATTCTAGTGATCTTAAGGCCAATTTATGCAGAATACTGGTGTACAACGACACCACGTCGGCCGTGACCCAGAAGAAATTAGAAGCCCATTGATAATTGGAGAAAGCTTGTAAAACCGATCAGGTATCCTTAAGAAACCCAGGTATATTCGGGATGTGAGGTTGAAGTAGAGAGTGTACCCATTGAGACAATCTCTCAGTATAAGGGCCTATGCCTGCCACTATTGGTCTAAGGAGGGGGGGGGGGGGGGAGAAAACAACCTTATGGACCTTAGGTAAGGCATGAACAATCGGAACAATGGGATGTTCCACAAAAATGCATTCTACCTCTTTTTTAGAAAATATACCAAGATCCAACCAAGTAGTGTCATCATTTAACATCTCTAGGATTTGTTTTTTGGAAACTCCACTAACAGTACTATATAATGTGCACAGATACTTTTCAACAAACTCTTGGAATTTGTCCAGAGCAGGGGAATGGGACTGAATAGGGTAAAAATCCCTATTGGTGGTTTTAAATACACTAGACTTGTTAGTCAATTCCCGATAATTACCCTGCTCTGAAGACAATTCCTGTAGTGAGCACAAGTGTACCATATCAGAAAAATCAAAAGTATTCATTACAACTGAGCCCTCATAATGTTCAGCAGTTTTACATAAATTCTGAAAGTCCAAATTCGTGATTGCAGCAATCACTAGTATTAGGAGACTGATAATCGTCAAAAGAAATGTCCCCAGATTCTATTGAAAAATGTCTTAAGCGTTAGATTCCATGCTAATTTATTAACGTCCAAAATAGTCTGGTAAGAATTAAAATGGATAGTTGGGGAAAAAGAAAGTCCTTTTTTCAAGACATTAATTTCATCCGTATTCAATATTGTAGCGGTCAGATTCATTATCTGCAAATCCATCATTGCCTCCTGCGACGGCAAGGATATCGACGCCCCTCTCCTGTGTTTCCTCCCTGCTGGTCGTTTTTTGAAGATTACTTAGGAGATGGCAAAGGGGTTTGCACATACATTTGACTTTATATTCATGTCCCCCAATTCACCCATTGAATCCGAGGAATCGAGGTCAGTGGAACTACAACAAACATGCGATGATCTCTTCTTTTTCGTATGTGATCTTTTTAAAATGGAGGGAGGCGTACTTGCGTTCATCTCGGTCCATGTATAAATCGCATTATTCTTATAGTCCAATAAATCCCTATTAAACTTTGACAGTTTAAATTTGATCAATCCATTTTCCATATTGTTAAGATCATCTTTTAATTTATTATCCAACTCTACAAACAAGGGATTATTGGCATGAACTTGTAACATATCCTGTGTAGATTTAATCTCTGACCCCAATTCACACAAAGCTTCTTCTTCATGTTTGACAATCAATTGCATGAGTTTAATTGAACATGCGGAAAGTATTCCATCCCAATGTACAATTTGATCCTAAGACCCCTGGGTATCATTTCTTTGTCAATATACTTCTGTAATGACGTCGAATCACACCATACTTTGAGCTCAAGCGACGACATTAGTGAGTTAAGATTAAGATTATCCTGTAAAGCCAAATCTGGTGCATCATAAATGGCTTGTATCTTTTGGATACGATCCTCATTTTCACTCAGAGCGCAGCGTTGCAAAACGCCATTTTTAGGATAATGCGATGGAGATAAATGAAGCTCAGCAGACAAATGGTGGCACTTTATTGATATTTTATATGCAAAATTGGGAAAGGGGGTGATTTAACCCCTTATGGACTAGGCTAATTTTCACCTTAAGGACTAAGGCCATTTTTTGCAAATCTGACCAGTGTCACTTTATGTGGTGATAACTTTTAAACGCTTTTTCTTATCCAGGCCATTCTGAGATAGTTTTTTTTGTCACATATTGTACTTCATGACACTGGTAAAATGGAGTAAAGAAAAATTCATTTTTATTTATAAAAAGATACCAAATTTACCAAAAAGTTTGGAAAATTAGCAAATTTCCAAGTTTCAATTTCGCTACTTCTATAATATATAGTAATACCTCCAAAAATAGTTATTCATTTACATTACTCATATGTCTACTTCATGTTTGGATCGTTTTGGGAATGCCATTATTTTTTGGGGACGTTACAAGGCTTAGAAGTTTAGAAGCAAATCTTGAGATTTTTCCGAAAATTTCCAAAACCCACTTTTTAAGGACCAGTTCAGGTCGGAAGTCACTTTGTGAGGCTTACATAATAAAAACCACCCAAAAACGACCCCATGCTAGAAACTCCACCCCTCAAGGTATTCAAAACTGATTTTACAAACATTGTTAACCCTTTAGGTGTTCCACAAGAGTTGATGGCAAATGGAGATAAAATTTCAGAATTTCGATTTTTTGGCAAATTTTCCATTTTAATCCATTTTTTACAGTAACAAAGCAAGGGTTAACAGCCAAACATAACTCAATATTTATTGCCCTGAATCTGCAGTTCATATAAACACTCTATATTGTTGTCCTAAACTACTGTATGACCAAACGGCAGGGCGCAGAAAGAAAGGAACGCCATATGGTTTTTGGAAGGCAGATTTTGATGGCCTTTTTTTCACACCATGTCCCATTTGAAGCCCCCCTGATGCACCCCTACAGTAGAAACTCCAAAAAAGTGACCCCATTTTGGAAACTACGGGATAAAGGTGGCAGTTCTGTTGGGACTATTTTAGGGTAAATATGATTTTTGGTTACTCTATATTACACTTTTTTGATGCAAGGTAACAAAAAAAGAGAAATTCTGAAATTTCATCTCCATTTGCCATTAACTCTTGTGGAACACCTAAAGGGTTAACAAAGTTTGTAAAATCAGGTTTGAATAACTTGAGGGGTGTAGTTTCTTAGATTGTAGTTTCTTAGTTCTACTCTAGGGGTGCATCAGGGGGGGGGGGGGCTTCATTTATTTATTTATTTCCCCTAAAGTGAGGAAAATTCCTACCTGACATTTTATTGTTTGCCTTCCTCTGGATCAACTGGCAGGATAACAGGCTGAATTAGATATTAGATGGACAGATGTCTTTTCAGCCTTAATAAATCTTGTCCATAGTTAATAAGATCGACGTTTTAGACACCAGTCTTACTAAGGCACTGCACTGGCAGTGGAACCGCTGCTGTTATGTAGAGGCCTCTACATTACTTCGGTGGATCCACCGCTGCTTCTAAGTGTAAGACAGCTCCCTGGCCGTCTTACAATTAAACAATTTTCTATGCCTAAAACAGGTATAAAAAAAGGTAAATGAGACATGCTTCCCGGCCTATCCCCTTCCACACTACCAGGGCTGTGGAGTCGGTAGATAAATTGTCCGACTCCGACTCCTCAGATTTTGAAACTTCCGACTCCGACTCCTCGACTCCGACTCCTCTGTATTTAATATGCAAATACGAAGCTGTTCCACCAAGTTCTTCTAATCTCCTCTAGCACAGAGAGGTAGTTGAGCAGAAGCTGCTGCCTTCTGCTTTGTGTGCTGATCTTCTGCTGAAGATAGAGCAGTGGGAGGATCCAAGAAGGGGCAGGGGAAGGGGCATTTATTTTAAAACATGATTTTCCTAGTAGAATCCCATAGTCATGTTTAAAATTTAAGCTAACAATCTGAGTTTACATGTTTTATAGCCTTAGCTGAATGATAGCAGTTTTTCAAATGGTTTACAGCTTCAGTCTTGAACTATTGACTATCCATTCCCTTCACTTATCCAAGTGTCTCCAGTCCTTAATCAGTTATCAGTGAGAGGCTAGGATAACCATGGGTTCCCTGTAACAGCAGACCACAAGACAATGGAAAGTGTAAGTATTGCCGCTCCTTAAAGGGACACTGACAGGCTGATTTTCCAGCTAATGATATATATATATACATACTGGTATTCATCAGAGAATTAGGAATAAAACTATACTAATGTTACCCCCAGTTAAGCTGTACTTGTGTTTAAAAAATATTTTAATCTGTATGCAAATTCACTATCTTTGTGCCCAATGGGGCAGCGTCTCCTGCGGCTTTGTGCCCAGCCGCGCCCGAAGTACAGCTTCCCAGCGCTGTTCCCCTCGTTATTATTCACTGCACTGGCCTTTTTTTTCAGGCTAGCCGAACGCTGAATTCCTGCGCAGGCGCACGTGTAGAGTGCTGGCAGCAGCCTCGTCTGGCTATGCCGAGGCTGTGCCAGCTTTCTCTCTTCCTCCTCGCTACCTAGTCCTGTCTAGTGCTGCCAGTACTCTACATGTGCGCCTGCCCCCTTGGGCACAAAGGTAGAGAATTTCCATATTGATTAAAACGTTTTTAAACACAAGTAAACCTCAACTGGTTTCTGCTATTCTCCTTATATTGAGCATACGCATAATGAGATTTTTTTTTTTCCGTTCAGCCTCTGGGCTAAAAAAAAAAAAAAATAATAATAAACGGTACAGATTTCTTCATTCGCATCAATCAATGTGGATGAAATATCTCTGCTAAAAAATGTGCAAAAAAAAAAAAAGTAGTTTGGCCCCATTTACACGTCCGCAAAAATGTCTGCATCTATTCCGCAATTCTGCGGAATAGATGCGGACCTATTCAGTGTGAATGGGGCTGGCGGTGATGCGGAGAGCACACTATGTGCTCGCCGCATCAGCACTTGTGGAGCTGCGGCCGCAAACTTTCTAAAAATCTAAAAAAAAATCTAAAAAAAAATCTAAAAAAAAATCTAAAAAAAAATCTAAAAAAAAATCTAAAAAAAAATCTAAAAAAAAATCTAAAAGAAAATCTAAAAAAAAATCTAAAAAAAAATTCTGAAAATTTCCAAGATTTGCTTCTAAACTTTTAAGCCTTGTAACGTCCCCAAAAAATGAAATGGCATTCCCAAAATGACCTTTTTTTGGCGTTATTACTATGTATCATAGAAGTAGAGAAATTGAAACTTGGAAAATTGCTAATTTTTCCAAATTTTTGGTAAATTTGGTATTTTTTTTTATAAATAAAAATGAATTTTTTCAACTCCATTTTACCACTGTCATGAAGTACAATATGTGATGAAAAAACATTCTCAGAATGGACTGTATACGTAAAAGCATCTAAAAGTTATCAACACAAAGTGACACTTGTCAGATTTGCAAAAAATGTCCGAGTCCTTAAGGTACAATAGGCCTGAGTCCTTAAGGGGTTAATGATTCTGACAAAGTACATGGGCCAGGGTAGTGAAGGAAAAAAACAAATACAAACTCTGTAATGTTGGCCAATACCTGCAGAGAATCATAAGATGTCACTCATACCGTGTGCTAAGCCTCTGGTGAGTCTGTGCAGAGGGTTTTTTGGGAAACATAAGTGCCATGAGTCTACACATGGTGCTGGCAGAGGATCAGAATCTGAACATCTGAGATTTAATGCCTGATACTAGGTGTGAAAGAGCACCTGTGAGAAAAAGTTCTTATACATTATCCTCAGAAATGTGAACTCTCACAGTTTTACAGGAGTTACCCGGATTTTAAGCCTCCTCTCCAGGGCAACAGGTCTATTCACCTGGGTCCCGGGATCCCTGCACTCAAATGTATCTATAGGACGCAGGTGCAACTAAGCAGCAGGCAGCACTGGTGGGACAAGAGAACCCTTCGTTTTTTGACATTCTGTAGGAGCGGTCCTATGCAGCAGAGGCTAGGCTTGCATCGATGGATGACACTGTGGGACCGGGGACAAGTGAGTATGTTTACATAGGGGCATAGATCCTGGCACCATATAAAGGAGGCAAAGCACCAATATATGTAGGCATATAACACAACAAGAGACACTACATAATGGGGGCCACAGAACCTGGTACTATATGCAGGAAACAAACAGCATGACCCTCAGTTCACACCTTAGCGTTTTTACGCGCGTTCGAACGCGCATAAAAACGCACAACTGTACAGTACCCATGCATTCCTATGGGACTGGTTCACACTTGCGCGTTTTTATGCGCGTTCGGACGCGCGTAAAAACGGCCGACGCAAAAGCAAGTATGTTTGCGTTTTTTGGCCCGATTAACGCGCGTCCCCATAAACAGAGTTTAATAGGGACGCGCGTTAAACACGCGTTTCCTATTTGCAAAACGCGCTGAAATACGCGCGGCAAAAAACGCGCGTTTCTAGAACGCTCAGGTCTGAACCCAGTGTAAGAGATTATATATGGGAGGCACAGAGTTTGTGGAACTACCTACAGGGCCCATCTAGGAGGAGGACTGAAAGATTTTGTCAGGTCCCTCTCAGTGGTATTATACAATGCATTTTTTACAGTCAAAGTATATACAGTGACATGACATAGTGCTGACAGGTCTGGATAAGCGAACCTGAACTGCAAAGTTCGGGCTTGTACCGAACATCGTGGGTTTGGGCACCCAAACCCGAACTTTGCCTCGGAAGTATGTGTTCGGAGGCTGAATAACGCTTGTTGAAAGCCAAACAAGCTTTTAAGCTGTGGGCACTTGGAAGCCATCACAGTCATGCCTACTATTGGCATAGCTGTAATTGGCCGCTGCAGCACGAGATCCGGCCTGTATAAATGCCGGATCACGTGTGGTGCCACCATTCTGCTCTAACTAGTGTAGGGACAGGATGCTGCTGCAGTAAGAGACAGTGTAAGGCTTTTAATCTGGATGTACTGACCTACTGCCATTTTTTGTGAGTACAATACACCTCCTTTGCATCCATGAGACAGATACAATAGTTAATCTGGCTGTCAATTTTGTGGATGCCCTCAAAGAATGAGCAGGAGAGCATGGAACTTGGCGGTGGTCTTGCTGGTGTTGGTGGAGCTCCTGCTGCTGGGAGAGGACGTTGTCGATCTGTGCCAGCTACGCGCCCAAATAAAACCTTCTTCTGGTGTACGCAGGCAACAGAACTTGGAGTCATTTTGTAGGCCTGAATACCGCTCTAATGGTGAGGCCAGAACAAGTAGAGGCGGTAGTAGGCTGGATGGCTGAGAGTGCCTCCAGTTCCTTCACATTGTCTTCCACCCGGTCCGTCTTCAATCTTAACCCCTTGAACATCAGCCAAGCAGTCTGAGCCCAAAGTCATGCATCAGTCACTTATGCTTTTTGATAACTATGCTGGCGGGGGTTCCGTGGCCCATCCACCTAGCCCTGCCCCAGAAGTGAAGGAGTTTAAGTGCACTGATTCCCAACCACTTATGTTTGAGGATGAGGACGTGGGAGGACCACCACAGCACATCTCTGATGAAGACGAAACACAGATGTCAACAGCTGCCGCTTTCTGCAGTGTGCAGACCTGCAAGGAGGGCAGGGGTGAGGAGTGGGTAGAAGATGATGTGGAGGATGATGAGGTCCTAGACCCCACATGGAGTCAAGGTGATCCAAGTGATGTGTGCAGTTTGGAGGAAGAGGTGGTGGTCACACAGCGCCAGCTGCACAGCAAAAGAGGGAGCATGGTGCAAAAGCACTGCGGCTAGCCCCTAGCCAGAATGCCTGCAACTGCCCACCACGCCAAGGGACTGAGCACACCAAAGCCAGGTCAAAAGAGTTCCCTGGTGTGGAAGTTCCTGAGGTAATGTACTGATGACAAGACACAGGTGGTTTGCACACTGTTCAGTCAGAGCCTGAAGCGAGGCATGTTCTAAACCTGAGCACCACCTGCATGACCAGGCATCTAAACGCAAAGCATGAGCTGCAGTGGAGTAGACACCTGAAAAACCACAAAAGATCCGAGGCTCCTCCTGCTCCCTCTTCTGCTGCGGTCTCAGCTTCTTCCTCCCCCTCTGGAGCGTCAGGGCCACTTGGCTCCCCGCAAAGAGAGGGTGTGACAGGACCACAAGTAGCAGTATCACAGAGCATCTTCACACTGTCCCATGGAAGCGTTCAGCTGTCCATCCCACAAATACTGGACAGAAAGAGGAAGTACCCCCTACCCACCAGCAAGCCGTGGCCCTAAATGCCAGCATTTCTAGATTCCTGGCCTTTGAAATGCTGCCATTCAGTCTGGTGGAGACAGACATTTTTAAAAACCTTATGGCGGTGGCTGTCTCACAGTACGTGGTTCCCAGCTGCCACTACTTTTCCAGGCGGGAAATCCCTGCACTGCATAAAGAAGTGGTAGACAAAATCAGGTGTTCTCTGCCCAATGCTATCCGTGGCAAGGTCCACATAACAACCGATACGTGGACCAGTAAGCACGGACAGAGACATTATATCTACCTAAATATAGTGACGGCTGGGCCTGAGGCGGAAAGAAGTTTGGCTTAGGTCCTACAGCCACAGAGTTGCCTCCTCCTACTCCACTTCCTCCTCTACTGTTTCCTCATCCGGTCAGCATAACACCTGCACCACCGACTTCAGCATAGCCAGGAGGAAACTATAGCAGACTGTTCTGAAACTCATCTGTTTAGTGGAAAAACCCCACACCGCGCAGGAGCTCTGGACAGCCATGGAGGAACAGACTGATGATTGGTTGGTACCTCAAGCCCAGCTTGGTGGTTTGCGATAACAGGCGAAATCTCGTAGCAGCTCTGAGCCTAGCTGGTTTGACACATATCCCTTGCCTGGTGCATGTGCTGAATTTGGTGGTGCAGCGGTTCCTGAAAAATTACCCCGAGATGTCAAAGCTGCTGCAGAGAGTGTGGGCCGTATGTGCGCACTTACAGCGTTCTTACCCTGTTGCTGCTCACCTGTCTGTGCTGCAGCGTACCTTCTGCCTTCCCACTCACCGCCTCATATGCGACGTACACACAAGATGGAACTCCACCTTGCACACACTGGAGAGACTGTGCGAGCAGCATCAGGCGAGAGTGGAGTTTCAGCTGCATCACACACAGGCGAGTCACTCTGCGGAACGGCACTACTTCACCACCAAGTAGGCTTCCATGTGAGACGTGAGTGATGTGTTGCGTTGTTTCGAGTACTCCACCAACATGGCCAGCGTCGATGACACAGTCATCAGCGTTCCTATCCCTCTTGAAGAGAAAAAAAACGCTACAGGCGATGATGGACGAGGTGGTGGCACAGGAGGAAGATCATAGATCATTCGCACAGTTATGAGGCCAGTCGTCCACATGTGGCTCAGAGGATGGGTTCCTGCACCAACATCGGCCAAGTACACAACTGTCCAGCCAGGGCACATTTTTGGAGGATGAGGATCCCCGTTCACAGCAGGGTGGCACCCAAATCAGCGCACCCGTGTCACTGGAGCGTGGCTGGAGGGATAAAGAGGACACAGACGATACACCTGCCACCAAGGACAGCTTGTCATTGCCTCTGGGCAGCCTGGCACACATGAGTGACTACATGCCGCAGTGCCTGACAAAATTGTGGAAACTGATCTGCTGTGCAGATTTTGAAATCCACAGCATGTAAATTGCTTCTGCAGATTTTTAGTGCGGATTTCACATTATACATGTCTAAAAGTGGTCTTAATTAAAGGGGTTGTCTCACTTCAGCAAGTGGCATTTATCATGTAGAGAAAGTTAATACAAGCCACTTACTAACGTATTGTGATTTTCTATATTTGTTACTTTGCTGGCTTGAATCATTTTTCCATCACATTTTACATAGCCTGGCGCTTTTCCTACAGTGTGCAAGCGCGGCCACTACTGCTGGATTACAGGGTGGCCGTAACCATGGAAATGAAAAGTATATATTGTGATAGAAAAATGAATCAAGCCAGCAAAGGAAGCAATATGGATTAATAACAATATATTAGTAAGTGGCTTGTATTAACGTTCCCTACAAGATAAATCCAATTTGCTGAAGTGAGACAACCCCTTCAATTCATTATATGAGATATATGATTGGTGCATTCCTGTGTTTTTTTTTTTTGCATTTCTTTAACACATGCAGTATTGAATGTAGATGTGTGATACGTATGAACCCCTCACATTTTACAAATGTTTGCAAACTATAGGACTCTGCAAGAGTATACATTTTAGTCGTAAATTTGAATTTTTGATACATTTTTCAAAATAATCAATCTTTGCTACAAAGTTGCATGAAGTGTATGTATGTGTAATAAGTATTTTTTTTTTTTTTTTTTTTTTTTTACACATTATGTTTTGCACTCTCAGAAAACAGTTTAGTAACCTGGAAGCGGTTTGCCATGTACAGGTTCACAGTATACATTTTTAACACATTTGGATGCATATATTGCATGTATAGTGTTCATTTTAGGACATGGTCAGATATCATAGTCAAGTATCAAAATAATGCCAGTGTGACACCTGACCCTGATACTGACAACTGAGTTTGAATTATGCTCTTCATAGGTCAGGGTCAAAGTGAGAATGAGTATATACTATGTATTTGTATGCAAAATCGGATGGATGAATAAAATCCCAGGCTAACATTAAGCAAGCTTATAGCTCAGTGGTAATGCTCTTGTCTTGAGTCCAGTTAGTCTGGGTTCAAGTTCCCTTTCAGCCTTTAAACAATTTAACATTTTATTAAGCCCTAGATATGAGGCAAATTCAAGTCATGTGTGACGCTGATATCTGACTACAGACCTAAGGGTACTTTCACACTAGCGTTTTTGTTTTCCGACAGAGTTCAGTCGTCTGAGCTCTATACCGGAAAACTACTGATCAGGATTATCCTAATGCATTCTGAATGGAGAGAAATCCGTTAAGTTCCCAAACGTTTTTTGGCCGGAGAAAAATCCGCAGCATGCCTCTGCTCCAGTGTTTTTAAGAGCACAATCTGTTGTTGATGTATTTGTTTGTGGTATATATGACTGATGCAGTGATTTTCTGTTTTCATATTTTTATTTTTAGCTCCCTGCGTTCCCAGAGCCATAACATTTTCATTTTTTTGTTCATATAACCTTATGAAGGCTTTTTTTGACAAGTTGTACTTTCTAATGCTACCATTAATTATGGCATACAATGTAGTGGGAAGCAGGGAACAAATTCCAAATTGGGTGCTGCTCCCCCTGTCCTGTGCGGACAGGGGGAGCAGCAGAAGAGATGAGTGAAGAGGTGGTGAGTAGGTTGAGGTCGGATATTGGGAGAGGCGAATTAGAAAGGTTAGATAAGGAGCAGAGGCGGGTAAAGATAAGATCCAGAGTGTGACCATCTCTGTGGGTGGGAGCGAAAGGCCACTGTGAGAGGCCGAAGGAGGAAGAGAAAGAAAGGAGTTTAGAGGCAGCTGAGTGGCAGGTGTCAATAGGGATGTTTAAGTCACCCATGATGATAGTGGGGATGTCGTCAGAAAGAAAGTGTAGGAGCCAGGTGCTAAAGTGGTCAAGAAAAATGGTGGCTGGGCTTGAGGGGCGGAGAAATAACAGCTACTTGGAGGTTTGAGGGAGAGTATATGCGAACAGCAGGGGTGTAACTACCATAGCGGCAGACCATGCGACTGCTATGGGGCCGAGGGCAAGAGGGGGTCCAATCTTAGTTGGGATTATCTCCTCTTCTACTGGAGGTGAAAACTTAATAAAGACTCTACCCACGAAAGTAACAACTTTTAGCAAATGAAGCAGTGAAAAAACTAGCCCAAGGGTCACTGAAAATGGGTTTAGGCAGAAACTCTTCTGTCCTGCGTGGGGGCCTGGTTTGAGCCTTGCTATGGGGCCCTTACTTCTCTATGTATGCCACTGACAGAGTGTACTTCAAATGAAGTGAGTGTAATGGAGTGTGGCAGTGGAGTTGGGCTGTAGGAGCAGGTGTTTGATAGGAGAAACCCAACTCCTTCACCATGTTTGCAGCCGGGGCAGGGAGTGAAATGAAATCCGCTATAAGAGAGCGCACCAGGGGAGGAGATGTCAGCCATGTTTGTTTCTGGGAGACCCAGAAAGGACAGTTTTCGAGAGATGAAGAGGTCATGAATGTAGGACAGTTTGTTACAGATAGAACGAGCATTCCATAATACTCCTGCAAGAAGAACCAAAGGAGCAGGGGTCAGAGGAATGGTTATTAGGTTTAAGCGGTTGCAGAATTTTGTAGAAGGAGATTTGTAGGAGGTGGTAAAGGTGATAGTGGGGATTTGCTGAGGGGGGCCAGGATTTGGAGAAATCACCAGCATTAAGGAGAAGCAGAGAAAGTGTTAGTAGGTGAGAATGAGAGAGGGCATGAGGTATCTGTGTGTGTTTGGGAAAGAAGTGTTTTAGGTTGCCAAAAAGGTTTGTGCAAGCGGTCAGATGAGATGGTAAGATGGAGGGAGAGATGAATAGTGGGAAGAGTAAGATGAGACTGAAACATTGTTTGCATTAACTATTTCTCTAATTAACATCAGCAAATATTAAGAGATCAAGAAGTCATATTTCACTTCCGGGTCAGTTACATAGTAACAGTTTATAAGGCTGAAAAAAATAATAATAAAAAAAAAAAAGACATCTGTCCATCCAGTTGACCCTGTTATCCTGCAAGTTGATCAAGAGGAAGGCAAAAAAAACCTGTGAGGTAGAAGCCAATTTTCCTCACTTTAGGGGAAAATATTCCTTCCCGACTCCAATCAGGCAATCAAAATAACTCTCCGGATCAACGACCTATCTCTAGTAGCTATAGCCAGTAATATTATTACACTCCAGAAATACATCCAGGCCCCTCTTGAACTCTTTTAGTGAACTCACCATCACCACCTCCTCAGGCAGAGAGTTCCATAGTCTCACTGCTCATACCGTAAAGAATCCTCTTCTATGTTTGTGTACAAACCTTCTTTCCTCCAGACGCAGTCACGGGGATAAATAGATGATGAGAGTGATCTCTGTACTGACCCCTGATATATTTATACATAGTTATTAGATATCTCTTGGTATAACAGAGTTATACACTTATATACCAAGAGTACGTAGTATAATTTTTTTTTTGACAAGCAGCTCCCGAGTTAAGTCTCCTTTTTCTTCATTTACCTTGATATTCTTCAACCGTATTTTGTCTGGTAGGACAGTGAGGCAGCAGCTTCAAGTACTCCTTGTTGTTGTGCGTCTAGCATAAGGCCTCAAGATGAGTGGTTTTCATACCCTCCCCCCTGCCCCCATATTTTGGTTATCCCAGGTGTTGCTCTATAAACGCTCTGTGCAGTTTTTCCAGATATTTAGAAGATAAGGCGCACATTCATTAAGACCAGCGTCTTAGACGCCAGTCTTAATAAAGGCCCATAGCCGGCGGTGGATACGCCAGAGTTACGAAGAGGCGAAGGCCTCTCCATAACTTCAGAGCATTAAGCACCAGTACAAAAGTTGCAGATAATGGCGCAACAGCCATCTGTGCCTGAAATACGCCTAATATAGGCATATTTCAGCTTAGCAAATGACCCCCTAACTTTTTATAAGAGCAGCTAAAAATTAGGACTGTTCGCATTTATGTCCTAGTATGAAAAACCATGCAGTGGTGTATGGAGCACTAAAAAAATTAACAATTGACTTATACTTGTGAGGGTTGGGAGAACCCTTTAAATGGGATGGGCAACAAATGCTAACACCATTGCCTTTATTGAAAAGATGAGGTTGATTAGAGATTGATTCTAAAATCAAGATCAATAAAAGGCACCAGGGACTGAACATTTAAGATGATCAGAAGTAAAGAAGATCCTTACTAAAGAACTCGTTAGTCCAACATACATAGTTTCTTGTTTGTTTGTTTTTAAAGCTTTTGAGAAGCCGAGTGGTGTTAAGGTGGTTTCCTGTTAGGAAAAGTATTCTTTAATGGGTTGATAGATTTCTGTAGAATAGGTTACTTATTCTGTAGATACCTGAATCTGTGTATAATAACCGTTGCACTGTTGAGAAGGGTTGAAATCAATTAAACTGGAAGAACCAGGAGTGGAATGTATAG
Source organism: Bufotes viridis (assembly GCA_033119425.1). NCBI lineage: Eukaryota > Metazoa > Chordata > Amphibia > Anura > Bufonidae > Bufotes > Bufotes viridis. Next base: position 204,834,037 of record CM065593.1, on the reverse strand, counting down.
CAAGGTATTTTTGTGGTTCTTTCCCCTTTCATTCCTTGTAATGTAGTCTAGTTGTGCCTGGTACCTGGCTACATTCCTGAAGTATGAAGTAAATGTACACGCATACTGAACATTGAAGACCTTCAGGAGGGTTAGAAAAGAGGTTAGAAAACATCTAGATATGTAAAAGTGTAACTCCATTGAAGACATCATCAGGGTAAGATGCGTCTTGCTACCACCTTAGCTGTTTGTATTCTATGGGTGTCTGCCAGGTACCATGTTGGGAATAGTGTTGAGCACGAATATTCGAATCGCAAATTTTAATAGTGGATATCGCCACTTTGAGAATTCGCGAATATTTAGAATATAGTGCTATAGATTCGTATTCGCGAATAGTGTTGATTGCGAATATTCTAATCACGAATGTATTGCGAATATCGGCACTTAGCAACATCCCTAGCAACCAATAGGAAAGTTGCCTACCCCTTAGCGCTGATCGTGATTATTCTAATTGCTAATTTTTATCGTGAATATATTACATTGCCAATTTTGCAATCAAGTAAATAACGACTGGAGATCACTAATTCTCGAATTTGCGAATCTATGGCGAATATTCGACCAAAAATTCACAAAATATCGAGAATTCAAATATTGCTATTGCCACTCATCACTAGTTGGAAACTGGTTGATGGGGAGCTCGCTCATTTGTTTATAGCTTTGGTAACTGTATATTACTTTACTATGTTTTGTAAACACTGTATATCTTTATCATAGTTTGGTAAACTTTTATACACCCGAGTCATGTTAAGGCTTTTTTTCCAGTATGTCACATTAATACAGTTTGATCTGAGGCGCAATAGGGGTATAATAGACCAGACCCTCATCAAACCCCCCCCCCAAGATCCCTCAGATCAGACCCTCCAGCTCTGAGCAGGAATGGGTATCTAATATGAGGTGTGATGGAGCTTGGGAGCCTGATCTGAGCAGGAATGTGGGCCTGATCTAAAGCCTGAGGAAAAAATATTTTTTCTTATTTTTCTCCTGTATATCCTAGGTGTGTCTTGCATCTTATGGCGTGTAAAATACAGTATATTTACTTACAACAATGTCAAACAATCAGAACGCAAGAAGTTTGTGGTCAAATCATGAGGTCCATGATCAGGAGACTCCATCTAGAGCGTATATTTCCAAATACATTAGGATGAAGGACCCTCTCTCCTGGGTCAATAAAATCTAATCTAAAAAAGTTGGCCATCCAATTATTGGGTGTTTCCTGTGGGATGTACGACATATCTGACATGGCAGCAGAGCTGCAGGTCTCATCCTGATGGTGTAGGTAGGAAACTGCTGTTGTGTTGTCTGAAACCTAACAGGGTAAGAGTACTTTCACACTTGCGGCATGGCTATCCGGCAGGCTGTTCCGGCGGGTGACCAGCCAGCCGGATCCGCCATGCCGCAAGTACCCGTGTGCTGCCGCTCTGTCCCCATTGACTACAATGGGGGCGGGGCTATGGCGCAGCACGGCAGTGCACGGCCAGAGATCGCCGGATTAAAAGTACTGCATGTCCGACTTTTTAGTCCGATGATCACTGCAGTGCTGCGCCGTAGCTCTGCCCCAGCCCCCATTATAGTCAATGGGGACAGAGCAGCAGCACACGGGTACTTGCAGCATGGCGGATCCGGCGGGTGAACAGCCATGCCGCAAGTGTAAAAATACCCTAACCTGCCAGGTGGTGGGTCCATTGTCAAGTACAGAAAAAAGGGCAGAAGTTTTGACTTTGAACTAGCCCTACTGGAGACAAGGAATACTTACACAGAGCTCCAAAATTTAGACAACCCAACACAAATTTATTATTTTTGTGTGTCCCGGTTTAAGACAGTATTACTGAGTCACTGAGCTTTCAGAAAACTTTAGATAAGTAAAAGAGACATATCAGAAGTTTTGATTAGTGGGGGTCTGAGTGCTGAAAACCCTTCTGATTGCTAGAACGAGGAGAGAGAAGCACTCACACTCGCTCTCACTGCAGTACAGGGAGGTGGGGTTGGCCCATAGACTTTCTATTGAGTTTGTCTCACTTCCTCTCATGCAATGAAGAAAGAGCGAAAATGCGACAGCTTTTCCAGCGATCAGTGCGAGGTCTCAGCATTTAGACCCACACTGATCAAAACTTTTGATATGTCGCTATGACGTATCAAAAGTATTCTGAAACCTCAGCAATCCTCTAATATTATATATACATATTACATAAAAAGACAATAATTTCATTGCTGTATCAAATATTCAAAAACGTTATATTAAATGTCATAATAAAGTCTTAGGCTGGGGCTACATGGTGACTTTGGTTGTGACACACGTATCACCAAATGTTGAAGTATAGCGCAAATTACACTGTCTATTTGCAACAAGTTGCTGAGGCACAACACACTCAATACCATCAGGCTAGATTTCTTGCAACTGTTGCAGCACAGCAACAGCAACTTGTTGCAATGTTACCCCATTCACTTATAGTTGCAATTACTTGTGATGTAAGCAGTGCTACACTGCAATCTATGGCCATGCAATGTGTGTCATGCCATAGTCATCATGTAGCTCAAGCCTTAAATATATATATACACACACACACCGTGTAAAATAATACTTTATATAATCTCACCTTATAGTCCTCTCTGGCATGAGCCCCACGGCTTTCTTTCCGAGCTTCAGCTCCATAAATAGTCTGAAGTGCATTAAGCATTAGGTTTTGTAACTCAAGTGCCTCCACCAAATCAGTATTCCAAATGATTCCTACAATTATAAAGGAACTATATAATTATATGGCCATTATCTTATCTGTCCTCAAATTATTGCAAAAGGTCACTTACTAGTTACTAACAACTCTGAAGCTGAATATACAAGTGTTTCCTCATGTTACAATATTAATTTATTCCAGGTACGGAATAAAACAAACAAAAAAAAAAACAACACCCTAGTTCACATGGGGGAAAGGGAGGGTATTAGGGGAATGGCTTAACAGAGGGTATTATACATTAGTTTTGTATCTTTTTTTTAAATAAAAAAAATAATTTTACTGTCATTTCAATATAAAATGCAGCCAAAAATGAGGCTAATGCTCATAGATTGTAAGCTCTTGCAAGCAGGGCCCTGACTTCTAGTGTTTCAGTAGTATATTAGCCAGTTACTTAGTTTTGTACATGAACCCTATGAATTTATAAAGCACTGTGGAGAATGCTGGCACCATATAAATAAATATTATTATGCGAACAGATGCAATTAAATTAGCCCTCATCGAGAAGCAGATAACCACAAAGCCAGTAGAATACATACCTTGCATCTATTTTAGTGCTGCCCCTAAACCATGCAGCCCTAAGCAGGAGTCCAGTTTGCCCTCGTTTGTCATCCTAGTGTGTATGCAAAACGAATCGACAATGATTGTTTATGGTGAGATTAAATGAGAGAATATGTCTTTTCTGACTGACTACATCAGTTGAAAATATATCAAGCAGCCTTTTTGTGTCTGGTTTGGGAAACTGAACAAGCAGGATCCGGCACAAAAAACCATGTAAGGGTACTTTCACACTTGAGTTAAAGTTTTCCGGTATTGAGTTCCACCCTAGGGGCTTAATACCAGAAAAAAAACTGATCAGTTTTATCCTAATGCATTCTGAATGGAGAGCAATCCGTTCAGTATGCATCAGGATTAGAGTTGAGCGAACTTGTATTTTAAGTTCGGCGTCCAAAGTTCGGGTTGGGGTTATCGAACAATCCCGTTATGGATTCCGCTACGAAGGACCATAACGGCATTTGGAATCCATAAGGGGGTTCTTCAATGAACCCGAACCTTGGACACTAAGGACCTGGGGTATGGCTCAGTACTGGATTGGATAAGAGGTGGTAGTTCAGTCCAGTACTGAGCCACGCCCCCTGCACTGATCACATGACGGTGACGTCACCCCAGCTCCTTAGTGTTGTCCAAGGTCCGGGTTCATTGAAGAATCCCCTTATGGATCCAAAATGCCGTTATGGTCCGTGGTAGCAGAATCCAAAACGGGATTGTTCGATAACCCGAACCCCAACTTTGGACGCTGAACTTAAAATACAAGTTCGCTCAACACTAATCAGGATGTCTTCAGTTCAGTCACTCTTATGGTATTTGGCCTGAGAAAATAATGCAGCATCCAGAAAAACTGATCAGGTTTGTGCATGTGCAGACGTTTAAAAATGCAAAAATAAAGAAATACCAGCTCAGGTTTTCCGGATGACACTGGATAGACGGATCCGGTGTTTCAATGCATTTGTCAGACGGATCCGCATCCGGATCCGTCTACAAATGCTTTCCGTTTGCACATGGATTTCCGGATCCGGCAGGCAGTTACGGCGATGGAAATGCCTGCCGGGTCCTCACAACGCAAGTGTGAAAATACCCTTAGTCAATAGTGCCAGATCCGTTTTTTTCGGAACCAAAAAAAATGCATTTGGCCCCCATTGACTTACAATGGTTTTAGTGCTGAATCCAGGTTTATCTATTTACGCTATAATACAACCAGATTCGTTCTGAACGGATGCAGCTGGTTGTATTATTCAAACGGAAGTGTTTTGCTGTTTTGAGATTCCCTGCCAAAACCATACAGCATAAAAGCTGATGTGAAAGTAGCCTAAAATGGAAACTTTATTAATATTTGTGTGTTTGATGCAACTAATTTGATAGATTGATCTGGATGTTGGTAAACGTCAATAAAAGGAGGAAAGGGGTAAGTACTCAACTTCTCAGTCCTTTTTGGGGAGAAAAAAAAAAAAAGACCCCTTCATATGTAACAATTGGAGGGCAAGAATTCTTTCTGCATCTGTATCAGAGACTCAGTCAGGAGACTCTGTTGCAGATTCCATTAAAAATATGGGACAGAATAGTGCAGTATGCTACTGGAAGCCAGATCCCCTTATAATTAGAAAAAAAAAAAAAAAGCCAAGAGTATCAAGAAACTTATATATTATACCATGTAGGGGTTATGCAATTATGACATAAAATCAAAATTGAAAAATGTAATATTTTACATTAATCACAATGTTAGAATTCCCATAGGGAAGTGTAACAAGCAATTATTGGATTGCTTTTCTTATAAACTCTATTGCGTTAACAGGGGCTCCATAGAAATTACTAAGCAGCAGCCTCCTGTCACTCAGGAGGAAAGGGGCTGCTGCTACAAGCTCCGGCTCCCCTGATCCCCGCTGGGGGGAGCCGGAGCACACCCAGAAGCGTGTGCTTCCAAGTTTTCAGCATTCAGATGCCCGTGGTCAGGACTGACCACAGCATCTTTAGTGTTAAATATCCACGATGTCCACCTATTGTGGACATTAGCTGCGGGTGCCTACTGTATGGAACAGCAGGTACCCGGCAGCTATGGCACCCACTCCATCTTTCAAGTCCCGACCGCCAACGTAAATAGCCATATGGCAGTCGGGAAGGGGTTAATATAGTGTACCATATATGTAGAAAATGGCAGGTTTTCAGCTCTGTATTACAGGGCCACTTTCAATGGAGGTACCTGCAGTTTTGTGACATTCATTTCATAAAGTGGACTACAAAAACGCATTTACTGCAATTTATTTTACTCACAAAAAGTACAAAAATCACCAAATAAAGTATATTGCAAATATACTCCTAATCATCTACAAATTAAAATGAAAAGACAGTAACCTAGCTTATAACTAGCGTTGAGCTAACTTGTTTTTTTAAGTTCTGCGTCCAAAGTTTGGGTTCGGGTTATTGAAGAATCCCGTTATGGATTCCAGATTCCGTTATGGTCCGTGGCAGCGGAATCCATAATGGGATTCTTGGATAACCCGAACTTTGGAAGCAAAACTTAAAACACAAGTTCGCTCAACACTACTTATAACATATGAGCAGAGCAGATGGCTGCAAAGCGATGACAACATTGCGAGTGCCTTCATTGGGATGCAAGCTGTACAATGAGGTTATAGCAACCGCCTGTACCACATATGGTGGCATGGAACAGGAATCGGGCACGTATTTGTTTTTCTTTCTTCTTTTTTAGTCTGGGCCAGACTGAAGGAACATACCATTTAGATAACTATAGGGAACATTATTACCAAAAGGCATCATTACAATTGGGGGTATATTATTACTGGGGTCACTATAGGGAGCATTACTATTATTACTGGGGGCAATATAGGGAGCATTAGTATTAAATACGTGTACACTATAGGTGGCATTATTACTGGGGGCCCAGAATGGGTCTTTACTACTACTACTGAGAGCAATATAAGGGGCTCTATTACTACTGGAGCTTCTCTGAGTGAGCAAATTACTATGAAGACTAATATAGGAGGGCATAATTACTACTGTGGGCTTGGCCCAATTTTTTTTGTATTGTACTAGCATTTTCAGGCAGACCATTTATATGGTAAAAAAAACAAGCAAAATTCAGCTCATCTTGGTATCTTAAAAGTGTCCACAGATGAGATTTCAAGCTTGGGCCAGGATCCCATGTCAAGACATATTTCAAGCGAACAGAATTCGAGAAAAAAGGACTTTTAAGGGTCAATACAATCAAAGCTTTAAAATATGTTAAAATGTAAAAAATATTTAAAAATGATTTAAAAAATTAAATAGAGATATCCTAAGCTTGGTGGGGGTTAGAACAAAAATCCGCTGACACTTTTCTGACGTTATCCCTAGTCATAACTAAAGTATGTAGTGCTGTTTTCTCCTTTATACTAGGTAGCATGGAAAGACCAGGAAAAATTGAGAGGAAGACAGAACTTGGCAGTGGGCCACCACTGAAACTTTTTTGTTTGCGGCGGCAGTATTTTATGGTGCAATGTGATATTTTTTTGCTGTATTATTGTATTGATGACCACGCCTACTTGTGCTGGCCCTGTCTTCTGCTAATTTGGATCTACCTACAACTTGGGGTTCACAATCCACCCCTACAAACAGGTGAATTAAAAATAATGGCAACAAAACGGAGAACAAATACCAGAAAGAGACCACCACAATGCCTTACCTCTGTCAAATGTTTTGATGTCATCCATGCATGCATTGATTGCACTCAACTTTTCACAGCCTTCCTGTAGTACCGAGCCGGTTCGAAAAACAGCAGCATGACTCTGCATAGTCTGTAGCCAAAACAAATTGAGTGGTCTTAAATTACATTGCTTCATTTCAGTATTGGCAGATTATATACACACACAAAGTACATACACACACAGTGTGTGTGTGTGTATATATATATATATATATATATATATACACACATACATATACATATACACACACACACACACACACACACACACACACGTATGTATGTCCGCTTTCAAAAATAGAAGTGTTAGTAGTTCATTTTTATCAATTAACAAAATGCAGTGAGAATCAATACAAGATAAGTCTAAATCAAAACAGAATTGCCGTCAATACAGCCTTAATTCTTCTATGTACACTTGTACACAGTTTTTGAAGAACATCAGCAGGGAAGTTGTCCCAAACATCTTTTAGAACTAACCGCATACAGTATCTTCTGTGGATATAGGCTTGCTCGAATGCTTCTCTCTGACTTTGGAGGTCATACGCTTACGTAATTTTTCACCTTCCTTCAAATCTGACGTGTGACTTTGAGTGGTAAAAAATTTGGAATACTTTTACTTATCCAAGTGACTTAGAGGTAGTTTTTTTCGTGACACATTGTACTTCACATTAGTGGAAAATTTAAAGGGTTTTTCTCATCTCAGACAATGGGGGCATATCGCTAGGATATGCCCCCATTGTCTGATAGGTGCCCGCTGGGACCCGCACCTACAATTAGAATGGAGCATGCCGTCCTCTATTAATTTCTATGGGGCTGCTGAAAATAGCCGAGTACTGGCTCAGCTATTTCTGTCTGCCCCATAGAAATTAATGGGAGCATGGGCCGGGCATGAGCGGTGCACTCCCATTCACTTCTATGGGAAAAGAGCTTGGTGGTGAATGGACCCTGGGAAATCCGGGGTCCTCCATCCACAGTGCTCCCCGCTTCGTTCTCGTTGTAGGTGCGGGTCCCAGTGGCTATCAGACAATGGGGGCATAACCTAGTGATATGCCCCATTGTCTGAGATGGGAATACCACTTTAAGTCAATATATTTTACCTTTATTTAACAAAAAAATAATAATAAAATGTACTGAAAATGTGAAAAAAATTAGCAGTTTGAATTTCTCTTCTTTTAAGACAGGAAGTGGCACCTTATAAAATAATTATTACCTAATGTTCACAATATTTCTACTTTATGTTGGCATTTTGTAAATGTTATTTTATTTTAGAATGTTAGAAGGCTTAGAATTTTAGAAGCAATTTTTCACATTTTGAAGAAAATTTCCAAAACCAACTTTTTAAAGGACCAATTTGGGTATGAAGTCATCTTATGGGGCTTACATAATCGAAAACGCCCATAAGTGACCCCATTTTAGAAACTGCACCCTTTAAATTATTCGCATCTGATTTTACAAACTTTACAAATCCTTTAACGTTCCACAGGAACTGAAGGAAAATGGAAGTGAAATTTCTAAATGTCACACCTTTTTGCAGATTTTCCAATTAAATCTATTTTTTTCACTAACACTTCAAGGGTTATTATCAAATAGACCTCGATATTTAATACCCTGATTTTGCAGCTTACAAAAACACCAGATATGTGGTCGTTAAGGCTGAGAACGGAAAGAGCGCAATATGGTTTTTGGAGGGCAGATTCAGTGGAATAATTTTCAGACACCATGGTGCATTTGAAAGTGGAAACTCTCAAAAAGTGACCCCATTTTGAAAACTACACCACTCATATTATTTGAAAATCATTTTACAAACTTTGTTAAACCTTTAGGTGTTCCACAAGATTTAAAGGAAAATGTAAGTTAACTTTCAAAATGTCCCTTTTTTTTCAGATTTTCACCTATTTTTCCTGTAACAGAGCAAAGGTTAACAGCAAAACAAACCTCAAAATCGATAACTATAAGGCCCCTTGCACACGACAGTATTTTGCGGACCGTATACTGGCAGTTTTTTCAGTTCAGTATACTGACAGTATACTGAACCATTCACTTCAATGGGTCTGCAAAAAATACTGAAGTGTCTCCGTATGCCTTCCATTTCCGTTTTTTCTGTTCCGTTTAAATATAAACCATGTCCTATTCTTGTCCGCAAATCACGTTCAGTGGCTCCATTCAAGTCAATGGGTCTGCAAAAAAAAACGGAAAGCATACGGAAGTGCATCCATATGTCTTCCGTATCCGTTCCGTTTTTTGCTGAACAAGCTATTGAAAATTTTAAGACCAGCCCAATTTTCATTATGGAATTAATGTATACTGTATATGCCAAATGGAAAAACGGAACGGAACAACGGAACCAAAACGGAAGCAAAAAACTGAAAAACTGACCCGTTATAAGCGGACAGCAAAACACTGAAAAAAAAATACGTTCGTGTGCAAGAGGCCTAATTCTGTAGTTTACAGAAACACCCTAAATGTTGTGATAAACTGTTGTATGAGCACATCGCAGGACTCAGAAGGGAAGGAGCGCCATATGGTTTTTGGAGGGCATATTTTACTGGAATAATTTTTAGGTGCTATGACGCACTCTGATGTACCGCTACAGTGGAAACGTCTCAAAAAATGACCCTATTTTCGAAACTACACTTGAGATTTTGTGCGGAGTCATCAATCAAGATGACCGCAACGGCCTCTACGCGAGCAAATGTATACGTTTTTTTGTTTTTTTTTACCCTGAATAACCCGTGAATGGCCTAAATTGTAGTCTCAGATGCCACGATCAGCGATGAAAGGGGTTCAATGACGGAGGTTAAGCGATTGTCGTTCTATCATTGTGCCTGCTACATACAAAGGAATGTCCTTTGTGACGAAGTAATATGTCACAAATTGAATCTTTGTGAAATTCAGCGAAGCAGCCCAATAAAAATGTGTGAATGTAATTATGATATTAATTTGAAAATACAAGCTAACTGGGAAAACTTTATACCTATAGGAAGCTCTAGTACCTTGTTGGGCTGACTCTACCCTGGATACAAGATAACATATGGTTGGGCATAGAGGTTCCATATGGTATCCTGAAGCACATTTGCCCACAGATGTTGCACCTAGGCCTGTAGATTCTGCAAATTCATAGGTTGCAGAAGCTAGCATCCAGGCTGGTCCCATTAACACTCTATTCGCAATAAATCTAGTGACCTTGTGTTATAATAGCCTTTCACTTTCACTGTACCATCTGTGCCAGTTGCTTGATGGTTTGGATCTGCACAGTGCATCCTCCCCCTGGCTTCTTGTGGCGTGAATATGCTTGTACTTCTCCAGATTTCTGTATTGCGAGGGTTAACCCATCCTTTGCTGTGTCCCCCCACTGGTTGTAAAATCATGTCATGTCTTGATTTGGTTTGTTTGGAGTCAGTCTGTACCCTAGTCATGGTACTAGTTCGTAGTTGGCGTTCATTCTGTCATCTACTATCTGAATTTTGTCCTACCCATTGTTTGCGCTCTGCCAACACTCTGTATGGAGCTTTTTGTCTCCCTGTGTATGCATGAAGTCGGTGCGTCCAAGAACATACATAAAGTCCATATGTCTGCGGTCCATCTACCAGTGTTCTAATGTCTTGCCTTTTGCCAGTGGTCAGGTTTGCCTTGGATTTGACTGTATTCTGTAATGTACCAAGCCTGTATCTCTGGTGTTTTCACTAGTGTTTCTGACCTTAGAAGGTCAGCTGTCAAGTACACCAGGACCATGCCAGGAGTTAGTAGTCTGGCCGCGAACCTGCAGCAAAGTGCATATCCGTGTACAGGGGTTAAAGGGCATCTGTACATATTAAACTGACTGACCTGTTGCATGTCCGCTTGGCAGCTGAAGGCATCTGTTTTTGTCCCAGGTTTATATGTGCCCACGTTGCTAAGAAAAATGATGTTTTAATATATGCAAATTACCTATTATTTGCAAAAGGGGCGTTGCCATTACACCTAGAGGCTCAGCTCTCTTTTCAACTGCTGTGCCATGTCCACTTTCATTGACAGGGCCAGACAGTGAAATCAAAGTGGAAGATGCAGTACTTAAATAGAAAGCAGAGCCTCTAGGGCTGACAACACTCCCGTTGCTCCTATTTGCATATAATTGAACATAATGTTTTATCAGCAATGCAGGCACATATAAACATGGGATCAACATAGATTCCTTCAGCTGCCATACACACATGCAACAGGTCAGCCAACTTCATAGGTACATATTTGCTGACAGATGCCCTTTAACCGCTTACCGACCGCCTAACGCAGGATTGCGTCCTGCGGTCGGTCGGTTTGTTCCTCTTTGACGCGCGGGCGCGTCATCTCTCGAGACGCGAGATTTCCTGTGAACGAGCGCACGCGCGTTCACAGGATCGCGTCGGGGAGAAGGTAAACTACAGCCTGCCAGCGCTGATCGTGCGCTGGCAGGCTGTAGAAGTTAAAAAAAAAATCACATATCAGACGCTGTTTTGTTAACAGCGTCTGATATGCTTGCTGATCGTTCCTTTGGTGGTCCCTTTTGCTTGGGACCACCAAAGGAAACTTTTATAAGTGCACCAATCACCACACAGCACCCCCCCCCCCTCCATCCCAGTCACTGATTAACCCCCGATTACCCCATGTCACTAATCACCCCCCTGTAAGGCTCATTCAGACGTCCGTATGTGTTTTGTGGATCCATGGATCCGCAAAACACGGACACCGGCAATGTGCTTTCCGCACATTGCCAGAACTATATAGAAAATGCCTTTTCTTGTCCGCAATTGCGGACAAGAATAGGACATGCTCTATCTTTTGCGGAGCTGCGGCCGGATGTTTGGTGGCCGAAACCCGGAAGTTTGTGGCCGCAGCTCCGCAAGTGCTGATGCGGCGAGCGCATAGTGTGCTCTCCGCATCACCGCCAGCCCCATTCACACTGAATGGGTCCGCATCTATTCCGCAGAATTGCGAAATAGATGCGGACATTTTTGCGGACGTGTGAATGGGGCCTTACTACTTTTTTTTGCATTTTTTGGGCAGAGATTTTTCATCCACATTGATCGATGCGAATGAGGAAATCTGTGCCGTTCATTTTTTCTTTTTCAGCCCAGAGGCTGAACGGAAAAAATCTCATTACCCGTATGCTCAATATAAGGAGAATCGCAGAAACTCCTAATGCTGGCCATACGTGTAATGATTAGCGGAGACTCTAAAATGCCAGAGCAGTACAAAACCTCACATGTGACCCCATTTTAGAAAGAAGACACCCCAGGTATTCCGTGAGGGGTATGGTGAGTTCATGTAAAATATTATTTTTTGTCACAAGTTAGTGGAATATGAGACTTTATAAAAAAAAAATATATATATATATATATATCAATTTCCGCTAACTTGTGCCAAAAAAAAAAAAATTTCTGTGAACTCGCCATGCCCCTCACAGAATACCTTGGGGTGTCTTCTTTCCACAATGGGGTCACTTGTGGGGTATTTATACTGCCCTGGCATTTTAGGGGCCCTAAAGCGTGAGAAGAAAAATGCGTAAAAATGCCCTCCTAAAAGGTACTCATTGGTTTTAGGGCCCCTTTGCACATCTTGGCTGCGAAAAAGTGTCATACATGTGGTATCGCCGTACTCAGGAGAAGTAGGGCAATGTGTTTTGGGGTGTATTTTTACATATACCCATGCTGGGTGAGAGAAATATCTCTGTAAATGACAACTTTGTATAAATTTTTTTTAAAAGTTGTCATTTACAGAGATATTTCTCACACCCAGCATGGGTATATGTATACTTTTTTTTCTTGCCCTTGGCGTTCTGATACCTACAGCCCATTACAGTGCAGTGGTGATATGCACGACTATCATTGACACTGTTTGAATACAAATGCAAGCCACACTTTCCAGATTATTATTTATTAAAAGTTTTGAAAACCACAGATCATTTTCTTTTCACTTCACACATACAGTACTTGCTACTTTGTGTTGATCTATCACTTAAATTCCCAATAAAATACATTTAAGTTTGTGGGTGTAACATAATAAAATGTGGAAAAGTTCAAGGGGTATGAATACCTTTTCAAGGCACTGTATCATAGATATATATATATATATATATATATATATATTTTGTGGGGAACCGCTCTGGTAGGCAGGTTAGTGGACGCAGTATAGAGGCCATCAACAAGGTCTTTGAATCAAATAGTTCAGTGTTTATTCACACATTATGAAATAAAACAAAAAGTCAGTTTTAAGGAAAAACAATGACCTTGCGGTTCTGGTGTTTGTTCACACCGTGCGGCAACCAAAAAGTCCTTGGACAAAGCAGAATCCACCTGCTTTCACACGACAGAGCTCCACTGTCAGGGAGGGATAATCCAAACCACCTGACAGTGCTGGCTGTGTTTTATAGCCCAAGCCAAGACCCAGCCTGGAACATGGAGTAGTCACCCACCCAGCACTTCGGCTCTCCCAATAAGAGCAGTGCCGGATCAGCTATAAAGCTAATAATAGCTATCAAGATGTCAAACAGCAACTGCTGTTGAGACATGAAACTGGCTCTTACTCCACTGAGGCCAGGAACCTCGGTGACATGTACCTTCCATCCACGATGATTCCTTGTACCTCCTTACAACATATATACATACATACATACACTATATCTATAAATCTATATCTATATCTATATATATATATATATATACACACACATATATACATACACACACACACACACACACACACATTACTCACAAAGTAAAAAGGACTATTGTCACCTTGCTAATTATATTTATAAGGTTAGATAATGGCAATAAAACATTTTTGGCAAATATATTAATTGTAAAAATATTTACAGCTCAAACATTACTGCTGCTTCATTATCCCACTGGACTCAGCCTGTTTCCCATAGTTACGGCCACTGCAGCAGTTCTCTAGCAATGGCCGAGCTTGCGCGGTTCCTCCTCATTGCTCCCTGACTCGCCACCTTAGTCATTGTGCTAGACAGGATGACCACAGAACCCTCCCTTCAGCAGTCAAACATGCAGCCCGGCAAGTAACACAACTCCAGCCGCTCCACCACAGACGTTTAGCTAGAAGTAATTCAACTGCACAAGAAATACTGTCAGGTTATCTTGCTGCAGACGCTTATCAATCGTCTGCTGTTAGGTTTAGGGTACGTTCACACGACGACAATTGTCGCGCGACTAGGGCACAACTTCACTGCAACATTTGTTGCGCGACATTTTGTCGCACTATTGTCGCGCGACAATTTTTATAATGGGAGTCTATGGTGTTGCATTGCGACATGCTGCGACTGCGACGCGACAGTCGCAGAAAAACCCATCTTGAATGGATTTTCTCCGACTTTCATGTCGCAGTCGCAGCATGTCGCATGTCGCACTGCAACACCATAGACTCCCATTATAAAAATTGTCGCGCGACAATAGTGCGACTTTTTGTCGCGCGACAATTGTCGTCGTGTGAACGTACCCTTAAAGAGAAAACATTGTTTACACTTAACGGCAGGGCAGCTGAACGAGGGTCTGCAGCAAGATTACCTGACAGCATTTCTTGTGCAGTTGATTTATCACTAGCTAAACATCTGTTTGTGAGCGTATACTAAGGAACTTACTTCAACTACACATGATATGAGAGCGTGTATCTGGTGAGGGCAAGTCATGTACTATACTAAAGTCTCGCCCACAGCCAGAGAAATCGGAGGAAAAGATGATAGATGTAGGGAGACACAAGGGGGAGTAAACTCACTGATGGCAAAACCCCTGTAAGGATATTTCAGGTGAAATTTATGAGCTGGCAGATTGTCGTCCAGGAAGATGAAATTTGATTTGTGTTGTTCATGCAGAGACACAATGACTGGATTAATGATGTTATTCAAGTAGTATGGGCTTGTCACTGTACCATTCACCTTGTGTAGGGCAGGTGTGAATTAACTAGACACCTGCCCAAACATCACCACCAACAAAGACTTGTCTGGTGACAACAGTGGCTGATGCATAGCGCACTCCTTGACGTCTCCAACATTATTGGTGGCCACCATTTCTGCTTAGGGTGAATCAACATTCATCAATGAACAGTCCTTCGTCCAGTGTAGATTCTCAACTGGGTGGCATAAAAGCAGATGTTTTCATCATCAGACATGATTTGCAGAAAGTGGCAGAGAGGACCACGGCTGTGGAGGGAAGAGTAAGTACTCTGGAAGACAATCTTCCACCATTACAAGCTATGATAAAAAAACATGCTCAAGAAATAGCAGCCTTATTTGCAAAAACCGAAGACCTAGAAAACAGGTTGCGTTGCAACAATATACGGCTTGTAGGAGTCTCTGAAAAGGTAGAAGGCACTAACCGAGATGTATACTTTAAATTCTGGCTTCACCATACTTTTGGCGCCAATACATTATCTAAGCTATTTGCACTGGAAATGGCGCATAGAGTGCCTACCAGACTGGGCCCTCATGGACGACCGCCAAGACCAGTATTAATCAAAATCCTACATTACAAGGACCAAGATGCAATGCTCCGCAAGGAGAGAGAAAAGCCCGATCTGGAGATTAATGGAGCCAAGGTATCACTGTTTCTAGACTACTCGATGGAGGTACAGAAGAAGAGGGCGTCTTTTCAGGATGTTAAGAAAAGACCGCGTCTACTACAAATCCCGTATTCCATGATATATCCGGCTAAGCTGCGGGTCGTGGCCCTGGGCACTACTATGTTTCTGTACACACCCAAAGATGCCCTGCGATGGCTGGACATATATAAAAAAAGAATGTGCCCAAGAGTTCCAGACTGATTCAGCCAGGGACTGGTGAACATATCCGCGGTTCCCTTGAAAGGGATGATACTGGAATATTAAGTTGGCTGTTGCAAAAGCAGTGTTCACATGTTACCTGCAGTGGGGGATGTTATATCTCTCTGGGTGTTTGAGTTATGAGAAGATATCTCAGTTATACTATGGTTCATATAGGGTTAGGGAAGGGAGAACAGCTGTTTACTGTTAAAACTGGTTCATAATAGTAAAGTAGGAGGAAGGTGGGAGCAGTTATCCTGTAGGCGGCTAACTGAGTATAGAGAGATGGTACTGAGGGACTGCTCCTCAGGGATGTAAAGTGAAAAGTTATGGTATTGTATATTTTATGTTGCTATCTCTATGTTAATTTCTTCTTCACGCTCGCACTGACTTGCTGGGTACAATTTTTCGAACATTCCTCTCATGTGAGAGATAGAAGTGGACGGGTATTGGGGTATATTTCTTTGGTTGGGTGGGGGGTGGGACAGGGAAGGACTGGAAATGGAAAGGATGCAGATGGGACAGACTATTCAACAGGAGATGTATACTTTGGGACTATGGGGACTGCGAGTCTGATATCATGGAATGTTAGAGGCCTTAGGGACGCTCTTAAAAGAACCGCAGTCGTTGACAGGGTAAAAAAACTGCCGCCCTCGATTGTGGGTTTGCAAGAGACACACATGACACAGGAGACTCTTGGCTGGTTAAACAGGAGTTGTATTGGATGGTCGTATCATTCAGTTCATTCCTCCTATTCCAGAGGAGTTAGTGTCCTGATTCACAGGAGTGTACCCTTTAGGCTATGCAAATCTGATATGTAGGATTGCATTGCATTATTCTTAACGTGGAATGTGTACTGTTATTCCTGTTTTTTCCTCCACCATTTTCTAGCACTGTCCTGACTCGGGCGCTTGCATTTACATCTTCACTGTCGCACTTAACCATACTGCTGCTTGGAGACTTTAATAACTTTGCAAATAATGTACTGGATAAATTTCCTTAGAGGCAGGGGCCACCTGACGACCCAAGTACTCCATATGGCAGGCTATTGGACGAGCTGGGATTGGTAGATATTTGGAGGGTCAGGAATCCAGATGAGAGATGTTTTTCTTGCGCTTCGGGGACATACGCTTCTCTTTCACGTATTGATTTAAGTTAAGCTTTAAGTAATCACGTAATGCTGCCATGGGTGGGGCAGGTGTCTTATGCCCCTAGGGTGATCTCAGACCATTCTATCCTGTCAGTTAGTCTGTGTATGGAGGGGGAAGGGGGGGGGGAGAAGATGGATGAATGGGGGTTGGAAAATGAACCCATTCTGGATGAAACTCATGAATATAGGAAAGGTGCGAAAACAGGTAGGAGAATTTTTGAGAATTAATGAGGGCTCAGCTGTTATGGGGGTATTATGGGATGCCCTAAAGGCGTTTTTAAGAGGCACCTTTATTGCACAGATCTCCAAGATTAAAAAACGAATGAAAGCCATGGGGGAGGAGCTTAGCGCAGGCTGACGGAAAAAGAGATGTTGCATGTACAAAACCCTACTCCATCGTCAATGGCGAATTGGAAGGAGGCACTTTATTTACAAAAAGGTCAATAAGACCCACAAATCCCTTTACTTTATTTAACCTAAAACGTCACTTTTATTAGATTTTTGTTAAAATCCCATTTGAACAAACCCGATTTTTATTAAAATTATCAGGGCAGGGGTAAGGGAGTTTTTCTGTTTCCAGCTCATTGGATCTGGGGCCAGTGATAGTAAATTGTTTTATGTTTTTGTTTTAATTTGTGTTAAAGTGATTTACTGTAGCAAGTAGTATTAGACACACTGCTTATTGTAAACTGGGGATCAGTTCAGACACCATCACATAGCTACACCGCTCTTAAATTAAAGGGTTTCTGTCACCAACTTTTGACATTATAAGCTGTCTGACATTAGCTATGTGCTAATGTCAGACCAGCTTGATAATGTCTTTTTTATAAAAATCCGCTGTATATATAGTCTGAAAAACTTACTTTTATATTATGTAAATTAGCCTCTAGGAGCAGGGGGGGCGTTGCCCTGCTCCTAGCGGCTCCGTCCGGCAACCTGCTGGCACGCCCCTTCACACTTTGATTGACAGTGCAGGGCAGCGATCCTCCTGCACTGTCTCGTTCTGAATCGCGCGCCGCGCGCTGCGCTCTGTATTCGGCGCAGGCGCGGTGAGCAGAGGACAGCAGGCACCAGCGTCCTCTGCTCACCGCGCCTGCGCCGAATACAGAGCGGCGGCGCGCGATTCAGAACGAGACAGTGCAGGAGGATCGCTGCCCTGCACTGTCAATCAAAGTGAAGGGCGTGCCAGCAGGTTGCAGACGGAGCCGCTAGGAGCAGGGCAACGCCTGCTCCTAGAGGCTAATTTACATAATATAAAAGTAAGTTTTTCAGACTATATATACAGCGGATTTTTATAAAAAAGACATTATCAAGCTGGTCTGACATTAGCACATAGCTAATGTCAGACAGCTTATAATGTCAAAAGTTGGTGACAGAAACCCTTTAAATACCTTGTTGCTATATACTTAGTTATGCACTAAGCTGTTATAATTGCAACAAATTTGATTTACCATTGCACCATTTTCTCAGTAAAAAAAACAGACACCTTTCTTGAAATAGTCACCTCAGAGTTAGATAACCTCAGATCATCAAGAAGAAATCCTATGAATTTAACATCCGAAGAAGTCAGTGCGCTAGATGAATTAAAAGCTAATAAAGTAATAGTTATAAAAGCTAGTGACAAAGGGGGTAACATTGTGTTACAGGATAGAGGGGACTATGATCAGATGGTGAATAGGCTTCTTGAAGATAAAAAAAAAGTATGAGATTTTACCGATCCAACAGTGGCATACCTCACTGAGCTGCATGACATTTTGAAAAAAGCAAAAGATGAGAAATTAATATCTAAGGAGGAATTTGAATTTATGTTCAACAAAAATCTGACTATTGAGACTTTCTATGCACTCCCGAAAGTTCATAAGAAAAAAAAACTCCTGTTCCCGGACGTCCGACAGTCTCGGGAAATGACTCAATAAGTCAATATGTAGATTATTTTTTGAGGCCTTTTGTCACTACTCTACTATCATACATTAACCACTTCAGCCCCCCTAGCTTAAACACCCTTAATGACCAGGCCACTTTTTACAATTCTGCACTGCGCTACTTTCACCGTTTATTGCTCCGTCATGCAACTTACCACCCAAATGAATTTTACCTCCTTTTCTTCTCACTAATAGAGCTTTCATTTGGTGGTATTTCATTGTTGCTGACATTTTTACTTTTTTTGCTATTAATAAAAATTTAACGACATTTTTGCAAAAAAATGACATTTTTCACTTTCTGTTGTAAAATTTTTCAAAAAAAAATACATTTGTATGTAAATTTTTCTCTAAATTTATTGTTCTACATGTCTTTGATAAAAAAAAATCCAATAAGTGTATATTTATTGGTTTGGGTAAAAGTTATAGCGTTTACAAACCATGGTGCAAAAAGTGAATTTCGGCATTTTGAAGCAGCTCTGACTTTCTGAGCACCTGTCATGTTTCTTCAGGTGCTAGAATGTCAGGATAGTATAAATACCCCCAAATCACACCATTTTAGATAGAAGACACCCCAAAGTATTCACGGAGGGGCATGGTGAAGTTCATGTATCATTTCATTTTTTTCACAAGTTAGCGGAAAATGACACTTTCTGAGGAAAAAAATATATAATAAAGTTTCCATTTCTGCTAACTTCTGGCAAAAAAATAAAATCTCAGACGGACTCACTATGCCCCTCTGTGAATACCTTGGGGTGTCTACTTTCCGAAATGGGGTCATTTGTGGGGTGTGTTTACTGTTCTGGCATTTTGGGCGGGGCTAAATTGTGAGCCGCCATGTAAAAGCTAAAGGTACTCGTTGGAATTTGGGCCCTTTGCGCACTCAAGCTGCAAAAAGTGTCACTTATGTGGTATCGCCGTACTCAGGAGAAGTAGGGCAATGTGTTTTAGGGTGTATTTTTACATATACCCATGTTGGGTGAGAGAAATATCTCTGTAAACTGACAACTTTGTATAAAAAAATTAAAAAGTTGTCATTTACAGAGATATTTCTCACACCAACATGTGTATATATAAAAATACACCCCAAACACATTGCGCTACTTCTCCTGAGTACTGGGATACTACATGTGTGCCACTTTTGCAGGCTGAGTGCGCAAAGAGCCCTAAACCAATGAGTACCTTTAGGATTTCACAGGGCATTTTTACGCATTTGGATTCCAGACTTCTTCTCACGCTTTAGGGGCCCCTAAAATGCCAGGGCAGTATAAATACCCCACATATGACCCCATTTTAGAAAGAAGACACCCCAAGGTATTCCGTAAGGGGTATGGTGAGTTCATGTAAAATGTTATTTTTGTCACAAGTTAGTGGAATATGAGACTTTGTAAAAAACAAAATAAAAAAAAATAAATATATCAATTTCCGCTAACTTGTGCCAAAAAAAAATTCTGTGAACTCGCCATGCCCCTCACAGAATACCTTGGGTGTCTTCTTTCCACAATGGGGTCACTTGTGGGGTATTTATACTGCCCTGGCATTTTAGGGAACCTAAAGCGTGAGAATCCAAATGCGTAACAATGCCCTGTGAAATCCTAAAGGTACTCATTGGAATTAGGGCCCTTTACGCATCTTGGCTGCAAAAAGTGTCACACATGTGGTATCACCGTACTCAGGAGAAGTAGGGCAATGTGTTTTGGGGTGTATTTTTATATATTCCCATGCTGGGTGAGAGAAATATCTCTGTAAATGACAACTTTTTAAATTTTTTTATTCAAAGTTGTCAATTTACAGAGATATTTCTGTCACCCAGCATGGGTATATGTAAAAATACACCCCAAAACACATTGCCCTACTTGTCCTGAGTACAGCGATACCACATGTGTGACACTTTTTTGCAGCCAAGATGCACAAAGGGGCCCAAATTCCAATGAGTACCTTTTAGGAGGGCATTTTTACGCATTTTTCTTCTCGCACTTTAGGGCCCCTAAAATGCCAGGGCAGTATAAATACCCCATATGTGACCCCATTTTGGAAAGAAGACAGCCCAAGGTATTCCATGAGGGGCATGGCTAGTTGATAGAAAAATTTTTTTTTGGCACAAGTTAGTGGAAATTGATTTTTTTATAGTTTTTTCTCACAAAGTCTCCCTTTCCGCTAACTTTTAACAAAAAGTTTAATTTTTTCATGGACTCACTATGCCCCTCAGCGAATACCTTGGGGTGTCTTCTTTCCAAAATTCGCCAATATTTCCAATCAGGAACATATCGGAGCCCCTTTAGGCACCACTACACGGTATCTCAGCATGACATGGGGTCCTACCACTAGACTACCTATGGTGTGTGAACAAGGTCTGAACAGGTATTAAGCAGCCTACAGCCCCCTCCCACTCACCTGCATTGCAGGACCAACAATGCAATGGGGAACACATGAGGCCGCAAGCTACACCTACAACAGACCATGTGACACCGGCTTCCAGGTGCAACAGAATGTTTACAAGCCATATGCAATGGCACATTCAATACATATAAAACAAGAATCACAAAAATAAACGTGGCCTAAATGGGTGGGACTGCTCCAGACCCCAAACACTGTGGCGTGTTTCTAACTGGGGGCAGTTCCTCCGCATGTGGTTCGCAGCGACGGCTATCCCCAGCAAAAATTGCATACAATGGAGGATGCCGGCGCGAACCACAAGCACCACACAAACATCCTACACAAAATAAAACATGTGCGGATGAAAATATATAAACACATAACTCACAGAAAAAGATGCACCACATGGATAAGCAACTGACAACACTGGCTAATCCCTCACTCTGGTGTTAAAAGCTGAGAGATTCGCCAATATTTCCAATCAGGAACATATCGGAGCCCTTTAGGCACCACTACACGGTATCTCAGCATGACATGGGGTCCTACCACTAGACTACCTATGGTGTGTGAACAAGGTCTGAACAGGTATTAAGTAGCCTACAGCCCCATCCCACTCACCTGCACTGCAGGACCAACAATGCAATGGGGAACACATGAGGCCGCAAGCTACACCTACAACAGACCATGTGACACCGGCTTCCAGGTGCAACAGAATGTTTACCAGCCATATGCAATGGCACATTCAATACATATAAAACAAGAATCACAAAAATAAACGTGGCCTAAATGGGTGGGACTGCTCCAGACCCCAAACACTGTGGCGTGTTTCTAACTGGAGGCAGTTCCTCTGCATGTGGTTCGCTAGTGACGGCTATCCCCAGCAAAATTGCATACAATGGAGGATGCCGGCGCGAACCACAAGCACCACACAAACATCCTACACAAAATAATATATATTTTCATCCGCACATGTTTTATTTTGTGTAGGATGTTTGTGTGGTGCTTGTGGTTCGCGCCGGCATCCTCCATTGTATGCAATTTTTGCTGGGGATAGCCGTTCGCTGCGAACCACATGCGGAGGAACTGCCCCCAGTTAGAAACACGCCACAGTGTTTGGGGTCTGGAGCAGTCCCACCCATTTAGGCCACGTTTATTTTTGTGATTCTTGTTTTATATGTATTGAATGTGCCATTGCATATGGCTTGTAAACATTCTGTTGCACCTGGAAGCCGGTGTCACATGGTCTGTTGTAGGTGTAGCTTGCGGCCTCATGTGTTCCCCATTGCATTGTTGGTCCTGCAGTGCAGGTGAGTGGGATGGGGCTGTAGGCTACTTAATACCTGTTCAGACCTTGTTCACACACCATAGGTAGTCTAGTGGTAGGACCCCATGTCATGCTGAGATACCGTGTAGTGGTGCCTAAAGGGGCTCCGATATGTTCCTGATTGGAAATATTGGCGAATCTCTCAGCTTTTAACACCAGAGTGAGGATTAGCCAGTGTTGTCAGTTGCTTATCCATGTGGTGCATCTTTTTCTGTGAGTTATGTGTTTATATATTTTCATCCGCACATGTTTTATTTTGTGTAGGATGTTTGTGTGGTGCTTGTGGTTCGCGCCGGCATCCTCCATTGTATGCAATTTTTGCTGGGGATAGCCGTTCGCTGCGAACCACATGCGGAGGAACTGCCCCCAGTTAGAAACACGCCACAGTGTTTGGGGTCTGGAGCAGTCCCACCCATTTAGGCCACGTTTATTTTTGTGATTCTTGTTTTATATGTATTGAATGTGCCATTGCATATGGCTTGTAAACATTCTGTTGCACCTGGAAGCCGGTGTCACATGGTCTGTTGTAGGTGTAGCTTGCGGCCTCATGTGTTCCCCATTGCATTGTTGGTCCTGCAGTGCAGGTGAGTGGGATGGGGCTGTAGGCTACTTAATACCTGTTCAGACCTTGTTCACACACCATAGGTAGTCTAGTGGTAGGACCCCATGTCATGCTGAGATACCGTGTAGTGGTGCCTAAAGGGGCTCCGATATGTTCCTGATTGGAAATATTGGCGAATCTCTCAGCTTTTAACACCAGAGTGAGGGATTAGCCAGTGTTGTCAGTTGCTTATCCATGTGGTGCATCTTTTTTCTGTGAGCAATGTGCGGATCTGCAAAATGCGGAAAGCACATTGCCGGTGTCCGTGTTTTGAGGATCTGTGGATCCGCGGATCTGATCCGCGGATCCGTGAATCCACGGATCCGCAAAACACATTTGGACGTCTGAATGGAGCCTTACAAGGGGTGTGATCAATGACAGGGGGTGATCAGGGGGTCTAGATGGGGTGATCAAGGGGTTAACAAGGGGTTAATAGGTGAGGGGGTGGGGGGTTAGTGTAGTGTTTGGTGCAACTTTACATAGTTACCTGGTCCTCTGGTGGTCGATCCCAGCAAATGGGACCACCAGAGGACCAGGTAGCAGGTATATCAGACGCTGTTCACAAAACAGCGTCTGATATACTTGTTTGATGCGATTTATATCGCATCTACAGCCTGCCAGCGATGGATCATCGCTGGCAGGCTGTAGTTAAACTCCTGAGACGCCCGCTACTGTGAACGCGCGCGCGTGCGTTCACAGGAAATCTCGCGTCTCGCGAGATGACGCAGATCTGCGGCGCCCCAGAACAGCCCGACCGCCGCGAGAACGCAGTTGTGCGTTAGGCGGTCGGGAAGTGGTTAAAGATACAAATGACGCTTTGGTCAAGATAAATGACATTGTTTTGACAAAAACGACATTCCTGGAAAGTCTTGATGTCGAGGCTCTATATTCTAATATTGAGCATAAACTGGGTATTGGAGCCGTAAAAAATTTTCTGGACACTAAAAGCACTGTTTTTCACCAGCACAATGAATTTGTTTTACAGTTGTTATGTTTCACACTTACGCACAATTACTTTCTTTGCAACGGTACCTTTTACCATCAGATAAAAGGTATCGCGATGGGCAAATTTATTTTTAGGGTGGTGGGAAGATACAATTGTGTTTTCGGAGTTTTATTCACAATACACCAAACACATTTTATTTTGGGGCAGGTTTATAGATGATGTTTTCTTATTTTGGGAAGGGGAACACCACAAGTTCCTAGAGTTTGTTCAAACTCTGAATGAGAATAATATAGGTATGCATTTCACCTATGAGATACATCTGAGTGAGATTTGTTTTTTGGACTTGAGGATTGAGAAGGATGAGGAGGGTTATTTACATACCAATATCTTTCGAAAACCTACTTCTACAAATAGCCTCCTCCACTGGTCAAGCTGGCATCCGAGGGCATTGAAAAATGGAATCCCTGTCGGACAATATTTAAGAGCAAGGAGGAACTACACGTCTGAGGAAGCTTTTCAAAATGAGACCAATGAATTATATAGGCACTTCAGGGAAAAGGGCTATCCGCGGAAATCCCTGATGAGGGCCTATAATTGTGTAAAGAACCAAAAAAAGAGAGGATTTGTTACACAACAGTGGTAAAAGTAAAAAAATCCCCTCTGGACAAGATCCTAGGATAATAAGGTGTATTGGAACGTATGACAGCCACCACCAGCAAGTCATACAAATTTTAAGGAAACATTGGCACTTGACCAATGATGTGGAGTTAAAAAATGTTTTGGCACCCTATCCAAGTGTCACCTATAGACGGGGTAAGAACCTAAAAGACGAATTGGTTCATAGTTTTTTGCCTAGTACCCCTGTACAAAATGAGACATGGCTTACATCAAAAATATTGGGCTCCTGCCCCTGTGGGCATTGCAGTTTCTGTAAGTACTTACCAAAAATTAAAGTTTTGAAATCCCGTTAATGGACATGAATACCAGATTAGGGATTTTTTCAATTGCTGCAGTAGCGGAATTGTATACATTGCTACTTGTACGTGCCCAAAACTTTATGTGGGCAAGACTGTACAGGAGCTTCGGAGGCGAATCTCTGGACATATCAGCTCAAAAAACACAAAAAAAGAAACACCTCTATTCAGGCATGTCTTTTATGTCCATAATAACAATCTGGATGTCTTGAGGTTTTGGGGGATTGCGAGAGTGGCAATTTAGATCAAAAGTTGCTTCAAGAAGAAGCAAGGTGGATTTTTAGACTTAAATCATGCAGTCCAAATGGCCTAAATGAAGGTTTCTCCTATACGGTCTTCATACAATAGGGAAACCTGCCCGTATGATTAAAGTAGTTTAATTTTTACATTAACCGTTCCAAATAGGACATTACCTGATGTACTTATAACCTGTATTCCAAATGATGATATATTGAGTATTTGGTTTGCAATATTCATTATCGGGATTAAATAGTGAGTGGTTATTAATCGGTTCGGATATGATTATAACTAGGAACCTTCCACTCATATTAAAGAAATACCATATGCTATATTATTACGATATGAATTTGTAACAATGACACTTTTTGTACAAATAAAGCAGTAGTCGCAGCAATTGATTAGAAGTAAAGGTTTGTGTGCAATTTCTAGGTATCGGAATATGAAGAGTAGACGGACAATAATATGGTTCAGCTTATGAATTAAATAGGAATTTTCTATTTGTAATGACATAATACATTATATTCCGATACTAAATGGCAAATAGTGACGGCTCTTATGACAATGAAGTAATTGATTGGCTGCAGGAACTGCTTATACTGGTGTCAAAAGATGCTTACTTAAGGACCCATCGTAATAGGCTAGAATTGCGGTCACTATTAATCAGGATTGGCTGCAGGAACTGCTTATACTGGTGTCAAAAGATGCTTACTTAAGGACCCATCGTAATAGGCTAGAACTGCGGTCACTAATCATCGGGATCCAATAGAAGAGAGAGGCGGAGAATGTGTCTGGTGACGGGCACCGCACCTCCTTCCTTTGGGACTGCATCCTTCGGTGTGTCTCCGCAAAAGGTGCGTTCTGATTGCGCACGGTCACATACAGGAGGAGGGTCTAGTATGACCTTAAATACAAGAAGCTTACGGGCGCGACACGCTAGTAACCCCGACTCCCCTGACGAAGTCGTGTGCAACAGCGAAACATGTCGGGAGGGGTGGCAGTGAGCACGTTTTAGCCAGGGCTTTGTTTAGGGCGTTCCAGCATCACATAGTCTTGTGAGGGCCAGTGGTAGGAGTTGAATGAATGTGAAAGGTGTAATGGCAACAAGTGTATTGTTGCAGTAGCCCATTGATACGGTCATAAATTGGGGTGTGCCGTGGGCGCCCCGGTTTGGGCAATCAGGGCAAATCCTAAGTGACAATTTGATAAACAGGAATCAGGCTACAGCGATAAAGAGGGATCGATGGTGTATACTAAAAATACACACTGTTAATAATAGGTGTTGGTAATAGGGGTTTGCAACAAATGTTGCCATTAACACTTTGAGAGATATCTCTTGGACACGTGACAATCAAGGGGCATCGAATGAACTGCAGATAGCTACTCTAAGCTAATAAGTAAACTTAGTAAAGCAAATTTGTTGCAATTATAAAAGCTTAGTGCATAACTAAGTATATAGCAACAAAGTATTTAAAGGGAACCTGTCACTGGGATTTTGTGTACAGAGCTGAGGACATGGGCTGCTAGATGGCCGCTAGCACATCCACAATATCCAGTCCCCAAAGCTCTGTGCTTTTATTGTGTAAAAAAAATGATTTGATACATATGCAAATGAACCTGAGATGAGTCCTGTCGCTGGACTCATCTCAGGGACAGGACTCATCTCAGGTTAATTTGCATATGTATCAAATCTTTTTTTTTACACAATAAAAGCACACAGAGCTTTGGGGACTGGATATTGTGGATGTGCTAGCGGCCATCTAGCAGCCCATGTCCTCAGCTCTATACACAAAATCCCGGTGACAGGTTCCCTTTAATATAAGAGCTGAGTAGCTATGTGATGGTGTCTGAACTGATTCCCAGTTAACAATAAGCAGTGTGTCTAATACGACTTGCTGCAGTAAAAAATCAAATAAAAGTGACGTTTTAGATTAAATCGTTACAGTTTGTACCCCTAAAAGGGATTTGTGGGTCTTACTGACCTTTCTGTAAATAAATTTTGTATTATCCTGAGGGTTCCAACATGGGCACAATGTGTGCAACAGGAGGCATTTAACGCATACAGTTTAGAGCAGGCGAGTAATAGACGCTTCTTCATGGGGCAAAGGTATTTTGAGGAAGGTGAACAGGCCGGACATATGTTGGCAACAATTGCCAGGACACAGTCTGAGTCCTCACATGTGCATAAGATGTGAACCGGGTCAGGGACCATTCTAAGGGTGTTTCAGCAGTTTTACAAAGAGCTCTACACTTCAAAATGTAGATATAATGAGGAAGGTTTGATACAATATTTGAGTCAAGTGACCCTACCAGAATTATCGGAGGAGGAGAGAGATAGTCTAGAATTACCCATCTCATTAGGAGCTTAAAATAGCTCCAGACGGACTGCCGATGGAAATGTTCAAGTCCCTGGAAGAGGAATTACTACCAACAATTCTAGATGTCTATGAAAAAGCACTAGAGGTAGGCCATTTACCAGACTCCCTTTATGATGCCACCATAGTAGTCATTCCCAAGCCAGGGAATGATCCTGATCTCCCAGAATTGTATAGACCTATTTCTCTACTAACAGCAGATGTAAAGATCCTCCCAAAAGTTCTTGCCAATAGGCTGGAAAGGGTAATTACATCTGTGATACACCCAGACCAATCAGGGTTTATACTGTCTAAATCTACTGCTATTAATCTGAGAAGGCTGTTCCTTAATATGCAGGTAATTCCAGGGGCCCCAGTGGGTAAGGCAGTAATGACATTGGATGCTGCAAAAGCATTCGATAGTGTTGAGTGGGAATACTTATGGGCTGTCTTGAGGCGTATGGGATTTGGGCCAGTATTCCTTTCATGGGTCCGGTTATTGTATGTGGTGCCTAGAGACAAAATTAGAGTAAATAATGAACTATCGAATAGCTTTGACCTGGGGAGAGGGACGCGGCAGGGGTGTCCGCTATCTCCACTTTTATTTGCTGTTGCTATAGAGCCACTGGCGTTATTAGGCAAGACTCTCAGATTGAGGGCTTTAAATACGCAGAGTTGGAGAAAAAGCTGGCAATATATGCCGACAACATGCTATTATTTTTGGGTGATGTGAGAACCTCTGTGGGTCGGAGTATGGAGACTATAGATCTGTTCGGCAGGTAATCAGGGTTATCTTTTAACTGGACCAAATCGGCAATTATGTTGATGTCTCTGCAAGAAGATAAGAGGTGGCGGGAGAAGATCCCAATGCCGAGTGTAAATACCTTTAAATATTTAGACATTTGGGTAACCCGCAATGCACAAGATTACTGTGTTTCTAATATTCTTCTGATACTGGGGAAAATGAAACAAAAGATACAGTCTTGGCTCAAACTGCCTCTTTCAATGATGGGATGGGCTAATCTGGCCAAAATGATTTTAATACCCCAATTATTATATGTCTTACATAATGCACCAATATGGGTTCTGAGATACCTATTCCGCAGAATAGATGGTATATTTAGAGATCTAATATGAAAAAAAAAAGACCGCCAGAATACCATTATCTAAATTACAGCTACCTACGGCAGAGGGAGAAATATCCTTGCCCAACACATGGGTTTACCATATATCTGCACAATTGCAGCATATGCAAGGATGGGGGATAGAAGATGGCAGTATTGTATTGGACTCTAGGAGGTTAATTATTCAGTCCCTATTGTCTGACAAATCTTTGATGGAGGCACTAGAGGCACATAAATTTTGACTGAGATCACTGGGCCTACCTACCATGCTCCTGATACATAAAATATGGGAGTAAGCAAAGGAATTAATAGGAGTTACTGGATGTACAAAATATACGCCTATTTGGAGGAATGAAAGGTTGGGGGAACTATTCCAGCTGGAAGGTTTTGATAGTTGGGAAAAAGCTGCGGTAATAAGAATAGCACGTCTTTACTTAGAAAATAATCTTAAATCCTTTCAACAATTACACACAGTGTTTTTCAATTGTCGAATTGCGTATTTTAGGTATTTGCAGGTGATTGATTCAGTGGTGCAGGCCAGATTATCGTGCACGATTATCTCCATGGCTTATGCCAGTTTACTAGATAAAGTATTACATGATCCATTAACCAGTCTCAAGGATAAATGGGAGAGGAATGTGGGAGAACTGTCGGAGGAAAAATGGAGGGATGTTTTGGGGCAGTACCTGCAATATCTATGAGTGTGGCACACAGACGATCACAATTATTCCTTATTCATAGGGTATACAAGATGCCATGACTGCTGTTTAAGATGGTTCTATGTGCAGACTCTAACTGTCCTAGGTGTGCTGCCCAGGATGCAGACTTGGCTCATATGTTTTGGTCCTGCACAGAGCTGGAGCGTTTCTGGTGTGGAGTGTATAGACAAATAGAAAACAGCTATGGAGTTATTTTGCCAAAGACTCCACTGGTGGGGTATCTTGGGTATGTAGAGGATCTAACAACCTCCAATGATTATAAATTAGCAATTGCTAAATTATTGTACATTGCTCGTAAATCCATTGCAAAACACTGGATACAGCTGATCTCTCCGACTGAATTAGAGTGGATAAATATGGTTAATCATGATATCCATGGAGAGTGGCATCTATATTAAAAGAGGCACTGTACAGAAATGTAAAAAAGAATGGCAGGTCTAGCTGGCTGGACCCAGGGAGAAATCTCAGATTAATGCATATTTGGAATGGAATGGTAATAAGGGGATTTGGAAGTTAAGATTTAAGAGAATTGGAATATTTTTGTCCCTATCAAAGGAGATGACTACACAGAGAGGGGGGGGGGGGAGAGGGGGGGCTGGGAGATATAATAAAGTTTTATTTGATGCAGTGTTATTGAAATGCTGAGTCGGATATAGTATGATTGATCTAAATGCATTGACATCCTATTGAAATATAAGGTACGGTTAAATCTGTGCAATTGGTTGTATGCAAAACCTTTAATAAAAATGATCTGATTTAAAAAACTAAAAAATAGTAATGCCTCCATTAGTGCTCTCCAGAATTAATAATGCCCACATTAGCACCCCCCCAGAATGGATAATGCCCCCATTAGCGCCCCCCAGAATGGATAATGCCCCCATTAGCGCCCCCCAGAATGGATAATGCCCCCATTAGCGCTCCCCAGAATTGGATAATGCCACCCAGAATGGATAATGCCCCCCAGAATGGATAATGCCCCCATTATCGCGCCCACAAAATTAATAATGTCCCCATTAGTGCCCCCAAAATAGATAATGCCCCCATTAGTGCCCCCCAGGATTTGATTATGCCCCCATTAATGCCACCCAGAATGGATAATGCCCCCATTAATGCCACCCAGAATGGATAATGCCCCTATTATCGCGCCCCCAAAATTAATAATGTCCCCATTAGTGCCCCCAGAATAGATAATGCCCCCATTAGCGCACCCCAGGATTGATAATGCCATTAGTGCCCCCCAAAATTAATAATGCATCCATTAGTGCCCCCCAGATTGGATAATGTCCCCATTAGTGCCCCCAGAATTAATAATGCCCCCATTAGCACCCCCCAGAATTAATAATTCCCCCATTAACACCCCCAGAATGGATAATGCCTCCATTAGCACTCCCAGAATGTATAATGCCCCCATTAGCACTCCCAGAATGGATAATGCCCCCATTAGCACCCCCCAGAATTAATAATGCCCCGATTAGCACCCCCAAAAAGAATAATGCCCCCCATTAGCATCCCCCAGAATTGATAATGCCGCTATTAGTGCCTCCCAGGATTGATAATGACCCCATTAGTGCCCTCCAGGATTAACAATGCCCCCATTAGTGCCTCCAGGATTGATAATGCCCCCATTAGTGCCCCTCAGGATTAATAATGCCCCCATTAGCGCCCCCTAGAATGGATAATGCCCCCAGTAATAGTAATGCCTCCATTAGCGCCCCCCATAATTAATAGTGCCCCCAGGATTGATAATGCCCCCATAAGCTTCCCCAAGAATAGATAATGCATCCATTAGTGCCCCCAGTAATAGTAATGCCTCTATTAGCGCCCCCCAGAATTACTATTGCCCCCATTAGCGCCCCCTAGAACTAATAGTGCCCCCCAGGATTGATAATGCCCCAATTAGTGCCCCCCAGAATGGATAATGCCTCCATTAGTGCCCCGAGAATTAATAATGTATTCATTAGTGCCCCCCAGAATGGATAATGCCCCCATTAGCACGCCCCAGGATTAATAATGCCCTCATTAGTACCATCATTAATAGTAATTCCTCCATTAGAACCCCCCAGAATTAACATTGCTCCTATTAGTGGTCCCAGAATGGATAATTAGCGCCCCCAGGATTAATAAAGCCTCCATTAGCCCCCTCCAGGATTGATAATGCCATTATTTTCCCCCCAGAATGGATAATGCCCTCATTAGCGCCCCCCAGAATAAATAATGCCCCTATTATCACCCCCCAGAATTGATAGTGCCCCCAATAATATTAATGGCCCAATAATGGCAATGCCCCCAGTAGTGCCCCCCAGATTTAATATTGTCCCCATTAGTGCCCCTAGCAATAGTAATGCCCCATAAGTGTCCCCTTAATAGTAATGCCCCCATTTTTGCCACCTTCTCTTCTCACCTCATGCACATTCGATGCTGACTGGAATCTCAGTGCAGCACCTGCACTCCAGCGTGATGATGTCTCGCAGGTCCTGTTCTGCACATCCAGTAAGTGAGTGTTCACAGCGGCAAAATCAAATTGATGAGGAGTTGTTTTTTTTTCTTCCTAACACAAGTGGGGGAGGGGCGGGAGTTAAAGGCTGTACTAATGAGCGTTCCACAATGGAAGCGCTCATTAGTAACAGTCCTTTTAGTAAAATACCGCCTATTATTATTGCTGGTATAAAAAAATTAGCAGCACTGTCACGGGCGCTAAATTACCGTCTTGGCGGGTGAAATACTGGCTGGGTGGCAACACTACTGTGCATACAGAATAGGTCACAGTCTTTGTATTAAGAAACTAGAGCACTTGGAGGAAATCCAAGCAAACACAGGGAGAACAAGCAAACTCCAGGCAGATGTTGTCCTTTTGAACCTAGGACTCTATATAATACAAATATATATTACAAAAATATACATACACAGGTCAGGCCAAAAAAATGTAAACACTCACACTTCAAATTACACTGAGCAATATCAACATAAGCTGGAAGGAGCTAAATGTTAAATGTCAATATTTACTGTGTTAATATAGAAAATTAAAGGAGTTGAGGGTGAACACAATCGCTTTCCATATGCCTTATTAGGGCACCCTGCTCAAGCGAAAATGTATAGCCACTCTATACAAGCAATGCCTGTTTTGGCAATTACACAGACAGGAGATTCATATGAATGGCCACCATGATGGATTATATTTACCCTGCTCATGCCTCCCCTAGTCCCTGGCGATATCAACCGTTTGTAGGGTTTGGGGGGACGGTTCTATCAGGGGTGGCTACAATTTTAACCCCTTAAGGACTCAGCCCAATTTCACCTAAAGGACTTGGCCATTTTTTGCAAATCTGACCACTGTCACTTTATGTGGTGATAACTTTAAAACGCTTTTTCTTATACAGGCCATTTTGAGATTGTTTTTTCGTCACATATTGTACTTCATGACACTGGTAAAATTAAGTCGAAAAATTTCATTTTTATTTATAAAAAAATATCAAATTTACCAAAAATTTGGAAAAATTAGCAATTTTCCAAGTTTCAATTTCTCTACTTCTATAATACATAGTAATACCGCCCAAAAAAGTTATTGATTTACATTCCCCATATGTCTACTTCATGTTTGGATCATTTTGGGAATGCCATTTTATTTTTTGGGGACGTTACAAGGCTTAGAAGTTTAGACACATATCTTGAAATTTTTCAGAAATTTTCAAAAACCCACTTTTTAGGGACCAGTTCAGGTCTGAAGTCACTTTGTGAGGCTTACATAATAGAAACCATCCAAAAATGACCCCATTCTAGAAACTACACTCCTCAAGGTATTCAAAACTGATTTTACAAACGTCATTAACCCTTTAGGTTTTCCACAAGAGTTAATGTCAAATGGAGATAAAATTTCAGAATTTCAATTTTTTGGAAAATTTTCCGTTTGAATCCATTTTTTCCAGTAACAAAGCAAGGGTTAACAGCCAAACAAAACTCAATTGTTATTGCCCCGAGTCTGTAGTTTTCAGAAACACCCCGTATGTGGGCGTAAACTGCTGTATGGCCAAACGGCAGGGTACAGAAGTAAAGGAACGCTATATGGTTTTTGGAAGGCGGATTTTGCTGGACTGGATTTTTGACACCATGTCCCATTTGAAGCCCCCAGATGCACCCCTAGAGTAGAATCTCCAAAAAAGTGACTCCATCTAAGAAACTACACCCCTCAAGGTATTCAAAACTGATTTTACAAACTTTGTTAACCCTCTAGGTGTTCCACAAGAGTTATTGGCAAATGGAGATGAAATTTCGGAATTTCTATTTTTTGTTACCTTGCCTCAAACAAAGTGTAATATAGAGCAAACAAAAATCATATTTACCCTAAAATAATACAAACAAAACTGCCACCTTATCCCGTACTTTCCAAAATGGGGTCACTTTTTTGGAGTTTCTACTCTAGGGGTGCATCAGGGGGGCTTCAAATGGGACTTGGTGTCAAATAACCAGTCCAGCAAAATCTGCTTTCCAAAAACCATATAGCGTTCCCTTCCTTCTGTGCCCTGCCGTTTGGCCATACAGCAGTTTACGACCACATATGGGGTGTTTCTGCAAACTAGAGAATCGGGGCAATATATAGAGTTTTGTTTGGCTGTTAACCCTTGTTTTTTTACTGGAGAAATTGATTACAATGGAAAATTTGCAAAAAAATAGCTATTTTCGGACCGTTTTTATTTTTTGTTATTTACATCGTTGAACTGACAGGTTAGATTGTGTGCTATTTCTATAGAGCAGGTTGCTACGGACGCGGCAATACCAAATATGGCTACTTTTTGGGGGGTTTTGTTTCAGTTTTACATAATACAGCATTTTTGAAAAATTCACATTCTGAAAACCATATATTTTTTTTATTTTTTGGGCGACTGTCTTATGTAGGGGCTCATTTTTTGCGGGATGAGATGGCGGTTTGATTGGAACTATCTTGGGGTGCATATGACATTTTGGTCGCCTGCTATTACACTTTTTGTGATGTAAGGTGACAAAAATGGCTCTTGACACCGTATTTATTTATTTATTTTTTGTTGTGTTCACATGAGGGTTTTGGTCATGTGTTATTTTTATAGAGCAGGTTGCGACGGACGCGCCGATACAAAATATGTATAGTTTTTATTTATTTAAGTTTTACACAATATTATCATTTTTTAAAACAAAACAAATCATGTTTTAGTGTCTCCATAGTCTGAGAGCCCTATTTTTTATTTTTTTTGGGGGGTGATTGTCCTATGTGGGGTATCATTTTTTGCGGGATGAGATGACTGTTTGATTGGCACTATTTTTGGGTGCATATAACTTTTTGATCGTTTGTTATTACAGTTTTTGAGATGTGAGGTGACAAAAATGTTTTTTTTTTTACATTGTTTTTATTTTATTTTTTTAACAGTATTTACCTGAGGGGTTAGATAATGTGATATTTTTATAGAGCAGGTTTTTACGGACGCGGCGATACATAATATGTATACTTTTTATTTATTTATTTTACTTTAACATAATAATAGCATTTTAGAAAAAAAAAATTATGTTTTAGTGTCTCCATAGTCAGAGCCATATTTTTTTATTTTTTTTGGCGATTGTCCTATATAAGGACTCATTTTTTGCGGGATGAGATGGCGGTTTTATTGGTACTATTTTGGGAGGCATACGCCTTTTTGATCACTTGGTATTACACTTTTTGTGATGCAAGGTGACAAACAATGCCTTTTTTAACACCATTTTTTTGTGATTCTTTTTACGGTATTTGCGTGAGGGGTTAGGTCACGTGATATTTTTATAGAGGAGATTTTTACGGACGCGGCGATACCTAATATGTGTAGTTTATTTGTATTTTTTAATTTTTATTCAGTGATATGTATATTTCTTATTTTTACTTTTTTTTTCACTTTTTTGAATTTCTTTTGACCCAGACCCACTTGGTTCTTGTAGATCCAGTGGATCTGGTGTCTATATAATACAGAACAGTACACTATATAGTGTACTGCACTGTATTTTTTTACTTTTCACAGTCTGGTCAGACTTCTGCCTCTAGCAGAAGTCTGACCAGAGTTACTATACCATGGCAAGCAGGACGCTTCTGAAAGCGTCCTGCTGCCATGGTAACCATTACCCGCTGCCATTACAGAGCAGCGGGTGATGGGAAGAGAGGTGAGCTCCCTCCCTCTACTATCCTATCCTGTCGGGGGGGCTGCAAAGGTACGGCAGCCCTCCGATGGGAGAGGGAGGGAGCTCCCTCCATGTTACCGTACGGACCGCGGTATAGAAGGGGTTAAACTGCTGACATCTGCAGCACAGATGTCAGCAGTTTATAGCAGGGGGTCAGCAATGTGCTGACCCCCTGCTATACCCACTAGACACCAGGGAAATCGATTGAAAGGAGGCGGGCGGGGGATCGCAATTGCCCGCCTCCCGCGCCGCCCACCCGCAATCCCCCCCCCTGCACCGCCCGGGGGGACACTAAGATGGCGGGGTGAGGGGGAGTTAAAATTTACACTTTAGGGCAGATTTTAGTCTCTGATCAGAGACTACAGATAGCGCAGCAAACCGCAGGTCTGAATTGACCTGCGGTTTGTTGCGATCGCCGACACGGGGGGGTCACAGGACCCCCCTCGGCATTGTCACAGGATGCCTGCTGAATGATTTCAGCAGGCATCCTGTTCCGATCACCACCCGCAGCGCTGCGGTGATCGGAACTTCTCAGGGCGTACATGTACGCCCTGAGTCCTTAAGTAACAGGACGCTAGGGCATACATGTACGCCCTGCGTCCTTAAGAGGTTAAATTTAAGTTTTATATCTCAGGGATTACCACTAAATACACTGAAAATTTTTACTCCCAGAAACAAGGATTACTTACACAATTACTTATCATTATCTGCACATACTTTGATTATATGCAAAGATATCAAAACCATTTTTGGGAAAAATATATGTGCAAAACATGTACTGTATTCCAAACTGTGTACATTGTTCAGTAAATTTCTTTGTGTTATTGGTCAAATTTGATGTACTATTCAATAAAATCATTGCTTTGATTATGAAAACAGTGCACTGC
Source organism: Bufotes viridis (assembly GCA_033119425.1). NCBI lineage: Eukaryota > Metazoa > Chordata > Amphibia > Anura > Bufonidae > Bufotes > Bufotes viridis. The sequence goes on along the minus strand of CM065593.1, from coordinate 204,797,451 downwards.
TAGAAGGATGAATGTTTTAAACAGTAATGTACTGTAATACCTTCTGCATGTTGATTCTCAGCTCTGAAGTTCTTGTGCTTCCATTGGCAAACCGTAATTTGTCCAGATTCACAACAGATTCTTCGCCAGCATTAGCTTTTATAGGAGGCAATGCTTCTCCTAGAATTTAAGAATGTCAATTATTTATTTTTTGGCTAGAAATAATATAAATGATTATATTTATATTATACAATATACATATATCCATACACACATTACTCACTACTCTACAGTGATATCATTTCATGAAAGTATGGCATTTAAGTAGAAGCATGTAATATTGATTTCCTTATCTCAAACAATTTATTAAAACCAAAGCCAACAACAGTGGTGGGTTATACCCCATAAAAAATGTCAATGTCTCTACACGGCGACTCAGCTGATCCCATAGCCGCTCTATACAAGCGATGCCTGTTTTGGCAATTTCACAGACAGGAGATTTATATGAATGGCCACCATAATGGATTATATTTTCCCTGCTCATGCCTCCCCTAGTCCCTGGCGATATCAACCGTTTGTAGGGTTTGGGGGGACAGGTCTATCAGAGGTGGCTACAATTTTAAATTTACGTTTTATATCTCAGGGATTGCCACTAAATACACTGAACATTTTTACTTCCAGAAACAAGGATTACTTACACAATTACTTCTCCCCATTATCTGTACATACTTTGGTTCTGAATGACGCATCGTTGTCCATGAAGATGAAATTAAGCCTTTGTTAGTCATGCAGAAGCACAATGACTGAATTAATGCTGTTATTCTAGTAGTATGGGCTGGACACAAAGTGTAGGGCACACCTGCAGTGTGGGCAGGTGTGACTAGACACACCTGCCCACAATGTAACACCACCACCAGCAAAGGCTCGTCTGGTGACAATAATAGCTGATGCGTAGCGCTCGCCTTGACACAAGATGGTTTTGAAAGGTCTGAAGTGACTTAGGTGCCCCTAACCTCCCTTACATGTGTTTGGAGTTGTGTGGAATTCATTATCCGGTTCCGCAGGGCATTGTTCACAATGAAGCAGTCATTAGTGTGGGATGTGGCCAAATAAAGTCCACATCTATCCCTTTTTGTGACTCTTCCAGTCGCTCTGTATCTCTGTTGCAACCTGCTGATGATACTCTGTGACACTCTAAGCTCAGTGTCCCCTTCCATCTGATAACATCCTGCTTGAAGCCTCGCAATGGTGAGGTACTATTGATCAATTGTTAGGTGCCGTCTTGGTTTTTTTGTTTTATTGAAATTATTTTTGGATATCTACACCTTAGGGGTCATTTACCGCCCCTGGAGACATGCACCCAACTAAAAGACAAAAGGACTAAGGAGTGCTGCACATCCCATTTTTACAAGTCTCAGGTAGAGACAGCCCAGTAGTCCCAGGGGAAAGCAGTGATGACTCGGGGTGCCGGGGGTTCAGTAGTGGCGAGCGGTCGGGCTAAACTGATTGGTGGAGGAGCAGCAGTTCCTGCCGTGCTCATAACCAATCAGCTCAACATACAGGCCAGCAATGCCGGAGAGCGTCACAGTAGGGGAGGGAGGTGTGGTTCAGAGGACAGTGCAGCGTCAGTGCTGCTAAGCAACATCAGACTGAGCGCTCACATGTCCTATTAACCACTTGCCGCCACGCTAACGCCGATGGGCGTCAGCGCGGCGGCTCTCTTAGGTCTCACTGCCGCCTATCGGCGTCATCTCGCGAGACCCGAGATTTCAAATGAACGCGCGAGCGTTCATGCGATCAGAGCCAGGACAACTGAAACTACAGCCTGCCAGCGCTGATCATGCGCGGGCAGGCTGTAGATGCGAAAAAAAACGCATTTAAAACTCATATCAGACGCTGTTTTGTAAACAGCGTCTGATATGCCTGCTGTCTGGTGGTCCCTTTGTCTGGGACCACCAGAGGAAACATAGGTAAAGTGCACCAATCACTACACAACCCCCCTCACCCCCCATCACTGATTAACCCCTGATCACCCATGTCACCCCCTGTCACTAATCACCCCCCTGTAAGGCTCATTCAGACGTCCATATGTGTTTTGCGGATCCATGGATCCGCAAAATACGGACATCGGCAATGTGCTTTCCGCATTTTGCAGATCCGCACATTGCCAGAACTATATAGAAAATGCTTTTTCTTGTCTGCAATTGCGGACAAGAATAGGACATGCTCTATATTTTTGCGGAACGGAAGTGCAGACCCGGAAACGCGGATCCGTAATTCCGGATCTGAGCGGGACAAAGTCTGTCACCATAGAAATGAATGGGTCCGCAATTCCATCCGCAAACAGAATTGCGGACGTGTGAATGGGGCATAAGGGTCCCTTATCACCGCCAGTTAGCTAGCTACTAGTTAGGTAGTTAGCGCCCAGCCCACAGCACCGCAGTCACTGATTTTTTTCATCCACATTGATCGATGTGAATGAAGAAATCTGTGCCGTTAATTTTTTTCTTTTTTTCAGCCCAGCGGCTGAACGGAAAAAAAAAAATCTCATTACCCGTATGCTCAATATAAGGAGAATCGCAGAAACTCCCAATGCTGGCCATACGTGTAATGATTGCGGAGACCCCTAAAATGCCAGGGCAGTACAAAAACCTCACAAGTGACCCCATTTTAGAAAGAAGACACCCCAAGGAATTCCGTGAGGGGTATGGTGAGTTCATGTAAAATTTTATTTTTTGTCACAAGTTAGTGGAATATGAGACTTTGTAAAAAAAAAATATATATCAATTTCCGCTAGCTTGTGCCCCAAATTTTTTTTGCTGTGAACTCGCCATGCCCCTCACAGAATACCTTGGGGTGTCTTCTTTCCAAAATGGGGTCACTTGTGGGGTGTTTATACTGCTCTGGCATTTTAGGGGTCCTAAAGCGTGAGAATCCAAATACGTAAAAATGCCCTGTGAAATCCTAAAGGTACTCATGGGAATTTGGGCCCCTTTGTGCATCTTGGCTGCAAAAAATGTCACACATGTGGTATCGCCGTACTCAGGAGAAGTAGGGCAATGAGTTTTGGGGTGTATTTTTATATATACCCATACTTTGTGTGAGAAATATCGCTGTAAACGACAACTTTTAAATTTTTTTTATACAAAGTAGTCAATTTACAGAGATATTTCTCTCACCCAGCATGGGTATATGTGAAAATACACCGCAAAACACATTGCCCTACTTCTCCTGAGTACGGCAATACCACGTGTGTGAAACTTTTTTGCAGCCTGAGTGCGCAAAGGGGCCCAAATTCCAACGAGTACCTTCAGGTTTTACATGGCTGCTCACAATTTAGCCCTGCCCAAAATGCCAGAACAGTAAACACACCCCACAAATGACCCCATTTTGGAAAGAAGACACCCCAAGGTATTCACTGAGGGGCATAGTGAGTCCGTCTGAGATTTTTTTTTTTTTTGCCAGAAGTTAGCAGAAATGGAAATTTTATTATAATTTTTTTTCCTCAGAAAGTGTCATTTTCCGCTAACTTGTGAAAAAAAATTAAATGATACATGAACTCACCATGCCCCTCCGCGAATACTTTGGGGTGTCTTCTTTCTAAAATGGTGTCATTTGGGGGGTATTTATACTATCCTGACATTCTAGCACCTGAATAAACATGACAGGTGCTCAGAAAGTCAGAGCTGCTTCAAAACGCGAAAATTCACTTTTTTGCACCATAGTTTGAAAACGCTATAACTTTTACCCAAACCAATAAATATACACTTATTGGATTTTTTTTTATCAAAGACATGTAGAACAATAAATTTTGTGAAAATTTTATATAGAAATGTAGTTTTTTTTTTTTACATTTTACAACAGAACGTGAAAAAATGTCTTTTTTGCAAAAATGTCGTTACATTTTTATTAATAGCAAAAAAAGTAAAAATGTCAGCAGCAATGAAATAGCACCAAATGAAAGCTCTATTAGTGAGAAGAAAAGGAGGTAAAATTAATTTGGGTGGTAAGTTGTATGACCGAGCAATAAACGGTGAAAGTAGTGTAGTGCGGATTTGTAAAAAAGGGCCTGGTCACTAGGGGGGTATAAACCTGTGGTCTTCAAGTGGTTAAACATGCGTGCTGGCGGCATTTAGCTTCAATGACCGCTGCACGCCCCACACTTCCTACTAGAGGGTGCCGCTCACATTATTAACAATGGAGATGCGTCTCTAGATAACAGCCTGCAATGTGACGCCCATATTTCTGGGCACGTTCGCTTTATAAGATGCACTGACTCCCGAAACCCCCCCCCCCCCCCAACCAGCCAGCACTACAGATAATAGAATACAGCACTACATACCTTTTCTTACTTCCAGTGACATCTCCTGTCATGTAGATCTTCTTTTTCCTCTTCTCCTCCGTTTGCCCCAGAACGCCATGACTAATTCTTTCAGCCACATCTAGTCTCTACAGAGTTTGTTACACAGACATCTTAGATTTCTCATAATTGGGGTCATTTATCATACTGGTGTAAAGTACAACTGGCTTAGTTGCTCATAGCAACTAATCAGATTCCACCTTTCATTTTCTAAAGGAGCCGTCTAAAATTAAAAGTGGAATCTGGTTGCTATGGGCAACTAAGTCAGTTCTAAGTTATACCAGTTTGATAAATGACCCCCAAATGTCCCTATGGTGTCTACAGCAATTATAATGTCCCCTAGAGTGCCCCAAGTAATAATAACATCCTATATTGTGCTCAAGGTAAACATGCCTGTATAGTGTCCCTGAAAAATAATATCCCCTAATATGTCCTTGTAATAGAAATGCCCCTATAGTTCCTACCCAATAGCAACATCCCCCACCCTACCCCCATATAGTTGTTTTTCCCCACACTGCTCCCACAGTAGTAGTTTGCCCCCACAGTAGTGACTGTCCCCCACACTGCCCCCACAGTAGAAATAGTCCCCCACACTGCCCCCATAGTATTAATTACCCCTACACTAGTAAGTTGCCCCCACACAGTAGTTTGCTTCCCATGTTGTAGTTTGCCCCCCACTGTCCCTTCAGTAATATTCTCCGTTGCCCTACATTAAAGTCCCCCAAAGTTGGCACACAAAAAAAATAAAATAAAAGCTGATACTTACCTGTGTCCCAGACTCCTGGCGCTCACTTGTAGACGGTAGGCAGGCACGCTGTGCGCACACGTTAGTGTGCTACGTCCCGCCACAGGCAGACAATGACGTCATCTCGCCTGCCTACGCCGGTATTTTACTACCGCATAGGCTTCAGGCCTTCTAGGCAAGAAGCCTATATTGGTGATCGGCGGGGCAGGGAACTATGCGCTCCCGTGCCCCGCCATAGTTTGTGGGCGTTTGGGTGTTGGGCCCCCCAGCGATGCCAGGCCCGGGGATACCGACCCAAACACCCCAATTATAATACGCCACTGCTGGAAACACACGGCTACAGCAGCAGGCGACGCTGTCACATGGCCAACTAGGGGTTACACCATGGCGGGTCAAGGTCTAATGACTAATACACGGCCCCTTTCACAGTCAGGGTCACGGCCTCTTAAAGGGGCCAGACTCTGCTCGTGCAGCACATCTAAAGGAGCCCCGCACCGGCGATCATTGCTGCAGAGCGGCTCCTGATGTGAACGATCCTGTCTGACCCATGATTAGTAACATAGTATATAAGACCGAAAAAAGACATTTGTCAATCCAGTTTGGCCTGTGTCCTACAAGTTGATCCGGAGGAAGGCAAAAAACCGCGGTGAGGCCGAAGCCAATTTTCCACACTTAAGGGGAAAAAATTCCTTCCTGACTCCAATCAGGCAATCAGAATAACTCCCCGGATCAACGACCCCTCTCTAGTAGCTCTAGCCTGTAATATTATTACACTCCAGAAATACATCCACTCCCCTCTTGAATTCCTTTATTGTACTCACCATCACCACCTCCTCAGGCAGAGAGTTCCATTGTCACACAGCTCTTACCGTGAAGAATCCTTTTCTATGTTTGTGTACATAGAGGATGTGCCCTAGTCACAGCCCTGGGGATAAATAGATGATGGGAGAGATCTCTGTACTGACCCCTGATATATTTATACATAGATATTAGATCTCCCCTCAGTGGTCTTTTTTCTAAAGTAAATAACCCTAACTTTGATAACCTTTCAGGGTACTGTAGTTGCCCCATTCCAGTTATTAGTTTAGTTGCCCTTCTCTGAACCCTCTCCAGCTCTGCTATGTCTGCCTTGTTCACAGGAGCCCAGAACTGTACACAGTACTCCATGTGTGGTCTGAATAGAGTTTCAGTGGTGGGTCTAGTAGTCGCAAACGGCGACAAGACTAAAAAGTTCTCCAAGTCCTTCTAAGTCGCACTGTAAACCCTATTGAGCTTTTGTGGGCATCCTCAATTGGAAGGTGGAGGAGTGGAAATGCATTCCAGTGGCAACCTGTGAAGCTCTAGTGAACTCCGTGCCAACAGGCAGTGCTGGAAAATAATTGTGCCCAAAGTGTCAATATTTTGTGTGGCCACTATTTGGCCATTTTCCCTTACTCACTTTTGTTGTCAGCAGTTTAGACATTAATGGTGGTGTATTGAATTATTTTGAGGGCACACCAAATTTACACTTTACAAGCTGTCCACTGACTGCTCCACATTGTATCAAAGTGTCACATCTTAAGTGTTGTCCCATGAAAAGATATAATAAAATATTTACAAAAATGCGAGGTGTACTCACTTGTGTGAGATACTGGTGTATATATAGCTGTTTATGCCATTGAGTACAGTGACTATAACCCTAGTGAATACTGTGACACATGACTTTTTAATGAATCTTGGAAATAGATACAAGAAGTGACTATGTTTTATTTGATTACACTTTAAGTTAAAGTCAATTTGAATGTAAACTGATTTTTTTATTATAAAAATAACTGGCTCCATGGTGATAGGACAGGATATGCACCCATTGTCTTATAGGTGCGGGTCCCACCGCTGGAACCCGCATCTATATCGAGAACGGAGCCCCACAGAAGTGGTGGAGGGTGCACTGTGCATGAGCAGCATCCCTCTATTCATTTTCTATGAGGCCGCTGAAAATGCTGGTTTAGCCATTTCCGTTGGGCCCATAGAAGTGAATAGCGTGGTGCGCTCCCTTTCATTTCTATGGGGAACGCACTTGGTGGTGGCCCTGACCTGAGTCCTCCAGCCACCACTTTGTTATTGTTTGTGATGAGACAACCCCTTTAAAGTCCCTTTACACAGGACGATGTACAAGCAGATTGCCGGGAAGGAAGCATTCCTTCCCGACAATCTGCTAATCGCTTGTGGAGATCTCCACCAGAATATGGGGTGGAGCGATCACTAAGGCTTTTTTCACATCTGCATTTTCCTTTCGGTTTTGAGATCCGTCAGAGGATCTCAAAACTGGAGGAAAATGCTTCAGTTTTGTCCTCATTCATTGTCAATGGGGACAAAACGTAAAAAAACAGAAAGGGAGTGCACCAGAATGCATTCCGTTCTGTTTGGTTGCATTTCCTTGCTGGACACAAAACCTCTGCAAGCAGCAATTTTGTGTGCGTCATGGGATACTGATAAAGAGGGAACTGTTTTTTTTTCTGGAAAAAAACAGACCCGGCACCACTGACTTATATTGCGTTTCATGCCGGAACTGCTTTTTCCCGAAAAAAAAACAGTTCCGGCGACCATTGACTTAAAATGAACGGATGCAGCCAATTGTATTAAAATAACAATTTTTTTTGCAGACAGGTGCAAGTAGCTATTCCCCATATAGACTCATTGTTTCTTGGCAGCAGATAATGTTTACATTGCACAATCTGCTGTTGGGAAACAAGGATTTCTATGTTGAACTAACAATCCAATTACCCGATTAAACACTCGTTCATCTGGTAATCGGCGGCGCATTTATGCCACCAGATCATCGCTAATGAGTGTTCCTATAAACGCTCGTTAGCAATGATATTTTCAATTCTCGGGCCGTGTGAAAAGCCCTTTAATTGGGCCCTCTCTGCAAAAGCTACAGTTTAAAAAAGTCCAACTATACAAAGATAAATGTCCAAGCAGTGATTACAAATTCATACAAATGCAGTATCAGGACAGCTCTACTGCTAGCATTAAGCTGGCCATACACATTCAATAGCTGTCGTCTAAACGTTCAAGCTAGTGATAATCATTAGTAATGAGCGAGCATGCTCGGTCGAGTATTGGTTCGGCTCGAGCATAGCTATGCTCGGTTCTGGGTTTTACTCGGCCGAGCACCACGTGTATTCGTTGCATTGCTCGAGTCTCCTCCCCGCACGTTTGGCGCCTTCTAAGCAGCCAATCAAGGTCCAGGTCAATAATTCCTCTCAGTGTAAGGCCTTAGCAATGTTCGCTGTAAGATTTACACTGATTGGCTGGCCGAAACACGTGATACAATTTCATATAGGAGCTGAGGTCCGGCACTCGGCTCATTCAGCGTCAGGGAGAGCAGACAGTAGGCAGGGACAGATAGCGTTTGGCTCTACACTTACTGATTTCACTCCAAAAACCTTATTGAAAGACCTAACAGTCCTTTTAAGGACTAGAGTGTGTGTTTGACAACTATGCAGCACCTTTTTTTTTTTTTTTTTTTTTTAAAGAAGGAGGTTAATTAAGCACTATCAGGGACAGGCATCACCAAGAAGGGACAGATAAGTGCAGGGCTTGAAAATCGCTTTGATAACTTCTAAAAGACAGAAAAATTTCAATACGCCATCATTAAGCAGTGTGTTGGGCAGATATTATCAAAAGGGGCTTATTCACTGCAGTGTTCCTTGGTACTGAGATATACACTGCACCACTATAAAGCAGTGTGTTGGGCAGACATTATTAAAAGGGGCTTATTCCCTACAGTGTGCTTGGTACTGAGATATACACTGCACGACTATAAAGCAGTGTGCTAGGCAGACAATATTAAAAGGGGCCTATTCACTACAGTGTTACCGAGATATACACTGTACCATCAGAGAAATTATTTGTTCTGGGGAAATTAACCTAACTTGTGCCACATCTGTGTGTGCGTTCAATCCTCAACAGTTATATTAATTACTCCAGCAGACAGTAATTTATATTTTGGCCATAGATAACAAGTTTTGGGCACATCTGTATGTGCGTTTAGGCCACAACCATATATACAGTATTCCAGCATAGAATACATTTTATTTGGGACAAATTTGTATCCAATATAGAACTACATCCGAATAAAGTGTGTATTGTCAAAATTACATTATCTCCGGCCTAGTGTAGTACCAAAAATTGTATTTCTCAGTTCCCTGTTCATTTCAGCCAGCAAATACAGTGTGTACAGTAAGAATTATATTATCTCTGTCCTAGTGTAGTGCCGAAAAATTGTATTTCTCTGTCTCCTGTTCATTACAGCCAGCAAATACAGTGTGTACAGTAAAAAATGTATTATTTGTGGCCTAGTGCACTCCTGAAAATCTATATTTTTTTTGTGTTCAGTACATTACAGCAAGCCAATACAGTGTGTACTGTAAAAATAACATTATCTCTGGGCTAGTATAGTGCCGAAAATCTGTATTTTTCTGTATCCAGTGCTATCCTGCACCAGAAAACTGTGTCTTTAGCGTACAGTAAAACAATCTGCGCCACATCTACAGATAAAGCCATTAATATGAAGAAGGCGAGCACAAAGGAAGTGGGAGTGATGCTGATGGTGCAAGCAGAGGCCGTTGCCCTGGGCGTGATGCTGATGGTGCAAGCAGAGGCCGTGGCCCTGGGCATCAAGCTGATGGTACAAGCAGAGGCCGTTGGCTTGGGCGTGATGCTGATGGTGCAAGCAGAGGCCGTTGCCCTGGGCCTGATGCTGATGGTGCAAGCAGAGGCCGTGGCCCTGGGCATCAAGCTGATGGTGCAAGCAGAGGTCGTGGCCCTGGGCATGATGCTGATGGTGCAAGCAGAGGCCGTGGCCCTGGGCGCAATGAAACTGTGTCTGCTGCCAGTGCACCAGAAAAAACTAAAAAAATCCACCTTACGCAGCTTCATGTCCAACTTAGCTGGGCGGCGTAGGACAACACTGTCCAAGTTGGACCAGTGCGAACAGGTGGTCGGTTGGAAATTTCAGAAGATAATGCTTCCAGTCGGTTAAGCACTACCCTCTCTTCCACGAAGTCCAGTGTCTGTAGCCAAGAGTCTGGTCAACCGAATGCTCACTCTGATCCTCCTCCCTCCCACCATGTCGCGTCTGGGCAAACAAGTGATCCCACACTCGGATATTCACATGACCTCTTTTGATAACCAGTACTTGGTTTGGCTCTCTCGCCAAGCATGCCTTTAGAGGTAACAGAGATATTGTGCCCTGATTCCCAACCTCTTGAGCCTTCACAGTCTCAAGAAGATGACGGTGGTGAACTACAATGATTGTTCATGAGGTGGATGATGAGACACAGTTGCCAATCACTGAGGTGGAGGTTAGGTCAAGTCAGGAGGAAGAGCAGAGTGAGAAAGTGGAAGAGGTGGACGATGAGGTCACTGACCCAACATGGTTAGGTGAAAAGCCGAGCAAGGACAGCAGGACAGAGGGGGAGGTATCCGTAGCACCGCAACAGTCTGGAAGAGGCAGTGGAGTGGCAAAAGGGAGACGTCGGCCCACGGCAAATAGGCCAGCAACCGGTACACCGAGCAGCCCCATGCGTAAATCTACCTTGCCATGGGGTAGGTGTTCCACAGTATGGCACTTTTTTGAGGAAAGTACAGACGACAAAAGAGTGGTAGTTTGCAACCTGTGCCGTGCGAAAATAAGCCAGGGCATGAACACTAGCAACCTTACCACCACCAGCATGATCTGTCACATGGCATCCAAGCACCCAAATAAGTGGGCCGAACACCTGGGTCTGAGGGTCCCACCACTGCCTCCACTTCCCCTGTGTTACACACTGCTGGCCAATCCCCTGTCGAAGGTGCAGGCCCAGATGCCACTCACGCTACACCTGGACCTTCGCTTGAACAGTCAGCAACAACATCCACTTCCTTGTCCCAACGCAGCGTCCAAATGTCGATAACACAGGCATTTGAACGCAAGCACAAATACCCACTCACACACAGGCCATATCAATAAATGCGCAACTTTCGAAATGACTGGGTCTTGAAATGTTGCCATTTAGGCTTGTGGACACTGAGGCCTTCCGCAGCCTGCTGTCGGCAGCCGTCCCTCGGTACGCAGTCCCTAGCCGCCACTATTTTTCACAGTGTGCCGTGCCCGCCTTACACCAGCATGTGTCCCAGAATATTACCCGTGCCCTGACCAACGCACTTACTGGGAAGGTCCATCTCACCACGGACAAATGGACAAGTGCTGGTGGCCAGGGACGCTACATTTCCCTGACCGCACAGTGGGAGTCGGACCCTGGGATGGCACAGGTTCTACCCACGCCCAGGATTGCGGGCCCTATGTCCATCAGGGTCTCCGCCAGCAGCTATGTTACTGGCTCCAAACCCCACTTCTCCTCCTCCTCCGCCTCCTCCACTTCCACCTTCAACAGCAGTCAGCCATCAGTCGCTAGCTGGAAGCAGTGTAGCACTGCTTTGGGTAAGCGTCAACAGGCCGTGTTGAAGCTGATCTGCTTAGGGGACAAACGGCACACCGCCGCACAGCTATGGCAGGGTATAAGGGACCAGACCGAGCTGTGACTCTTGCCACTCAACCTACAAACAGGCATGGTTGTGTCCGAAAATAGCTGTAACTTGGTGGCGGCTTTGGAGCTCGGCTACCTGACACACATTCCATGCCTAGCCCACATCTTAAACTTACTGGTTCAGCGGTTTATCAAAACCTATCCCAATTTGCAGGAGCTACTAGTGAAGGCGCGCTGCTTGTGTGCTCATTTCCGCAAGTTGTCCACAGCTTTGGCCGGTCTGTCAACGCTGCAGCTGTGCTTGCGGCTTCCAGCTCACCGTCTGTTGTGCGACGTGAGCACGCGGTGGGAACTCTACGTTCTACATGTTGGCCAGGCTTTGTGAGCAGCAGAGAGCAGTTGTGGAATACCAGCTCCAACATGGTCGTTGCCTTTCAAGTTAACGGCCACTATTCACAAGCGAGGAGTGGGCATTGATGTCAGACCTATGTGACGTTTTAAAAAGCTTGGATGAATCCACACAGATGGTTAGTGGCGATAACGCTATTATCAGCGTAACCATCCCACTGCTTTGTCTACTCAAAGGATCACTGCTCACAATAAGGGGGAACCTTTGAATGTGGCAGACGAGGTAATGGTGGAGGAGATGTCACAGGGTGATAGCCAGACCTCTCCCAATTCTTCTACTCAGCGCGAATTGGGCCATGAAGAGGAGGAGGAGCTGGAGACACTTGTCTGTGCTACAGAGGCTAGTACCCATGGAACTTTAATTCCATCTGTTCAGCATGGATGGGCAGAAGAGGAGAAGGAGGATGAGGGTATGGAGAGTCATCCTGAAGTTGACATCGACGTCTTTCCCGTTGGTACTCTGGCACACATGGCTGACTTCATGTTAGGCTGCCTTTCCCGCGAGCCTCGCGTTATATGCATTTTAGGTAACACAGATTACTGGGTGCTCACCCTTCTCGACCCCCATACAAAGTGAACTTCTCATCTCTGATTCCTGTGGTGGAGAGGACGAGTAAATCCGTGCAATACCAGAAGGTACTTGTTGATAGATTGCTCAAAAATATTCTGACAATGCGGTCGCCAGAGTCCGTACTTCCTTAGGCAACCGAGGAAGGGAGACAAGGGAAACACAGTAGTTCTAACAGAGGCAGGGCAACACTTTCCAAGGCATGGGACACTTTCATGACCCCCCGCAAGCAACCTCACCCTGAATCGCAGCCTAGTGCTACAAGCAGGGAAAAGTTTTGCAAGATGGTGAAGGAATACATTTCAGACCACATCAGCGTCCTAAATGATCTCTCAGTGCCTTACAACTACTGGGTGTCCAAGCTGGACATATGGCATGAGCTTGCGCTCTACACCTTGGAGGTGCTGGCCTGTCCTGCAGCCAGCCTATTGTCTGAGTATAACAGATAAGCGGATCCGGTTATCCACTGACAATGCTGAAAGGTTAACTCTGATAAAAATGAACAAGGCCTTGTTTTCTCATCGCCTCCTCCTCCGACTTCCATACAGAATAAATATGCACTCACTACAATCTATTATAGGGTTCGCTAGGCTTCAAGCCCTCACCTCCAATAATTTATACCGTCTGCTCACCTATAGGCTATCACTGCAATGATTTATGGGGTTTCTCTAGGCTTCAGGTCCTCACCTCCAATGCTTTATACCATCTGCTCATCTGTAGGCCATCACTGCAATGATTTATGGGGTTGGCTAGGCTTCAGGCCCTCACCTCCAATGCTTTATATGGTCTGCTAACCTGTAGCCCATCACTGCAATATTTTATGGGGTTCACTAGGCTTCAGGCCCTCACCTCCAATGCTTTATACCGTCTGCTCACCTGTAGGCCATCACGGAAATGAATTATGGAGTTCTTTAGGCATCAGGCCCTTAGCTCCAATGCTTTATACCTTCTGCTCACCTGTAGGCCATTACTACAATATTTTATGGGGTTCACTAGGCTTGAGGCCCTCTCCGCCAATGCTTTATACAGTCTGCTCACCTGTAGGCCATCACTGCAATGTTTTATGGGGTTCGCTCACCTTCAGGCCCTCAACTATAATGTTTTAGACAGTAACCAGCACGCCCTAGCTCCAAATGTTTTTGAGGGTCACCAGTAGGCCATCAATGATAACTTTTCAAGGGTTTCTATGATGCCCTCCTTTATGTCAAAGGGTGTATTGGAGTGTCGGTTCCTTGTAATTTTTGGCAGCCCTTTCACTTAGTGCATAGGCTTTATGAGTGCAGCAGTGTACCTGAACAATTGTAGCACCATGTGAATGAGGCCCTCCTTTATGTGATATACAGGCTGTATCAGAGTGCTTCTTCCTTGTAATTTTTGGCAGCATTTGCACTGTATATACAATTGAATATCCAGGAAAGAATGTTTACTAACAATTTTACCTCTTTTTTGGAGGGGGCGGGATATTGACGCTATGTAAAAGTGGCAGACAACTGGGACGATATGGTTCCCAGCTGCGACATTGGAGTCCAAGATGTACCCAGACATGGTCCCCATGCTGTTTCAAAACCATTTCGGTGGTGTTTGTCACTTTCTAACCTTTTCCAATGGGTGCTTGGTTGTCTCCCATTGACTTCCGGTACACTCGGGTGCTCGGCCGAGCACACGAATATCGCTACGTGCTCGGACCAAGTACCCGAACACTCTAACGCTTTGGTGGTCGCTCATCACTAATAATCATATGGCCATAAAATTGGAGGTTACTTATATAGATATGATGATGAACCTCTTGCGTTAGTCCCTTTAAGTCAAACCAGGAACTAGTCATAGTACATTTAATTCTTTAATGACCAGCCTGTTTTGGGCCTAAGGCCTCAAGCACACGATCGCTGTTTTGGTCCGCGTCCGAGCCGCATATTTTGCGGCTCGGGCACAGACCCATTCACTTCAATGGGGCCGCAAAAGATGCGGACAGCACTCAGTGTGCTGTCCGCATCTGTTGCTCTGTTCCGTTGCCCCGCAAAAAAATAGAGCATGTCCTATTCTTGTCCGTTTTGCGGGCAACAATAGGCATTTGTACAATGGGCCGTGTTCCTTTCCGCAAATTGCGGAACGGAACGCGGAGCAGTTTCCGTGTTTTGCGGATCCGCGGTTTGCGGACTGCAAAACACATACGGTCGTGTGCATGAGGCCTTACTGACCAAACGTTTTTTTCCTATTTCATCATCGTCTTCCAAGAGCTATAACTTATTTTTCCGTCTATATAGCTGTATGAGACCTTACGGGACAAGTTGTATTTTTTAATGGTGTCATTTTGGGGTACACATAACTTTCTGATTAATTTCTATTAACTCTATCTGGATCTGCTCTATAAAAATATGACATGATCTATCCTGTCAGATGAACGCCATAAAAAAAACCTCTGACAAAATAGCAATTTTTTGGGTCACTTTGCCCTGCAGTGTAGCAGCAGGTGATCAAAAAGTGCAATGTACCCCACAATGATCTGCTCTATAAATAAAATCCCCCCCAAAAAAAAACAGCCATATGTCACTTAGCCTTACAAAAAGCATGATGGCTAGCAGCCAAAATTCTATGTACCCCAAAATTGTACCAATGAAAAAGTCAATTCATCCTGCAAAAAATGAGCCCCCACACAAAACCTGCAGAAAATTAAAAAAAATGTCTCTCAGAAAATAGTGACACAAAAACAGAATTTTATTTTTTAAAAATGTTTTGTGCAAAAGAGGTAAAACGTAAAAAAAAAAAAAAATAATAATCTTAGTGTGCCTTCAAAGATAACATGGCACTTAAAAACCATTGAAGAAAAATCTGCCCTTCAAAAACCATATGGCGCT
The DNA here is from genome assembly GCA_033119425.1 of Bufotes viridis. Classification (NCBI taxonomy): domain Eukaryota; kingdom Metazoa; phylum Chordata; class Amphibia; order Anura; family Bufonidae; genus Bufotes; species Bufotes viridis. The sequence continues at coordinate 204,782,024 of CM065593.1, read as the reverse complement.
CCTTTCCTTCTGAGCCCTGCCATGTGCCCATACAGCAGTTTAGGACCTGTGCTTCTGTAAACAGTAGAATCAGGGAAATAAATATTTAGGTTTGTTTGGCTGGTAACCCTTTCTGTCTTACTGGAAAAAAATGATCAAAATATAAAATTCTGAAATTTTGCCTCCATTTTCCTTTAAATCTTGTGAAACATATATAGGATTTTAAAATCAGTTTTGAATAGCTTGAGGGGTGCATTTTCTAAAATGGAGTAATTTATGGGTGGCTTCTACTACGTAAGCCCCACAAAGTGGCTTCAAAACTCAGTTGGCTAAAAAAAAAAAAAAAAAAAATGTGATTTTGAAAATTTCCTTAAAAATTTGCTTCTAAAAATCTAAGCCTTCTAACGTCCTAAAAAAATAAAATGACAAACAAAATTATGCAAACAAAATAGACAGATGGGGAATGTTAACCACTTCAGCCCCCCTAGCTTAAACACCCTTAATGACCAGGCCATTTTTTACAATTCTGCACTAATGACATTTTTCACTTTCTGTTGTAATTTTTTTTTTTAAAAACTACATTTCTATATAAATATTTCGCAAAATTTATTGTTCTACATGTCATTGATAAAAAAAAAAAATCCAATAAGTGTATATTTATTGGTTTGGGTAAAAGTTATAGCGTTTACAAACTATGGTGCAAAAAAGTGAATTTCCGCATTTTGAAGCAGCTCTGACTTTCTGAGCACCTGTCATGTTTGTTCAGGTGCTAGAATGTCAGGATCGTATAAATACCCCCAAATGACACCATTTTAGAAAGAAGACACCCCAAAGTATTCGCGGAGGGGCATAGTGAGTTCATGTATCATTTCATTTATTTTTCACAAGTTAGGGTACTTTCACACTAGCGTTGGTGCGGATCCGTCTGTTTATTTTCACAGGCGGATCCGCACTCTATCTAAGCGTTTGTATCCGTTCAGAACGGATCCGTTTGCATTAGGTTTAAAGAAAAATGACAAAGTCCAAAACGGATCCGTTTTGGATTACATTGAAAGTCAATGGGGAACGGATCCGTTTTCAAATGCACCATATTGTGTCACTGACAACGGATCCGTCCCCATTGACTTACATTGTAAAAAAGCGGATCCGTTAGGCTCCGCCTCTTCAGACGGACACCAAAATGCTGCATGCTGCGTTTTGGTGTCCGCCTCAAAACGTAATAGAGGCGGAGCGGAGCCTAACTGATGCATTCTGAGCGGATCCTTATCCATTCAGAATGCATTGGGGCTTAACTGATCCGTTTTGGAACGTTTGTGAGAGCCCTGAAACGGATCTCACAAACGGAATCCAAAACGCTAGTGTGAAAGTACCCTTAGCGGAAAATGACACTTTCTGAGGAAAAAAAATAATAATAAAGTTTCCATTTCTGCTAACTTCTGGCAAAAAAAAATAAAAAATCTCCCACGGACTCACTATGCCCCTCAGCGAATACCTTGGGGTGTCTTCTTTCCAAAATGGGGTCATTTGTGGGGTGTTTGTACTGTTCTGGCATTTTGGGTGGGGCTAAATTGTGAGCAGCCATGTAAAACCTAAAGGTACTCGTTGGAATTTGGGCCCCTTTGCGCACCTAGGCTGCAAAAAAGTGTCACTTATGTGGTATCGCCGTACTCAGAAGAAGTAGGGCAATGTGTTTTGGGGTGTATTTTTACATATACCCATGTTGGGTGAGAGAAATATCTCTGTAAACTGACAACTTTGTATAAAATTTTTTAAAAAGTTGTCATTTACAGAGATATTTCTCACACACAGCAGGGGTATATGTAAAAATACACCCCAAAACTCATTGCCCTACTTCTCCTGAGTTCGGCGATACCACATGTGTGACACTTTTTTGCAGCCAAGATGCGCAAAGGGGCCAAAATTCCAATGAGTACCTTTAGGATTTCACAGGGCATTTTTACGCATTTGGATTCTCATGCTTTAGGACCCCTAAAATGCCAGGTCAGTATAAAATACCCCACATGTGACCCTATTTTGGAAAGAAGGCACACCAATGTATTCCGTGAGGGGCATGGTGAGTTTTTTTTTACAAAGTCTCATATTCCACTAACATGTGACAAAAATTTTTTTTTTACATGAACTCACCATACCCCTCACGGAATACCTTGGGGTGTCTTCTTTCTAAAATGGGGTCACTTGTGAGGCGTTTGTACTGCCCTGGCATTTGAGGGTCTCCGCAATCATTACACGTATGGCCAGCATTAGGAGTTTCTGCGATTCTCCTTATATTGAGCATATGGGTAATGAGATTTTTTTTTCCCGTTCAGCCTCTGGGCTGAAAAAAGAAAAAAAATGAACGGCACAGATTTCTTTATTCGCATCAATCAATGTGGATGAAAAAAGCTCTGCTAAAAAATGTGCAAAAAAAAAAGTAAGGCCCCATTCACACGTCCGCAAAAATGTCCGCATCTATTCCGCAATTCTTCACTGTGAATGGGGCTGGCAGTGATGCGGAGAGCACACTATGTGCTCGCCGCATCAGCATTTGCGGAGCTGCGGCCGCGAACTTCCAGGTTTCGGCCCCCAAACATCCGGCCGCAGCTCCGCAAAAGATAGAGCATGTCCTACTCTTGTCCGCAATTGCGGACAAGAAAAGGCATTTACTATATAGTTTTGGCAATGTGCGGATCCGCAAAATGCGGAAAGCACATTGCCAGTGTCCGTGTTTTGCGGATCCATGGATCTGCAAAACACATACGGACGTCTGAATGAGCCTTACAGGGGGGTGACGGGTGACAGGGGTGATCAGGGGTTTATTGAGGGTTAATCAGTGACTGGGGAGGGGGGGGGGTGTCTGTGTGGTGATTGGTGCACTTACATAAGTTTCCTTTGGTGGTCCCAAGCAAAAAGGACTAACAGAGGAACGAGCAGCAAGCATATCAGACGCTGTTAACAAAACAGCGTCTGATATGCGATTTTTTTTTAACTTCTACAGCCTGCCAGCGCACGATCAGCGCTGGCAGGCTGTAGTTAAAGTTCTCTCCGACGCGATCCTGTGCGCGCACGCGCGTGCGTTCACAGGAAATATTGCGTGATGACGCGCGGATGCGTCCAGGAGGAGTAAACCAGCCACCTCCTGGACGCATCCGTGCGTACAGCCGTCGGGAGGCGGTTAATAACTACCTTATGAGGTATCAATTTCTATCTTAAAAGCAGAGAAATTCTAATTTAAAAATTAGCGAATTTTTGCATCTTTTCTGTAAATTTTTGATTTTTTTAAATAAATAAAGGTAAAACATATAGACTCAAATTTACCTTTAACAAAGTACATTGTGTTACGAGAAAACAGTCTCAGAGTCGCTTGTATAAGTAAAAACGTTATTACCACATAAACTGACATGTCATATTTGCAAAAATAGGTTTTGTAAGGAAGGTAAAACAAGGCTGTGTCCTGAAGGGGTTAAAATACAAAATGTTCAAATCACCCCCCTTTCCCCAAAATCAAAATAAACTTAAAAAAAAAAAAGAACAACATCACCGTATTCAAAAATGCTCATACTAGTAAACATTAAAAAATATTTAACCCATACTGCAAATGGCATAATGGAAGAAAAATATCAAAATTACCCATTTGCAATTTTTTGTCACTTCACCTCCCCCAAAAAATGTAATTAAAAATGTTAAAGACACACACACACTTCAAGATGATGTCACTGAAAAGTACAGATGAGCCCTCACACAGCTCGATAGACATAAATATAAAAAAAGTAGGGGTTAGAATATGGCAATAAAAAAATAACATTTTCCCCCCAGTATTATAACATAAGAAACACTATACAAGTGTGGTATCTTTATAATCATAGGAAATGCCAGAAATCACCCACCCCCCATAAAGCTGTGTGTATGTGTGTGGGGGGGATGCGAGCGGTTAAAAAACGCACAAAAGGAAATATGTGATTACCTTACCAGTAATCTTTTTTCCTTGAGCCTATGACCGCACCCTTGGATAGTGCCTGCCCCTCCTCAGGACAAGAAACCGGAACCACAAACACCTCATAACAATAACAACTTTTTTTATACACTTTTTATATATTGTTTTAAATATATATACTGTATTTTCCAGCGTAGAAGATGACTGCGCATATAAGACGACCCCCTACTTTTCCTGTTAAAATATGGGGTTTGGGCTATACTCACCATATAAGACTACCCTCTTCCAACGCACATCAAATAAAAATTGGGTGGGTCAGCTCTCCCTGCCTGCCCAGCCCTTCCTGTCGGGGGCTGCTTCCGAAGCGGCTGGCCGGGATGCATCGCACGGTGGCTCAGCTAGAGGGCACCTGTCCCTAAAGCTGGAGAAGGACAGCTTCTTCAGTCCGGCTCAGAAGTAAAGAGGACCTATTACTGGTCAAACGATTGTTAGATAATATTATGTATGGAGCAGTGTCCAAGGATCTCCCTGCACTTGCTATTATCCCTGGGCGCCGCTCCGTTTACCCACTGTGGCCCCGATTACCCGCGCATGTGCCTTATGCTAATTACAGCTAATCTCGTACCTGGGAAGAGATATCCTCTTCTGCCATGGGCGTCTCCTTCTCCCAGGCTGTAGCGCTGGACATTTGCAGCGCTCAGCTCAGAGCCTGGGAGAAAAAAAATTCCTGGGAGCCGCTCTACACATACCGGTACATATCATTATCTAACAATCGTTGGACCAGTGAAAGGCCCTTTTACGTTTTAGCACGCAGTATACCGGCTTATAAGACAACACCCGGCGTATAAGACGACCCCCGACTTTTGAGAAGATTTTCATGTGTTAAAAAGTAGTCTTATACGCCAGAAAATACAGATTATATATATATATATATATATATATATATATATATATATATATATATATATATATATATATATAGGCCGATTTATTGGCCTGTGTTTGTGGGAGGCGCGCCTGGAGCCTTCATTAACAGACCAGGCGTCCTCCCCCACGTTCAGCATCAGAACGGCGTTCCCTCCCAACCCGCCCTCATACTAGTTACATTCTCCAGGGTATGCCCTCTTTCAGGTATCCCTCCTACGCAGCAGTTATGGCACAAAGCAAGCCGCTTAATTCAGTAGTTAGGTAGGTGGGGGAGGGGGGGTTGTCCAGGGGCTCGTCTTTCCTAGATAGCCCCGACCACAAATTTATATATATATATATATATATATATATATATATATATATATATATTAGAGAAGGGAATTAAGCGGGTGCAGTCATAGGCTCAAGGAAAAAAGATTACCAGTAAGAGTAATCACAAGGGTCTCTAAGAAAAGTCCCTCTTATAATTGTATATAAGGACTAAAATCACATAGGCTGTATCGAGTGGCGTCCCGCTCCTGAGATAGTTTAGCGTCCCACTGTATTTCACTATAGTGACTGCCAGCGTTGTACAATAACTATTATTGAAAAAAGAAGGCCACAGTCTTACCAGGGAGAGCGTCTTGTACGGAGCCTGTAAGTGTCCCCGAATTATTCCTGTCTGAACTCACCACGCCGGAGTCTCACGTGGTTCTCTGCAGGTGTCCGGTCCGACTCTGGAGCGCCACAGCTCGCGTGGCAGACGGAATTCACTTTGTGTAGGGTCACTATCGTTCACAAGGATCCGATGTAATATTTCACTTATACGTCCCTGGGTAGGTGCCCAAGGTTGGTTCTAATATGCAAATGTTCCTGGGCGATATCAAATGCGTTTTGGGGTAAGGTATGACCCCTTCTTCAGTGGTTAAAACCCCCAAGTAAACACCCCCCTTTTATAGGGATTATGGCAATTGAAAAAGTCTGACATGGATTTTTAGTATAGTCAATAGACCCATATATAACTATATCTCAACTGACTGAATATTTGTATATTGCTCTGTTATGCAAGTAGATGAAAATAAATATAATCAGACAAAACAGATAGATAGTATTATGCAAAATAATCGTCTAGATTCTGACGTCTATACTTTGTTTTATCTTTTAATCTCCGTAAATCATCAATCTAACCCACCAATAAATGTCAGCTCTAAAAGAATTACAACAGGCTAAAAATATTGTTATTCGCCCAGCAGATAAAGGTGGGGAAATAGTAGTATAGGATTTGAGTAAATATAATATGGAGTGTTTACGGCAGCTTTCAGACCAAACTACCTATCAGAAGCTCCCTTCAGATCCTACACAAGACTTTTATAAAGAATTGGCCATTTTTTGTGAGAAAGGAAGAAAGAGTGGAATTTTAAATGATAAAGAGTTTGGGTATCTTTTAAATAAGCACCCCCGGATCCCAATGTTTTATTGTATACCAAAGGTCCATAAAAATAGAGACAATCCACCCGGCTGCCCGATTGTGTCCGGGATAGGATCTTTAACGGCTAATCCTTCCCATTATATTTATGTATTATTACAGCCTGGGGTAAAGAGCATTCCTTCCTATACTAAGGACACGACCCAAATTACTAAAAATATAGAAGGTCTTGAATTTGAAGATGATTGGATTATGGGTTCATTGGATATCCAGTCATTATATACGGTGATCAATCATAGACAAGGCCAAGAAGCAGTAAAATCCCAATTAATTGCGGAAGGGAGATTGGATGCGGAACAAATAGATTTTTTAGTGGAAGGGATTAATTTCATTTTAACCATAACCATTTTAATTTTGATGGTTCTTTTTATCTTCAGACACAGGGAACTGCCATGGGGACCAGGTTCGCGCCAGTTACACCAATTTATTTATGGCGGAATGGGAACGACACCATATTGCCCTTAAACGGGGGCGGACCTGGTCCTATGGCTACATTATATTGATAATATCTCTTTTATTTGGCAAACGGGGAGAGCAAAATTGGAAGCCTTTTTGAAAGATTTCAAGATGAATGATCAGAAGTTCGGAACCTCTTTTTTTCAGGTAACACTAGCCAGGAGAAAGTTGAATTGTTAGATTTAAAAATGTATGTGGAAAATAAAAAATTAAACTGTTGTACTTAAGCCCACTTCCCGTAATAGCTATATTCTATATAGCAGTTGGTTATTGAATATCCTCCAGGGACAGTTCTGTAGGATTAAAAGGAACTGCACCTCGGATAAAAAATTTGAAATAGAAGCCTTGCAAATGAAAAACAACTTTTTTGAAAAAAAGTACCCAACAGACCTTGTAAATGGTGCATTGGATAAGGTAAGGAAGATTGACATGGAGTCCTTCTTTCAAGAGAAAGATGATTCAGGTAATCAACAGGAGGTCGACAATGTCCATATGGTATTAACATATAGTGATGATTAGAGAACTATTAAATATATTGTACAAAAACACTGGCATTAAAATTAAAAAGGATAAAATAATAGGCCCTTTAATGCAGACCAATCCAATGATCACGTTTACCAAGGCTCTGAATTTGGGCATTAAGGTAGCCCCAACAGTTAGGAAACAAGAGAAGGAAATCTCCTCCATACAGAAATGGGCTGATATAAAAGTTTTTTTTTTTTTTTTTAAGTGCGGTCATTGTAATGATTGTAAGATTACTAATTTCCCTTAGAGGACAAAGGAAATTATTTCCACTACGAATCAGTACAAACATGAAATAAAATAATTTTTAACTTTTACTTCAGAGAATATTATTTATATAATAGAATGTGCTTGTAAACACCAATATATTGGAAGGACGAAGAGAATACTTAAGAAACGTATTTCCGAACATGTGGCCAACATTCGGAAAGGTTACGAACTCCACTCAGTCTCTAGTCATTTTAAGAAGGTGCATAAATCAAAACCCTTCAGGATTGAAATTTGCAGCAGTTGAAAAAATTCAAAAAAAATGGAGAGGGGGTAACCACGTTGAAAAAATGTCTAGAGTGGAGACAAAATATGTGGTCGAATTTAACACGTTGATACCAGGCAGATTGAATGCCGAATTCGAACTTTTGGGATTTTTGAGAGGATATAGGTGGGTGCTATTTGGCGACAGACTTAATGTGGCCGATTCTCTCTTGCCAATGGGCCCCCACCTATTCTTCTTCCCCCTATCGCCATTTTATATTATATTTTATTTATATTTATGAGGTTATTTTGTTAAGTTCATGTGTATTTATATGTATTTCAGGTCCACATTACTATTTAGCTATATTTAATGTGACAAGTTTTTAATAGAAAATATTGTGCCGGAGTTTGTGGAGATAACGCATTAAAAACGCAGTATAACCGCAGATGATGATCTGATGCGTTTTTTATTCTATTAGATTTGAATATTTTAGTTGTATAAGTGTATGTCTTGGTTTTATTATCAGATACTGCTTAATATGTTTTTTCCTAATTTTATTTTTTTGTGCAATTTTTGAATATTCAGCCAGTAGATTTGTATATTTAGCCAGACGATTATTTTGCATAATACTATCTGTTTTGTATGATTATATTTATTTATTTTCATCTACTTGCATAACATAGAGCAATATACAAATATTCAGTCAGTTGAGATATAGTTATATATGGGTCTATTGACTATACTAAATATCAATGTCAGACTTTTTCAATTGCCATAATCCCTATAAAAGGGGGGTGTTTACTTGGGGGTTTTAACCACTGAAGAAGGGGGTCACACATTACCCCGAAACGCGTTTGGTATCCCTCGGGAACATTTGCACATTAGAACCAACCTTGGCCACCTACCCAGGGACGTATGAGTGAAATATTACATCGGATCCTTGTGAATGATAGTGACCCTACACAAAGAGAATTCCGTCTGCCACGCGAGCTGTAACGCTCCAGAGTGGGACCGGACACCTGCAGAGAACCACGTGAGACTCCGGCGTGGTGGGAATAATTCGGGGACACTTTCAGGCTCCGTACAAGACGCTCTCCCTTGTAAGACTGTGGCCTGCTTTTTCAATGAAAGTTATTGTGCAACGCCGGCAGTTACTATAGTGAAATACAGCGGGACGTCCCGCTGAACTATCTCAGGAGCAGGACGCCGCTCGATACAGCCTATGTGATTTTAGTCCTTAGATACAATTATGAGGGACTTTTCTTAGAGACTGAATTGGAAAGAATTCAAGTTTATCACCGCTGATGATTCTTTAACCCGGCATTTGAACCATATAAGGGACAGTACTATTTGTGAGCTATCTCTATATAATTTGCCTGTGGGCCAACACTTCCCCCGCAGTGAATACTTGATCGATACACGCGAACTGGCACAATTCGAGTGTTTTCTGTTGGTGACTGCACCGCTATATTGGCTGATCATTCTCGTATTGCACATTTTTAGTGGATTTGCTGCTATATTTGTTGTTCGTCAACTGGTGTTTTTAACATAGGCAATAAATTACTGATTTCCAGATTTAGGAGTGCCCAGTTGTTCTTTGAAAAAATAATTTGTAAAGTACCATCAGTAATGAAACACAGATCATTTGTATCAAAGGCATACCTGGTTTGCAGGTCTCTGCTATGCTAAGAGCACAGGCACGGCCAAACACAACCAAATCTAGGAGGGAGTTTGCACCAAGTCGGTTGGCACCATGTACAGAGGCTGAAGCGGCCTCACCACATGCATATAGACCAGAAACCACTTGGTCTTGTCCATTTTCATGAATAATCACCTGCAAAAGAACAAAAATCATTTTCCAGACCAAAGTTTTTTCTTAAAGACCATGTACACCTTTGGAGCAAATTTTTTCTTATTGTTGCATTTTGAGCTAAAAATCATTTTTTTAAATGAATTTTTATTAAAAATATTGAGCCCCTTTCTCTGTGCAGCTTTGAGAGTCTCTAGCATCATGCTCTGATTTTTCACTCAGTTCTGTCAAGCAGCTCAGCTGAAGGTTCCTCTGATCTACTAAAAACTCATTATAGCTCAGTTCATATCTTCGTGATAAGAATGTGGCTTAAACCTTTCCCAAAACGTGACGCAATAGTACATCACGTCGGGTCTTTAAAGATGGTGCCATAGCAACCGCAACTGCCACTAATGTCCGCGACCGGCGGTAATCACGATCGTGGACATTTAAACTCCCCAGTGTTGTGATAGGAGACAGAGCTTATATGCAGCAGCCCCTATGGGAACTATAAAGTGTAAAAAAAATATATATTTTTTACATTTTATTATAAAAATTCTAATCCCATCCCATTGGCAAAAATGAGAATAAAAAGTAAAAAAAAAAATATATACATATAATGGGTATCGCTGTGTGCAAAAACACCCATACTTTCGAAATATAAAACGCATTTATCCCATACGGAAAACTGAAATAGTGTCAAAATCGCCGATTCGCCATTTTTGGTTCTCCTCCCACAAAAAAAAAAAAAAACTATAAAAAAAGTGATCAAAAAGTCGTACACACCCCAGAATGGTATCAATGAAAAGTATAGATCGGATCTGTATGAGGGCTCCTTTTTGCTTTTCGAACACAAAACTACAAAAAAGTTATAGGGGTCAGAAAATTACAAAAAAAAAAAAAAAAAACATTTTTCAAGTTTTTTTTTTTTTTTTCAGTATTCAAGAGAAACTATACATATGTGGTATCGCCTGATTCGTACTGACATGGAGAATAAAGAGTACAAGTCAGTTTTAACACTAACACATAGTGAGCTCCTTAAAAAAAAAAAAAAAAAAAAAAAAAGCGGCTTCATACGGCTATGTAAACGGAAAGATAGAAAAGTTATGGCTCTGGAAGTGCAGGGAGCACAAAATGAAAATGCAGAAGTGTTTAATACCTTTCAGTAATTTAGAGATGAGGTATATTAGAGGACTGGCACCAAGTAAAAGTACAATTCACACAGCTAGACAAACAGTTAATGCTTTGTGACAGAATGTCTCAATATTTTTTATTAAGACCTATTGAAGAAATGATTTTTGGCCTAAGGCCTCTTTCACACTTGCGTTGTGAGGATCCGGCAGGCACTTCCGTCCCGCCGGATCCGTCAGAACGCAAGTCGCCAGAAAGCATTAGAAGACTGATCAGGATCCTGATCAGTCTTCAAAATGCTTTCAGGTTACTATGGCAGCCAGGACGCTATTAAAGTCCTGGTTGCCATAGTAGTAGTGGGGAGCAGGGGAGCGGTATACTTACAGTCCGTGCGGCTCCCGGGGCGCTCCAGAATAACGTCAGAGCGCCCCATGTGCATGGATCATGTGATCCATGCGATCACGTGATCCAAGCGTGTAGGGCGCCCTGACGTCACTCTGGAGCGCCCCGGGAGCCGCACGGATGGTAAGTATACTGCTCCCCCGCTCCCCACTACACTTTACCATGGCAACCAGGACTTTAGCGTCCTGGCTGCCATGGTAACCATTGCGAAAAAGCTAAACGTCGGATCCGGCGATGCGCCAAAACGACGTTTAGCTTAAGGCCGGATCCGGATTAATGCCTTTCAATGGGCATTAATTCCGGATTTTTGGACGGAACAAAAAGCGCAGCATGCTGTGGTCCAAAAAACGTTCCGGTCCTGAAAGGATTTCTCTCCATTCAGAATGCATGGGGATGATCCTGATCAGGATTTTTCCGGCATAGAGCACCGAGGACGGAACTCTATGCCGGAAAAGAAAAACGCCAGTGTGAAAGGACCCTAAAATGAGTAAAATGCAATCATAAAAACTGCTCCCAAAAGATGTACATAGCCTTTAACTAAAAGTTAATACAAAATAGCATAATGAGAGTCGCATTAGAATTAGAGATAAGCAAAAAGATTCTAGTGAACCAATTTGTCCAATCAGCAGGACTGTTGGAATTAATTCGTGCAAATGAAGCAGCCCTGCTGATTGGACAAATCAATACTGTAGAATTTGTTCGCTCATCTCTAATTATAATATAAAAAGCGCCATCCATATGTGATGCTTCCGCAATTTTGAAGTGGATATTGTGGACAACCTATAAGCAACATGTACAGTAAATATGGGAGGCCAAGAAAAACAAACATACTTAAATAGACCACATTTAGGGATGAGCGAATCGACTTCGGATGAAACATCCAAAGTCGATTCGCATAAAACTTTGTTTCAATACTGTATGGATCGAGCGTTCCATACAGTATTAAAATGTATTGGCTCTGATGAGCCCAAGTTATTACTTTGCGAAGTCCCACGAGACTTTGCATAATAACTTCAGAAATTGATTTATACTGTAGAAAAAACATTTCCCAAACTTGAGTTCGGTTGCAAGTGGTATTAATAACTTCGGCTCATCAGAGCCAATACATTTTAATACTGTACGGGGCACTCGGTACAGTACTGAAACTAAGTTTTATGCGAACCGACTTCAAATGTTTCATCCGAAGTCGATTCGCTCATCACTATCCACATTTTGTGCACTTTCATTTTTTTATTCTTAAGATAAACTTTAGCCTTTATTACAGAACATAAAAGTGTTACTGTGCCCCACTACAATGTAATCTTTTACACAAACTGCATCTCATATTTAGTACACTTACTTGACCTTTGTAGTTTGTTGGAATGCCTCCCATGTTGTAATGGACTGTGGGCAGGACAGGTATAGGCTCCTTTGTGACATCAACCCCTGCAAAGATCATTGCAGTCTCTGAGATGCCTGGCAGACGGGAAGCCAATTGCTGAGGGGGAAGATGGTGAAGCTGTAGATAGACATGGTCTTTATCTGGCCCACAGCCTCTGTAAAGGAAGACAAGACTTTTATATTAACCACTTCTAGACCAGGCCATTAAACCCCCTTCTGGACCAAGACTAATTTTGCAAATCTGACAAATGTTACTTTATGAGATTGCCTTCTCGTGACACGTACTTTATGTTACTGGGAAATTTGTGTCAATTTGTTATAGATTTATAGAAAAATCTCAAACTTACCGAAATTTTTGAAAAGTTTACTTTTTTCTAAATTTGAATATCTCTGCTTTTAATACAGATTAGTAACTCATTTATGAGATGTCTACTCTATGTTAGCATAATTTTGGTAAGATTTTTTTTTTGTACGTTAGAAGGTTTAAAATTTTAAAAGTAGTTCTTAAAATTTAAGAAATTTTTCAAAATCAACTAATCAATTTTTCCTGTAACACACCAAGGATTAAAAGCAAAATAAACCTCAATATTTATTACCCGGATTTTGAAGTTTACAGAAACACTGTGTGGTCGTAAACTTCTATAAGGGCACAAAGCAGCGCTCAGAAGGCAAGGTGCGCCATATGGAATTTGGTGGAATTGTCTTTGGGGGCCATGTTGCAATTGAAGAGACCCAGAGGTAGCCCTACAGTGGAAACCCCCAAAAAGGGACCACATTTTAGAAACTACACTACCCAAGGAATGTTATGTTTCAAAGGTCATTTACTGAGGTTTTGAAACAGTATATCATAAAGTACAGGAAAATAAAAAGATAAATGAAAAGAAAAATGAATGGGTAACATTCCATTAAGTGTACAGATATGGGTACATAGGAAAATATTGGGGTAACATAAATCACGGGTCAGATGTACTATACATAATAAAATAACATAGTACTTCACATGAGTGAGAGTCATCTATAAAAGTAATACAATAGCGGAAATCAGAAGAATAGGAAGTGGACAACCAGAGCTCCCAGAACTTCTCAAAGGCAGCAAATGTATCTGTGCGGATGGCATTAAGTCTTTCATATAAGAGTATCCTATTGGTTCTATCTAGTAATAGAATGCCATTTGAAAGCTATATGAATTTGAGCAGCATGTAGGAGTATGTACTGTGATAGCTTGAATTTAGCAAATGTTAACCAAGAGGGTTTATCTCCCAGGAGACATAAAGGTAGAGATGTGGGAAAGGAACATCACAGCACAGAGGACAATTGGGCACTAACTCGGCTCCAGAACCTATGCTCAACTGTGCAGGTCCACCATGTATGAAGCATTGTGCCTTCCTCGTCACATCCACGGAAACAACAAGGAGAGACTATATATGGGTATATACAGTGCAATTTGGTTGGGACCACATTGATCAAAATACTTCATAGGACCTATGTTTCTGCTAAAGCAGTTTGCCAACTGCCTTTAGTACAAGTCTTGGAGCGCTGGTGCCATTTGGTGGCTGGGTAAGCTAGATCCAGATCCTCCTCCCAAGCCTTCATATATAGTAGCTTAGTTCCCTCTGGAACAGGATTCAGCATTCTTTCGGCTGTATCTTCATTCCGAGCTCCGGGTGGTGCGCGTCTTATGGCTGAGGTAGGGCCTTGTAGCGGAGCTCTGCTAACATGCAGCCGCCATCTAGCTTGGTTCGGCCATGCCCGCCTCAAGGCCTCTTCTAACAGCTGATCAGCTGATCCTGGGTGTCATACCGCCGCAGATCTGATACTAGTCATAAATATCTTTTGCTGGAAAGCGGTCCCTTTAGGCGACCTGGCCACTGAGGTAACTGCATTCACTAGAAATAACAGACTGAATATTCAAACACATTTCACTTTTTGGCCCTAATTCTCATGCAGAATCTTGAACTAAAAGACACTTTCTCCTCATCTAACCCATAATTTGCTTTCACTAGATAATTAGTATATATATATTTTTTATATATAAGCAGTCATCAGTAAAGACCTGGCCAGGAAAGGGTTAATATCAGATAAAAAATAATAATTGCTCATTGATTCACCATAATAATTTTCAATTTCCACAGAGTTATTTTTAAATATTGTATTAAGAAGGGCTTTTTTGTGCCCATATTATGGATGCAGTTCCTGGATCAATCACTGATTTTCTGATGAACTGCAGGAAATTCAAGTATTTGACCATAATACGAGAGTAATAAAACGAGAGTAATAAAGCCATCATTTCATACCAGTTTGAAAGCGGCCTTAGTTATTGCATTATAAGAGGTTCATAGTTTTATCATTGTTAAAGGGGTTGTCTCACTTCAGCAAGTGGCATTTATTATGTAGAGCAAGTTAATACAAGGCACTTACTAATGTATTGCTATTATCCATATTGCTTCCTTTGCTGGCTGGATTCATTTTTCCATCAGATTATACACTGCTCGTTTCCATGGTTACAGATCACCCTGCAATCCATCAGTGGTGGTCGTGCTTGCACACTATAGGAAAAAGCATCAGCCTCTCTGGTGGCCGGGACCATGGGAGCGCACATTGAGTAGTGCTTTTACCTATATTGTGCAAGCCACAGCCACCACTGATGGATTTCAGGGTGGTCTGTAACCATGCAAACGAGCAGTGTATAAAGTGATGGAAAAATGTATCCAACCAAAAAAGAAAGCAAAATGGATAACAGTATATTAGTAAGTGGCCTATATTAACTTTCTCTACATGATGCTGTTTACTGAAGTGAGACAACCCCTTTAATTAGGCTTACAGTTTTAGTGATACACTCCTCAGACCATAGGTTTACATATCATCAATCTGCTACACATTTCAGTTGCAAATTTACATTTTTGTCCAATTTTTGGTTATCACCGTTTGCTGCAATGACTGACGGTGTGTATTAATTACTAAGTTATATAAGCAGTATGTTTTGCAGTCTCAGAAGATGTAGATTTTGATAACCTAGAACAGGTTTGCAATGCAGAGATACATTTTTAACACACATTTGGATAAAGGCCATATACAGAATATCCTATTTGCCAGTGTTTATAAGAACAAGCTCATACAGTATATACCACAACCATATACGGTGGTTGTGTGTGTGTGTATATATATCTATGATGTATGTTATTTTTACATATGTAGATCTTCTGTTTGAAATGTGAGCTTTAACCTCTTCATGCCATTTTTCACCTTAAGGACCAGGCCATTTGGTACTTTCACACTAGCGTTATTCTTTTCTGGCATTGAGTTCCATCCTAGGGGCTCAATACCGGAAAAGAACTGATCAGTTTTAACCGAATGCATTTTGAATGGAGAGAAATCCGTTCAGGATGCATCAGAATGTCTTCAGTCCAGTCACTGTATATTTTTTGGATGGAGAAAATACAGCAGCATTTGAGTTAAAATATTTTATTTTTATTTATATTTAAAAAAAAATATATACAAATTTACCAAAAATTTGGAAAAGTTTGCAACTTTCCAAATCTCAATTTCTCTACTTTTAAAACTTCCTAAAAGTTACATTTCCCATATGTCTACTTCATGTTTGGATCATTTTGTACATTGCATTTTCTTTTTTTGGGACGTTAGAAGGCTTAGAAGTTTAGAAGCAAATCTTAAGAAAATTTCCAAAACCCAATTTTTAAGGACCAGTTCAGGTCTGAAGTCACTGTGGTGCTTACATAATAGAAACGACCCATAAATGGCCCCATTTTAAAAACTAAACCCCTCAAGGTATGCAAAACTGATATTACTAACTTTTGTTAACCCTTTAGCTTTTCTACAAGAATTAAACGAAATTGTAGATGAAATTTCAGAATTTCCATTTTTAGCAGATTTTCCATTTTTTGCCGCTAACAAAGCAAGGGTTAACAGCGAAACAAAACTCAATATTTAGTACCCTGAATCTGTAGTTGACAGAAATACCTGATTGGTGGTCGTAAACTGCTGTAAGGGCACACAGCAGGGCGCAGAAGGAAAGGAGCGCCATGTGGTTTTTGGGTGGCAAATTTCACTGGGATAACTTTAAGTTGCATGTCACACCCCCTGATGCAACCCCTAAAGTAGATACTCCAAAAAGGTGACACCATTTTGGAAACTACAGGATAAGATGGCAGTTTTGTTGGTACTAATTAAGGGTACATATGATTCTTGGTTGCTCTATATTAGCTATTTTTGTTACCTTGCCTCACAAAAAGTGTGTTTGGCACCATTTTTATTTTTTGTATTTTACAATGTTCATCTGACAGGTTAGATCATGTGCTATTTTTATAGAGTAGGTTGTTGCGGATGCGACAATACCATACATAATAAAGCATTTTCGAAAAAAATTATTATTTAGTGTCTCCATATTCTGAAAGCCATAGTATATTTTTTATGTAGGGTCTCATATTTTTCGGTATGAGATGACGGTTTGATTGGTCTATTTTAAGGTGCACATGTCATTTTGATCGCTTGGTAATACACTTTCTGATGTAGGGTGACAAAAAATTGCTTCTTTTACACAGGTTTTATTTTTTATGGTGTACTGGTGAGGGGGTGGATTTTTAAAAAGCTGGTCATTACGGAAGCGGAAATACCCAATATGTCTGTTTTTCTTTCTTTTTACAATTTTGTGTGTTTTATTTTGGGAAAGGGGCTTTTTTTTACTTGAAACTTTATTTTTATCATGAAGAACACTTTTTTAACTTTTTATTTTTGTCCCACTCTAGGACTTCAACTTTTGGGGTCTGATCCCCTCTGCAATGCATTACAATACATCCTCTATTGTAATGCATTACAAGTCAGCTTGTATGCTGACCGCCTGCCTGTGAGACTTGGGGCTCATGCACACGAACGTATTTTCTTAGTGTCTGTTCCATTTTTTTCACGGACCGTAAGCGGAACCATTCATTTCAATGGGTCCGCAAAAAAACGGAAGTTACTCCGTGTGCATTCCGTATGTCCTTATTTCCGTTACGCAAAAAAATAGAACATGTCCTATTATTGTCCGCACTACGGACTATAATAGAACTGTTCTATTAGGGACCAGCTGCTCCGTTTTGCAAAATACAGAATGCACACGGATGTCATCCGTATTTTTTGAGGATCAGTTTTTTGCGGACCGCATGAGCCCTTAGAGTAAAGGCTAGATCTCACATGCTTCTGTAGAAGGCAATCGTAAATGTACCAAAAGTTTTTAAAAAATTTCTATTTTTTAAATTTCTATTTTGCTTTTAAAACAGAAATTTATACCTCATAAAATATTTATTACTTAACAGTCCTCATATGTCTACTTTATGTTGATATTTTGTAAATGTAATTTTTTTTAGGACGTTAGAAGGCTTAAAATTTTAGAAGCAAAAACCCACTTTTTAAGGGCCAGTTTAGTTCTGAAGTCAAATGACCCCATTTTAGAAACTACTCAAGTTATTCAAAACTGATTTTACAAACTTTGTGAACATCAAGGGTTAACAGCCAAGCAAAGCTCTATTATCCATTACACCGATTATGCAGTTTACAGAAACACCCCACATGTGGTGGTAAACTGCAATAAGGGCACATGGTAGGTCGCAGAAGAAAAGGAACGCTGTGTAGTTATTGGAAGGCAGATTTTGCTGGACTGTTTTATAGACACCATGTCCCATCTGAAGCCACCCTTATGCCCCCCTATAGTAGAAACTCTCACTCTCACTTGGAAACTACGGGATAAGGTGACAGTTTTATTGCCATTATTTTCAATTTTTGATCGCTCTACATTACGTTTTTTTTTAAACAAGGTAACCAAAAATGGCTGTTCTGGCACAGTTTTTATTTTTGGTAATGTTCATCTGATCATGTGCTATATTTATAGAGCTGGTCGTTATGGATGTGATGATATTAAATAGGTCTACTTTGTTTCAGATTTACATAATAAAGCATTTTTGAAAAAAAATATGTTTTTGTGTCTCCATTTTATGAACACCATATTTTTTTTAATTATTCTGCTGATCATCTTGTGCGTTTTTTTACTGGTACCATTTTTGGGTACACATTTTGTGATCATTCATCATTACACTTTATTAGCACAGTTTTTAATTATTTATTTTTACAGCATTCACCTAACGGAGGAGGTAATTTGATATTTTTATAGAGAAGGTCATTAGGGACGTGGCGATACTTAATATGTATACTTTTTCTTATTTAAGTTTTACACAATAAAAGCATTTTTGAAACAAAAATTTGACATCTTTTAGTGTCTCCATAGTCTGAGAGCCATAGTTTTTTTTTATTTTTTCACCGATTGTCTTAGGTAGGGTCTAATTTTTTGAGGAATGAGGTGATGATGTGATTGGTACTATTTTGGGGGGGGCATACGCCTTTTTGATCGCTTGGTGTTGCACTTTTTGTCATGTAAGGTGACAAAAATAGCTTTTTTGGCAGCGTTTATTTTTTTTTTACGGTTTTTATCTGACAGGGTATATTATGTGATACATTTATAGAGCCGGTCGTTAGGACTTGGAAATACCCAAAGTGTGTGTTTTTTTTTTTTCTTTTTTATTATAAAATCAGGGAATGGTTTTTTTTTTATTTATTTTTTTACTTGAAACTTTACTATTTATTATATAAAACACTTTTTTTTAACTTTTAATTCTGTCCCACTCTCGGACTTCAACTTTTGGGGGTCTGATCCCCTCTGCAGTTGATTACAATACATCTGAGTGGGGCAGGATCTGCTAGACTTCCATAGAAGGCAGGTACCGATGCCTCAGCAAGGCATCGGGCCACCTTCTCAACCCTCGGGTCCGGTCACTGCAGAGCAGGGACCCAATGGGATCCCTTACTGACCATAAACCCCTTCTGTATTTGACTGTATTGTACACTGGGAATTGATTCTGCTACAAGCTTCATTGTACTGTGATAACATTTTTTTGTTTTTTCTCCAGGGGTTGCACAGGTGAGTAATTAGGGTGGGGCTGTCCAATTTGGACTACCACCAGCTCAGGGGCACCGCGATGGGGAGTTCTTGTGCCCCGTCGTATGCTAATTTGCTCCTGGGCTGGTGTGAGGAGACAGTTGTGTTTGGGGAGACCCATGAGGCCGAGACAGAAAAGGTGGCTCTCTGGTCCCGCTTCATAGACGATATTTTCGTTCTGTGGAGCGGGACCATAGAAGAGTTTGAAACCTTTGTCACCAAGCTGAACACAAATACATTTAATCTCAAATTCACCTCGGTGATAAGAGCGGATGAATTACCCTTTTTGGATGTGGTCATTAAAAGGGGCATGGATGGCAATGTGGAAACTTCCATCTTTCGTAAACTAACAGCAACGAATTCGTTGCTAAGGTGGGAGAGTTGCCACCCTGCGCCCTTGAAGCGTGGTATCCCGGTCGGACAGTACCTCAGACTCCGACGGAACTGTTCCGAGGAGGAGTTCAAGAGGCAAGCAAATACTTTAGGACAACGTTTCCGTGAAAGGGGCTACCCTGACTCCATTCTACGGAAAGCTTACCAGAGGGCGCTTAGCTCCCCTAGAACGTCTCTCTTACACCCCACCAAAAAAGAGAATGACACCAATAAGGGGATCACACGTTTGATTGGGTCATTCGACTCAGGGGCAACCGCGGTTCGCGAAGTTGTTAAACGGCACTGGGGGACCCTTTTGATTGACCCTGATCTGGGAGACACACTGTCCCCAAAGCCTGCGATTACATTCCGCAGGAATGCCAACTTAAAGGACCACCTGGTCCATAGCCACTTCGCATCTCCCAAACTGGGGACCGAGACGTGGCTTGGGTCCCCCTCGAAGGGATGCCACAGGTGCGGCGACTGTAGTTTTTGCAAATATGTCTCCCGTGGTAAAACACTGGTTGACCAAACGGGATATACCCACCACATACGGGATTTTATTAACTGTAAGACCACGGGAGTTATCTATGTACTTTTGTGTATATGTGGCATGAGATATGTGGGGAAAACCCGTAGGGAATTCAGGAGGCGAATGGGTGAACATGTAAATGACATCCGCAAAAACAGGGACACACCTGTAGCAAGACATGTACAGTCGTGTCACGGAGGAAAGGTTTCCTCTATGAAGTTTATGGGAGTGGAACATGTGTCTAGACCTATTAGGGGTGGTGACTGGGACAGACGGATTCTTCAGAGGGAGTGTTGGTGGATATTTAAGCTAGACACCCCAAACCCCAAGGGACTTAATGAACAGATACAGTTTGGGTGTTTCCTATGACCGCCTGTCCATAGCTCACCCCTTTCCTCTCCCACCTCTCCATTCATCTGACGATAACCACTGGATTCCTGTGTCAGCCCTGCAATAGGGTTATCCCGGGTGCACGTGACTCTACATGTGCAGCCCTGGCTGTACTTATACTTCTACATATGGCTTTTCAAAATATCCTATCGCTTCAAATGTTAGGGTTTTTTCTAAAGGATCGGACCTATGGTATATGTCCTGTTTAAATATTCCTCTTTACCTGATCTAGGTTGAGGTGAACAGCTACCTGTCCTTGCATCGGAAGGTAGCTGACATTTCACCTCCCTACAAATGGTGCCGTAATAATATAGCTCAGCCCACTAAGGGGACGAAGTAGGTGTAGACGTACCCTTCCCCGCCCCTATCCAGGCATCTCTCTGTTAATGCAGGAGTATCTCCTGGCAGTCGGGCACTCGTGAGCTTTAGTGCGCATGCGCATGCCCTTCCTGTACGGCGTGACGCCACCGTCCTGACGTGGACGTGATGACGTCACCCTCGCGGCGCAGAACGCCGCGGGAGCTTTAAATGACACGAGGGAGTTAGTCATTTAGAGCGCAGCACATCTAACCGGCATATGGGACACACCGGTCCCCCGGGAGCTCCACACGACTAATCTGGGCCATACGCCATTTTAAGTCACTTGTAAGTAATCACAGCATTTGATTTATCTCTTATCCTGTTATCTTTTCATCAGGTTAAGGATTATTTCACACATTGGCTGTTTGTTTCTTTTTATGTATTGCAGTGAAAAGGAACCCAGTTCAAACTGGGCACTCCAATATCCATCAGTGGCCCTAAGTCCCCTGAAGATTCCAAGGGACACTGATGTAGCCGACATTAGATGAAACGCGTCGGAACATTGTATGTAGGCTAAAGTTTGATATTGCATATAGTAATACTTGCTCCTGAATATTCCCTATGTGTGTATCTGGGATGGTCTTTTTCCTTAATAGGGGAAGTGTACCCAGGGACAGGTTCGAGTAATGGTGCTATCCCTTGCGGGGTAGGACACTATTATCAGGACTAGGGAGCATTAGGTCAAGTAGGGTCTTACCAGGGCCAACTACTATACCTACCCTATACCCGGTCACGGCGACCCCCGGACCATTCTTCGATATTACACACTTAGGTTTTTTGGGGCTTAATTGCCTTATGTTGATGGCTGTGTGCTCGCCTTGACCCCTTTGAGGCATGAGCACATTAGGTTTGGTATGCTGACGACTTGTGGCACACTTATTTTAAAATTTTGAAGTAAACGTTAAGTTTTATTTTTTGCCACCCCCCCTTTTTCATTTTCTGTCCAATTTGGAGACTATAAAAAATCTGCTGAGGGTAGCTCAGCCCTCTGAAGCCAGAGGGGAAAAAAAGAAAAAAAAAAAAAAAAGGCTTCTTGTGAGAGCTCCATTTAACTGCCTGCCGACCGCCTAACGCAGAGCTGCGTCCAGGCGGCGGCAGGCTTGTTCCTCCTTGACGCGGCGGCAAGTCATCTCGCGAGAGGCGAGATTTGCTGTGAACACACGCGCGTTCACAGCAAATCGCTGTTTGGCAGTTATACTGAAGCCTGCCAGTGATGATCAATCGCCAGCAGGCGCAAAATAAAAAGCATCAAAGAGGTATATCAGACGCCGTTTTGTTAACAACGTCTAATATACCTGCTACCTGGTCCTCTGATGGTCCCATTTGCTGGGATCGACCACCAGAGGACCAGGTAGCTATGTAAAGTAGCACCAAGAACCACACTTACCCCGCCCCCCCCGTCACTTATTAACCCCCTGTTAACCCCTGATCACCACATATATAGACTCCCTGATCACCCCCCTGTCACTGATCACCCCCCTGTAAAGCTCCATTCACATGTCCATATGTGTTTTGCGGATCCACAAAACACGGACACCGGCAATGTGCTTTCCGCATTTTGCAGATCCGCACATTGCCAGAACTATATAGAAAATGCCTTTTCTTGTCCGCAATTGCGGACAAGAATAGGACATGTTCTATATTTTTGCGGAATGGAAGTGCAGACCCGGAAGTGCGGATCCGCAATTCCGGATCCGAGCAGGACAAATTCTGTCCCCATAGAAATGAATGGGTCTGTAATTCCGTTCCGCAAACAGAATTGCGGACGTATGAATGGGGCATAAGGGTCCCTTATCACTGCCAGTTAGTTAGCTACTTGTTAGGTAGTTAGCGGCCAGCCCACCGCACGGCAGTCACTGATTTTGGCAGAGATTTTTTCATCCACACTGATCGATGCAAATAATAAAATCTGTGCCGTTCATTTTTTTTTTTCAGCCCAGAGGCTAGAGACACTCCTAATGCTGGCCATACGTGTAATGATTGCGAAGGCCCTCAAATGCCAGGGCAGTACAAACACCTCACATGTGACCCCATTTTAGAAAGATGACACCCCAAGGTATTCCGTGAGGGGTATGGGGAGTTCATGTAAAATTTTATTTTTTGTCACAAGTTAGTGGAATATGAGACTTTGTAAAAAAAAAAAAAAAAAAAAAAAATCTATTTCCGCTAACCTGTGCCAAAATTTTCTGTGAACTCGCCATGCCCCTCACGGAATACCTTGGGGTGTCTTCTTTCCAAAATGGTGTCACATGTGGCCTGGCATTATAGGGGCCCTAAAGCGTGAGAAGAAAAATGCGTAAAAATGCCCTCCTAAAAGGTACTCATTGGAATTTGGGCCCCTTTGCGCATCTTGGCTGCAAAAAAGTGTCACACATGTGGTATCACCGTACTCAGGAGAAGTAGGGCAATGTGTTTTGGGGTGTATTTTTATATATACACCCATACTTTGTGTGAGAAATATCGCTGTAAACGACAACTTTTTAATTTTTTTTATACAAAGTTGTCAATTTACAGAGATATTTCTCTCACCCAACATGGGTATATGTAAAAATACACCCCAAAACACATTGCCCTACTTCTCCTGACTACGGCGATACCATATGAGTGACACTTTTTTGCAGCCTGGGTGCGCAAAGGGGCCCAAATTCCAACGAGTACCTTTAGCTTTTACATGGCTGCTCACAATTTAGCCCCGCCCAAAATGTCAGAAAAGTAAACACACCCCACAAATGACCCTATTTCGGAAAGTAGACACCCCAAGGTATTCATTGAGGGGCATAGTGAGTCCGTGGGAGATTTTATTTTATTTTGCCAGAAGTTAGCAGAAATGGAAACTTTATTATAATTTTTTTTTCCCTCAGAAAGTGTAATTTTCCGCTAACTTGTGAAAAAAAATGAAATGATACTTGAAATCACCATGCCTCTCCGCGAATACTTTGGGGTGTCTTCTTTCTAAAATGGTGTCATTTGGGGGGTATTTATACTATCCTGGCATTCTAGCACCTGAAGAAACATGACAGGTGCTCAGAAAGTCAGAGCTGCCTCAAAATGCGGAAATTCACTTTTTTGTGCACCATAGTTTGTAAACGCTATAACTTTTACCCAAACCAATAAATATACAATTATTGGATTTTTTTTTATCAAAGACATGTAGAACAATAAATTTATAGAAAAATGTATATAGAAATGTAGTTTTTTTAAAAAAAAAATTACAACAGAAAGAAAAATGTCATTTTTTTGCAAAAATTTCGGTCATTTTTGATTAATAGCAAAAAAAGGAAAAATGTCAGCAGCAATGAAATACCACCAAATTAAAGCTCTATTAGTGAGAATAAAAGGAGGTAAAATTCATTTGGGTGGTAAGTTGCATGACGGAGCAATAAACGGTGAAAGTAGTGTAGTGCAGAATTGTAAAAAGTGGCCTGGTCATTAAGGGTGTTTAAGCTAGGGGGGCTGAAGTGGTTAAAGCATATAACGCGAGTTTGAGCAGAGCGTGTAATGCAAGTGTGTGTTTGTATAAGTGTGTGACTTAAGATTAAGTGGCTTCAGTGGGGGACTGCAATTAGTCAGTTTATCATTACTACATTATATTGTATTTTTCGCTTTTGTGTAATCCCCATTTAGTATGTGTTGCACAATTGACAATGCCGTCCAGTGCACATCTTGCATGATGTATGCAGTCCTGGAACAGCCGTTCGAGGGTGCATATCTTGTTCAAAATGTGAGCAAATTACCAGTTTGGAATCGCAAATCAAGTCTCTAAACAGGCAAGTTGCAACACTCAGAGGCGTTGACATTTTGCAAAAGAGTTTGCTTCTCACCAAGCAAGCACTCTTTGGGATAGATGAAGGGTACGGTGGTAGCGAGGAGGCTCAGGAAAGGGAGGCAATTAGCTGGGTAACAGTTAGAAAGCAGAGTAGAGGGAAGAATGCCAGGGAGGCTAGCCCTGATCTGACACACCCCAACAAGTTTGCACGTTTGGCAGATGAAGGGGGTGTCAGTTGAGGGATGGCACAGCTGCAGCCGGACACTTCCTCTGCCAGTCAGGGGAATGTCAGCTCCAGTAAGCAGGGCACCAGGGCAATGCAGACAGGTGCTGGTAGCAGGATAATCCATTATTAGGGGAACAGATAGGGCAATCTGTCACAAAGACCGTGATCGGCGAACAGTGTGCTGTCTTCCCGGTGCTAGAGTTAAACACTTCGCGGATCAGACTGACAGATTACTGGGAGGAGCTGGAGAAGATCCAGCAGTCATGGTCCATATCGGAATCAATGACAACGTTAGAGGTAGGTGGAGCGTCCTTAAAAATGATTTCAGGGATTTAGGTCAAAAGCTTAGGGCAAGGACCTCAAAGGTAGTATTTTCCGAGATACTGCCTGTACCAAGGGCCACACAAGAAAGGCAGCGGGAGATTAGGGAGGTTAACGTGTGGCTCAAGAACTGATGCAGGAAGGAGGGGTTTGGGTTCCTGGAGAACTGGGCCGATTTCTCTGTCGGCTACAGGCTCTATTGTAGGGACGGGCTGCACCTCAATGGGGAAGGGACAGCTGTGTTGGGGAGAAAGATGGCGAGAAGGTTGGAGGAGTGTTTAAACTAGGGACTGGAGGAAGGGTACTTACGTTATAGGAGGAGAAGATAGTGAAGATAGATACCAGGGGCAAGGTAGTGGGATTGGGGGAGGAATGGAAGGGGGGACTAAAACAGTTCAGAAGGAAAGGTGTAGGGTCAAAAATATACAAAAACCTCTTAATTGTATGTACACTAATGCCAGAAGCCTGACTAACAAAACTGGGGAACTGGAATTAGTGATGTGGGAGGAGGACTATTATATAGTGGGAATAACAGAGACATGGCTGGATGATAGCTATGACTGGGCAGTTAATGTACAGGGTTACAGTCTGTTTAGAAAGGATCGTCAAAACCAGAGAGGGGTCTGCCTTTATGTAAAGTCCTACCTAAAGCCCACAGTCCGAGAAGATATAAGTGAGGGACATGAACATGTGGAGTCACTGTGGGTAGAGATACATGGAGCCAAAAACAATAATAAAATTACTAATAGGAGTTTACTATAAACCACCTAATATACCAGAGTCCACAGAAAATCTATTACTAAATGAGATAGACAAGGCTGCAAATCATAATGAAGTCGTTATTATGGGGGACTTAAACTACCCAGATATAGACTGGGATACTGAAAGCTGTACATCGCATAAAGAAAACAGGTTCTTGGCAATAACCAAAGACAATTACCTTTCCCAACTGGTTAAGGACCCGAATAGAGGGACGGCCATACTGGACTTAGTATTAACCAATAGACCTGAAAGAACAACAGATGTGCAGGTTGGGGGACACTTGGGAAATAGTGACCATAAAGTAATAACCTTCCGATTATCATTCAAAAGAGCATTTCTACAGGGAAGAACAAAGATACCAAGCTTCAAAAAAGCTAAATTTAGCCAACTAAGAGAGGCTATAGGCGATATTAATAATAATTGTTGGTGGTATAGTGTAATCGGGAGGAGGAGAGCGCTTGCTGGCCCTGTGTATCAAGAGGAGATGGGCCGTACCTAGAAGCAGAGGATGCGGCGGCTACCAGCATGTACACGCCCAACTTGCTGGTAGTTAAGAAATTTGAATATTATAAAAGTATGATTTTTACAAGAAATAAGCCACAGACAAAAGGTAAGACAAGTATGATTGCACTCAGCTGACATTAGCAAATAGCTAAATGTCGGCTAATGAAAATTGCATAGTTGGGGGTGACAGAAGCCCTTTAAAAAGTTATTTGCGGACTCTATACCGACAGGTTTTCTGAGAGATGCTATCTTAGAGGATCTCAACGGAAATAGGCAAATAACGCCATATGGAGGATGGCTTCATGAGGGATCAGTCATGTCAAAGTAATTTAATCAGTTTCTATGAGGAGGTAAGTTCTAGACTTGTCAGCAGCGAATCAATGGATGTCGTATATCTGGACTTCTCGAAAGCATTTGACACTGTACCTCATAAAAGGTTAGTATATAAAATGAGGATGTTCGGACTGGGAGAAAATGTCTGGGTATGTGGGTAAGTAACTGGCTGAGAGATAGAAAACAGAGGGTGGTTATTAATGGAACACACTCAGATTGGGTCACTGTCACTAGTGGGGTACCTCAGGGGTCAGTATTGGGCCCTATTCTCTTCAATATATTTATTAATGATCTTGTAGAAGGCTTGCATAAAAAAATAAATTTTTGCAGATGACACTAAACTGTGTAAAGTAATTAACACTGAAGAGGACAATATACTGCTACAGAGGGATCTGGATAGATTGGAGGCTTGAGCAGATAAGTGGCAGATGAGGTTTAATACTGACAAATGTAAAAACATCTATCGAGGGTCATATCGCTTCTACAATGCATTACAAGGCATTGTAACAGTCACTTTCACGCTGACAGTACACCTATGAGACCTTGGCTGTGGCAGGACCTCATAGGTTTCCAAAGATGGCAGATCTTGAGTGCACATGAGAAGGAATAATGCAAGTCACCC
This sequence comes from Bufotes viridis, assembly GCA_033119425.1. NCBI lineage: Eukaryota > Metazoa > Chordata > Amphibia > Anura > Bufonidae > Bufotes > Bufotes viridis. Next base: position 204,754,397 of record CM065593.1, on the reverse strand, counting down.
ATACATACTAAATGGTAAAACACTCGGTAACACATGGAAAAGCATGTAGGAATTTTAATAAACAGCAAACTAAGCTGCAAAAACCAGTGTCAGACAGCTGCCGCCAATAAGATAATGGGTTGCATCTAAAGGGGCATAGATGCCCGTGATGAAAACATAGTCCTACCACTTTACAAATTGCTAGTCAGACCACACATGGAGTACTGTGTACAGTTCTGGGCTCCTGTGAACAAGGCAGACATAGCAGAGCTGGAGAGGGTTCAGAGGAGGGCAACTAAAGTAATAACTGGAATGGGGCAACTACAGTACCCTGAAAGGTTATCAAAATTAGGATTATTCACTTTAGAAAAAAGACGACTGAGGGGAGATCTAATTACTATGTATAAATATATCAGGGGCCAGTACAGAGATCTCTCCCATCATCTATTTATCCCCAGGACGAGGGGACATCCTCTGCATCTGGAGGAAAGAAGGTTTTGTACACAAACATAGAAAAGGATTCTTCACTGTAAGAGCAGTGAGACTATGGAACTCTCTGCCTGAGGAGGTGATGATGGTGAGTACAATAAAGGAATTCAAGAGGGGACTGGATTTATTTCTGGAGTGTAATAATATTACAGGCTATAGCTACTAGAGATGGGTCGTTGATCAAGGGAGTTATTCTGATTGCCTGATTGCAGTCGGGAAGTGGGGAAAATTGGCTTCTACCTCACAGTTTTTTTTTTTTTTGCCTTCCTCTGGATCAACTAGCAGGATGACATATAAAACATCTATTGAGGGTCATATCGCTTCTACAATGCATTACAAGGCATTGTAACAGTCACTTTCACACTGACAGTACACCTATGAGACCTTGGCTGTGGCAGGACCTCATAGGTTTCCAAAGATGGCAGATCTTGAGTCCTTTGTAAGGCCTTTGGCTTCCATGGCAATAACCTGCATCTTGCAATAGCACTGTGCCTGGCTGATAACTGCACCATACATGAATGGTGGAATCAAAGAATGCCTTATTCGCTGTGCTGTATATACACACACGTCATTAATGGGAATGTGTCATCAGAAAATTACCAATTTTTTTAAATCGGGTTTTTATGTTAAACATATTTTTAAAGAAATTATGGTGATGTTATTTTCAATTTTCCATGTTATAGACGGTATATTAAAAAGAAAATATTGTATCGTTTTTGCACTGGCCACTAAGGTTAATAGGCACCACTTCTTAATCTGTGCAGATAATTTTACATGTAGTTATCTGTTTACTTAAGACAGGATTACAATGATATAGCACATATATATATATATACATAACACAAGGTCCACCATTCACAAAAGGTGATTGTCAAAGCTTATCTATTCCCTCCTGACCTCTGCACAGGTCACAGGTCACAGAGCATGCCTACAAAACTCTTCCGCAGAAGTCAATGAGGTTCCTCCTGTCCATTGTGTCTATGGCCCATAGTGGCTTTTGTAAAGCATCTCTCTCCTATTTAAAACAGTTCAGACAAGATGGCAGTCCCTACAATCATGTTCAGGAAATAAAATAAAAATATGCAACCAGAAAATAAAAACATTACAAAAAAAGAATGTGTCGCTATCTGTTTTAACTGCCAGAAAACTTTGTCAGTGAAACATTCTTTGTAAGGGGTTAACAGGAACTTAATAATGGCAAGTCTACGGCTTCCACAATCTCATTACTCGAATCCCACGAAAGGACTACTCAGTACAACAGTCGAAAGACCACAGCCTCAAAACGACTAATAGTCTGTGTTCGGAACTGGCTCTCATAGTGGACTTTGCCAATTGTCTTGCACAGCTGAAATGGAAGCAGATCTAGTAACCAGTGAATTTTTTTTATTTTTAACGAAAAGCAGATATATGGGCAGCTATATCAAATCTTCAAAACAAAATAAACATGTTTCTTACAGATTTTAGTACATTTACTGCAAGAACATTTGTTCAAAAACTTTGTTCTTTGTAGTTTGTTGAATTTAAAGGAAGACCTACCTGCCTTCACGGATCTCAATAGTCATAGACCGGGAAACAACATCACGAGAGGCGAGGTCCTTAGCTACAGGAGCATATCTTTCCATGAATCTTTCACCCTTACTGTTAATAAGAATTCCTCCTTCACCACGGCATCCTTCAGTAATCAAACAACCGGCACCATAAATACCTGCAAATTGGTAAAGTAAGAAAAAAAAATAGACAACTGTTTTATTAGTATAATTCCTATACTAAGACGACCAGCATTATGTAATAGTTGGAGATACACCTATTCTATATTTTTATACTGCATATCACTGAGCACTAACCCAAGAGGTAGCAATGGCAGACACTATGTCAACATTTAACCCCATAACAATCTCTGACATACATCAGAAGTCATCACTTTAAACTAAGTGCCCACTTGCAAGGCTGATCACAGATAATTAACTGCTCAGATGCTGTGGTCAATTAGGCATGCACGTGGCAATCTAATGATTGCTTGTTAAAGTCACCTAGGGCGACGTAAAAATAAAAAAACTAAAGTAAAGAAAAGTTGTAAAAAATATAAAAAAGTTCAAATCACCCCCCTTCCCCCAAAATTAAAATAAAAAAAACTAAGAAAATCATAGGCATTGCTTTGTCCAAAAATGCCTGTACTATTAAAATTTAAAAATATTTATCCTATACAGCAAACAAAATAATAATAAAAAAAAATTGACAACGTGCCTGTTTTTCTACATTTCCCTTTAACCCCTTAAGGACACGGCCCTATTTCACCTTAAAGAGAACCTGTCACCAGGAAATTCACTGATTAACCCGGCATGCTGCCTTGTAGGGCTCACTCTGCTGAATATAGTGATACCTTTCACCTGTTGATCTGTTGCTTTATCGTGGAGAAAAAGTACTTTTAATCAATATGCTAATGAGCTGATTTGAGTCCAGTAGTTGATATGAGCCCAGCGTTTTTTCTATTCAGAGATGTAGCCACTCCCCTATTCACTTCTTCAGATGTAAAAGGGGCGTGGTTTAAAAAACTGACCTGCATTATAGCCAATACAAGCCTTGCTGCCTTTCACTTTAAAGCCTAACTGCCATACCCACGGTGACATGTCCCTTATCAGCCATCATGTGTTTATCACCCCATGAACAAAGTAGCCCTTATTATAATTAGTAACTTCAATAGTATATTCCTCCCCCTTTTTTTACCTCAGACATATAATACCTTAGCATTCCCTGTTATTCATTTCCCGCCAATTATTAAATTGAATGAAGGATGTAATAAACCACGCCCATTTTACATCTGAAGAAGTGAATAGGGGCGGGGCTACAGCTCTGAATAGAAAAAATGCTGGACTCATATCAACTACTGGACTCAAATCAGCTCATTAGCATATGGAATAAATGTACCATTTCTCCAAAATAAAGCAACAGATCACCAAGTGAAAGGTATCATTATATTCAGCAGAGTGAGCCCTACAAGGCAGCATGCCTGCTTTATCAGTGAATTTCCTGGTGACAGGTTCCCTTTAAGGACCAGGCTATTTTTTCAAAATCTGACCATTGTCACTTTATGTGGTGATAACTTTAAAACGCTTTTTCTTATCCAGTCCATTCTGAGATTGTTTTTTCATCACATATTGTACTTCATGACAGTGGTAAAATGAAGTCGAAAAATTTCATTTTTATTTATAAAAAATACCAAATTTACCAAAAATTTTGAAAAATTTGCAATTTTCCAAGTTTCAATTACTCTACTTCTATAATACATAGTAATACTGCCAAAAAAAGTTATTGATTTACATTCCCCATATGTCTACTTCATGTATCGATCATTTTGGGAATGCTATTTCATTTTAGGGACTTACAAGGCTTAAGTTTAGAAGCAAATCTTGAAATTTTTCAGAAATTTTCAAAAACCCACTTTTAGGGACCAGTTCAGGTCTGAAGTCACTTTGTGAGGCTTACATAATAGAAACCACCCAAAAATTACCCCATTCTAGAAACTACACCCCTCAAGGTATTCAAAACTGATTTTACAAACGTCATTAACCCTTTAGGTTTTCCACAAGAGTTAATGGCAAATGGAGATAAAATTTCAGAATTTCGATTTTTGGAAAATTTTCCGTTTCAATCCATTTTTCCAGTAACAAAGCAAGGGTTAACAGCCAAACAAAACTCAATTTTATTGCCCCGATTCTGTAGTTTTCAGAAACACCCTATATGTGGTCGTAAACTGCTGTATGGCCAAACTGCAGGCGCAGAAGGAAAGGAGCGCCATATGGTTTTTGGAAGGCAGATTTTGCTGGACTGGATTTTTGACACTATGTCCCATTTGAAGCCCCCGATGCACCCCTAGAGTAGAAACTCCATAAAAGTGACTCCATCTAAGAAACTACGCCCCTCAAGGTATTCAAAACCAGTTTTACAAACTTTGTTAACCCTTTAGGTGTTCCACAAGAGTTATTGGCAAATGGAGATGAAATTTCCGAATTTCTATTTTTGTTACCTTGTCTCAAAAAAGTGTAATATAGGGCAACCAAAAATCATATTTACCCTAAAATAATACCAACAAAACTGACACCTTATCCCGTAGTTTCCAAAATGGGGTCACTTTTTGGAGTTTCTACTGTAGGGGTGCATCAGGGGGCTTCAAATGGGACATAGTGTCAAAAAACCAGTCCAGCAAAATCTGCCTTCCAAAAACCATATGGCGTTCCCTTCCTTCTGTGCCCTGCCGTTTGGCCATACAGTAGTTTACGACCACATATGGGGTGTTTTTGCAAACAAGAGAATCAGGGCAATAAATATTGAGTTTTGCTTGGCTGTTAACCCTTGCTTTGTTACTGCAAAAACGGATTAAAATGGAAAATTTGCAAAAAAATAGCTGTTTTGGGACTGTTGTTATTTTTTGTTATTTACATAGTTGAACTGACAGGTTAGATTGTGTGCTATTTCTATAGAGCAGGTTGTTACGGACGCGACAATGCCAAATATGACTACTTTTTGGGGTTTTTTGTTTCAGTTTTACATAATAAAGCCTTTCTGAAAATAATTTTTTTTTAGTGTCTCCACATTCTGAAAGCCATAGTTTTATTTTATTTTTTTGGGCGACTGTGTTATGTAGGGGCTCATTTTTTGCGGGATGAGATGGCGGTTTGATTGGCACCATCTTGGGGTGCATATGACATTTTGGTCAGCTTGCTATGACACTTTTGTGATGTAAGGTGACAAAAATGGCTTTTGACACCGTATTTTTTTTTTTTTGCTGTGTTCAGCTGAGGGGTTAGGTCATGTGTTATTTATATAGATCAGGTTGTGACGGACGCGCGATACATAATATGTATACTTTATATTTATTTATATAAGTTTTACACAATAATATCATTTTTAAAACAAAAAAAATCATGTTTTAGTGTCTCCATAGTTTGAGAGCCATATATATATTTTTTTTGGGCGATTGTCCTATGTAGGGGCTCATTTTTTGCGGGATGAGATGGCGGTTTGATTGGCACCATCTTGGGGTGCATATGACTTTTGATCGCTTACTATTACACTTTTTGTGATGTAAGGTGACAAAAATGGCTTGTTATGACAATGGCTTGTTTGACAACGTTTTTATTTTTTATGTTTATGGCGTTCATCTGAGGGGTTAGGTCATGTTATATTTTTATAGATCAGGTCCTTAATGACGCGGCGATACAAAATATGTATACTTTTTTTTATTTATTTTGGTTTTACACAATAATATCCTTTTTGAATGAAAAAAAAACATGTTTTAGTATCTCCATAGTCTGAGAGCCATATATTTTTCAGTTTTTAGGCAATTGTCTCAGGTTGGGTATCATTTTTGCGGGATGAGGTGACGGTTATATTGGCACTATTTGAGGGGTCATATGACTTTTTGATCGCTTGCTATTACACTTTTTGTGATGTAAGGTGGCAAAAAAATGGCTTTTTGACAAAGTTTTTATTATTTTTTTTTTACAGTGTTTACTTGAGGGGTTAGGTCATGTGATATTTTTATAGAGCAGATTCTTACGGACGTGTAGATACCAAATATGTCTACTTTTTAATTTTTTTTTACATTTAACACTAAAAGCATTTTTGAAACAAAAAAATCATGTTTTAGTCTGAGAGGCATAGTTTTTATTTTTGGCCAATTGTTTTAGGTAGGAGCTCGTTTTTGCGGGATGAGATGGCGGTTTGATTGGTACTATTTTGGGAGGCAAACGCCTTTTTGATCGCTTTGTATTACACTTTTAGTGATGTAATGTGCCAAAAATGGCTTATTTACACCATTTTGGGTTTTTTTTTATGGCGTTCACCTGAGGAGTTCAGTCATGTGATATTTTTATAGAGCAGGTTTTTACAGACGCGGCGATACCTAATATGTGTAGTGTATTTTATTTTTTTAAATTTTTATTCAGTGATATGTGTTTTTTTCATTTTTACTTTTTTTCACTTTTTACATTTTTTTGACCCAGACCCACTTGGTTCTGAAAGATCCAGTGGATCTGGTGTCTGTATAATACAGTACAGTACACTATATAGTGCACTGTACTGTATTTTGTACTTTAGAAAGTCTGAATAGACCTTTAGCAGGTCTATTCAGACTTTCAGCACCATGGAGAGCAGGACGCTTCTGAAAGCGTCCTGTCTCCCATGGCAACCATCACCCGCTGCCATAACTGGGCAGGGGTGATGGATGAGGAGGAGTGGAGCACCCTCCTCTTCGATCCCATCCTGTTGGGGGCTGCAAAGGCACAGCAGCCCCCGATGGGAGAGGGAGGGAGTGCTCCCTCCTGTTAACCCTTCCATACCGCGGTCCGTACGGACCGCGGTACGGAAGAGGTTAAACGGCTGGCATCTGCAGCACAGATGCCAGCCGTTTCTATCAGAGTGTCAGCAATGTGCTGACACTCTGATAGAACCACTAGACACCAGGGATAGATTACAGGGAGGCGGGCGGGGGATCGCAATCGCGATCCCGCCCGCCGCACCGCCTCCGCCTCGCGCCGCCCGCAACCACCCCCTGCACCCCGCAGCCACAATATGATTGGGGGCTGCAGGGGGGGGTTAAAAAAAACCAGTTTGGGGGCATTAACTCTCTGATCCCCGCATCAGAGATCGCACAGATAGCGCTGCAAACCGCAGGTCTGAATTGACCTGCGGTTTGCAGCGATCGCCCATATGGGGGGGTCACAGGACCCCCCTGGGCATTGTAACAAGGTACCTGCTGAATGATTTCAGCAGGTACCTTGTTCCGATCACTGCCAGCTGAGCAGCAGTGATCGGAACAACTCATGACGTACCGGTACGTCATGTGTCCTTAAGGACTCGGGAAACATGCCGTACCGGTACGTCATGTGTCCCAAAGGGGTTAAACAAATGAATAAAAAAAATTATCAAAAAGTCATACACAACCCAAAATGGTAATAATGAAAAGGCGTGCCACAAAAAATGTGTCAATCACACAGCTCCATAGTCAAGTCATAGTAAATATAAAAAAGTTTTAAAGGGTCAGAATATGGTTATAAAAAGAAAAATACATTTTTACATAGCTCTTTTTTTTTCAGTATTAATACATAAGAAAACCAAATAAAATATAAACCTTTCGGCACACTGATTATTTGCTAGGAGTCGGGTTCCTACCCCGCTTAGTATATGAAAAGATAACTCCAGCTTTATGCGTTTCAAGGTGCTTTTATTGAAAATGCGGCACGTAATAGTGACGTTTCGGCCTAAATGGCCTTTATCAAACTGTGTAACAAATAAATAAACAATAATCAATAATTGTAGGCAGTTAGAATAACCAACAAATGGTACAGATTCCAGATAAATCACATGTATAGATGTATATCCATGTATATAGAAAGGTATATACAAAGGTCGCAAAAATAAAGCTTTATAAGGTTATCAGGATCAATACAGGCTAACTGAAGAGCTGGTGACAGATAGGAGAGCGGATCAAGCTAAATTATAATAGTTAAGGAGCCAAACAGTGCAATGTATGATAAATCTCAGTAGATAAATACCGTCAGTTCCATGGTAGTGAATATGGTACATGATATAAGTCACTGTAGGGAAACTAGAAGGCTAAGACTCGGAAACATAGTATATATGTGTCAATATCCTGATGTAGAAGGGTACACTAAATAGAATGCAATGTTATATCTGAATGAACTTACCGATTGCCGCTGGTGGGTATAAGGTATAGGAAAAAGCGCTGTGGGTAGAAAGAGCGTGAATCCACACGCTTGTGAGAGGAGCGCATGGTAAAGTGGTACAGCTGCCGCTATAAAGTCAAGGAAGCGGAGGTGACGTTACCGGATGTGCGTCACTACTCCAAGTGAGGGCGGAAGTATTGCGGTCCACATCATGTGTGTCAAGCCTCACTCCCAAGGAGGAAGCGCATGCGCAATGTGCGAACCTCCTTAATTGAAGATATAAGTCTATCTCAATGACAATATGGATTATGAGTATAGCGGTCATGGTATGTTAAGTGGGGATTTAATTAAGTGGAATGAACTGAAATAGTGTCTCTGTGTCAGTGCGTGTCCATCTCAAAATCTACCAAGTGTATAGTGGATGTGTGTGTCCGTGTATGTGAAGGAGTTGTGGGACATATATAGAATATCTACGTTTGGAACATGTCAGGTGTATGATAAGTGTGTGTTGCTGTGTGTAAGAATGTAGGGATGTGGTATCTGGTCCTGTGTCAATAGTGTTAGTACCATGAGAATAGTATTGTATAGTTAGAAAGAACATAGATAGCTAGGGTGTTACTAAAAAGGATACCGCTCTCCTAGGTCATGGATCAACTGTCTTTAAAATGCCTGAGGAAAAAACTGAAAACTGTTAGTATAGGCATTGTCTGTGGACACTGAAAAGTCATCAGATCAAGAGTACAATTTTAGTATAATGTATAAGAAGATATCCGATTCGTCATCCATAATGCAGTGTTACTTATAAATGACACTTATGAGTGTCGGGTGATACATCAAGGTCGCATGAGAGATCCTTAATGTTATGTTCCGAATACTCATCCTCAGAATGGAACCATCAGGTGAAGCTCTGTATCTCATAGTCTCTGTTCAATCCCTTCGGTTCCAGGGTGTCCAGTTTATGTATCCAGAAGGCCTCCCGTTTTTTAAGTTGTGTAATCCGATCATGGCCTCGTCTATGTGGTAATATTTGTTCTATTACCTGAAACTTTAGTTGTGTCAGATTATGATTAGCAGCTTCAAAGTGGGCAGGGACTGGGAAAAGAAGGTTTTACGTCTTATGGACGATTTGTGTTGACACACACGATCCCGTATCTTCTGTGTGGTTTCCCCACGTACATTTTGCCACATGGGCATTTTAGCAGATAAATCACATATGAAGAGTCGCACGTGAAAAAGTCATTAATTGGGAAACGTTTACCTGATTGGGGGTGAAAGAAATGGGGTCCTCTTTGGACATTTGTGCACTGAGCACAGTGAATGTAAGGAAATGTACCTTTCTTTGGTGTGGTGAGAAACCTTTGTCTGGGGATGGGCAGTGATGAGCCTATATCTGCTTTGACTAAAAGGTCTTTCAGGTTTCTTGGTCGGCGGGTACATGCTAACACTGGATTTTTAAATTCAGGTATGTCCGGAAAGGCCTTTTGTAAAATGGGCCAATGGTTTCTAATACTGTTTAGCACTTTTTTAGTGGTAGGATGGTAGGTATGGACGAAAGGTATGCGATTGCTATTGGTATTGAGTTTACGGGATGTGGTAGTCATGGTTTCTTTGAGTAGATGATGAGGGTATCCCCTCTCTTTGAAGCGATCCTTCATTTCAGTTAGGCGTGTCTGTAATTTATCTTCTGATGTGACTATGCGTCTGATTCGCATGTATTGTGAGGTCGGGAGAGATTTTTTTGTATTGATGGAGTGGAAGCTCGTGTAATGTAACAAGTTATTACGGTCTGTCGCTTTGCGGAACAGATCTGTGGAAAGTGTTCCACTGGAAGATTTGGTTACAGTTGTGTCTAAAAAGTCAATAGAGACGGGGTCAAAATGTATTGTGAACTGTAGTTCTTGGTATATGCTATTGAGGAATTCATGAAAAGTAATCAGGGAATCTATGGGGCCCCTCCAAATGCAAAAAATATCATCTATGTATCTTTTCCAGATAATGGAATGTGTGGAAAACCGGGCATCTGGGTAAATAAAAGTCTCTTCAAAATCATTCATATAGCAATTTGCATAAGGAGGGGCCACGTTCGACCCCATAGCGGTCCCTTGGCACTGTAGGTAAAAAGAATCCTCAAAGAGAAAAAAGTTATTGGTGAGAACTATTTCTAGGAGTTCCAAATAGAATGCTATTGTATCTGGATTGTTAAGATAGGATGTGAGGAATTTGCGGACGGCCTGGAGTCCTTTTGGTGTTGGATAGAAGTATACAAGCTGGAAACGTCCCATGTGACTAAGAGACTATCTGGGGGTAATGGCGGAAGGTGATGAATGAGATGGAGAAAGTCTGACGTGTCCAGTAGGAAAGATTTGGTTTGTTTGATGAGGGGAGTGAGGGATTTCTCTAAGAGAATTGAGAGGGGTGATAAGATCGAGTTGGTAGATGCTACAATAGGTCGACCAGGGGGGTTTTGAAGATCCTTATGTATTTTGGGAAGGATATATAAAACCGGAATCACGGGGGAATTGTTGGATAGAAATTTGACTGTAGCCTCATCGATCGTACCCCTATTGTGATAATGTTGTAAGGTTTTCTGTATTTTATCTTTGATTTGAAGTGAGGGGTCAAAGGGGAGTTTTTTGTAGACTGTCTCATTCTGAAGTTGGCGATATATCTCTGACTTGTATTGGGTTCTCTCCATTAGTACTAGTGCGCCCCCTTTGTCTGCTGGTTTCATTATGAGTTCCTTCTTGTTAAGTAAGGAACGAAGGGCTTGTTTTTGGACATTGTTTAGGTTGCTCTGGTATTTATATTTACCCATTTGTAAATCTTTTCTAAATTGGGCCGTGTCTCTCTGTACCAATGAGACGAATGTTTCTATGGCAGGTATGTTTTTAGGAGGCATGTATTGGCTTTTATTCCTTAGTCCCAAGTCTCGTATGGAAACCTGTGGGCTAAGGGCATGAGTGGCAGTCCTGTTGGTGGCATCCTTTCCAGCGAAGTGTGCTTTAAGTCGTATGTTTCTATATAGTCTGTTCAAGTCTAAATCCAATTGGAAAGTGTCCACTTGGTTAGACGGACAGAAAGACAACCCCTTTTCCAGTAGGGATACCTCAGCCGGTCCCAGTGCATATGAAGAAATATTAACAACTAAAGACGGTACCTGGGATCTAGTTGTCATCTGTGTTGGTCCTCGTTGCGTAGTTGTGGCTCCACCTCTGTTGCCTCGTCGTCCTCTTGGGGGTCGTTGTCCATGTGAACCTTGTTGGATGTAGGAGTCGCTATTGGAGCCTGAATGTGAAGACTCTCTGGAGCGTGATCGATATCTTTGTCCGGTGTTTCTTGATGTCATGTTGTCTGGCCACTTATAGACACGGTTGAGTCTATAGTCCTCAGTGTCCCGTAAGAATTTGAGTGCGTTTGGCGGTTTCAATCTCTTTCCTCTGAGTCTGTAAAGTAGACTCAATCTTTGTTCGTAGTTGATGTAGATCTTCTGTAGATAGTATTGCAGATAGCTGATCCTCTATAATTTTTACTTCATTCTTGGTCTTGATAATTGCTTCTTGGAGGTATGATAATGTTAGGGCCAAAAGATCAAAGGAGCACTTGTTGAGGATGCGTTCGAATTTCTTGCAAAATTCTACATCGTCCTTAAAGAATGTGGGTCTAGTGCGGATCCTTAGACCTCGAGGGATTCTTTGAACCCGTAGATATTCTGCCAATGTGGCACAATGAAGCTCATAGCTCATCAGTCGTCTAGATTCTCTCTCTGGACAGAACCCAATACAAGTCAGAGATATATCGCCAACTTCAGAATGAGACAGTCTACAAAAAACTCCCCTTTGACCCCTCACTTCAAATCAAAGATAAAATACAGAAAACCTTACAACATTATCACAATAGGGGTACGATCGATGAGGCTACAGTCAAATTTCTATCCAACAATTCCCCCGTGATTCCGGTTTTATATATCCTTCCCAAAATACATAAGGATCTTCAAAACCCCCCTGGTCGACCTATAGTAGCATCTACCAACTCGATCTTATCACCCCTCTCAATTCTCTTAGAGAAATCCCTCACTCCCCTCATCAAACAAACCAAATCTTTCCTACTGGACACGTCAGACTTTCTCCATCTCATTCATCACCTTCCGCCATTACCCCCAGATAGTCTCCTAGTCACATGGGACGTTTCCAGCTTGTATACTTCTATCCAACACCAAAAAGGACTCCAGGCCGTCCGCAAATTCCTCACATTCTATCTTAACAATCCAGATACAATAGCATTCTATTTGGAACTCCTAGAAATAGTTCTCACCAATAACTTTTTTCTCTTTGAGGATTCTTTTTACCTACAGTGCCAAGGGACCGCTATGGGGTCGAACGTGGCCCCTCCTTATGCAAATTGCTATATGAATGATTTTGAAGAGACTTTTATTTACCCAGATGCCCGGTTTTCCACACATTCCATTATCTGGAAAAGATACATAGATGATATTTTTTGCATTTGGAGGGGCCCCATAGATTCCCTGATTACTTTTCATGAATTCCTCAATAGCATATACCAAGAACTACAGTTCACAATACATTTTGACCCCGTCTCTATTGACTTTTTAGACACAACTGTAACCAAATCTTCCAGTGGAACACTTTCCACAGATCTGTTCCATAAGCGACAGACCGTAATAACTTGTTACATTACACGAGCTTCCACTCCATCAATACAAAAAATCTCTCCCGACCTCACAATACATGCGAATCAGACGCATAGTCACATCAGAAGATAAATTACAGACACGCCTAACTGAAATGAAGGATCGCTTCAAAGAGAGGGGATACCCTCATCATCTACTCAAAGAAACCATGACTACCACATCCCGTAAACTCAATACCAATAGCAATCGCATACCTTTCGTCCATACCTACCATCCTACCACTAAAAAAGTGCTAAACAGTATTAGAAACCATTGGCCCATTTTACAAAAGGCCTTTCCGGACATACCTGAATTTAAAAATCCAGTGTTAGCATGTACCCGCCGACCAAGAAACCTGAAAGACCTTTTAGTCAAAGCAGATATAGGCTCATCACTGCCCATCCCCAGACAAAGGTTTCTCACCACACCAAAGAAAGGTACATTTCCTTACATTCACTGTGCTCAGTGCACAAATGTCCAAAGAGGACCCCATTTCTTTCACCCCCAATCAGGTAAACGTTTCCCAATTAATGACTTTTTCACGTGCGACTCTTCATATGTGATTTATCTGCTAAAATGCCCATGTGGCAAAATGTACGTGGGGGAAACCACACAGAAGATACGGGATCGTGTGTGTCAACACAAATCGTCCATAAGACGTAAAAACCTTCTTTTCCCAGTCCCTGCCCACTTTGAAGCTGCTAATCATAATCTGACACAACTAAAGTTTCAGGTAATAGAACAAATATTACCACATAGACGAGGCCATGATCGGATTACACAACTTAAAAAACGGGAGGCCTTCTGGATACATAAACTGGACACCCTGGAACCGAAGGGATTGAACAGAGACTATGAGATACAGAGCTTCACCTGATGGTTCCATTCTGAGGATGAGTATTCGGAACATAACATTAAGGATCTCTCATGCGACCTTGATGTATCACCCGACACTCATAAGTGTCATTTATAAGTAACACTGCATTATGGATGACTGAATCGGATATCTTCTTATACATTATACTAAAATTGTACTCTTGATCTGATGACTTTTCAGTGTCCACAGACAATGCCTATACTAACAGTTTTCAGTTTTTCCTCAGGCATTTTAAAGACAGTTGATCCATGACCTAGGAGAGCGGTATCCTTTTAGTAACACCCTAGCTATCTATGTTCTTTCTAACTATACAATACTATTCTCATGGTACTAACACTATTGACACAGGACCAGATACCACATCCCTACATTCTTACACACAGCAACACACACTTATCATACACCTGACATGTTCCAAACGTAGATATTCTATATATGTCCCACAACTCCTTCACATACACGGACACACACATCCACTATACACTTGGTAGATTTTGAGATGGACACGCACTGACACAGAGACACTATTTCAGTTCATTCCACTTAATTAAATCCCCACTTAACATACCATGACCGCTATACTCATAATCCATATTGTCATTGAGATAGACTTATATCTTCAATTAAGGAGGTTCGCACATTGCGCATGCGCTTCCTCCTTGAGAGTGAGGCTTGACACACATGATGTGGACCGCAATACTTCCGCCCTCATTTGGAGTAGTGACGCACATCCGGTAACGTCACCTCCGCTTCCTTGACTTTATAGCGGCAGCTGTACCACTTTACCATGCGCTCCTCTCACAAGCGTGTGGATTCACGCTCTTTCTACCCACAGCGCTTTTTCCTATACCTTATACCCACCAGCGGCAATCGGTAAGTTCATTCAGATATAACATTGCATTCTATTTAGTGTACCCTTCTACATCAGGATATTGACACATATATACTATGTTTCCGAGTCTTAGCCTTCTAGTTTCCCTACAGTGACTTATATCATGTACCATATTCACTACCATGGAACTGACGGTATTTATCTACTGAGATTTATCATACATTGCACTGTTTGGCTCCTTAACTATTATAATTTAGCTTGATCCGCTCTCCTATCTGTCACCAGCTCTTCAGTTAGCCTGTATTGATCCTGATAACCTTATAAAGCTTTATTTTTGCGACCTTTGTATATACCTTTCTATATACATGGATATACATCTATACATGTGATTTATCTGGAACCTGTACCATTTGTTGGTTATTCTAACTGCCTACAATTATTGATTATTGTTTATTTATTTGTTACACAGTTTGATAAAGGCCATTTAGGCCGAAACGTCACTATTACGTGCCGCATTTTCAATAAAAGCACCTTGAAACGCATAAAGCTGGAGTTATCTTTTCATATACATAAGAAAACCGATAGAAATAATATTGTTGTAATGGTAATGACCGTAACATGTCAGTTTTTTTCCGCGTAGATAATGCTGTAAAAACAAAACCCATAAAATTGTGGCAGAATAGCGGTTTTCCAGTTCCACCCCATTTGGATTTTTTTCCAGCTTCTCACTTAATTGAATGCAATATAAAATAATGCCATTAGAAAGTACAACTTGCCCCGAAAAAAACAAGCCGTCATGTGCTATGTGAATGGAAAAATCAAGTTACGGCCCTGGGAACAAAGAGAGAAAAAACGAAAATGCAAAAACGGAAAATAGCCTGGTCTTCTAACAGGGATAAAATAGGGGCTAGAAGCTTATTTAATCGCAATTGGAATCTAAAATTTCCTAAAGGGGTTATCCACTCTCTGGCTACTCTTGACCAATGTGTTTGTAAGATGATTTTGCAGCACTTACTAATATACCCTTTGTTGATATTCTGTGCAGTTTCTGTATTTCATAAGGTATGCCCCCTTGTTGGACAAATCTTCTGTGCTGTCCACATAGAGGTCCTGTTCATAAGATGGCCGCTGATGAAGGATCATGTGACCAGGAAAATCACTTTCATGTGATGTCTCCATCAAACACACGTCACATGCACTAAACTCCCAACAGAACAAGTACAGATGGCAGGTGCAAAGTATCTGAATGGAGGAGACATCACATGGAGGTGAGTTACCTGGTCACATGATCCCCCATCAGCGGTCACCTTATGGACAGGACCTCTGAGTGGACAGCACAAAAGACTTGGCAAACAAGGGGGCATACCCCATGAAATATATAAAATGTTGCAGAATTACAACAAAGGCTATATTAATAAGTGCCATATAATCATCTTACAAACACATTGGTCAACAGTAACCAGAAAGTGGCAAACCCTTTTAATACATCTTTATAGGAATACAAAGCTCCATTTTCTAAATGGAAACAAATTGCCACCTAAACTTGGATGCAAAAACAACAGTGTTAAAAGGCAAAAAAATCATTGAATTATATTAATCCTAGAATAATTTTTTTTCACAATTAGTATGTACAATATTAGAGGTATAAACAGATACCATACCTGTTGGATGAAATTGTACAAACTCCAAGTCTTGGCAGGGTAGTCCAGCTCGTGTCACCATGGCGCTGCCATCACCAGTACATGTATGAGCAGAGGTGCAGCTAAAATAAGTTCTTCCGTATCCCCTAGGAGTTAAAATGTACGTACTAAGAATTATTTATTTAAATAAATTGTACAATTAATTGTACTTTTCCCTAAACCACATTTCAATATATACAAAAAGCCCTACATTACCAGAATTTGGTTTCAAGAGGTTTTTCTCATCATTGTATCTCTGGCCTCTTCTGCTGTTTTACCCTAACAGAGGACAATCTTCTTGAGGAGGTCCACAAACTAAAAGATTTTTTTCATTCTTCAGGAACTATGAATCAAAGCTAACAGTAATAACTAGCCTGCAAGTAGTGGATTGTGTGGTAAATCAGAAGAGGCCAAGACCTTTTATACAGTCTACACATCTACTGTGAGAGTACACAAAGATTCACAAAGGATTAATTGTATCTACTGCATAGAACATGGTTATGTTATATAACAAACAGAAAAAAGACAGCACTCCAAAGTAAATCTTATTTTTTCTGTTCGTTGTCGTTTGGTGAGGATTTGGATTCCATCTCCCTGGAGGTCCTTTTTGTCAATTCAATTATATGTTTTTGTTACTGCTTGATTGCAGTTTGCTATGGCTATTTTCACATCTACGTTTTCATCTGCCGGATTTTATAACCGGAATTAAAGGCTTCACTTTTGTCCCTATTCATTGTCAATGGGGGCCAAACTGATCAGGATGCACAAGTATGCATGCAGTACATTTTGGTGCCTGGATAAACAGAGAAAACAAATCCACAGTAAGAAAGCCATTGTCTTACTAGTCTACATCTCTTTCTGTTTAAGTCTATTTTTCAGTTTGTGAGGAAAGAGAATCCCCTTGAACCTGTTAAGTCCTTTGTCTTTTATGTGCTTTGCTACGTGAATAAGCTAGGAGCATGAGAGATAATGAATCTGAGAGGGTCTACAGAGCGCAGAGTCGAGAGGTTGCGATCATAACCACGACACAGACAAACCCCGATATGAGTGGTTTGCTTGAACAGCAGTTGTTGGGACGCCCCTGGTGTTGTGAAGCAGTCTTGGTAGCCATTGTTCAGTGACCATGGAAAAAGTGACTTTGTCAACTTTTTTGAGGAACCATGCCCAGTGAGTCTGGCCAGCTGTTCTGTAGTTCCATGCAGTTCCCAAGTAATGTGCTGATGGCTGGAACTGTGGAAAATTAATTTGAAAACTAGTCATCCACAAATGGGGAGGAATCATGTATTGTGGTTACAGTGTTGAGAGGCACATACTGGGTACTAGAGATGTACTTTCAACTTGCTACCTACTCTTATGTAGTCAAAGGATCTGATTGTCTGGATGCAAAAAACCTTTATTCCCCTTAAGTACCTGACCCTCAATAGATTGGCAGGAGGTGGCCCAGGCAGCAAGAATTATTTCATTTTCCCCCACTACATCCCACTTAAGAAAGAATAACTGAACTGCACATAAACTTATGGGTAGGGGATAAGGTATCGAATGTGACGAAGAGGTGGATGAGGCCTTGGAATTCAGCTAGGGTTGGGCGATATCAAAAATATTGCCACGATAACGATATTAAGAAATTTATCACGATAACGATATATATCACGATAAATGCCCATTTAGAAGAAAAAAACACTTGGAGACGTTATACTGTATGGGGGCAGCCGCAAGGAGACGTTATACTGTAAGGGGGCAGCGCAAGGAGACGTTATACTGTAAGGGGCACGGGGGCAGCCGCAAGGAGACGTTATACTGTATGATGCACTGTTATGGGGGGCACTGTGGCTGACGCACTGTTATGGGGGGGCACTGTGGCTGACGCACTGTTATGGGGGCACTGTGGCTGACGCACTGTTATGGGGGGCACTGTGGCTGACGCACTGTTATGGGGGCACTGTGGCTGGCGCACTGTTATGGGGGCACTGTGGCTGGCCTGCACTGTTATGGGGGCACTGTGGCTGACGCACTGTTATGGGGGGCACTGTGGCTGACGCACTGTTATGGGGGGCACTGTGGCTGACGCACTGTTATGGGGGGCACTGTGGCTGGCGCACTGTTATGGGGGCACTGTGGCTGACGCACTGTTATGGGGGCACTGTGGCTGGCGCACTGTTATGGGGGCTCTGTGGCTGGCGCACTGTTATGGGGGCTCTGTGGCTGGCGCACTGTTATGGGGGCTCTGTGGCTGGCGCACTGTTATGGGGGGGCACTGTGGCTGACGCACTGTTATGGGGGCACTGTGGCTGACGCACTGTTATGGGGGCACTGTGGCTGGCGCACTGTTATGGGGGCACTGTGGCTGACGCACTGTTATGGGGGCACTGTGGCTGGCGCACTGTTATGGGGGCACTGTGGCTGACGCACTGTTATGGGGGCACTGTGGCTGGCGCACTGTTATGGGGGCTCTGTGGCTGGCGCACTGTTATGGGGAGCTCTGTGGCTGGCGCACTGTTATGGGGGGCTCTGTGGCTGGCGCACTGTTATGGGGGCTCTGTGGCTGGCGCACTGTTATGGGGGCACTGTGGCTGGCGCACTGTTATGGGGGCACTGTGGCTGACGCACTGTTATGGGGGCACTGTGGCTGACGCACTGTTATGGGGGGCTCTGTGGCTGACGCACTGTTATGGGGGCACTGTGGCTGACGCACTGTTATGGGGGCACTGTGGCTGACGCACTGTTATGGGGGCACTGTGGCTGACGCACTGTTATGGGGGCACTGTGGCTGACGCACTGTTATAGGGGGCACTGTGGCTGACGCACTGTTATGGGGGCACTGTGGCTGGCGCACTGTTATGGGGGGCACTGTGGCTGACGCACTGTTATGGGGGCACTGTGGCTGACGCACTGTTATGGGGGCACTGTGGCTGGCGCACTGTTATGGGGGCACTGTGGCTGACACATATATAGCATCTTATGCTATATATGTGTCATCCACAGATCCCCCATAACAATGTCAGCCACAGACCCCAACACTGTAATGTCTTTAGAAGTAGCACGACCTTATTAACTATTGTTGCGCAGGCTCCCGGGCAGCTCTCTGTTCCTCCATCCGCCGTCTGCTCCTTCATTCATAAAGTTGGCGGAGCATGGAGGAACAGAGATTAACTACATAAATACTGGATAAGAGCTGCGGGGCCGGTGCAGTGTTACTCTGCAGTAATACACCGGCCCCGCAGCTCTGATCCAGTATTTATGTAGTTATCTCTTTAGAAGTAGCCGGACCTTAATAACTATTGTGGCGCAGGCTCCTGGGCAGCTCTCTGTTCCTCCATGCTCCGCCCACTTTATGAATGAAGGGGCAGACGGCGCATGGAGGAGCAGAGAGCTGCCCGGGGAGCCTGCGCCACAATAGTTATTAAGGTCGGGCTACTTCCCGCTACTTACTACCTGCCCGGCGCCCGGCACTACATGTCCCGGGCGCCAGGAATTCGGCCCTGACATTGATGTTTTAGGAGCGGTCGGCACACGTGCGACTGCTCCTATGACGTCATTAAATACCGCGGTTATTAGGAAACTGTGATATCGCCATATCGCAGTTTCTTAATACCGCGGTATATGGCAGCCACTGGTATATTGCCCAACCCTAAATTCAGCAATCCAGTGTCCGCCACCATTATTGTGCAGGCAGAACCTGTTGCCTCCTCAGCCAGACCAAGTGCAAAAGTGACACTGCAATTAACAGAGGGAGGATGATGCTGTGCTGGGGTGGCATTTCCTGCTACATGACCTTACTGACATAAAACCTTTGTTATGGAAACAAGCCGCCTTAAGATCAGACTGGCAGAAACGATGGAACTAGTGGGAAAATTCTATGTATCTGACAACTGACCTTTGAATTTATTGGGAAGTGTACTTTGTGCTCTCCAAGCAGTTACTCAATATACAGATGTAGCAGGGTTAACACAAAAACTCTTAACTCAAACTTATTAACTCATCACGTTATCTTGAAACAAAAGCCATTGAAAAGCAATTGAAGCTGTTTGCTTAACTCATTTAGTTTAGATAAGGGTACTTTCACATTAGCGTTTAATTTTTCCGGTATTGAGTTCTTTCCTAGGGGAGTGGTTGCTGGTGACCCAGCTGCATTGGCAAATTCTTCCTCCTCCTCCTCTGCCTTCACCTTGTGCTTCCACTGAGTCTACGGTGTCAGGTGTAAATGCCATCAGCAGCGTGTCTACTAGCGGGCTCATCTTCCTATCACACTCCAGTTAAGGATGGCACGTTGTCCTTGTAACGGGGATGCAGCAGGGTGGCCAATCTGTGTAATCAGCACAAGTTAGAATGTGGCAGTAACTGGGCAGTCGTTGCGCAGACACTGCAGCATGTTGTCGCTCATGTCTGCCAGGCTGCCCAGAGGCAAGGACAAGCTATCCTCTTTGAGGGAGGTGTATCATCTGTGTCCTCTGTATCCCCCAGCATTCCTCCTACTCCTCCAGAACTGTGCCCTGGCTGGACAATTGTGTTCCAGGCCTGGACCTATGTTGGTGCAGGAACCCACCCTCCGAGCCACTTGTAATTGGCTAGCCTTAACTTAAGGATAAGGCGTGTATATAGTTTTGTTTCTTTATATAGTAAGTTTAGCTGCATTATAGTTATTTTAATATGTTTTAAGTAAATTTGTAAATAGTTTATTAATGGTTTGAGTGAAAGGGGGTTGTGTGTTCGATTAACTGAATTGATTTTCACTGTCTGGTGTTTAGGAATTTCTGCACCCCAAATTCAGCACATGTGGCAGGCAGGGGATGTGTGTCAAACCGGCTAGGCCCAGACCTGCTATTACATTGTGCACCTTTAGCGCACAACACCAGGCCGGGCTGAAGGCTCAATGGCACCAACTAATCATCCGTCTGTTTCATGCCTGTCCACAGCTCCTGCGTGTTGTGGGGTTTTTCCCACACACACACAAGTTTCAAAACAGACTGCTGACATTTCCCCTGGCTGTGCTGCTGTGGGTGGTGAAGGTGTTACACTGAGTGGATGAGGGGGTGGTAGAGGAGGAGGAGGAAGCAGAGTAGGAGGATTTACCTACATTTTGCTGCCTTTTGCAGCCCTCTAGCCCTTTCCTAGGCTATTTTACAGCCTTTTTAGTGCCCAAAAGTTCGGGTCCCCATTGACTTCAATGGGGATCGGGGTGAAGTTCGGGTTGCGTTCGGATCCCAAACCCGAAAATTTTCGGGAAGTTCGCCCGAACTTCTCGAACCCGAACATCCAGGTGTTCGCTCAACTCTACTCATAAAGCATGTGTGTTAACTCTACTACATCTAGCCCCCGGGGTTACAGGATTTTGACTAGTGTACACTGACTAGCACAATGGTAAAAATGTTTTGAACTTTTAACTTTCAGGCTCCGTATGTCACCATCCACTACAGCTTTGAAGTGAGACTACCATCATTTTATAGACAATAATCTTGGCTATATCATACATAAATTGGACTTGCAACTATTTAGCATATTATTACTTATGCAGATTCTTGTCATGTAACTGCATTGTTAATGTTTTGCTCCTGGTGGTGGAACTATCTTTCTCTTCTTAAATACGACAAATAACAACCTGTTCTCACATTCCCTAATAGCTCATTGATAATGGTATCTTTGCCAAGAAAATTGCCAAACTGCATTATGCGAGTGTCATGACAGTTGGTAGAATATGAAATGAAGTCCACCCATTCAAAAGCAAAGAGGTGGATGTCCAGGCAAAATATCAGAGCCAACAAGTTGGCTCATCACAAGGTGTATTTTCTCCTGGTGGTGAAACAATCTTTATCAGTTGTGGCGCGACAAACAGCAGGAGAGGTGGCTCGAATGCTTCTTAATAGTGAGATCACAGATGTCCATGCAAGCACCAAGCTGGTGGCCCGAAAAAAGATGAAGAAGCCTCGGCTTGAGTTTGCAAAAAAGTACTAAGGCCTCTTTCACACGGGCATCACGTTTGACGCCCGGATAAGAGGCGGGTGCGTTGTGGGAAAATGCGCGATTTTACAGCGCGAGTGCAAAGCGTTTTAATGCAGGTGATTGGACCCCCCATCCAGCTGAAGACAGAAAAGGAGACCGGCAGCTACTCGATTAAATGGAGCAGGTGAGTTTTTTTTTTTAATTATTTTTAACCCTCTATTGTTCTTTTTACTTTGCATTCTCTATTGAGAATGCTATTATTTTCCTTTATAACTATGTTATAAAGTTATAAGGGAAAATAATAAAGATTGGGTCCCCATCCCGATAGTCTCCTAGCAACCATGCAGGACAATTGCACCGCATCCGCACTTTCTTGCGGATGCTTGCGATTTTCCCACAGCCCCATTCACTTCTATGGGGCCTGCGTTGCGCGAAAAACGCAGAATATAGAACATTCTGCAATTTTCACACAACGCAAAAGTGATGCGGGAAAATCACCGCTCATGTACACAGCCCTATAGAAATGAATGGGTTCGGATTCAGTGCGGGTGCAATACGTTCACCTCCCGCATTGCACCCACGCGGAAATCACGCCCGCGTGAATGGGGCCTAACAGTGGACAGTAGAAGATCGGAAGTGGGTGATTTGGAGTGGTAAGACTAAAGCCAATAGACTGGGCTCTGATGTGTGCAAATGGGTCTGGAAGAAACAAGGGAAAAGGGAGCTAACGGATCAAGAAATTTAAGTAACAGTCAAGTTGGGTGGAGGAAGCCTGATAATATGGGGTTGTTTCACAGCCAAAAGCGTTGGATACTTGATCAGGATCAATGGTGGTCTCAATGTTGAGCTATACGAGACAAGTTACTTCGTACACTTGATACTACGGGTATGAAAAGGACAACATCGTGCTTCAGCAGGACAACGCCCTGAAGCATACGTTGAGATTGGCGAAGAAATGGTTCAATGACAATGAAGTAGAGGTGCTGGATTGGCTCCCACAGTCCCCAACCTAATATAACACTTGTGGGTAGAGTTGAAGAAAAAGCTGTATTCGTACCCAAGTGAGTCGATCAGTATGCACCAACACTGGGAATGTGTAGAAGAGACCTGGGAACAGATTTCGGTAGAGACATACTTGAATCTGATCGAGAGCCTGCCCAGGAGGAGTCAGGCAGTGTTGAAAGCCAAAGGTGGATTAACAAAATAATTAGGAATTTTAGGAGAAAAACAATAACAATGTAGTTACATTACAAGAATCTGCATAAGTAATCATATGCTAAATAGTTGTAAGTCAAATTTATGTATGAGATAGCCAAGATGATTGTCTATAAAATGATGGTAGTCTCACGTTCGAAGCTGTAGTGGAGATATGGAGCCTGAAAGTCAAACGTTCAAGATATTGTTACCCTTTTGTTCCTCAGTGTATTCTACTGTGACCTTCACCCATTTCATGACACATCAGTGACTCTGGAGAACTCTGCAGTACTGAATATGTGGCATCCGTAGCTATGGGCAACTAGAAAGAAAGTTGTGGGTGGACTTAAGTTGCTCCCGTCAAAATTAAGATTAAACCAGGAGTTGTCCCAATAAAGGTAAAACAGTACCCTTTAAGCAACGATCAAATGGCCGCTATAGATGCTCAAATTCATTGATTACAATGGGGATTTTGAGTAAACGTAGATCCCCATAAAAAAAACTAATGTTACCTGTAAATAAGACCTCTCCTGGCCAAACACCAGCATTCCGAATGGTCCATGACTTGAGAAATAAATAAACAGATGACTGTAAACAAAGCCATACTGTTCTCGCCAATGCTTTCTTACCAATACCATTAGACTATGAAAGCCAATATCTCCTAGTCTTCTCGCACAAAGATTAGCAGTATTGATGGCCTACTTTATCTCAGGATGGAGCAACAGCTCCTTCCATATTCACACTAAAGTTAGGGGACAAGTTCTTACAGTATGGAGACCTATGTATGTTTCCACACAGCTACTCCAATATGTTGATCTCTTTCTGTGCACTGAGAAATCAGTTTACCTATGTTTTTGGGATGCAAGATTTCCAGGACAAAACTACAGCTCGCTAGAACTTATGTTCTTAGGCAACTGTATCTTGCACCTTAGGTCATTTCTTGGTAGGGTATTGCAGAGAATGTATACCCAATGCATTATTACCTTTTCAAACTCTCTATGATACCATCTGTCAAACTCACAAAGGCCTCTCACAGGTAGAATTCCACATTTTCCACCATCTTAAGGAAGTGACTCTTTCAGGAAACCATCCCCCACCCCCCTCTAAGCCTCCCAAACTATGCTAAGGCCTTTAATCTGTTCAGCAGTGAGAACAAAGGCCACACCTACAGTTTCATTAAGGGCTCATGCACACGACCGTTGTTTGCGGTTCGTTTTTACACGGATCAGTTGTTAGGCATCTGAGGTTTTTTTTCTCCGATTTAAGTCCTCTTTTGCTCCGTTATTCCACAAAACATATCCGTATGCTTTCCATATGCGATCAGTTTTTTGCGGATCGGAAGCGAAAAGAGTAACATTAAATCACCAAACACATGAGCAATATGGATGAAATACGGATGACATACGGATGTGTTCCGTGTGCGTTCCGTATTTTTTGCGGACCTATTGACTTGAATGGGGCCTCGGACGGTGATTTGTGGACAATAGGACATGCACTTCTTTTTTGCGGAACGGCCATGTGGACAAACGGAATGCACGCGGAGTAATTTCCGTATTATCCATAGCCCCGTTGAAGTGAATGGTTCAGCATACAGGCCGCACAAAAAAACGGAACGGAAGCTGAAAGAAAATACGGTCGTGTGCATGAGCCCTAAAGGGGTTATTCAGTAATGGACAGGTCATCATTATCAGATCGGCAGGATTTCGAGTACCAGCACCCCTGATATCAGCTATTTCAGGGAGCCACTGTGTTCCCCATAGTATAGAGATTGGGCTTTGAATTGCAGATCAGCCCCATTCACTTCAATGGGGCTGAACTGCAACTAGCCCATGTGACCTATGTATGGTGACATAACATTGCCTAGGAAAAGCTTGCGGTGCTCAAGGAGCACCCTGCCTCTTCTAACAGCTGATTGGTGGGGTCCCAGATGTCAGATCCCCGCCAATCAGAAATTGATGACCTACGCCGAAGATAGGTCATCAATATTATTTCCGGGATAACCCCTTTAATCTAACTTCACGGTTCTAAACAAGAAATCTTTGGCATACTACTCAGCGCAATAAGAACCAGTTGTGCGAGCAGCTGTGTCCTGCATGAGTGGTTGCAACAGCTGCTCTCCTCAGGAATAAAGTTGCTAGCATAGTCATCAACCCTTTACCCCATAAAGGTCCAGGAGATCCTGTCTGAGGCTTGCACCAAACACCTTTCCGAAGAATGAGAAGAAATTATAAGGTTTCCTTACTCACTCCAACAAATCTAACCACCACATGCTGCAGAGTTCTGAACCCAGCTACACTACATTGCTTCCACTGGGTACAGAAGAGGTAACTGGGATATAGAGAGATAGGAAGGAGGACAGGGAACATGGGCAGCGCTAGAGAAAAAGTGGAAATGAAGTGAAATTGAGATGGGAGTGGAGACACAGTTGGAGTGTACCATGTTAGAGTTTGACTGTCCTGAAGAAATGGTACTGTAGTGTTCAGGTATAAAATTCCTGGAACTATAGAGGGAGTGGGACTGAAAAAGGACAGATATTGCTTATTAATATCAACGATTGTTATTAATGATGGTTGAAGGAGTGTTTAAAGGCGCTCTGTCAGCACATTTTGACATTATAGACCGCTTACCGAGCGCTGTAGCATAACTGGAGATGATTCAAATGGTACCTTTGTTGTGTTCTTGTGGAGTTCTCCTGAGGCAAAAACTGACTTTTATTCGTATAAAAATGCGGGCTCGCAAGTGCCCAGGGGCGACGTTGGAGCCCAGGGTGCTCTGCCTCTTTTGCTTATATCCCCACCCCAGCCTCTGCCCGCCCTTCTCTTCCCTTGCGTCCTCCTTATCTTGCAGCGAGATCCCGCACCTGCGCTCTCCCTCGCTGGCCCAGGGCATGCGCACTGCGATGCCCATTGTAAGCACGGCATGACTGTAGCTACTGCGCATCCTCCTTGCAGCCAACTAAGAGAGGCCATTGGCCTAACTAACTGGGACAAAGTCCTCAAAAATAAACATACAGCCACAAAATGGGATATTTTTAAAAGCATCCTAAAATCTAATTGTGAGAGGTACATACCTTATGGGAATAAAGTGTTAAAAGGATTCTGTCAGCTCTTTGTACCCTATAGAGATTCGGACATGCATGGCTAGATCGCCGCTAGCACATCTGCAATATACCTGTCCCACAGCTCTATTTTTATTGAGTGTATATATATATATATATATATATATATATATATATATATATATATATATATATATAGAGTGACACAGTGAGAGGTTTGGTGGTAAAAAACAGGTATTTTTCTCTCAGCCTGTGCTGCTGGGTTGATTGCAGCCAGGTGAGGGCAAATACTGGACCGGATTTTAGGTGCCGGTCCGGGTTTTTTGGGTTAATACCTAGCTGCCTTTAGTCACCTTAGTTCGCCCTCCACCCAAAACGCAGTGTTTGCACGATCAGGCCTGATCGGTCGCCCACACCTGCGTTCACCCACGCCCACCCCAGTGACCCAAAAAAATTTTTTTTGTAATCACTGCACAATCCCTTCACAAGCGCTGCGGCGATAAAAAAATCAGTTTTGATCTTTTTTATCAATCGCAGCGGCTTCTGTACTTCGCTACCCTCTCAATTGTAAGACAGGCTTGCTTTTTTTCTTGGGTAGTCTCAGGGAATACCCCCTAAATTTAGACGCCCAAATGTCAAACAAGGGGTATTCCTCTAAAGAGGCCTACAGGATTCTGACCCAGTCGGATGAGGAATGGGAACCCTCATCTGACGAATC
Source organism: Bufotes viridis (assembly GCA_033119425.1). Taxonomy (NCBI): domain Eukaryota; kingdom Metazoa; phylum Chordata; class Amphibia; order Anura; family Bufonidae; genus Bufotes; species Bufotes viridis. Next base: position 204,727,262 of record CM065593.1, on the reverse strand, counting down.
TAGCGGGTCAGAATACGAACCTGTAGAGAGCAGTGGCAGTCTGACCCAAAGTTCGGACGAGGAGGTTGAGGTCCCTGATAGAACCAGGCGTACCCGGCCCCGTGTTGCTAGACCGCAGGTTGCGCAGGATCCGCTTCAAGGGCAGCAGAGTGGGGCTGGCGCTGCCGGATTACGTGGTGAGGCATACACCAGCAGCGCAGCCCGTCCTGGACCTTCTACCAGCACTGCCGTACAACATGGTGAAGTGGCGAGCACCAGAAGGGCAGTAGAAGCTGGTACGGTGGCACGTGCAGTTGTTTCCCCGTCGCAGCCACCGCGCAGACAGGCCCGTAGAGCCCCTAGAGTCCCTGAGGTGCTGGCAAACCCTGATTGGCAGCCCCCAACTTCAGCCGCACCATTTGGCAGAAACAAACAGATATGCCACTCAATTTATCGCCAACAACCCGGGAAGCTCTTATGTCCAGCCTTTCCGGTGGAAATCAGTCTAAGTTTCCGAATTTAGAACTTTTCTGGGCCTTCTCCTCAGCATGGGCATTACAAAAAAACATGAATTGCGGTCATATTGGTCCACAAACCCAATTCATCACATGCCCATGTACTCTGCTGCCATGTCCAGGACACGTTTTGAGACCATCCTGCGTTTCCTGCACTTTAGTGACAACACCACCTCCCGTCCCAGAGGCCACCCAGCTTTTGACCGGCTCCATAAAATTCGGCCCCTCATAGACCATTTCAACCAGAAATTTGCAGATTTGTATACCCCTGCACAAAACATCTGCGTAGACGAGTCCCTTGTACATTTCACCGGGCGCCTTGGCTTCAAACAGTACATCCCAAGCAAGCGCGCCCGGTATGGGGTCAAATTGTATAAGCTCTGTGAAAGGGCCACAGGCTATACGCACAAATTTCGGATCTATGAGGGAAAAGATCAGACCCTGGAGCCGGTCAGTTGCCCTGACTACTTGGGGAGCAGTGGGAAGATAGTCTGGGACTTGGTGTCACCCTTATTCGGCAAGGGGTACCATCTTTATGTGGACAACTTTTACACAAGTGTGGCCCACTTCAGGCATTTGTTCCTAGAACAGATTGGCTTCTGCGGCACCGTGCGACCTAGTCGCCGGGGCTTCCCCCAACGGCTCATTACCACCAGACTTACAAGGGGGCAGAGGGCTGCATTGTGTAACGAAGAACTGCTCGCGGTGAAATGGAGAGACAAGCGTGACGTTTACATGCTCTCCTACATTCACGCAGACACGACAGTCCAAATTGAACGGGCAACCAGTGGCGTTGAAAAGCCCCTCTCAGTCCACGACTATAACCTCCACATGGGAGGGGTGGACTTCAACGACCAGATGTTGGCCCCTTATTTGATTTCCCGAAAGACCAGACGCTGGTATAAGAAGGTGTCTGTATATTTGATTCAATTGGCTCTATATATGTATCCAGGAGGTTCCGTGGCCCCAACCACCAGTGTAGTTAGCCGTCTACACGAGCGGCACTTCCCCAGCGTTGTGCCTTGTACCTCAACCCAACCGCCACCCCGAAAACGATGTCGTGTCTGTAGCAGGAGTGGAATAAGGCGTGACACCCGTTATTTCTGTCCTGACTGTCCTGACCACCCTGCCCTATGCCTTGGAGAGTGTTTCCAGAAGTACCACCATCAGGTACACTTAGGGACCTAGGGACAGCACTACACAGGTAGTTTTTTTTCCACTCAGGGTCTAGGGTCTCTCAGGACACTAGGTTTTGAGAGACCCCAACACATAGGGAACGGTGCTGGTGTGCTACAGCAGAAGTTTGAAGCGGTAGAAACCTCTCCTTTCACTTGGGATAACGTGTATAATGTACTTCGCACCATCTCTGTGTGATTTACACTTTACACATTGTCCCATGGGAAAGGAGAGGTTTCTGCTAGGAAAATAAAGAGTGAGATGGTAAAAAAAAGAAACAGGTAGCAAGAAAAAAAAATCTTGAGTTAGTTCAGGTTTCTATGTTCATGTTTTACAATGTTCTGGTTTTATAAAGTTTGCAACGTTCAAGTTATGTGCCTGCTGCCTGTTTTTTCCCCCCCATAACCACCCTTTATTTTCCAGGTAGACCAACGGACCAACCGACGAAGACGCCGCAGCACTGATGTGAATTCTGAGAGAAGCATTGCGCTGCTATCAAAAGACACGTGAAGTCGGTGTATGCGGCGCTGCAAAACGAGATTTCTCCTCTGCAGGAAAGGTACGTTTGCCCAGGCATATGAGCTGAGGAGAGGTGTTGGAGTTCATATGCTTTGGCAAACACTTTGTATCAAAAAATCTGGCAAAGATGTCTTCCTCCACACCGATCGATTGATCGATGTAAATGGAGAAATCACGTTTGCCAGGACAATGGAGCTGAGTGGGTATGGATGTTTGGGCGGAGCCCCTATGTCCTGGCAATCGCCAGGCCCCTCTTTTTTTTCTTGCATATTTTTTGGCAGAGATTTTTTCATCCACATCGATCGATGCGAATGAGGAAATCTGTGCCGTTCGTTTTTTCTTTCAGCCCAGAGGCTGAACAGAAAAAAAAAAATCTCATTACCTGTATGATCTATATAAGGAGAATAGCAGAAACTCCTAATGCTGGCCATACAGGTAATGATTGCGGAGACCCTCAAATGCCATGGCAGTACAAAAACCCCACATGTGACCCCATTTTGGAAAGAAGACACCCCAAGGTATTCGCTGAGGGGCATATTGAGTCCATGAAAGATTGAACTTTTTGTCACAAGTTAGCGGAAAGGGAGACTTTGTGGAAAAAAACTAAAAAAAAAAAAAATCAAATTCCGCTAACTTGTGCAAAAAAAAAAAATCTTCTATGAACTCGCCATGCCCCTCACAGAATACCTTGGGGTGTCTTCTTTCTAAAATGGGGTCACATGTGGAGCATTTATACTGCCCTGGCATTTTAGGGGCCCTGAAGCGTGAGAAGAAAAATGCGTAAAAATACCGTCCTAAAAGGTACTCATTGGATTTAGGGCCGATTTGCGCAACTTGGCTGCAAAAAAGTGGCACACAAGTGGTATCGCCGTACTCAGGAGAAGTAGGGCAATGTGTTTTGGGGTGTACTTTTACATATACCCATACTGGGTGTGAAAAATATCTCTGTAAATGACAACTTTTGAAAAAAAAATTATACAAAGTTGTCATTTACAGAGATATTTTTCACACCCAGTAGGGGTATAGGTAGAAATACGCCCCAAAACACATTGCCCTACTTCTCCCAAGATGCGCAAAGGGGCCCTAAATCCAATGAGTACCTTTAGGATTTCACAGGACATTTTTTACGCATTTGGATTCCAAACTGCTTCTGACGTTTAGGGGCTCCTAAAATGCCAGGGCAGTAAAAATACCACACAAGTGACCCCATATTAGAAAGAAGGCACCCCAAGGTATTCCGTGAGGGGTATGGTGAGTTCATGTAAAATTGTATTTTTTGGCACAAGTTAGTGGAATATGAGACTTTTAATAAAAAAAAAAAAAAAAAAAACAACAACATTTCCGCTAACTTGTGCCAAAAAATAAAAACTTCCATGAACTCACTATGCCCATCAGCGAATACCTTGGGGTGTCTACTTTCCGAAATGGGGTCACCTGTGTGGTATTTTTACTGCCCTGGCATTTTAGGGGCCCCTAAACGTCAAAAGCAGTTTGGAATCCAAATGCGTAAAAATGTCCTGTAAAATCCTAAAGATACTCATTGGATTTAGGGCCCATTTGCGCATCTTGGATGCAAAAAAGTGGCACTTAAGGGGTATCGCCGTACTCAGGAGAAGTAGGGCAATGTGTTTTGGGGTGTATTTTTACATATACCCATGCAGGGTGTGAGAAATATCTCTGTAAATGACAACTTTTTAAAAAAATTTAAACAAAGTTGTCATTTACAGAGATATTTTTCACACCCAGTAGGGGTATATGTAAAAAGACACCCCAAAACACATTGCCCTACTTCTCCCAAGTATGGCAATACCACATGTGTGGCACTTTTTGGCAGCCAAGATGCGCAAATGGGCCCTAAATCCAATGAGTACCTTTAGGATTTTAGAGGACATTTTTACGCATTTGGATTCCAAACTGCTTTTGACGTTTAGGGGCCCCTAAAATGCCAGGGCAGTAAAAATACCACACAAGTGACCCCATTTCGGAAAGAAGACACCCCAAGGTATTCTGTGAGTATGGTGAGTTCATGTAAAATTGTATTTTTTGGCACAAGTTAGTGGAATATGAGACTTTGTAAAAAAAAAAAAAAAAAAAAACAATTTCCGCTAACTTGTGACAAAAAATAAAAACTTCCATGAACTCACTATGCCCCTCAGTGAATACCTTAGGGTGTCTACTTTCGGAAATGGGGTCATTTATGGGGTATTTCTACTGTCTGGGCATTGTAGTACCTCAGGAAACAGGACAGGTGCTCAGAAAGTCAAAGTGCGGAAATTCACTTTTTTGCACCATAGTTTGTAAACGCTATAACTTTTACCCAAACCAATGAATATACACTTATTGCATTTTTTTTTTTATCAGACATGTAGAACAATAAATTTTGAGAAAATTTTTTTGAGAAATGTAGTTTTATTTGATAAATTTTCCAACATAAAGTGAAAAATATCATTTTTTTTGCAAAAATTTCATCAAAAAAAGTAAAATATCAAAAAAAGTAAAAATGTCAGCAAGAAAGAAATAGCACCAAATGAAAGCTCTATTAGTGAGAAGAAAAGGAGGTAAAATTAATTTGGGTGGTAAGTTGTATGGCCGAGCAATAAACTGGTAAAGTAGTGTAGTGCAGAATTGTAAAAAGTGGTCTGGTCATTAAGGGTGTTTAAGCTAGGGGGGCTGATGTGGTTAAAAGACAGCTGGGTTTATGCAAAGCTCTCTCTCTCTGTGTTTGGGATCTGAGCCCTGTGCTGGGTTGAAAAGCTGAGACGTGTGTGTCAGGAGAGCAGGCCATGTAAAGACGGTCAGTGGACTTTTTGTGTTGCCGAGCATTTAGCCAGGTGTGAACTGATACCTAGGATTTGAGGTGATTTAACCTGGAAACTGTTGGTAATGCTGTGGAGCTCTCAGCGCTGGAAGCAAGAGCCCCGCAAAGAGGCGTGCAGTCGGCCTGGAAGCCTGAGGGTGGACTTTCCTGCGGCTGGGCTGACAGCCAGGTGTGAACACGCACCTAAACCACACAGGTGAATTTGATTCAGTCTTGGACTTTTGTTTTGCCTCAAGTTTTTGCTATGTGTGTGAAGTAACGCTAAGTGACTGTTTTGAGTTTTGTTTGTGCAAGTGTGAAATAAAACACTGTTTGCTGCACTACCTGGACTCCCTTTGCCTCTATACTGCACCCGCACCGCTGTCTACCAGAGCAACTCCCCACAATATATATATATATATATATATATATATATATATATATATAATGTGTGTAAGGAGCCCAAGGGGCTGCACTAACTGTTTATGAGCCCAGCCATGCCCCGCTGTGGCGATCCGCGAGCTCGCACATGCGGCTGATGCCAGCACAGGGAAGGAACAGCATGCAGACACTGCGCGAGCTCGTGTATCGCGAGATTACGGCGAGATTTGCCATTTTAAAAAAAATATATATATGTATATTGTGGCAATGTGAATAGTGTTATGGGCAGTGAAGTCCAAAGGAAGCATTTAAAAGCGGGGTTTTGTCACCAAGGAACATGTCACCAAGGTACCCCGGCCTTGGTGGAGTAAAGGCCCTAGTTTGAGTGTCCACAAAAGTAGATAGCGGACACCATAATACATAGCATAGCTGGTTCCAGCTAGTTCAGGGCGGGCTTTTACTGGGAACAGGCAATGTGCTGGGTGGGTACCCCATGTTCCAGTCCGGGACTTGCTCACTGCCAGCAATTCAATTTAGTCTGCTTGCTGGACTTGGGTGGTGCTCACTCTGGGGAGAGAGTTTTTGGTGACACAGAGGCCTAGAGCAGAGGCTCTGTGTGAAGTGGTCTCAAGCAGGTGGACTGTGTGACCACAAGACTATGCAAAGCCTGATCTATCGGCAGTGTGGACTGTTGCTGATAAGCGAAACCTGCTAAGACTTGGAGCCTGAGACACTGACCGCTACTAGGCCCTACTTAGAGGCGAGGTAGGGAACCGTAAATGTTTAGGCATAGCCCAGACGGGTAAGGTGTTTTTTGTTTATGTTTATTTTATTATGCTGTGTGCCAAAATAAATAACACTGTTTGGACCGGAAATCAAGTGATGAAGATCTTTGTGTGAATGATCCCCAGAGCTAATCCCTTACAATATGTAAAAAAGGCAAGACATGACAAACAGAAAGCAGGAGGGTAGCGAGGAAGCACTGAAAAACTATAAGGAAAGAAATAGAATTTGTAAAAAAAAAAAACAAATAAAAGCGGCCAAACTAGAGACCGAGATTAATTTCCAAAGAGCGAAACTAACCCTAAAAGTTCTTCAATTATATAAATGGTAAAAAGAATAAATCTGAAGGTGTCGGCCCTTTACATAGTAATGAGGAGGGAGTTGCAGAGAGCAATGAGGAGAAAGCAAAGATTAAATATTTTTTTTCTCCACTGTATTCACTGAAGAAAATAAACTGTTAGATGAAATGCAGAAAGTAAAAGTAAATTCCCCATTAACCACTACAGGACCGCCTAACGCAGGGATGCGTCCTGCAGGCTGTCCTGTAGCTCTGAGACGACGCATCGGCGCGTCATCTCGCGAGAGCCGAGACTTCCTGTGAACGTGCGCGTCTCAGGAGTTCTGCTACAGCCTGCCAGCGATGATCCATCGCTGGAAGGCTGTAGATGCGAATTAGATCGCATCAAAGAGCTATATCAGACGCTGTTTTGTGAACAGCGTCTGATATAGCTGCTACCTGGTCCTCTGGCGGTCCCATTTGCTGGGATCGACCACCAGAGGACCAGGTAACACTGTAAAGTTGCACCAAACACTACACTAACACCCCCCCCCCTCACCTATTAACCCCTTGATCACCACATCTAGACCCCCTGATCACCCCCGTCATTGATCACACCTCTTGTAAGGCTCAATTCAGACGTCCATATGTGTTTTGCGGATCCGTGGATTCACGGATCCGCAGATCCTCAAAACATGGACACCGGCAATGTGCTTTCCGCATTTTTCAGATCCGCACATTGCCAGAACTATATAGAAAATGCTTTTTCTTGTCCGCAAATGCTGGCCATACGTGTAATGATTGCGGAGACCTTCAAATGCCAGGGCAGTATAAATACCCCACATGTGACCCCATTTTAGAAAGAAGACACCCCAAGGTATTCCGTGAGGGGTATGGCGAGTTCATGCAAAATTTTATTTTTTGTCACAAGTTAGTGGAATATGAGACTGTAAAAAAAAAAAAATTTCCACTAACTTGTGTCAAATTTTTTTTTTTCTGTGAACTCGCCATGCCCCTCACGGAATACCTTGGGGTGTCTTCTTTCCACAATGGGGTCACTTGTGGGGTATTTATACTGCCCTGGCATTTTAGGGGTCCTAAAGCGTGAGAATCCAAATGCGTAAAAATGCCCTGTGAAATTGGAATTAGGGCCCCTTTGCGCATCTTGGCTGCAAAAAAGTGTCACACGTAGTATCGCCGTACTCAGGAGAAGTAGGGCAATGTGTTTTGGGGTGTATTTTTACATATACCCATGCTGGGTGAGAGAAATATCTCTGTAAATGACAACTTTGAATAAAAAAAATGTAAAAAGTTGTCGTTTACAGCGATATTTCTCACACACAGTATGGGTATATATAAAAATACACCCCAAAACACATTGCCCTACTTCTCCTGAGTACGGCGATACCACACGAGTGACACTTTTTTTGCAGCCTGGGTGTGCAAAGGGGCCCTAAAACCAATGAGTAGGATTTCACAGGGCATTTTTACGCATTTGGATTCTCACGCTTTAGGGCCCCTAAAATGCCAGGTCAGTATAAATACCCCACATGTGACCCCATTTTGGAAAGAAGACACCCCAAGGTATTCCGTGAGGGGCATGGCGAGTTCACAGAATTTTTATTTTTTGGCACAAGTTAGCGGAAATTGAAATATTTTTTTTTTTTGTTTTTTACAAAGTCTCATATTCCACTAACTTGTGACAAAAAATAAAATTTTACATGAACTCATTCAGTGAACAGAGCTTAGCCTCGCCCACGCCACTTGGATACAAGTCGTGACGTCACTGGGCGGGGCTCTAGCAGAGGTAAACAGTGAGAAGGCCTTCTCAAACAGCTGATCGGCGGGGTCCCGGGTGTCAGACCCCGGCCGATCAGATGCTGATGATCTATCCTGAGGATAGATCATCAGTTGTAACAAACTACAGAACCCCTTTAAGCTAGGGGGGGTTGAAGCAGTTAAAAGAGCCCTGTCTGACCCAGTAACAAGTACAGCAGCGTCTTAAAAAGATTAAAATAGACAAAATCGCCAGGAACAGATGGCATACACCCCCGTACACTAAAAAAATTAAGTAATGTCATAGCCAGACCCTTATTTCTGAAATTTAAGGACTCTATACTGACAGGGAGTGTTCCACAGGATTGGCGCATAGCAAACGTGGTGCCAATATTCAAAAGGGGTCCAAAAACAGAGCCTGGAAATTATAGGCTGGTAAGTTTAACATTCGTCGTAGGTAAACAGTTTAAAGGTTTTCTAAGAGATGCTATCTTGGAGCACCTCAAAGAAAATAAGCAAATAACGCCATATCAGCATGGCTTCATGAGGGATCGGTCATGTCAAACTAATTTAATCAGCTTTTATGAGGAGGTAAGTTCTAGACTTGACAGCGGCGAATCAATGGATGTCGTATATACCTAGACTTCTCCAAAGCATTTGACACTGTACCACATAAAAGGTTAGTATATAAAATGAGAATGCTCGGACTGGGAGAAAATGTCAGAACGCAAGTGGCCGGAGAGCATTTGAAAACTGATCAGTTTCCTGAAATGCGTATTTCAGCGCGTTTTTGCAAATAGGAAACGCGCGTTCGTACGCGCGTTCTTGTGATTGACTGCTGTGGTGTCAATCACAAAACGCGCAAAAAACGTCCCAAAAAAAGCTCAAGTACTTGTTTATGCGTCGGGCGTTTTACAGCTCGTTCAAACGTGCTGTAAAACGCTCAAGTGAGAACCAGGGCCATAGGAAAGCATTGTTTTTCATGTGTTGAGCGTTTTACAGCGCGTTTGAACGCGCTGTAAAACGCTCAGGTGTGAACTTAGGGTAAAAGGTCAAATCATTAGACGTGAACTCCTGTCTAATCAGCTGTTAACCACTTGAAGACCACAGGTTTTTGACCTAGTGACCAGGCCCTTTTTTCACTGTTTATTGCTCCGTCATACAACTTATCACCCAAATGAATTTTACCTCCTTTTCTTCTCACCAATAGAGCTTTCATTTGGTGGTATTTCATTCTTGCTGACATTTTTACTTTTTTTGATATTTTACTTTTTTTGACAAATTTTTGCAAAAAAATGACATTTTTCGCTTTCTGTTGTAAAAATTTTCAAATAACACTACATTTCAATTTTAATTTTTCTCTAAATTTATTGTTCTACTTGTCTTTGATAAAAAAAAAAATGCAATAAGTGTATAGTTATTGGTTTGGGAAAAAGTTATAGCGTTTACAAACTATGGTGCAGAAAAGTGAGTTTCCACACTTTAATTTTCTGAGCACCTGTCCTGTTTCCTGACGCACTACAATGCCAGACAGTAGAAACACCCCATAAATGACCCCATTTCAGAAAGTAGACACCCTAAGGTATTCGCTAAGTTTTGCCAAGTTTTGAATACCTTGAGGGGTGTAGTTTCTTAGATGGAGTCACTTTTTTGGAGATTCTACTCTAAGGGTGCACTACTCTAAGGCTGATTTTGTAAAATCAGTTTTGAATACCTTGAGGGGTGTAGTTTCTAGAATGGGGTCATTTTTGGATGGTTTCTATTATGTAAGCCTCACAAAGTGACTTCAGACCTGAACTGGTCCCTAAAAAGTGGGTTTTTGAAAATTTCAGAAAAATTTCAAGATTTGCTTCTAAACTTCTAAGCCTTGTAACGTCCCCAAAAAATAAAATGGCATTCCCAAAATGATCGATACATGAAGTAGACATATGGGGAATGTAAATCAATAACTTTTTTGGGCGGTATTACTATGTATTATATAAGTAGAGAAATTGAAACTTGGAAAATTGCTAATTTTTCCAAATTTTTGGTAAATTTGATATTTTTGTTTAAATAAAAATGAAATTTTTCGACTTAATTTTACCAGTGTCATGAAGTACAATATGTGACGAAAAAACATTCTCAGAATGGCCTGGATAAGAAAAAGCGTTTTAAAGTTATCACCACATAAAGTGACAGTGGTCAGATTTGCAAAAAATGGCCTGGTCCTAAGGTGAAAATGAGCCCGGTCCTTAAGGGGTTAAATGAAAAGCCCTTACATTTGCTTAGTTATAAACGTAGAAAAAAAAAAAAAAAAAAACATGGATAATGCCTTTAACCCGTAGGATACCAGAGCCGTACATGTATGGAGCTGTGTACATCCAGTCCCTGAGCGAAATCCCTCGGTGAACGCGGTACAATGGCTGCTCCGCATGGCAGGCAGCCATTTTTCCTACGGGCACAGGGAGGTTTTTCCACCCCCTGAATCTCCGATCGCTCCGATCGGCCGGTTTCTGCACACCAGACAATCGCAGCTCCGGATCATTCATGGAGCTGCAGGGGGTGGTACAAGGGTGACTGGTGCTGAACTAGTCAGCACCTGTTTTTACCAAGGACTGGTAGGGAACACCAATGTTTGGCAGGAACAACGTGTAGAGAGGTTCTGTCCTTTTCTGTGCTGCTGTTAACTTGCTGGGACTTGTGGTGCATCGTCACAGCAATTTAACACTTTCCTGCTGAAAGAAGAAGAAAAGAAGAGCATCTGGAATTGCTGCTCTGATTTATTTATTTTTCATTTGCAGCTGTTCCAGATCGCTAAACCACCCCCCGTCTCTGTCCCTTCGCGATGGTCCACAGAGAGCTTCCAAAGCATCAGAGGGATCTTATTGTTAAAAGTCATGAGAAGGGTACAAAAGAAATTCCAAGGCATTAGATATACCATGGAACACAATGAAGACAGTCATCATCAAGTGGAGAAAATATGGCATGGTGACATTACCAAGAACTGGACATCCCTCCAAAATCGACGAAAAGACGAGAAGAAAACTGGTCTGGGAGGCTACCAAGAGGCCTACAGCAACATTAAAGGAGATGCAGGATTATCTGGCATGTACTGGCTGTGTGGTACATGTGACAACCATCTCCCATATTCTTCATATGTCTGGGCTATGGGGTAGAGTGGCAAGACGAAAGCCTTTTCTTACAAAGAAAAACATCCAAGCCAGGCTACATTTTGCAAACACATTTGAAGTCTCCCAAGAGCATGTGGGAAAAGGTGTTATTGTCTGTTGAAACCAAGGTTGAACTTTTTGGCCATAATTCCAAAAGATATGTTTGGCGCAAAAATAACACTGCACATCACCAAAAGAACACCATACCCACAGTGAAGCATGGTGGTGGTAGCATCATGCTTTGGGGCTGTTTTTCTTCAGCTGGTACTGGGGCCTTAGTTAAGATAGAGGGATTTATGAACAGTTCCAAATACCAGTCAATATTGGCACAAAACCTTCAGGCGTCTGCTAGAAAGCTGAACATGAAGAGGAACTTCATCTTTCAGCATGACAACGACCCAAAGCATACATCCAAAATACACAGAGGAATGGCTTCACCAGAAGATTAAAGTTTTGGAATGGCCCAGCCAGAGCCCAGACCTGAATCCGATTGTGGGGTGATCTGAAGGGGGCTGTGCACAGGAGATGCCCTCGCAATCCGACAGATTTGGAGTGTTTTTGCAAAGAAGAGAGGGCAAATCTTGCCAAGTCAAAATGTGCCATGCTGATAAGACTCATACCCAAAAAGATTGAGTGTTGTAATAAAATCAAAAGGTGCTTCAACAAAGTATTAGTTTAAGGGTGTGCACACTTATGCAGCCATATTTAAATTTTTATATTTTTTTTTTTCCTTCTACCTAAAAGATTTTAGTCTCTTTCAATTGATTTGTACAGTTTATAGGTCACATTAAAGGTGGAAAAAGTTCTGAAATGATTTATCTTTGTTTAGATTTTTTTACATCACAGAAACCTGACATTTTAACAGGGGTGTGTAGACTTTTTAGATAAGTTAATTTTTAGACAGTATTCACTTTTTTAACACTGTAGTGAATTTTTATACCACAGTTTTTGCACGCACACACAATCTGTGTGAGTGAGTGCGGCAGAGCACCGATCAGTAGTGTGCTCATTTGTATCTGCACATTTTTGAGTTTTTTTTCTTTTTAAATTTTTTTAGTGTGAAAAAGGACCTGCAGTGAGTGGTAGGTAGTTAGATAGAGATAATTACTCTTACCGGTAATTGGTTTTTCCAATAGCCTCCACAACAGCACTCATAGGAGGGTGTCCCCGCCCCCTGGACAGGAAACAACGACTTAGAAGCAGAAAATATAAGGGCCTCCTCGCCCTTACCTCAGTCAATAAGAGAGGACACGGAAATGATGCAAGAAAAACTTATGTATTAATAAGCAAGAACTTAAATATCCATATAATACACTGAAAAAGAAAATCAATTATCATACTGAATTTAAATTAGGGAGGGAATCCCCGTGCCGTTGTGGAGGCTATTGGAAAATCCAATTACCGGTAAGAGTAATTATCTCTTTTCCCCGGCGCCTCATAGGAGGATTAACAGAGTAAAGGATTAGGGAGGGACAACAGCAGAAAGAACTCTGCGTCCGAAGGACAAGTCCTGATTTTTAATAACGTCCAATCTGTAATGATTAAAGAAAGTCATCGGGCTGGCCCAAGTAGTTGCCTTACAAATGCTTTCCAAAGACACAGAAGCGGACTCGGCCCATGAGGAAGCTACTGCTCTTGTAAAATGGGCCCTCAGCCATTCTGGAGGCTGGACGTTCATTCAGGAGATAGGCCATCCTGATTATATTCTTTATCCATCTTGATATTGTAGACTTGCTAGCTGCACGACCACTATTGGGCCCTTGGTACTGTAAAAAAAGTTGATCAGATATCCTGAAGGATGCGGTTCTATTCAAGTAGCAAAGTACACTGCTCCTTACATCTAGGTTGTAGTATTTTTTTTTTCCCCTTCAGAGGTTGGTGATGGACAGAAAGAAGGTAGCGATACCTCCTGTTCACAGTGAAATTTAGATACTACTTTGGGCAGAAAGGCTGGGCAGTATTTCAGGATTATTCGGTCGCTCTGGACGTTTAGATAAGGCGGCTTGCAAGAAAAAGCTTGGATCTCCCCGACTCATCTAGCAGTAGTAATAGCCGTGAGGAAAACGGTTTTAAAGGTGAGCAACCTAATTGGTATTTCTTCAATTGGTTCGAACGGAGATGACATCAGAACGGACAGCACTAAGTTAAGATCCCAGGGGGCGATGGTAGATCGAGCTATAGGGGAACTCCTGAAGGCACCTTTAAGAAAACGTACTTTAAGGGTTGCAGGTCTAAGTCCCTTGTCAAGTCCAGCTTGAAGAAAAAGCAGGATTTGAGGAATGCCTGGAAAAAATTTGTTATCTGAGAATTTTTTAAATGCCCTCCAGGTTCTAAGATAAATTTTTGAAGTTATGGGTTTTCGGCTGAGCATAAGGGTGGAAATTACAGCGTCTGAGAACCCTTTATTTTTTAAGATTTTGCGTTCAGCCTCCAGGCCGTCAAGTTCAGCTGTTTTACATTTGGGTGACTTACCAGCTCTTGATGAAAGAGATTCGGTATGGATGGGAGAGTCCAGAATTCCCCTGCGGAGAGATGGAGCAGCAGGGGAAACCAAGATCTTCTTGGCCAGTGAGGGGCTATAAAGATTACATCGGCGCTTTCTTCTAGGACCTTCATCAGAGTCCTGGAGATCAGACTGAAAGGGGGGGAATGCGTAAAGACGATATTTCGGCCATGGACGAGACAGGGCGTCTACCCATAGTGGTAGATCCTTTTGAGAGGGAGAGCAGAACTGTTTTGTCTGCCTGTTTTCCCTGGATGCAAACAAGTCCAGGGTTGGAGTTCCCCACTTGAGACATAACTGATGAAATATTCGGGGATTTAGGCACCATTCCCCTTCCTTCAGGGTCTGTCAATTAAGGAAGTCAGCTAATGAGTTTTCTTCCCCTTTCACGTGTAAGGCTGTAAGGGAGACCAAGTTTTTCTCTGCCCATGAGAAGATTTTTTCGCTTACTGCCGCTAGGGAGCGACTCCTGGTTCCTCCCTGTTTGTTTAAGTAGGCCACTGCCGTAGTGTTGTCTGAAAAGATTTTTATGCTTTTTGGTGACGTAGGGGTGAAAAGCGATGTCATCACATAAAAAACTGCTGTTAGTTCTCTTAAATTGGATGAGGCCTGTTGTAGCTCCCCCGCCCTGGACCACTCTTCCGTCCGAGTGACCTCCCCAGCCAGTGCTGCTGGCATCCGTAGTGATCATCATCTGGTCTTTTTGTCTCCAGGAAACTCCCGTCTGAAGTTGTTTCCTGATTCTCCACCACATAAGGGATCTTCTTACAGAATTCGGAATGACCAATCGTTTCTCTAGGGAGGAGGAGGTGCCATCCCAGGAGGACAGGAGGAACGCTTGTAGAGGCCTTGTACGATGCTGGGCCCATCTGACGGATTGGATAGTTAAGTGGCCTAGGAAGGTCATGACATTTCTCACTGACATGGACTTTCGACTGCAGAAGTAGGAGACTTTTTCCAGGAGCTCGACCTGCTTGTTTTGAGGGAGGAAAGACAGTTGGTGCGAGCCTAGAAAAACTCCTAAAAAGGTTTTCCTCTGTTCTGGAACCAGATCTGACTTCTTGTAATTTATTATCCACACTAGAGTGGTAAAGCACTCCTTGATGTCTGAAAGGTGGGACAGAAGGATCTTTGCCGAGGGAGCGGCTATTAAAAAGTCGTCTAGGTAGGGTATAATCTGAATTTTTCTTAAGTGGAGAAACTTGACAACTTCTGCCATTATCTTCGAGAACACCCTCGGAGCAGAGGAAAGTCGAAGAGAAGGGCTGCGAACTGGAAGTGACAAAGCGGATTGTTTAAAAAGACAGCAATTCTTAGGTATTTCTGGTGGTTTACAGAGATTGGGACGTGGTGATAGGCGTCCTGCAAGTCCATAGTCGCCATGAAGCAATCTTGGGGAAGAACATTTATAGCGGTTTTTATTGTTTCTATTTTGAAGCGCTTGTACACAATGAACTTGTTGAGGCCTTTCAGGTTTATGATTAGACGATAAGACCCATTGGGCTTTTGGACTAGAAAAATGGGGGAGCAAAACCCCCTGCCTTGTTCCTCCACCGGAGCTTGTCGAATAACGCCTTTTTGAATAAGGGACAGGATCTCCGATTGTAGACAGGATTGTTTCTCTTGTCCAGGTATTTTTCGGTTGACCACAAACCGCTCTTTGGGTGTAGAAAGGAACTCTAGCTTTAGCCCTCGACTTAAGGTGTCCAACACCCAGGGAGATGTTTCAATACTTTCCTAGCTTGGGGCAAAGCGGCTTAGTCTGCCACCTACTTGGCTTCTGGCGTCATTGCTTAGAAGATGAAGCGTTATCGGGGTTAAAAAGGAATCCTCTTCCTCTAGCCCTAGAGGGCTGCCATCTCCTTGAAAAGTCTTTCTTCTTGGTGTCTCCCTTGCCTTTTCTTTGATTTTGAAAGGTACGTCGCTGATGAAAGTAACAATTTTCCGTAGGGAACCCTTTCTTATTGTCTGCAGCCCTGTCCGGGATGTCATCCAGAGTAGAACCGAACAATCTGTCGCCTTGTTCTTCGAGCTGGCATCCCATGACCATGTACAGAGCCACATGGCTCTCCTGGTGGCATTTGACAATGCCGCTGATCTGGCTGACAGCCTTACCAGATCCGCTTTAGCATCTGCCAGGATGCTGCTTTTTTAAGAGTAGGAAGGGAGGTCAGGATCTCTTCACGTGGAGTACCTGCCACCAGATGGTCTTCTAGCTGATTCAGCCATACTGAAAGGGTTCTGGCGGTACATGAGGAGGCTACACTAGGTCTAAGCATAGCTGTGTTTGTCTCCCAAGCTTTCTTCAAAAGGCTTTCACATTTCTTGTCCATGGGATCCCTGAGCAGGCCCGTATCCTCAAATGGCAGCGAGGTTCTTTTTGAGATCCGAGCTACCGACGCATCCACCTTCGGGGTTTTGTCCCACAAATTTGAGTCGGAGTCAGAAAAGGGGTATTTACGTTTAAAGGATCCAGAAATGACAGATCTTTTTTCTGGATCTTTCCATTCTTTAGCAATAAGCGAATTGACATTATTGTGTATAGGGAAGGTTCTTTTCTTCCTCTCACTCAACCCCTGGAACATCTGGTCTTCTATCGAATGAGTCTCCCTCACTTGTTCAATATTCATAGTGGCTCGGATAGTTTTAAGGAGCCCGTCTGTTTCATCAGGCAAAAAGAGGGGTCTTCCTGAACCGTCATCCGAGGACGAGTCAGATTCAGAAAGCAGTTCACCTTCATCTATCTCGAACCCCGTTTCAGGGGCTAGTGATCTGAGAGGTGGATGGTAGTGGGGAAGACTGTATTCTGGAATCTACTGCGGCATACACTTCTTCCTTAATAATTGACCCCATAGATTCAAGGAGGGAAGGAAATTCATCAGTGACCACTTTTTCAGTGCACTTAGGGCATAGTACTTTCTTAGATTTGGAGGAGAGTGCTTTGCGGCATTTTTTCCTTGTCTGTTCTGCACCAGGCAGTTTTGGGGTCGAGGTTTCTCTGGTCTAAGATCAGAAAAAAAAACAAGGAGGACCATTAGGGGTCAGCAGCTATAAAAAGAGAGTCCAGGACCCAACACCGATGGTGGGAAAAAGACAGCAGTCACCCAGTGCAAATAGCAGGAAGCTAACAATGCAGAACACGACAAACATCTCTTCTCCGGGGAGGAGGCTTACCGGGCTCAGGGCTGAGGCAGAGGGTTCCACGGGCTTCTTTGCAGACTCCATGTCACCAGGGGCTAGTATAGTATAGTCTCCGAAAGGAAGCGGCTTCAAATAGCCTTCGCAGCTGAAGCTCCGCCCCCTTCCGCGAGATTCTCTTGCCAAAGGAGAATCCCTCCCGCTGACGTCACACGCCGGATCCTCGCAATAGTTCTGCGCAACTATCGCGCCTATGCCCGGGGATGCCTGAACACAGATCTTATAAATTTGATGGTAACCCAAACAAATTTGTACGTCCAGCAATTTATTTCCCAGAACCCCACAATGCCATACGCTAGACCCCAAGGTTGGACCCCCAGTACATGCAGCAGAGATGATGACCTTTTGGGGGCTCTTGCTGCATATGGGCGTTAAAAAAAAAAAAAAAAAAAAAAAAAGATACCCAGTACCCAGTATTGGTGTGTGGATGTCTTGTACCAGACTCCAATTTACAGTAATACCATGGCCCATAACTGATTCCAATCAATAATTTTTTGCAAATTTTTGCTTTAAAACAATAATGCACAG
The DNA here is from genome assembly GCA_033119425.1 of Bufotes viridis. Classification (NCBI taxonomy): domain Eukaryota; kingdom Metazoa; phylum Chordata; class Amphibia; order Anura; family Bufonidae; genus Bufotes; species Bufotes viridis. Next base: position 204,709,681 of record CM065593.1, on the reverse strand, counting down.
TGCCCACCCCAGAATGACCCAGCATTTTACCGTCTGTTCAAAATTAAGCCCGTCCTTGACCACTTCAACGCAAAGTTTTCAGAAGTGTACACCACAGAACAATATGCCTGCATAGAGGGAGGGTAAGATTCCGCCAGTACCGGTCAAGGTATGGCATAAAACTGTAAAAAATCTGTGAGAGTAGCTCTGGGTACACTCACAAGTTCCGGGTTCATGAAGGGAGGGACACCCGGATTGAACCCCCAGTCCTAGGAGTTAGTGGGAAGATAGTGTGGGACTTACTGCACCCACTGCTGGATAAGGGTTACCATCAATACGTGGATAATTACTACACAAGTCTACCACTGTTCCGGTCACTAACTTCCAGAGGTACTGTATTACTGCTTGTAAAAGTGAAAAATGTGGGTGTAAAGCAACTTTTTCTGGAAAAAAATTTAAATTTTTCATTTTCACAGCAAAGCGTTTCCAAATTCTGTAAAACACCTGATGGTTTAAAGTGCTCACTACACACCTTAAAATATTCCTTGAGGGGTGTAGTTTCCGGAATGGGGGTCACTTTTTGGGGGTTTCCACTGTAGGGCCACCTCAGGGTGTCTTAATATGCGACATAGCTCCCAATTACCATTCCAGCTAAATCCGCTCTCCAAAAGCCATATGGTGCTCCCTCCACTCTGAAGCCTGCTGTGCGCCCATACATCATTTTTTGAGCACATATGAGGTGTTGCCGTATTCGGGGGTAAGGGGTAACAAAATGTGGGGTGCATTTTGTCCTGTTACCCCTTAAGAAAGTGAAAAATGTAGGTGTAAAGCAACTTTTTTCTGGAAAAAAAATTGCAATTTTTCATTTTCACAGCCAAGCATTTCCTAATTCTGTGAAACGTTTGATGGGTCAAAGTGTCCACTACAAACCTTGAAATATTCCTTGAGGGGTGTAGTTTGCAGAATGTGTTCAGTTTTTGGGGCTTTCCACTCTGAGGGTACCTCAGGGTGTGTTCAATTGCAAGATGGCACCTGTCAATTATTCTGGTGAAATCTGCTTTCCAGAAGCCATTTGGTGCTCCTTTCCTTCTGATCCCTGTGGTACGCACATATATAGGTATGTATACAAGCACATATGGGGTATTGCTGTAATCAGGAGAAAATGGACAATACATAAGGGGGTGAATTTTCTCCAGTTCCCCCTTGTGAAAATGAAACATTTGGGCCTAAAGTCCATTTTTCCGGAAAAAATTGTAATTTTTCATTTTCACAGCCAATTCCATGAATCACCTTTGAGGACAACGTTCTCACTACACATCTTGAAATATTCTTTGAAGGGTGTAGTTTCCAGAATGGGATCACTTTTTGGGGGTTTCCACTGTAGGGCCACCTCAGGGTGTCTTCATACTGTATGTGACATAGCTCCCAATACCATTCCAGCTAAATTTGCTCTGTTAAAGCCATATGGTGCTCCTTCCACTCGGAAGCCTGCTGTACGGCCATACATCAGTTTTTGAGCACATATGGGGTGTTTATGTAAACGCAAGATTCAGGGTAATAGGTTTTGAGTTTTGTTTGTCTGTTAACCCTTGATGTGTTGCAGAAAAAAATAGATTCATATTTAAAATCTGCTTAAAAAAAAGTGAAATCTTGAAATTTCACTCCCATTTTCCTTTTATTCTCGTGTCTTCTCTAATTCGTTCATATATAACTGCAGGCAGAAGACACAGGCTGCCGGCACCTGCCTGTGACCGAGTGCTGCAATCAGAGGCTATTAACCCCTCAGGTGCGGCACCTGAGGGGTTAATAGCCTCTGATCGCAGCTCGGTCACAGGCAGGTGCCGCAGCCTGTGTCTTCTGCCTGCAGTCATATATGAACGTTATTAAGCTGGCCAGTGCTCCGCCCCGCGCCCCTTTCCTTGTATTAAAACATTGGTGGGCAGTGTGCCCCCCGTCCCCCTTCCCCCAGTAATAAAATCATTGGTGGCAGTGGCCACAGGGTCCCCTCACCTCCTCCTCATTGGTGGCAGTGATCGGAGCCCCAGCAGTGTAATGCTGGGGCTCCGATCGATTACCATGGTAACCAGGACACTTCTGAAGTCCTGGCTGCCTTGGTCTGCTCCCTGCTGCTGTGTGCACTGTGCACAGGGCAGCAGGGAGAGGGTGAGATCCTATTCACCCTGATAGAGCTGTATTAGGGTGAATAGGATGAGAATATCCCAGGTTCTAGCCCCTAAGGGGGGAAATAGTTAATAAATAAACTGTAAAAAAAAAAAAAAAAAAGTTAAAGTACACCAAAATATTAATTATAAATCACCCCCTTTCCCAATTTGTCATATAAAATATATAAACAATACATAAATAAAATATTACATATCGCCACGTCTCAAAAGTCCAAACTATTAAAAAATCCACTTTTATGCGGTGAACGCCGTAAAAGGAAAAAAAAAGAAAAAATGCATGATTCGCCATTTTCTTTTAGTCGCCTTGTCCCCACAAAAAAGTAGGATAGGACTGTTGTATTATGAGCCGGCGGTTTCATAAAATGTGGAATGCACGCAGATTTTTTTGGCGTTTTTTATTTTTTTCGCGTGGTATCGAATGGTATCGAGTATCGCAATACTTTTTTATGGTATCGATACCGAATCAAAATTTTGGTACCGAAACAACTCTAGTAAGTACATTGAAAAATTGGGCTGGGCATAAAATTTTCAATAGATGCTTCCGCAAAAACGGAACGGATACGAAGATATACTGATGCATTCTTTTTTTAAAAGCCCCATTGACTTGAATTGAGCCACGGAACGTGATTTGCAGGCAATAATAGGACATGACTCAAAATTTAGCGGAACAGAAAAACGGAAATACGGAAACGGAATGCATATGGAGTACATTCCGTTTTTTTTGCAGACCCATTGAAATGAATGGTTCCGTATATGGACGGTATACTGAACGCAAAAATGGCCTGTATACGGATGCAAAAAACGTTTGTGTGAACGAGCCCTAATGAAGAGGAAGCGGCACTCACAAGGAGCGCCACATCCTCTTCAAACAGCTGATCGTCAGGGGTCTTGATGATAGGTCATCAATATACAAGGCAGGACAGCCCCTTTAGGACTGGTTTCATAGGCATGACTGTTTGAGTGTGTTGAAACCTGCTAATTTGTTTAAGAAATTTGGGGGATGGATTAGAGGGCTCTTGCATACCACAACATATGTGCTAGCAATTATTCTTGATGCCAATTTGATATTTACATGCCATTTCTGTCTCATGAAAAGGTGACAATATCAAACTAGTCTGGCACAGGAGTTTACAACCCCTTACAAGACTCTCCTGAAGCAGCTGCCCACACCAGGCACAAGAGATGGAATTGTGGTGAATGTGAGGGACTGAACCCTGGAGCAGTGAATTTCTCTATAGCTTGTGAAGCCCCTTGTGTAAGACATGTCTCGAGAGTAGAGAAGGGCGAAGAAGAGCTAGGTTCCAGTGCTCACAAGGTCTAACATAAAGACTCATGTTGTCAGTACAATTTTGGTTTACTGTGTGAAAGATCCATTTTCCTTGCATATTTATGCACTTCAAATAGTTTTCTTTTACACAATAACACAACAATTATCTGAATATAGAAACTTCTAAAACCCAAATTGCATCAAATAATGAAATACTATACAAGGCAGAGCTCTAATATACAGAGAGGAACCAGACAAACATTTTCTGGATCAATAGGGTAAATGTAATGATGCAAATCATACTTCATATAAAAAAAGGACAGAGGGACTTGGGTCAAAAAGAGGGACTATCCCTCCCAAAAGAGAGACTCTTAGGAGGTCTGGGGCGGTGACTGTCAATTTAATTGATGGCACAAGCAAGGAGCTTGAATGATTTAATCCCACCCCTTGCCTGTGCGTGCACGCTCCTGAAGCTGCCAATGAACCATACTCACTAGCAGCTTCAGCGCTGAGATCCTTCTCCACCAGCTAGTTATAGTAAGCCTGGTTGCCACAATCTGTCCTTTGTTTTGCCATGGTGGGGACCCTTTATGCCATAGTGGAAAAAGCTCTTGCCTCCTTTCCTCAGCCTACAAAAACACAGTTTGCAACAGCCATGATTTCCTACCTATTGATGTGAACTCCTATATTCTCTCCCTTCCCCCTGCCACCTATTCACAATCAAACTAAGGGTACTTTAACACTTGCGTTGGTGTGGATCTGTCTGTTTATTTGCACAGACGGATCCGCAGCTATAATGCAAACATTTGTATCCGTTCAGAACGGATCAGTTTGCATTAGTTTTAAAGAAAAATGACAAAGTCAAAAACGGATCCGTTTTGAATTACATTGAAAGTCAATGGGGAACGGATCAGTTTTCAAATGCACCATGTTGTGTCATTAAAAACGGATCCGTCCCCATTGACTTACATTGTAATTAAAAACTGATCTGTTAGGCTCCGCCTCTTCAGACGGACACAAAAATGCTGCATGCTGCGTTTTGGTGTCCGTCTCCAAAACGGAATAGAGGCGGAACGGAGCCGAACTGATGCATTCTGAACGGATCCTTATCCATTCAGAATGCATTGGGGCTGAACGGATCCGTTTTGGACCGTTTGTGAGAGCCCTGAAACGGATCTCACAAACGGAATCCAAAACGCTAGTGTGAAAGTACCCTTACATTCAGTCCTCTGGTACCTATTTAGCAGTATTGCCCTTGCTGTGTAAAACAGCTTTAAGGTTGCACCTGCCTCGGAGCGGTTTTACTGCAGACTACAAGCAGATACGAAGTGGCCAGGAAAGGAAGCAATCATAATTGTGTGACTTTGGGCGCTCACGTAACTCCGGCCACCAGACAGGCCAGATCTGTTTCTTACTGTGAACAAATGCAGCCACCGCTGCTGGATAGTGGAGGTGGCCGTAACCCATAATCAGTTAACTCCAAACTGGCTTGAAAAAGCTAAAAAAGAGGCACATTGGACCAATAGAATACATTAAGAAGTGGCTTTTAGTAGTGTTTTAATTATAATAAATGACACTTAGTGAGGCAAGACAAACCCTTTAAATAAGAATAACGTTCTCTTTTTCTCCAATATAAGAGAATTTTATGGTAAAATATGATAACTTAATAAAGTTATTTGTATCTTATGCTCTTCTAAGAAGAGCCCACCAATTTTGTAAACCAGCTTCTGCCAGGGGGACCAACAACACATTAAGTAGTGACCCAAACCAGAGAACCCCATTTAATATAGTTAGAAATAAATATATTACCCAGTAGCTATAACTGTGTTCTTAGCCTTGAAGCGATGTATGGATCCATCTTCCATGCATAAAGCAATAACACCACAACATTCTCCGTTTTCCATTAGGAGGTCCAAGGCAAAATACTCAACAAAATAGCTGGTGTCATATCGGAGAGACTAAAGAAACAAAGAAAAACGTAATCATAAAGATTCAGTAAATTCAAGCACCGTCAGGCAACATCAGAAAATGAGGTCCCAACATCAGATGCTTTAACCCCTTAAAGGGAACATAAATTAGTGACAGAAATGCTGATTTCAGCAGTGTGTCAGTCATGAGCTAAAAGTAAGTGGTTGCTAAGAACCATCATCATAATCATTGCAGCACAGGCCTTGAAAAGAGTCAAATCTACCTGAGAAGAGTCATGGCTATTCATAATCTCCTGCTCTCCCCACCCATCGGCTGATGATTGGCAGTTCTCTCCTAGAGAGAAAGGGAGAAAACTAGGGAGAAGACTGTCAGTCATCAGCAAGTGGGCAGGGAGAGCAGGAGTTCATGAATAACCAGGACTCTTCTCAGGTGGCCATGACTCTTTTCCGGGCCCAGTCTGCAATGATTGTGATGATGGTTCTCGGCAACAACTTACTTTTAACTTATAAATGGCAGACAGCTGAAATCAACTCGATTGTCTCTACTTTATGCTCACATTAGTATGACAGGTTCCCTTTAAGGACTATTTTTAGCGCATGAGGTGGCTTAAAGATCCTCTGTCAGCATGATCAATCCTATTCAACCAGGTATATTGCCTGTTCCGGTTGATCATGCTGATTAAAAAGATACCTTAGTTATCTTTGTATGTTGCAGTGATTCTGAAATATCAGCATTTTGATTAGGTTAATTAGCTTGTGTTATGTTAAATAGCACCTCCAACACCCATGTCCTCTGTGTATGCTCCCCTCCCTTCGATTGACAAGACTGGACATGTTGTACAGCCCCAAATTCAAACTTATGTGAAAACATCTTGAGCCCATGAAATAAAATCACTAATAATGCTAAATGAGTCATTGGTGTCAGCTTGTGCTGTGGATAAAATGCGGGTCCTCTACAGCAGTGGTCCTCAACTCCAGTCCTCAGGGCCCACCTGCCAGTCATGTTTTCAGGATTTGCTTACTATTGGGCAGCTGATATAATTAGTGTCCATCCATTAGGATTTACCACAGGTATTCATTCTGTGGGATACTCCTAAATCCTGACCGGCAAGTGGGCCCTGAGGACTGGAGTTGGGGAAACCTGCTCTACAGAGAGGGCTGTATGGGCAGGAAAGAATACTCACCTCACGATCCTCCCAGCAGGTGCGTTCATCCTGCTTTCATGGAAGCCACCAGCGTCTCCAGAATCGACTGACCGTCAGTTTCACAGAGTGTGGAGGAATGCAGGTGCTGGTAGGATTGTGAGGTATTTTCTCCTGTCCCTACAGCTCTCTTTCCCTTGTCCCAATGCCATTGCCACAAATGACTGCTGAGACCTGCATGTAATTCACAAGAGACACTAATGACTCATTCAGCATTCGGCCTTATTCACGCAGTGTTCCATCAGTGATTGGGAGCCAAAACCAGAAGTGGAGGCTAAACAGAGAAAAGGTATAATGGAAAGATTTGCAACTGTTCGTGTTTTGAACAGCCCATGGTTTGCGTAATACGATACTTACACAATTCATTATATACATAAGTTTTATTTATTTTTTTACAGAAAGAATGCTAGCACTTATTTTTTCATCAAAGTATTCTTTTTTAAAATGAACATTCTATGAATGATTGTGTATTAAGAGTATTTTACATATTTAAGGATTTTATATAATTTTTTTTAACCAATGACCTACCCTTTGAATATGTCATCAGTATCTGATCGGCGGCGGTCCAACAACCAGAATCTCTGCCAATCAGCTGTTCTGAGAAGGCACCGGCGCTCCTGTGAGCATCACTGACTTCTTACAGCTCAACACGCACAGCGCTGTACATAGTATTGCGGCTGTGCTTGGTATCGCAGCGCAGCCCCATCCACTTCAATGGGGCTTAGCTGCTCATAGGCCACATGATACATGAACGTGTCATCACTTGGCTTAGGTAAGGTAGCGAGAAGGCCCTGGCACTACTGCGAGCATCGCTGTTTTCTTGAACAGCTGAAGGGCAGGAGTCCCGGGTGTCGGAGCCCCATTGATCAGATACTGACAGACAATCTATGCAGAGGATAGGTCAACAATAAAAAAAAAAAAAAAAAAAAAATCACGGTAAACCCTTTTAAGTACTGATGGTTTTGTTCCCTTTAATTATTAAATCACCTTCTATATTCCTTGTAATGTAGTGAGTTAGGGATAGTTAGATAACAAACTAGAGTTCTTTCGGTACCAAAATTTTGATTCGGTATCGATACCATAAAAAAGTATTGCGATACTCGATACCACGCGAAAAAAATAAAAACGCCAAAAAAATCCGCATGCATTCCACATTTTATGAAACCGCCGGCTCATAATACAACAGTCCTATCCTACTTTTTTGTGGGGACAAGGCGACTAAAAGAAAATGGTGAATCGTGCATTTTTTCTTTTTCTTTTACGGCGTTCACCGCATAAAAGTGGATTTTTTAATAGTTTGGACTTTTGAGACGTGGCGATATGTAATATTTTATTTATGTATTGTTTATATATTTTATATGTAAAATTGGGAAAAGGGGTGATTTATAATTAATATTTTGGTGTACTTTAACTTTTTTTTTTTTTTACAGTTTATTTATTAACTATTTTCCCCCTTAGGGGCTAGAACCTGGGATATTCTCATCCTATTCACCCTGATAGAGCTCTATCAGGGTGAATAGGATCTCACCCTCTCCCTGCTGCCCTGTGCTCTGTGCACACAGCAGCAGGGAGCAGACCAAGACAGCCAGGACTTCAGAAGCGTCCTGGTTACCATGGTAACCGATCGGAGCCCCAGCATTACACTGCTGGGGCTCCGATCACTGCCACTGCCACCAATGAGGAGGAGGTGAGGGGACCCTGTGGCCACTGCCACCAATGATTTTATTACTGGGGGGAAGGGGGGGGGGAGCGCAGCCATGCTCTCTTATACTGGGCTGTGCAGTAGCGCAGCCCAGTATCGATAAAATACTTTTCCTGGTATCGAGTGCGATACCAGAGAAAAGTATCGATTGGGTATCGAAAGTTCGATACCCGAAACAACCCTATAACAAACAAACCCACATTGCGCTGTGAAGGGTACATTCCAGAGTGATCAAATCATGTGACATGCATACTTCACCCTTGACAACCTTAGGAGAAAGGGCTCATGAGGTATAAACCTTTGTGCACAAAGACAAAATGACGGAGCTCCACTGTACATCTTTGTGGTGATAAAGGTATTCAGATATCAAAATTATTGTTAGGAGTAGGAACCCCTCCCTTTACATTCCTGTAGTATGTCACTTTGTCCATGTCCCCTTCCCAAAGCCAGGTCAGGAGACTGTAGCCATAAAATCAGTAAGATGGAACCACATTCATAGAGATCAGAGAATCCCATCATAAAGCTTGAAGATTGCGCTGGGGTCCTACACAAATCTGTCATCGACCAGAACCATTGGAAGGATCAGAAAAAGGCTGGCATCCTCTCCAGCCAAGGTCACACATAAAACCCCTATTTTGCGATATACATCAAAGAAATATGTGGCCTAATAAATAATTGGGCCACATGCTTCCTTCTCAAAGTCAAAACAATACCAGCATTGTCTCCACCATGTCTGGGACGCAACTGTGCGGGACATTAGGACAGAGTGGATGGAGGTAATGCGAAGTTGCTATGATTTTTCTTTTTTAAATTAGATACTTTTTATTAAAACACATTTTTCAAAATTGTACAAACAATTGGGACTTCTTCAGTACAAGTAATATTGCAGCAAGATATAAAAGTGATATACAGAGCCACCTTCCAGGCTTGGAATAATAGGTGTTGCACACCAAGACGCACATCATGGCTCGCAACAGTCGTTAACCCCAGTAGACAGGCTCTAGTACTAAACGGCACTACAATTCGGTATGCATCCTTAATACTTTTTAACACCCCTGCCCAGAAATTCAAGAGCTCATCACACTCCCAAAACATGTGAATTATAGGCGCAGGTCTTGGTCCACACAGTGGGCATGAGGCATCTGCTTGAACCACTATTTTTAACAGGAAGGATGGGGTTCGGTATATTCGGTGGATCAGCAACAATTGGGACAGGCGATGTCCCTCACATACAGTTAGTTGCAGCGTCATTTCCAGTATCTCATTCCATTGTTCAACCAAAATAGGGCTAACATCCTCCTCCCATTTCCGCCTAACCGGAAGTAATCCCTCTCCCAGAGACTTTACAAAAAGATTACTATATATTGGAGATCAACCCTTTCGTAGAGGACAGAGTGAGAATATTTTGCAGGAGTGAAACCCTTACAAAGATCACTGAGATAGAGTGCCTTGTAAAAGTATTCACCCCCTTTGACTTTTTTCCATGTTTGGTACATTACAGCCATAAGTTTAATGTTTTGTTAATCTGAATTTTATGTGATGGATCAGAACACAATAATCTAAGTTGGTGAAGTGAAATGATAAAAATATATAAATAAAACTATTGTTTAGAAATAGAAAACAGAAAATTGGCATGTTTGTATCTATTCACCCCCTTTGTTAGGAAGCCCATAAAAAGCTCTGGTGCAACCAATTACCTTCAGAAGTCACATAATTAGTGAAATGATGTCCACCTGTGTGCAATCTAAGTGTCACATGATCTGTCATTACATATACACACCTTTTTTCAAAGGCCCCAGAGGCTGCAACACCTAAGCAAGAGGCATCACCAACCAAAAACTGCCATAAAGACCAAGGAACTCTCCAAACAAGTAAGGGACAATGTTGTTGAGAGGTACAAGTCAGGTTTAGGTTAAAAAAAAATATATATATATAATCTCCAACTTGTTGATGATCCCCAGGAGCACCATCAAATCTATCATAACCAAATGTAAAGAACATGGCACAACAGCAAACCTGCCAAGAGACAGCCGCCCACCAAAACTCATGGAACGTGCAAGGAGGGCATTAATCAGAGAGGCAGCACAGAGACCTAAGGTAACCCTGGAGGAGCTGCAGAGTTCCACATTAGAGACTGGAGTACAGTATCTGTACATAGGACGACAATAAGCCATACGCATCATAGAGTTGAGCTTTATGGCAGATTGGCCAGAAGAAAGCCATGACTTTCAACAAAAAACAAAAAGGCACGTTGTGAGTTTGCGAAAAGACATGTGGGAGACTCCCAAAATGTATGGATGAAGGTGCTCTGGTCAGTTACTAGACTAAAAGACTAAAATTGAACTTTTCGGCCATTAAAGAAAACGCTGTCTGGCGCAAACCCCACACATCACATCACCCAAAGAACACCATCCCCCACAGTAAAAGATAGTGGTGGCAGCATCATGCTGTGGGGGTTTTTCAGAACCCGGGAGTGGGAAAAACTGGTCAGAGTTGAGATAAAGCTGGATGGTACTAAATACAGGGATATTCTGGATCAAAACCTGTACCACTCTGTGCGTGATTTGAGGCTAGGACGGAGGTTCACCTTCCAGAAGGAAAATGAACCCAAACACACTGCTAAACATGTAAAAGTGTTGGAATGGCCTAGTCAAAGCCCAGATCTCAATCCAATAGAAAATCTGTGGTCAGACTTAAGGATTGCTGTTTACAAGCACAAACCATACAACTTAACCTCTTTCCGACCGCAGGGTTGCGTCCTGGCGGCGGTCGGTTTGTTCCTCCTGGATGCGCGGGCGCGTCATCTCGCGAGACACGAGATGACGAGCTCCTGGGTCCAGTGGAACGCACCGCAGGACGCAGAAGCAGTGAGTCACCAGCCTGCCAGCCAATGATCAGCGCTGGCAGGCTGGTGATTTTCAAAATCACCTATGGAAATAGGTGATTTAAATTTTATTTATAAATATAGTGGTTTTATAAAGGGATCTGTGCCATGTGCTGGGTCCTTTTAATCGGTTGGACCCAGCACAGAGCACAGATCCCAAGTAAGTGCACCAAACACTACACATCAGGCCCTGATCACCCCCCATCACCCTAATTAACCCCTTGATCACCTGTCAATACATAGTGAAAGGGAAAAAAGTGATCAGTGTCACTTTTGTGAACTGTCACTTTTTTTTTTCACCAGTATTGAATGCTAGGTTTAGGTTAAGTTTAGGTCCCTTTTGTAGGTAGTTAGCGTTAGCGCCCAGCCCACCGCACCGCAGTAACCGATTCGCTGATTAGCGCTACGCACATTTGTACTTTTATAGTATCTGTAAGTGATCAGAACTGATCACGGTCAGATCTAAAATAGTACTACTGTCACTTTAGTTCGCCCTCCACCCAAACGCAGTGTTCGCCCACACCTGCGTTCACCCACGCCTGCCGCAGTGACAAAAAAAATAATTTTTTTTTTGTATCACTGCACAATCACTTCATAAGCGCTGCGGCGATAAAAAAAAATCAGTTTTGATATCTTTTATCAATCGCAGCGGCTTCTGTACTTCGCTACACTACCATTTGTAAGACAGGCTTGCCTTTTTTCTTGGGTAGTCTCAGGGAATACCCCCTAAATTTAGTCGCCCAAATGTCAAGGAAGGGGTATTCCTCTGAAGAGGCCTACAGGATTCTGACCCAGTCGGATGAGGAATGGGAAGGTGTCTGTATATTTGATTCAATTGGCTGCCTATAATAGTTACGTTCTCTACAGTAAGGCTGGGAGAACAGGATCCTTCCTCAAATTTCAGGAAGAGATCATTTCGGAACTCCTGTATCCAGGAGGTTCCGTGGCCCCATCCACCAGTGTAGAGAGTCTACACGAGCGACACTTCCCCAGTGTCGTTACCGGTACCTCAACCAAACCGCTACCACGAAAAAAATGTTGTGTCTGTAGCAGGAGTGGAATAAGGCGTGACACCCGTTATTTCTGTCCTGACTACCCTGCCCTATGCCTAGGGGAGTGTTTCCGGAAGTACCACACCCAGGTACACTTAGGGACAGCACGACACAGGTAGTTTATCCACTCAGGCTCTAGGGTCTCTCAGAATACTAGGTTTTGAGAGACCCCAACACATAGGGGACGGTGCTGCTGTGCTACTGCAGAAGTGTGAAACGGTAGAAACGTCTCCTTTCACTTGGGATAAAGTGCATAATGTACTTCGCACCATCTCTGTGTGATTTACACTTTACACATTGTCCCATGGGAAAGGAGAGGTTTCTGCTAGGAAAATAAAGAGTGATATGGTTAAAAAAAAAGAAAAAAAAAATGAAACAGGTAGCAAGAAAAAAAAAAATCTTGAGTTAGTTCAGGTTTTAAAAGTTACGTTTTTTTTTCGTGTTCAGGTTTTATTCATGTTTTATAAAGTTTGTAACGTTCAAGTTATGTGCCTGCTGCCTGTTTTTTCTTTTTTTTTTTCCCCTAACCACCCTTTATTTTCCAGGTAGATCAACGGACCAACCGATGAAAACGCCGCAGCACTGATGTGAATTCTGAGAGAAGCATTGCGCTGCTGTCAGAAGACACGTGAAGTCGGTGTATGCAGCGCTGCAAGACGAGATTTCTCCTCTGCAGGAAATGTACGTTTGCCCAGGCATATGAGCTGAGGAGAGGTGATGGAGTTCATATGCTTTGGCAAACATTTTGTATCAAAAAATCTGGCAAAGAGGTCTTCCTCCACACCGATCGATGTGAATGGAGAAATCACGTTTGCCAGGACATAGGAGCTGAGTGGGTATGGATGTTTGGGCGGAGCCCCTATGTCCTGGCAATCGCCAGGCCCCTCTTTTTTTCTTGCATATTTTTTGGCAAAGATATTTTCATCCACATCGATCGATGCGAATGAGGAAATCTGTGCCGTTCATTTTTTCTTTCAGCCCAGAGGCTGAACGGAAAGAAAAATCTCATTACCCGTATGCTCCATATAAGGAGAATAGCAGAAACTCCTAATGCTGGCCATACATGTAATGATTGCGGAGACCCTCAAATGCCAGAGCAGTACAAAAACCTCACATGTGACCCCATTTTGGAAAGAAGACACCCCAAGGTATTCGCTGAGGGACATATTGAGTCCATGAAACATTGAATTTTTGTCACAAGTTAGTGGAAAGGGAGACTTTGTAAGAAAAAACAAAAAAAATCAAATTCCGCTAACTTGTGCCAAAAAAAAAAAAATCTTCTATGAACTCACCATGCCCCTCACAGAATACCTTGGAGTGTCTTCTTTCTAAAATGGGGTCACATTTGGGGTATTTTTACTGCCCTGGCATTTTAGGGGCCCTAAAGCGTGAGAAGAAAAATGCGTAAAAATGCCATCCTAAAAGGTACTCATTGGAATTGGGGCCCCATCTTGGCTGCAAAAAAGTGTCACTCATGTGGTATCGCCGTACTCGGGAGAAGTAGGGCAATGTCACATTCTCACACCCAGTATGGGTTTATGTAAAAATACACCCCAAAACACATTGCCCTACTTCGGCCGAGTACGGCGATACCACATGTGTGGCACTTTTTTGCAGCCAAGATGCGCAAAGGGGCCCTAAATCCAATGAGTACCTTTAGGATTTCACAGGACATTTTTACTCATTTGGATTCCGAACCGCTTCTCACGCTTTAAGGGCCCCTAAAATGCCAGGGCAGTAAAAATACCCCACAAGTGACCCCATTTTAGAAAGTAGACACCCCAAGGTATTCCGTGAGGGGCATGGTGAGTTCATGTAAAATTTTATTTTTTGTCACAAGTTAGTGGAATATGAGACTTTGTAAAAAAATAAAAATAAAAAAAAAAAACAATTTCCGCTAACTTGTGACAAAAAATAAAAACTTCCATTAACTCACTATGCCCATCAATAAATACCTTAGGTTGTCTACTTTCCGGAATGGGGTCACTTGTGGGGTATTTTTACTGTTCAGGCATTTTAGGGGCCCCTAAAGCGTGAGAAGTAGTTTGGAATTCAAATGCATAAAATTGCCCTGTGAAATCCTAAAGGTACTCATTGGTTTTAGGGCCCCTTTGCGCATCTTGGCTGCAAAAAAGTGTCACACATGTGGTATCGCCGAACTCAGGAGAAGTAGGGCAATGACTTTTGGGGTGTATTTTTATATATACCCATACTTTGTGTGAGAAATATTGCTGTAAACAACAACTTTTTAAATTTTTTTATACAAAGTTGTCGAATTACAGTGATATTTCTTTCACCCAGCATGGGTATATGTAAAAATACACCCCAAAACACATTGCCCTACTTCTTCTGAGTACGGCGATACCACATGAGTGACACTTTTTTGCAGCCAAGATGCGCAAAGGGGCCCTAAAACCAATGAGTACCTTTAGGATTTCACAGGGCATTTTTACGCATTTGGGTTCTCACGCTTTAGGGGCCCCTAAAATGCCAGGGCAGTAAAAATACCCCACAAGTGACCCCATTTCGGAAAGTAGACACCCTAAGGTATTCGCTGATGGGCATAGTGAGTTCATGTTAGTTTTTATTTTTTGTCACAAGTTTGCGGAAAATGAAATTTTTTGAAAAAAAAAAAAAAACATTTCCGCCAACTTGTGACAAAAAAATTAAAAAAAATCCATGAACACACTATGCCCCTCAGTGAATACCTCAGGGTGTCTACTTTCCGAAATGGGGTCATTTATGGGGTGTTTCTACTGTCTGGGCATTGTAGTATGTCAGGAAACAGGGAAGGTGCTCAGAAAGTCAAAGTGCGGAAATTCACTTTTTTGCACCATAGTTTGTAAACGCTATAACTTTTACCCAAACCAATAAATATACACTTATTGGATTATTTTTTTCTCAAAGACATGTAGAACAATAAATTGTGCGAAAAATTTATATAGAAATGTAGTTGTTTTTGAAAAATTTTACAACAGAAAGTGAAAAATGTCATTTTTTTGCAAAAATTTAGTTAAATTTGGATTAATAGCAAAAAAAGTTAAAATGTCAGCAGCAATGAAATAGCACCAAATGAAAGCTCTATTAGTGAGAAGAAAAGGAGGTAAAATTCATTTGGGTGGTAAGTTGCATGGCGGAGCAATAAACGGTGAAAGTAGTGTAGTGCAGAATTGTAAAAAGTGGCCTGGTCATTAAGGGTGTTTAAGCTAGGGGGGCTAAAGTGGTTAAAGGAGCTGGAGCAGTTTTGCAAGGAGGAATGGGCAAACATCCCAGTGGTAAGATGTGGCAAGCTCATAGAGACGTATCCAAAGCGACTGGGAGCTGTGATTGCTGCAAAAGGTGGCTCTACAAAGTATTGACTTAAGGGGAGTGAAAAGTTATGCATATTGACTTTTTCTGTTAATTTGTTGTTTGCTTCACAATAACAAAAAAAAAAAATTCAAAGTTGTGGGCATGTTCTGTAAATTATATGATTCAGATCCTCAAACAATCGACGTTAATTCCAGGTTGTGAGGCACAAAATACGAAAAAAGCCTGGGGGGGGTTTGGCTGTTACTTTTGTGCAAGGCACTGTAGATTTAGCCTGCGACTGGAACTCCTGTCTCAGAAATTGATAGAAGGAAGTACAAAGAAGTATAACCAAGAATTGGGAACATATAGTCCCCCTGAATCTTTTCCCCTTTTCAAGGTGTCCAGCTTTATCCTGGCAGATTTTGTTGAGCCAGATCAATCTTCTAAACATGCCTTGTATTTTAAAAAATATCCTCTGTGAGATCCACATCGGGTTAGTATGTTGAACATACATGAGCTTCAGCATCAATATCATTTTAAGGAGATTACTCCTACAAACCACAGTCAGCGGCAGCTTACACCATGCATTAATTTTATCTATCGTAGTTTTTACAAGCAGTTCAATATTATCTTTTACATAGTGGCTGATATCAGAGGAGATGTTAATGCCTAGATATTTGAAGATCTTAGTAACTTGCAACCAGGTGGACAGAAGGGAGAAACCAGAGAGGATCGGGTCCAGCGGGAACAGGATGGATTTAACCCAGTTTATACGGAGAACCCATCTTTCACCGAAATCATGTATAAGGGACATTATGGGTGCGAGCGACTCAGTCAAATCCTCTGAGTATATAAGCATGTCATCCGCATATAGAGAGACACATTCTTCGCTAATGCCCACCGGAAACCCTACAATTTGTCTGGATGACCTCAGTAGACATGCGAGTGGTTCAATTGCTATAGCAAAGAGAAGGGGAGAGAGGGGACAACCTTGTCGGGCGCCCCTTTCCAATTCAAAAGGCTCTGAAATAGTACCATTGGCCCTAATCCACACCAGTGATATAGCAATTGGACCTAAGAAATAAAAGTATCCCCAAAGCCCATAACACCCCCCACAAATATTGCCATTCAATGCTATCGAAAGGCTTTAGCCGTGTCCAGAGATAGTATTGCCCAACTTCCGACTGCCTCTGAACATTAAGAAATAGCCGCCTCAGATTAACTGATGTAGATTTATCAGGCATAAAACCAGTTTGGTCCTCATGAACAATAGTAGTGATTACAGTTTGCAGCCTGTTCGCCAGGACCTTTGCTAGAATCTTAACGTCAGAGGTCAGTAAGGATATAGGTCTGTATGATTCAGGAGTCACGAGACTGATTTCCAGCGGGACGCAGCTGGTGTTTAACTAGCGGGATGCCGCTAGAATTATATGAAAAGCTACAGAACGCTGCTACTAAGACTTAAATGAACATTGTATTGATCGAATGCTGCTAGTCTGAATTAGATGCAACATTGGACTACGTAATTAACACTGCTGCAGTCCCCTATTGTTTTTAATCGGGACACTTATTTTGTGCTCATTGACTGTGCCTTATTATACAACTGTAGAGGTTATATTGATTCAGCTTATTGCCGCGAATTTGACTCAGCCGCTGCGGTACCGCACCCGATATAGTGAATACATATTGGATTCTTCATACATAGGGATACCAATATTACATCAATACAGCATACCAGCATATGGGTGCGGCACCGCAAGTATTATAGAGGCTCAGTAGTGGTGTGAATTGACACTGATCCATCAGCAATCTAGCTTCAGTATCGAATGTGGTGCCACTTAGCAGTAGTGGAACCGCATTAGTCAGTGTATACACATTTACACGACTTTGGAGTGTCAATTCGCATTACTGCAAAATTGAGGAATGTATCATTTATTTATTTTGTGAGGGCAACATAAGAGTTACAAATTGATATGCCAAAGATTACGGAATATTTACAGTTAGATATATTGTGGGGAATTGGTTGGTTATACTCTCCTGGGAATTTTTATATAAGACTTCCAAATGATTTTATGTTCTAATGAACCACACACTTTTTAATTGATATCCTTCAATAAAGAATTTGATCCCTATATCTGAAGTGCCCAGTTCTATATACTATTCTCCACTTACAGTTTACGCATCAGACACCCAGGAGTTAATCAAGTAGTCTTTAATCCGGAGATTGTATTACAAGATATGCAGGGAATCCAGATCCTCAGAATCAGAGCACACAAAACAGCAATGCATGACAGGGAAAACAGGAAGTGGCTAGACTGAACCAACTAGAAGCGGAAACAGAAGGGGGGGGGGGGGAGAAGAGAGGAGCATAGTTCCCTTAAAATATCGCATCGCATATCGTTATCGCAATTTTTAGGGCCCTAATCGCAATCGCACAAAATTCCCATATCGTGCAGCCCTAGAGCATACCAATACACAATGCAAGATACTGAAACAGAAGTGTCATATGTTGACCATTGTAACAAGCAGCAATGGGGCATGTGGTCACTTCATTAAATGTACCTATCCAAGTAAATATGTCTGTCATTTTACTGCCATGCTTGTTTTGCTAGATTTTTTTCTTTTAGGTACTTTTGTTTTACGGTCCATGAACATTACATTATATCAATACACGCTCACAGAGCGTCTCAATACCTTTTCAATACTCAGTTCAGCTCAATACCGGGATTGGAATTTTTTATCCTACTAGGTGCAGCTATTTCCGTCGAGCCCAAAGAAGTGAATTGGAGCAGTGGCCGGTGAGGCGCGTGTGCTCCCATTTACTTCTAAGGGGGAGAGCGCTTGGTAGTGGCTGGAGTGGAGTATAAGACACGCGATATGCCCCCATTGTCTGCGATGAGACAACTGCTTTAACCCAATCGTACCTCCTCACATAATAAGCAACATGGTGTTAAATGTCAGGTACTTCATGTGGTTACTTACTATTACTGTGAGGAATGTAATAGTAATAACCTGGTCTATAAAAATAACACATGATCTACCCTGTCAGATGAATGTTGTAAATAGGGTTGAGCGACCTTGTATTTTAAATTCGGCGTCCAAAGTTCGGGTTGGAGTTATCTAAGAATTCCGTTAAGGATTCCGCTACCACAGACCATAATGGAATTTTGAATCCATAAGGGGATTCTTCGATGAACCCGAACCTTGGACAACACTAAGGACCTGGGGTGACGCCACCGTCATGTGATCAGTGCAGGGGGCGTGGATTGGATAAGAGGTGGTAAAGGGCCTGGTATAAAGATCATGTGACATGAGAGGCAGAGCTCCTGTGCATTGTGTGGAGGAGAAGAAGTAGAGCAGTGAAAGACTGTTGCGCAAACTTGTTTTTTTTTTAAGTTCAGCGTTCGGGTTCCGTGGTAGCGGAATCCATAACGGGATTCTTCGATAACCCAACCCGAACTTTGGACGCCGAACTTAAAATACAAGTTCGCTCAACCCTAGTTGCAAAAAATACAAAATAAAAGTGCCAAAACAGCCATTTTTTTGTTACCTTGCCTCACAAAAACTGTAATATAGAGCAATTAAAAATCATATATGCTCCAAAATAAAAGCAATTAAACTAGCACCTCATCCCCTAGTTTCCAAAATGGGGTCACTTTCTGGAAGTTTCTAGTGTATGGGAGCATCAGGAGGGCATCAAATGGGACATGGCATCTAAAAACCAGTTCAGCAAAATCTGCCTTCTAAAAACCAAATGGCGCTCCTTTTATTCTGCAGCCTACAGTGTGCCCTTACATCAGTTTACGACCACATGTGGGGTGTTCATGCAAACTGCAGAATTAGGGTAATAAATATTAAGTTTTGTTTGGCTGTTAACACTCGGTGTGTTAAAAAAAAAAAAAAAAAAAAAAAAATGATTAAAATGGAAAATCTGCCAAAAAAGTGAAATTTAGAAATTTTATCTCCATTTTCCTTTAATTCTTGTGGAACACCTAAAAGGGTTAACAAAGTTTGTAAAATTTGTTTCGAGTAACCTAGAGGGGCGTAGTTTCTACAATGAGGTCATTTATGCGGGGTTTCCGCTATGTAAGCCCCATAAAGTGACTTCTGAACTGGTTCTTAAAGTTGACTGGAAATTTTCTTAAAAATTTCAAAAATTGCCTCACAAATGCTAAACCTTCTAACGTCCTAAAAAAAAATAAAAAAAAAAAAGATTACATTACCAAACTTATGCCCACATGAAGTAGATATATGGGGGATGTTAATTAATATTTTATGAGGCATCGCTATCTGTCTTAAAAGCAGAGAATTTCAAATTTTCATTAACTTTTTTAATTTTTCATAAATAAAATGTAAAACATTAAAATGGGGATTGCAGTCAGCACAACCCAATACACAGGTGCACGTTGCTATGGTGAAATACACATACAAACGTAAAAACAAAGGTGCAATGGCACACTGCAGCTAGAGCTCCGTCCTGCCACTATGCTGGATGTTAGATGAGGCATTAGTTTATATTTGGCCAAATTATGTAAGCCACCCACCACGTCACGGTTGCCTTTATGAGTGGTCCCTAACATTAATTCTTACCTTTTATGGGCCATATCAGCCACACAAAATCCAGGGAGTGCAGGTGCAGCATGCATGCCAGATACACTCTGCTTGTAACCCCGTCTGGTGCCATACAGCGTTCATCAGATCAAGGGATGCAAATACCAACATGCATGCTGAGCCCACTAGTACTTCTCCTGGAACCAAATGGCTTCTGGTAAGTTCTATAAAGCAGACTCCGTTTTATACTGACTTTAAAACCAGCCTACAGGGCGGATCCACTAGTCAGGTGTGCATGACTGCATGGAGGTCACCACGCCTCCCATATATGCTACAAAGGATTAAAATGGGGATTGCAGTCAGCACAACCCAATACGCAGGTACACGTTGCTATGGTGAAATACACATACAAACGTAAAAACAAAGGTGCAATGGCACACTGCAGCTAGAGCTCCGCCCTGCCACTATGCTGGATGTTAGAAGAGGCATTAGTTTATATGCCTCTTTAGGTAACCTTTAGGTTACAAGCAGAGTGTATCTGGCATGCATGCTGCACCTGCACTCCCTGGATTTTGTGTGGCTGATATGGCCCATAAAAGGTAAGAATTAATGTTAGGGACCACTCATAGAGGCAACCGTGACGTGGTGGGTGGCTTACATAATTTGGCCAAAATATAAACTAATGCCTCTTCTAACATCCAGCATAGTGGCAGGACGGAGCTCTAGCTGCAGTGTGCCATTGCACCTTTGTTTTTACGTTTGTATGTGTATTTCACCATAGCAACATGCACCTGCGTATTGGGTTGTGCTGACTGCAATCCCCATTTTAATCCTTTGTAGCATATATGGGAGGCGTGGTGACCTCCATGCAGTCATGCACACCTGACTAGTGGATCCGCCCTGTAGGCTGGTTTTAAAGTCAGTATAAAACTGAGTCTGCTTTATAGAACTTACCAGAAGCCATTTGGTTCCAGGAGAAGTACTAGTGGGCTCAGCATGCATGTTGGTATTTGCATCCCTTGATCTGATGAACGCAGTATGGCACCAGACGGGGTTACAAGCAGAGTGTATCTGGCATGCATGCTGCACCTGCACTCCCTGGATTTTGTGTGGCTGATATGGCCCATAAAAGGTAAAAATTAATGTTAGGGACCACTCAGAGGCAACCGTGACGTGGTGGGTGGCTTACATAATTTGGCCAAAATATAAACTAATGCCTCTTCTAACATCCAGCATAGTGGCAGGGCGGAGCTCTAGCTGCAGTGTGCCATTGCACCTTTGTTTTTACGTTAAAATGTAAAACATATTTACTCAAATTTACCATTAACATGAAGTACAATGTGTCACGAGAGAACAATCTCTGAATGACTTGGATAAGTAAAAGCGTTCCAAAGCTATTACCACATAAAACGACTTATGTCAGATTTGCAAAATTAGGTCTGGTCAGGAAGGGGCTAAATGGCCCGGTCTGGAAGTGGTTAAGCAAAAAAAAAAAAAAAAAAATCTTGCTAAAAGTGCATCTTTTAATCCAAAAATGTTTTTTTTATTTTTCTAGGTTACCTTTTTAATTTATACTTCATGATTTCATTTACACTAAAACATTTTTAGAATGGCTCTTTAATAAAACTGTGGTAGAAATTAAAATCTAAAGCACATAACCTTCACATTTGGCAAAATGGTAAAACAAAATTCATTGAAAAGGGAATGCCAAACAATTAAGCCCTGACAGGTTTATGATGGTTTCTCTCCATTTAGTACATGAATGATTTAAGTGTCTGATTAACATAAGGGTTGAGAGGGGAAAAAAAACGTTTCTGGCTGTGTCCTGTGAACAAGAATACAGGGCACAAAATAGAAGTTCAACAAAAAAAAAAAAAAAGGAACAGCATCTAATTGCTGAAAGGGAGACCATTTGCTTCATGTAATGAAAGCTATAACAATCTCTTTCACATTAGTGAATTTATATACATGTTAGAGGGTATAGGTTTAAAAACAGACGTCAAATTTTTCACTTACCCTTCCATATAAAGTGTGTAACAATGAATGTCCAGTCCTGTCTGCTACACAGCAACAGCGATGAGCCTGCCCGCCTTTACCATACTTCAGGCTTTGCCCTCCGAAAGCACGTTGGTAGATCTTCCCTTGCTCAGTTCTGCTGAAAGGCATTCCATAGTTTTCAAGCTGCCAGGAAGGGGATATAAACATTTTAATATAGACCTTCAATTTAATTGCGATTAACAGCCACAAGTTCTGGATGTAGTGCATATTAGTGTTATATAAAATCCTTAAAGGTAATGTGTAATCAGAAAATAACCTATTGTTTAAATCCTGTTTTTATGCTTAACACCTTTAAAGAATTTTTCATGGTGTTATTTTTAATTTTCTGTCAATATCTATATTTAAACAAAAATGGGTACCTGCTTATCTGTCATTTGAATCTTGCCTTTAAAGATATCACCTTTGAGTGTAGATAAGCAATGATCCACCTTTCACAATAGAGGACTGTCAAAGCTTAAGTGGAATGTGTCATTAGAAAATGACCTGCAGTTTAAATCACCCTGAGGTCAGACCCACAACTATCAGACAATGGGGGCATTTACTAGCGATATGCCCCCATTGTCTGAGATAGGAATACTCCTTCTCGGACAAGATGGCAGCCCCCATAATTATGTTCAGGAAATAGAATAAAAAGAAATCTGCTATCAGAAAATAAAAACAGACTGAAAAAATAAAAAAATAATATGAAATGCTAACTGGTTTTAATTGGCAGAAAAAAATGTTGGTGTCACATTTCCTTTAAAGAGAACAAGGGTGTACAGAGTGGCTTAGACACACCCTTCCTGCATTTCTCTGCTTATTTGCATATTTTACTCCAGAATGAAGCCTCAGATCCCAAAGTATTCTGCTGAGCTAGCATTATCTCTGGTTGCCTTGCGACAGCTTCTCCTTAAAAGTAAATGCTTAACCCCTTAGTGACCTGCCTGTTACTGACCAAGCGTTTTTCTTCGGGTGTCGGATGATCAAATAGCGGGTCGTCCACTTTTTCAGGCAGAGAACATCAGTTCCCTTATCAGGGTAGTGCGTGCGACAATGGGGCTGTGTGACCATAAAGAACCTCAAATCGGTCAGAGATACAATGTTTGAAGGCCTCGGCCCCAAAAGGATCAGAGGATTTGACGTTCGTGAGAATGTGGCGTCAGTTGTTAAAAAGGAGTGGAGTAGGCCCGACAAAGTTCTTCATTCCTAATGCCCTTAAACGAAAATATCAGTTTGAAGAGACAGCTTCTGCAGACTGGGTTAGAGCACCTAAACTAGACGCACCAGTTGCTAAGATCTCTAAGAAAGCGGCTCTTCCCTTTGAGGACTACGGTTCCCTTAAAGATCCTCTGGATAGGAGGGCAGAGGTCTACTTAAAGAATTGGGAGGCTACAGCTGGCTCATTTAGACCCGCAATTGCGGCTACTTCGGTAGCCAGATCATTAAAGATTTGGATGAGTGAATAGGAGGATCATATTAAGAAAGGTATCCCTAGGGAGGAATGCTTTGGTGGATTCCATAAAACTATCCGCAAGGCTATTTGGCTAAAGGATTGGAAAGGGGACTCTGCCTCAAAAGCTTAATTGTGTGCTATTCCTTGCCAGGGTTAATTCCTCTTTGGGCCAGTTAGATAATTTGCTTGAGAAAGCATGTGACAGAAAGAACGTGTTTCCCATCCTCTGGCCAACAGCCCATTAGAGGCCCTTTCGCACACAAACGAATAGATTTAATTATAAAAGAAGGGATGGTACCAGACAATCCTCAAGTTCCCGAGGAGATGCCTCAAAAAAGCAACAGCAATGACGCCAGACGCCGAGAAATATCGAACAGCCCCTGAATTTTTTCCATAATATCAGAGGGCTACAAAAAAAACTTCCTGAAAACTCTGCCGGAAAGGTTTGTCGTAACAGATTATCGCTTCAATCCAAAGAAACAGGAGGCGTTGTTTTCGGAAGTTTCTTCCCTATTCTAAACAAATGTTTTTCAACTCTCTTGTAAAAAAGCGAAAAGGTACCTACCGTACGATAATAAATCTAAAGATGCTCAACAATTATCTGGTGTACGAAAGATTCCATATGGAGACAATTAATTCTTTAATCCCGAATCTGTTCCCAGAATGCTTCATGTCATCCCTGGATTTAAGGGATGTTTACTACTATGTACCTATTCATCCCAGTCATCAGAAGTTTTTGAGGGTGGTAGTACAGTTATACGACTAGATGTCTTAGATGTCCAGTTCCAGGCCCTTCCATTCGGGTTATCCCAGGCCCCCAGATTATTTACAAAGACAGTGGTGGAAATGATGGCTCATCTGAGGGAGAGGGACTTGTTTGTCCTTCCATACTTAGACTACTTTCTCTCCCAGACTCCAGAACAATTAATTCTTCACATATTCTGGTTCAGGGAAGTATTAGAGAAACTGGGTTGGGACTTAAACATCTAGAAGTCCAGTCTAGTACCAAGCCAAGTGTGTACTTCCTTAAGGATGACCCTATATTCCCAGAGGCAGATATGTTTCTTCCCCCTCAGAAAGCGTCCCTACTAAGATCCAGAGTTCAGACCCTTTTAACCCTTCAGTCCATCTCCCTGAGGGAAGCTATGTCTGTGCTAGGATTAATGACCGCAGTGATCCCCGGGGTAGAATGGGCTCACTTCCACTCAAGGCCACTGCAATTGCAGATCCTAGAGGTGTGGGACAGAAATCCTCAGTCGTTGGATTCTATCCTTCACCTTTCACCTCAGACGTTGGGAGCTCTGGAATGGTGGACAGTATTGTCCAACCTTCAGAGAGGGGTGGCTTGGCAAAGGAAGGAGGTCTTATCCCTGTCCATGGACGCAAGCCCCTCAGGTTGGGGTGCTCACGTAAGATCCCTCCTTCTTCAGGGACAGTGGGACCAAGAGACATTATCCAGGTCTCACAATTTCAAAGAACTATGTGCTATCCTCATGGCTCTGACGGAAAGCCTCCACCTCATAAAAAGGCAGGAATATTCGAGTTTACTCAGACAACATAACAGCAGTAGCTCACATTAACAGACAGACCGGGACCAGATCCCCGAGTCTCATGTCTCTCAGCATGGAAATTTTCGGGTTGGCAGAAAGTTTTCTTTCCTCAATCTCTGCAGTTCACTTGACAGGGACAGAGACTGTAACCTCATATTTCCCGAGCAGACATCAGATTCACCAGGGAGAGTGGTCCCTGGATCGACAGATCTTCAACAAGATTGTGGCTTTGTGGGGGTCTTGTTGAATATCGCGTGTGGATCTCTTTGCCACGAGGGAGAACAGAAGGGTGAAGAGGTTCTTCTCCCTTTCTCCAGAAGAGCAGCCCACAGCTGTGGACGCTCTGGCTTAGACTTGGAAGTAGGGACTTCTTTATGCCTTCCCCCCTCTAAAACTGCTTCCAAAAGTCCTGAGAAAGATACGAGAGGACACGGCGCTAGTAATTAAAATTGCCCCCTTTTGGCCCAGGAGGGTCTGGTTTTCCTGGCTAAGGAAGATGTTAGTAGCAACCCCTTGGGTACTTCCTGTCTTCCCAGGACTTCTGACACAGGGCCCCATTCGTCATCCACAGGTACAGAACCTACATTTGACTGCCTGGCTGTTGAGCGGCAGATCCTGAGGATGAAGGGTCTTTCTGAGGGGTAGTCAATACCCTTTTAGCTAGCGGCAAGACGGTTAGCTCAAAGATCTATTTAAGGGTATGGACGGCCTTCAAGAGGTTTGCTGATAAGCCGAATAATGTCCTTGAACCCCCGGACTTACCTTTAGTCTTAAGCTTCCTCCAGGAGGGCTGGAGGAAAAAACTTAGACCAAGTACCCTAAAGGTTCACATCTCTGCCTTAAGAGCCCTATTTAAATACAAATTAGCCGATCATCCCTGGATAAAGAGGTTCGTAACGGCAATTTCCAAGCTTTCGCCAGTCCAGAAGACTAGAGTTCCTCCTTGGGACTTAAATCTAGTTTTGTCAGCATTATCTGCAGATCCCTTTGAGCCCATTGAGAATATTTCCATAAAGTTGTTGACTTGTAAATTAGCCTTCTTACTAGCCATAACATCTGCTTGAAAAAAAAAAAAAACTATCTTAATATAATGGATAATAGGGTAATTATTTCCCCTGACCCTTTCTTCCTAAGGTATCCTCAGCATTTCATCGTTCACAGGACATAGTTTTACCTTCTTTCTGCCCTTCACCTAAGAATATTATATTATTAAATTATAACTTTTCAGCGCTGTACTTGGCAGTCTCATAGAAGTGAAAAGATCAGTTATACACCTCGCCACTCATTCAGGAATTCAGGATATCCATTTTTGTGATCGCTGGCAGTCCCAACCATCAGTCCCCATCAGACTCTTATAACGTGTTCTAAGAATAGGGGATAAGTATTCTTAGGCCCCTTTAACATTTGCGTTGAGAGGATCCGGCGTGCACTTCCGTCACCAGAAATGCCCGCCGGATCAGTCTTCAATATGCTTTCAGGTTACCATGGCAGCCAGGATGCTACTAATGTATGGAAAAGAAGCGGGGAGCTGGGAAAAAAAGCTACTTACCTTCTGAGCGGCGGCTGGGGCGCTCCTCGATGACGTCACCGGGTTACTGCGTCGGATGGATCACATAGCTATGCTACGCAAGCAATGCGCCGTACGATCCATATGGCTTTTCCATGGCAGCCGGGACTTTAGTAGCGTCCTGGCTGCCATGGTTACCATTCTTAACCACCTGAGGACCGCCTAACGAGTGGATGCGTCCGGCGGGCGGTCCTCTTTGTTCGACGCATCATCTCGCGAGATGCAAGATTGCGCATGCGTACTACTCGGTGGTAAAAAGTTAAAGAAGGAATTGGTCATCAGCCTGCCAGCCAATGATCATCGCTGGCAGGCTGATGACTTAAAAAAAAAACTAATCACAAGCCATCTAACACATTATATTTATAAATATAATGTGTTAAATGGCATCTGTGCCTTCTCCTGGGTCCTTTTCGTCGGTTGGACCCAGGAGAGAGCACATGTGACTTTAAGTACACCAAGCACTACATTCTTAGCCCCAGATCACCCCCATCGCCCCAATTAACCCCTTGATCACCCCTTTCAATCACCTGTCAATCACTAGTGAAAGGGAAAAAAGTGATCAGTGTAAACAGTCACTTTTTTTTTTCCCACTAGTATTGACTGTTAGGTTTAGTTTAGGCCCCTTTGGTAGGTAGTTAGCTTCTGTTAGCGCCCAACCCACCACACCGCAGTCACCGATTCGCTGATTAGCGTAGCGCTAATCAGCACTTGTACTTTTATAGTATCTGTAAGTGATCAGAACTGATCACAGGCAGATCTATAATAGTATTAGTGTCACCTTAGTTCGCCCCCCACCCAAAACGCTGTGTTTGCCCGATCAGGCCTGATCGGTCACCCACACGTGCGTTCACCCACACCCACCCCGCCGCAGTGACAACATTTTTTATTTTTTTTTTATCACTGCACAATCACTTCACAAGCGCTGCGGCGATAAAAAAAAAAAAAAAATCAGTTTTGATCTTTTTATCAAATCGCAGCGGCTTCCTGTACTTCACTAGCCTCCAATTTGTAAGACAGGCTTGCTCTTTTTATTGGGTAGTCTCAGGTTATACCCCCTAAATTTAGTTGTCCAAATGTCAAATAAGGGGTATTCCTCTGAAGAGGCCTACAGGATTCTGACCCAGTCGGATGAGGAATGGGAACCCTCATCTGACAAATCTAGCGGGTCAGAATACGAACCTGTAGAGAGCAGTGGCAGTCTGACCCAAAGTTCGGACAGGGAGGTTGAGGTCCCTGATAGCACCAGGCGTACCCGGCCCCGTGTCGCTAGACCACAGGTTGCGCAGGATCAGTTTCAAGAGCAGCAGAGTGGGGCTGGCGCTGCCGAATTACGTGGTGAGGCATACACCAGCAGCGCAGCCCATCCTGGACCTACTACCAGCACTGCCGTAGAACATGGTGAAGTGGCGAGCACCAGAAGGGCAGTTGAAGCGGGTACGGTGGCACGTGCAGCAATTCCCCCATCGCAGCCACCACGCAGACAGGCCCGTAGAGCCCCTAGAGTCCCTGAGGTGCTGGCAAATCCTGATTGGCTGTCCCCATCTTCAGCCGCACCAGTAGTTCCCCCTTTCACCGCCCAGTCAGGAGTTCGGGTGGAGACAGCTCAGATCGGATCGGTACTGGGGTTTTTTGAGCTGTTCTTCACTGCGGAGCTCTTTGACCTAGTCGTGGCAGAAACAAACCGGTATGCCACTCAATTTTTAACCGCCAACCCGGGAAGCTTCTATGCCCAGTCTTTCCGGTGGAAACCAGTCCAAGTTTCCGAATTTAAAACTTTTCTGGGCCTTCTCCTCAACATGGGCCAAAAAAAAAAAAAAAAAAAAAAAAAGGATGAATTGCGGTCATATTGGTCCACAAACCCAATTCATCACATGCCTATGTACTCTGCTGCCATGTCCAGGACACTATTTGAGACCATCCTGCGTTTCCTGCACTTTAGCGACAACACCACCTCCCGTCCCAGAGGCCACCCAGCTTTTGAGCGGCTCCCAAAATGCGGCCCCTCATAGACCACTTCAACAGGAAATTTGCAGATTTTTGTGACAAAAAATAAAAAACTTCCATGAACTCACTATGCCCATCAGCGAATACCTTAGGGTGTCTACTTTCGGAATGGGGTCAATTGTGTGGTATTTTTACTGTCCTGGCATTTTAGGGGCCACTAAAGCGTGAGAAGTAGTCTGGAATCCAAATGCGTAAAATTGCCCTGTGAAATCCTAAAGGTACTCATTGGTTTTAGGGCCCCTTTGCGCATCTTGGCTGCAAAAAAGTGGCACACATGTGGTATCGCCGTACTCAGGAGAAGTAGGGCAATGTGTTTTGGGGTGTATTTTTACATATACCCATGCTGGGTGAGAGAAATATCTCTGTAAATTGACAACTTTGTATAAAAAAAAAATTGAAAAAGTTGTCATTTACAGAGATATTTCTCTCACCCAGCATAGGTATATGTAAAAATACACCCCAAAACACATTGCCCTACTTCTCCTGAGTACGGTGATACTACATGCAGGGCTGTGGAGTCGGAGTCGAGGAGTCGGAGTCGGAGTCAATTTTGGGTACTTGGAGTCGGAGTCGGCAAAAAATTGACCGACTCCTACTAGATTTAAATTGGAATAAAATAAAAAAAAAAGCAAGTTTAAATGTCCCAATTCAGATAAAGTTATAATTAATTACTTCTCTACTGTAAGAATAAAGGCCAATGCATGCAGTGCATCACGTTACCGCTAAACAAAGACGTTAAGTGACCGTGAAGAAGCTTTTTATATGCTTTACTATGCAGTTAAAGGGACACTGACAGGCTGATATATCTGCTGGTATTCATCAGAGGATTAGGAATACAACTAGACGACAGTTGAGGTTTACTTGTGTTTAAAAACAATTTAATCAATATGCAAATTCTCTACCTTTGTGCCCAAGGGGGCAGGCGCACATTTAGAGTACTGGCAGCACTAGACAGGACTAGGTAGCGAGGAGGAAGAGAGAAAGCTGGCACAGCCTCAGCATAGCCAGACGAGGCTGCTGCCAGCACTCTACACGTGCGCCTGCGCAGGAATTCAGCGTTCGGCTAGCCTGAAAAAAAAGGCCAGTGCAGTGAATAATAACGAGGGGAACAGCGCTGGGAAGCTGTACTTCTGGCACGGCTGGGCACAAAGCCGCAGGAGACGCTGCCCCATTGGGCACAAAGATGGTGAATTTGCATACAGATTAAAATGTTTTTTAAACACAAGTACAGCTTAACTGGGGGTAACATTAGTATAGTTTTATTCCTAATTCTCTGATGAATACCAGTATATATATATCTTTAGCTGGAAAATCAGCCTGTCAGTGTCCCTTTAAGGAGCGGCAATACTTACACTTTCCATTGTCTTGTGGTCTGCTGTTACAGGGAACGCATGGTTATCCTAGCCTCTCACTGATAACTGATTAAGGACTGGAGACACTTGTATAAGTGAAGGGAATGGAGAGTCAATAGTTCAAGACTGAAGCTGTAAACCATTTGAAAAACTGCTATCATTCAGCTAAGGCTATAAAACATATAAACTCAGATTGTTAGCTTAAATTTTAAACATGACTATGGGATTCTACTAGGAAAATCATGTTTTAAAATAAATGCCCCTTCCCCTGCCCCTTCCTGGATCCTCCCACTGCTCTATCTTCAGCAGAAGATCAGCACAAAGGAGAAGGCAGCAGCTTCTGCTCAACTACCTCTCTGTGCTAGAGGAGATTAGAAGAACTTGGTGGAACAGCTTCGTATTTGCATATTAAATACAGAGGAGTCGGAAGTTTCAAAATCTGAGGAGTCGGAGTCAGAAAATTTATCTACCGACTCCACAGCCCTGACCACATGTGTGACACTTTTTTTCAGCCAAGATGCGCAAAGGGGCCCTAAATCCAATGAGTACCTTTAGGATTTTACAGGACATTTTTACGCATTTTGATTCTCACGCTTTAGGGGCCCCTAAAATGCCAGGGTAGTATAAATACCGCACAAGTGAGCCCATTTCGGACAGTAGACACTAACGTATTCGCTGATTGGCATAGTGAGTTCATGGAAATTTTTATTTTTTGTCACAAGTTAGCGGAAAATGAAATTAAAAAAAATAAATAAAAAACAATTTCCGCTAACTTGTGACAAAAAATAAAATCCCCCACGGACTCACTATGCCCCTCAGTGAATACCTTAGGGTGTCTACTTTCCGAAATAGGGTCATTTATGGGGTGTTTCTACTGTCTGGGCATTGTAGTACCTCAGGAAACAGGACAGGTGCTCAGAAAGTCAAAGTGCGGAAATTCACTTTTTTGCACCATAGTTTGTAAACGCTATAACTTTTACCCAAACCAATACATATACACTTATTGGATTTTTTTTCTATCAAAGACATGTAGAACAATACATTTAGAGAAAAAATTATAGAGAAATGTAGTTTTATTTGGCAAAATTTTACAACAGAAAGTGAAAAGTGTCATTTTTTTGCAAAAATTTCGGTCATTTTTGATTAATAGCAAAAAAGTAAAAATGTCAGCAGCAATGAAATACCACCAAATGAAAGCTCTATTAGTGAGAAGAAAAGGAGGCAAAATTCATTTGGGTGGTAAGTTGCATGACTGAGCAATAAACGGTGAAAGTAGTGTAGTGCAGAATTGTAAAAAGTGGCCTGGTCATTAAGGGTGTTTAAGCTAGGGGGGCTGAAGTGGTTAAAAGCTAAACGTCTGATACGGCGATGCACCGAAACGACATTTAGCTTAATGTCAGATCCGCATTAATGCTTTTCAATGGGCATTAATTGCGGATTTTGCTACGGCCAAAAAAACGTGTCAGTACTGAACTGAAGACATCCTGATGCATCCTGAACGGATTTCTCTCCATTCAGAATGCATTGGGATAATCCTGATCAGTATCTTTCCGTCCTAGAGCCCCGAGGACAGAACTCGAGG
This sequence comes from Bufotes viridis, assembly GCA_033119425.1. Taxonomy (NCBI): domain Eukaryota; kingdom Metazoa; phylum Chordata; class Amphibia; order Anura; family Bufonidae; genus Bufotes; species Bufotes viridis. The sequence continues at coordinate 204,678,097 of CM065593.1, read as the reverse complement.
GGCCTTAGTGGGAAAATAACACAAATAATAATGAAAGTTGCTGAGAAAAAGTTGCTTATTTACCTCAATAACAGATGCAGGTGCTTGTTCTGTCATGTAATGGATGGCATCTTGATCGCCCAACCAATCCGAGCCCTTTACTGTGTCATAAAAGTGCCACCTCCAGTCATCATCTTCCATGTTACCCAAAGCTGCATTTATGCCACCCTAGATAATGCAATAAAAGTTAAATAAAAAAATAGAAATTATAGTGGGTGAAGAACAGATTACATCTGCATATAGTGAATCCCAGTCTTAAATTTTCTATCAACAAAACGTGCTCATAAATTTTCTTAGGCTGTGTTGTAACAGAACAAAAATACATGGACAGTAAGAAATGGTACACAAGCATATGGTACTTGTATAATTTATCAAAAACATGTTAATAAATTTATGGCCAGGAAGATACACATGGAAATGAATCAGTGGCAGATAGCAGAACATAGTTCCATCTGTTACCTGCATTCCAGCTCGTTTTTCAGTTTTAATGCACCCACATTATACAGGATGTAAAACAACAGTATGACTTGCAACTATGATTAATTTCAAAACAATCCTAAAGGGGTTGTCTCACTTCAGTAAGTGGCATTTATCACTTACCACCCCCCCCCATTTTTGAGGTGTGTGTGTGTGGGGGGGGCCCACACACACACACCTCAAAAATGGGGGAAAATGCGCCTGCGTCTTATGGGGCGAATGCTGACATTTTTGCATCGCAGGCTGCGAGGTATGAGCGGGGAGGGACTCGGAGGAGGAGCTGGGGGCCGGCAATTGCGACGGGGCCGGTGCATTCACTGTGCTCCGGCCCTGCCGCTCCAGTGCTGCACCATAGTATAGAAATAAAAAATGTCTTATTCAAATAACATTCATTAAATCTCCCCCTCAGTTGTATAGCACTATCTACTCACACCAGGTTTTTGTATAATGCAGGCAGGCCGGGCGGCAGCGCGACTCACTGACGTCAAGTGCCTGTGCCACCTACTTTATGAATGAAGCATCTTACCATGGTGATGGACCATGTGATGTGACGTCATCACAGGTCCTTTAATTGTTAGCTGAAGCTGGAAAAGAGAAGACAGATCGCAACTACGCGATCAAGTGGCTAAGGTAAGTTAATTTTTATTATTTTTAACCCCTTCATCTTCATTTTACACAGCATTCTTTATTAAGAATGCTATTATTTCCCCTTATAACCATGTTATAAGGGAAAATAATCAATTCTCCAGAAGTCAGTGATGAAGTCAGGCTTCGGGTCTGGGTACCAAACATGGCGATTTTTCACACGCGCGTGCAAAACGCATTACAAACATTTGCACCCGCGCGGAAAAATCGCGCATATTCCCGCAACGCACCCGCCTCTTATCCGGGCGTCAAATATGACGCCCGTGTGAAAGAGGCCTTAAAGTGAAATAAATAAAGCAAAGTACACATTAGGTATTGCCACATCCGTAAGAACCCTCTCTATAAAAATATCTCATGAACTAACCCATCAGGTTAACACCATAAAAAATAAATTTAAAAAAACGGTGTAAAACGAAATCCATTTTTTGTCATCTTACATCACGAAAAGTGTAATACCAATCAAAAATGCGCATGCCTCCCAAAATAGAAACAATCAAACTGTACCCAAGACAATCGGTCAAAAAATTTTAAAAAAAATTCATCATTCTCAGACCATGGAGACACTAAAATATGATTTTTTTTTATTCAAAACTGCTATTATTGTGCTAAAGTGAAATAAAAAAAGAAGTACACATATTAGGTATCACCACATCCGTAAGAACATGCTTTATAAAAATATTACAGGACCTAACCCCTCAAGTGAACACCATAAAAATAAAAACTATGCCAAAAAAAGCCATTTTTTGTCGCCTTACATCACAAAAAAAAAGTGTAATACCAAGCGATCAAAAAATAGCACCAATCAAACCGTCATCTCATACTGAAAAAAAAAAAAAAAATCAGCCCCTACATAAGACAGTCGCACTATAAATAGAAAAAAAATATGGCTTTCAGAATGAGAAAATAAAATTCATAAAAATGCTTTATTAGGTAAAAAAACAGACCAACAACCAAAAAAAAAAAAAAAAAAAAAAAAAAGTAGTCATATTTGGTATTGTCGCATCCGTAACAACCTGCTCTATAAAAAAAAATACTACATGATCTGACTGGTCAGATGAACACTGTAAATAACAAAAAATAAAAACTATGCCAAAACAGCTATTTTTTGCTACCTTGCCTCACAAAAAGTGTAATATAGAGCAACCAAAAATCATATGTACCATAAAATAGTACCAACAAAAGTGCCACCTTATTTCATAGTTTCCAAAATGGGGTTACTTTTTTGGAGTTTCTACTCTCGGGGTGCATCAGGGGTCTTCAAATGTGACATGGCAACTTAAAATGATGGACGCACCACACAGTCGCTCCGTGAGAGAATGAACGAGCATCGTTCTAACATCACTAGGAAAGTGCTCACCCACAGTGTGTCCAGACACTTCGCCACCATCCATGATGGCGACCCCACGTGCTTACGTGTCACCCCAATTGAAACTGACACACACTCCTACCAATCACTTTGTAGACGAGAGATGTATTGGATCTTTAGTCTCCACACTTTAATACCTTTTGGCTTAAACGAATCCCTTGAACATAACAACTATTAAAGCCTTCCGTGTCGGTGTGACTAACTACAGTGCTCTATTGAAAGAACATAGAGTCTTATATACCTATAGACACACCAAAATCTCTTCAATCCCACACCTTTTTATATACCTTTTTATACTTTTTTTTTTTTCCCTCTATATTTCTGCATTCAGTTTTTCTTCTCTACGTTTAGTATTCATATTTATTCCATATCAATTTTTAGACCCTATCCTTCTTTACACCTTCCTTTCTTTTTCTCTTCCATGTCATCACATTTTACCTACTTAAATCCCGATTGCGTTACCATGCCCATCATAGTTTATTCTATATTTGCATTATTACTAGCCCTTTGATCTCATTTTAATATTGTATCAAGATCAATACATATTGAGACCTTTCTTATATGTTAGTTTTCTGCCTCCGGCCGCTCCTTCTTCCCTCTTATCTATGCGTTCCACCGTGGAACGCATACCCAGCAGACCTCTGGTGGTGCGCTCCACTTTGGAACGCATGACGTACTTCCGGTCTTGCGCTTGCCGCACTTCCGGTGGCCCGCTCTCCACTGCGCGCCTCCCTTCCTCCCACGTGCACCTTTGGATATAAGTTAACACCGGAGGGAGGCTTCAATACAGGAGAGAATTTCTCCAAAAGAACTTTAGAAGACCGCAAGAGACCTCTAAGGTATGACACCTAAAACGGCCATCTCACAAACTCTTCAAACCATTCTAGAGTTATGGTCTCCTTTACTCATTATTGACAGATATTGCTTCTAGTGTACCCCCCTGCTATTCCAATTGTTTGTTGCCTATTTTAATTGCTTGCTGCTACATCCTCCCTTGGGCCCTAATAGATGTGGGAAACAGTCATTTAATGAACCCCACCATCATCATCAAATAAAACTAAATATTAAATCTATCATCATATAACACAATAAACCACCCTCATAAATAAATCCAATGGATAATAATAATATAATGAGCACACCCATATGGTAGACATACAACCCACACTGTGTTGTTTTTTATTAGGACCATTTTTTGCTATTATCCAATTCAATTTTATTATCATCGTCAGCGCTATCTCATTGCTGTATATCATTCCTACCTTTTTAATGGATACTATATATGTGTACTATAATTGATAGATCTGTGACAGTATCAATATCCAACTTACCATACTTTTATTATTTTTATCATTATTATTATCATGTATCTATGTATTTATTGATTTATTCATTTGTATATGTTATATTAGATATATTTTTATATTCCTTTTTTTTATGAGACCCCTGATGAAGGAGGCTTATTAACCTCCGAAACGCGTTGGGCCAGTGTCTATTCCAATAAATTTCCCTTTGACCAGACGCCTCAGTGGCTGCCGTTATTTGGATACTGTCTACAAGCGACCCTGGCCAGGGGGGTTTAGACACAGGTGTCTTGAGCTTTATCCTGTGTCCACCCCCCTCGTGAAGTGAGTAGGAGTCACCACTGTAGAGATCTTACATCCCGATCCACAGATCGCTGACCGCTCACCCGGGTCTTTCCTCCTTGCTCTTTTATCTAGAGCAACTTCACTACGTTGCTCTCTATATATACATTATATTTTTATTATCATTGATAATACTTCCCAGACCGTTTCTGTTCTTTGAAAACAGGCGCCTCCATTGGTGTTCTTTTTGGTGGTGACCTTGCACAGATCCCTGTGGTTTATGGTCACCCTCCCTTTCTGTCTCTTCAACTTAAAATGATCCCAGTGAAACCTGCCCCCCAAAACCATATGGCGTTCCTTTCCTTCTGCGACCTGCCGTCTGACCATACCGCAGTTTACAACGACATATAGGGTGTTTCTGTAAACTACAGAATCAGGGCAATAAATTGTGAATTTTGTTTGGCTGCTAACCCCTGCTTTGTTACTGGAAAAAAAAATTATAAAATGGAAAATCTGCCAAAAAAGTGAAATTTTGAAATTTCATCTACATTTTCCTTTAATTCTTCTGGAACACCTAAAGGGTTAACAGTTTGTAAAATCAGTTTTGAATACCTTGAAGGATGTTGTTTCTAAAATGGGGTCAATTTTGGGTGGTTTTCTATTATGTAAGCCTCACACAGGGACATCAGACCTGAACTGGTCCTTAAAAAGTGGGATTTGGAAATTGTCTGAAAATATGTGATTACACTTAACAGTAATCTTTTTTCCTTGAGCCTATGACAGCACCCATGGATAGCATCTGCCCCTCTCCTCAGGACAGGAAACACGAAGCACAGACTCTTTAAAAGGGAAGTACAACCTCCCATCATGCCAGTCCTATTCCAAGAACTAAGGAAACAGAAAAGACTACTCAAAAAGACACACTACATTTTCTAAATCAAAATTCTCATTTTTTTTTTAAGGCTCTTAATACTCTATTTATAAATATAAAAGAGTATATATACTACATCTCTATCAAAAACTTTTTTTTTTTTTTTTTTTTTTATATTTGGAGGGTATTAGGCAGGTGCTGTCATAGGCTCAAGGAAAAACGATTACCGGTAAGTGTAATCACATATTTCCCCCTCGCCTATGACAGCACCCATGGATATCTAAGCGAGATTATCTAGGGTGGGACAACTGCTTGGGGGACTTTACGCCCAAACCCCAAACCCTCCTGGGAAGGAAGCTGCAGTCTATAGTGTTTAAAAAAGGTATGTGGAGAACTCCACGTAGCACCTCTGCAAATCTGGTCAATAGAAGCAGAAGCTCTTTCTGCCCAGGATGTGGACACCGCTCTAGTTGAGTGTGCTCCAAACCCGGCAGGAGGGGGAACTCCTTTAGAGGAATATGCAAGGTAAATGGCCTGTTTAATATATCTGGCAATAGACTGTGAGGAAGCAGGGGAACCCTTTTTCTGTCCCTGAAAGGAAACCACCAAGTCCTGGGTGGCAGAAAGGTACTGAATTAATCATCTCCTAACATCAAGACAATGGAATTCGCTTTCCTTATGATTTTTTGGTGAAGGGCAAAAGGAAGACAAAACTACATCCTGTGATCGGTGAAAGGATGACGAAACCTTTGGAAGGAAGGAAGGAAGGAAGGAAGGAAGGAAGGAAGGGTCAGGAGACAGGATAACTCTATCCTCTAAAATGTTACAATACGGTTTTCCAACAGAGGAGGCAGAGATCTCACTCACTCTTCTAGCAGATGTAATAGCTAGTAAAAAAGCCAATTTATAGGTTAAAATTTTTATCGGGATCTTTTCAATAGGCTCAAAGGGATCCCTGGTTAAGGCAGACAAAACTAGATTTGAATCTCAGGGAGGAACTCTGGACTTCTGGACTGGTGCAAGTTTTGAAATTGCAGTGACAAATCTTTTTATCCAGGGGTGGTCTGCCAATTTATATTTAAAAGAGAGCGCTTAAGGCCGAGATCTGGACCTTTAAAAATGCTAGATCTGAGTTTTTTATTCCAACCCTCCAGGAGAAAGCTAAGTACTACGAGTAATTCCGGGGGTTCTAAGACATTAACGGGCTTATTTGCAAACCTAAAGAAGGCCCTCCAAACCCTTAAATCAATTTTAGAAGTAACAGCTTTCCTGCTGGCCAAAAAGGTGTTTATTACATCTCCAGAAAGACCCTTCATTTTTAGGATTTGCCTCTCAACAGCCAGGCAGTCAGATGCAGGCTCTCTATCTGTGGATGAAGTACAGGGCCCTGCACTAGTAGCCCCAGGAAGACAGGAAGTACCCAAAGGTCAGCTACCGACATCTTCCTTAGCCAGGAAAACCAGACCCTCCTGAGCCAAAAGGGGGCTAAGGTAATTACTAGAGCCTTCTCCTCCCGAATCTTTTTCAGGACCCTTGGGAGTAGTTTTATAGGAGGGAAGACATACAGAAGGTATGATAGACTGGGAGTGGCTCACTTAGGAAGAGTGATGGAAATAGGGTGCTCTAGCGTCCAATATGGGTCCCACCTTACACCAAAGACAAAATTAATAAGTATATGTGAAAAAGGACGGGCACTCCAGTTCTGGATCAGACTGGGAAAGAACGATGTTTAATTACACTTAACGAGATAATATAGTGTACACACAGATCTAAGGCTTTGAATGACAGGTGAAAGGTGCAGAAGCAAATGAGACGACCGTAGGTTATAGTCCGTCCATCAATCCTCTGCATCAAAATATAAACGTATAATAATCACATATAATAGTAAAAACTCCACCATTAAGCTCCTAAAAATCGATATCAAAAGAATTCATCCAAAATTGGCTGTGGTATGGTTAGCTAAATGATTCAGTCCATCTAAAATAGTCAGAGCACAAACTTATTAGTCAATTAATAATGGTATCCACCTATCCAGAGAGTGATATTAATAATGATTATAATATTGTCCCATCCAGGCGGTTTAATAATTAAAAGTCAATATTCCATCCAGAAAAATGTTACTAGTAGCTATAACTTCCACTTATCAATATATGCCGCCTCTATAATGCATGTGTCTTTATATAATCAGCAGGGTTAGTGTTTTATCCAGCAGAAAAAGATAAAATCATCTGTGATACTTTATCACATTAATAGGATACAGTCCTACCCGCTCAGAAGAGTGTCCCTTTGTTGCGTTCACTGTCGATGCGCCGCTCCCTGCTCCAGTTACCCTCAGTGGCGTCCCACTTGGGTTTGCACGGAGCGTCTGATCTGGGGAGCGCGCAATCTGCAGCGGGCTCGGCTGTGGATCCGGTCGTCTATGCAATGCAGTAATATTCCTGCGGCCGCAGATTGGTCGTGACTCCGGAGTCGTCTTGTAGATAAATTTCACAGGCTGGGGGTCTTAGTATACCAGACGCGTTTCGGGACCTTCACGTCCCTTCCTCAGTGGCTAAGCCCCCATGGTTTTTTATAGCCCCTGGATTTTATTCCAGTATATTAAAAATTTGGGCTGGATCATCCTGGATCCGGATCTCTCCGATGGATTCCATAGATAACAGTGTGTTGGTGGAGAATAAAGTGGACATATGAATCGACAAATTTTCTAAAACCACATAGCTGATGTAAATACATAAAAGAATCCATAAAATTATAAAATCGTATTTTTATTTAAGACAAATGGTAAAAATAAAGAGATATATATATAAAAACTTTATAAAGATTATACAAAAATGGATGATGAGTAATATCACCATAAGTATTATTTCAAGGGTTGCTCTATAGCTATCGATATGTCGATATTTGGTGATCTTCATATCTGTGTAAATATATCTTTTTCTATTTTTCTTTCACCCTTCCATATTTATATATTCTTCTTCAATATATCAATCATTCCAATGGTTATTATTGGTGGGTCCTTGCCGCCAAGAGGGAACCCAGGGTGTATACAAAACCGTGGGTTCCACTGTCGACAGCAAGCATCCACCATCTATAGCAGGGGTGCACAACCTGCGGCCCGGGGGCCACATGTGGCCCTCGATAGCATTCTGTGCAGCCCCCAAACATCTGGTAAAAGACATGTAGGTCTATGTATTATAGCTTCTTACATGTATCTTTCATGTTTTCTCCTATTAGATGGGAGTCCTAGAACTGCAACTAGACATTTATGGTATATACTGTATGTTCAATATGCCAAAAATACAGTATTTCAGTTGGTAATACCCCTTTAAGTTTTATTTTCTGCCCTTGGAATTGGTTCTGGCTCACAATGTGGCCCCCAAACAGAAAAGGTTGTGCACTCCTGATCTATAGGAACCCAAAAATTTCATATTCAGCATTAAGGCCGTTCGGTACTAGGCAATCAAACTCAAAAATCCTCCTTGATTCAATTGTAGACATCCGGCATATATGATCTCCCCCCCCTCCAGTGTCTTTCCACTTTCTCTAGGGCTACAAAAGTTAAGCATGTTGGGTCCTTATTGTAAAACTCCTTGAAGTGACTCGAGAGGGTATGTTTTTTGTATCCCTTTCTAATATTTCACTATGTGTTCTGCCACTCTCTTTTTCAATGTTCTTTTGGTCCTCCCTACATATTGCTTTTTACAGGGGCATTCAATGAGATAAATAACATTTGTTGAATCACATGATAAATGTTCTCTAATCTCATGTGTGTAGGTGCTATTGGTGGATTTTTTAGTTGTGATTTTCTTGGGAAATGTTGCAATTCTACAGTTAGAACATTTACCACACCTATAGAATCCTTTAAGGTCCAACCATTTTTGAATACCCCGATTCTGTTTGTTACCTCTCTTCACCGTAGGTGCCACTTTAATCCCCAAGTTTGGAGCTTTTGTGAAGGTAATAAAGGGGTTAGAAGTCAATGTAGTTCCTACAGTTTTGTCATTAATAATCAAATGCCAATGTTTTTGTATGATTGCCTTAATTTCCCTATGTTTCACGTTATAGGGTAAAATTATGCGGATGTTCCCATCTTCCTGATTATTAGTATTGGCCTTGCTTTCAAAAAATCCCTCTCTATCTAGATCCCTAGCTTTTTGTAGTGCTCCTTCTACTAACCTTTCAGGGTACTTCTTCTCTAAGAATTGTGTTCTCATCTCCATGGCTTCTATTTCGAAATCTGAGTTCTTAGTACAGTTTCTTCCGATTCTCCTGAATTGTCCAAAAGGGATATTCAGGAGCCAGTTGGGGAGGTGACAGCTATCGTAATAGATATAGCTGTTCTTGCTTACTTCTTTTTGGAATGTTGTACATATTAACCTATTCCCTTCTCTCTTAATTTGCAGGTCCAATAATTCAACCACTTCTCTGCTGATGTTAGATGTGAAGCGCAGGTTTCTATCATTCATATTAATCTCTTCCAGGAAGGTATGTAGTGCATCCTCTCCTTTTTTCCAAATGAACAGGATATCGTCAATATATATCTTTGCCAGAGCACCAGATCCGTCCCCAGCCTAGGCCCAATCGTCACCTGCTCCCAATCCGCCATGAACAGGTTGGCGTAGCTGGGGGCGAACCTGGTGCCCATGGCAGTCCTCTTTATCTGTAAATAATAATTGGATTCATAATAAAAATAGTTGTGGGAGAGGATGAACCCCACTAGTTCCTCCAGATAGTGAATTTGTTTTTTTGGGATCTCGCTTAACCTCTAGTTGTCTTGCCATAGCCTCAATTCCCCTATTGTGTTCTATGATGGTATATAGTGAATGAACATCGAGGGTACCAATAATCCAATCCTCCTCAATATCCAAGTGTTCCACAATCTGTATTATCTGTGTGGTATCTTTTACATATGATTCCAATTTCTTAACAATAGGTTGTAAAACTTTAATCGACATATTGTGATAGATTTGACGTAATTGACCCGATACCCGATATTATCGGACCTGGAGGGTTATGCGGATCCTTATGTAGTTTCGGGAGATGATAGAATACTGGCACTCTCTTTGGTGTATTCATAATAAATTTAAATTCCTCTTTGGTCAGGATACCTGCTTCTAGGCCTTTAATGCCCATCTGTTCCAAATTATTAAATAATTCAATTGTTGGATCTCCCTTTAAGAATTTATAGGTATTGGTATCTCCCAATTGTTTCATACTTTCCTTTTTATATTGTTCTGTATCCAATATAACAATCGCCCCACCCTTATCAGCGGGGCGAATCGTAATATTGTCTTTTTTTTGTAGCTCTCTAATGGCTCTAGTCTCACCCCTGGTTAGGTTGTTTTTTCTACCTCCCTCTTTCATTTTCTTAATGTCTGATTCCACGTTCTTTTTAAAGGCTGCAATTTCTTGGCTAATTTCTTTCCTCGGATAGTTTTTGGACTTACATTTTAATCTTGTGTGTACATATTCACTCATGGTTTGTGCATCACAATTTCTCAATATGGGGATTTTTAGATAGTACTTCTTCAGGCAGACTTTCCTTATAAATTTCTTATTACCTACTAAAGTGTCGAATTTATTCAATTTCTGTGTTGGAGCGTATTTTAAACCTTTATTTAGTAGGCTCTTTTGTGTTTTAGTGAGTGTGATCTTACTTAAATTTACTATCTGATTTTGATTTATCTCCTCTTGTGAAGGTGATTGTGATTTCCCCTTATTTCTCCTTCCTCTTTGTGTTGGTTTCTTTTTTCTTGTCTCCACATTGTGTGTGTCCTCCTGTCTTGGTGATTGTGTTGATATTGTGCTGGTGTGTGTGTTCTGTGATGTTGACCCATCTGAGATTGGGTTCTGGGGTCCCATTCCTGTGGTCTGTGTCTCAGATTGTATACACATTGTGTTGGGGATCGTGTTCGTTTCAAATTCCTTGGGGATGGTGTTCTGTGTCTCGTTCTGTGGTGTGGGGGGGTTCTGTCTAAAAAATGTTGTTCGTTAAGTACTTCAAATCGATTGGTTACTGGTATACGAGTATATATGAGTATACCTTTTTTTGGTCCTCGGAATGATTGATATATTGAAGAATATATAAATATGGAAGGGTGAAAGAAAAATAGAAAAAGATATTTACACAGATATGAAGATCAAAAAATATCGACATATCGATAGCTATAGAGCAACCCTTGAAATAATACTTATGGTGATATTACTCATCATCCATTTTTGTATAATCTTTATAAAGTTTTTATATATATATATCTTTATTTTTACCATTTGTCTTAAATAAAAATACGATTTTATAATATTTTTATGGATTCTTTTATGTATTTACATCAGCTATGTGGTTTTAGAAAATTTGTCGATTCATATGTCCACTTTATTCTCCACCAACACACTGTTATCTATGGAATCCATCGGAGAGATCCGGATCCAGGATGATCCAGCCCAAATTTTTAATATACTGGAATAAAATCCAGGGGCTATAAAAAACCATGGGGGCTTAGCCACTGAGGAAGGGACATGAAGGTCCCGAAACGCGTCTGGTATACTAAGACCCCCAGCCTGTGAAATTTATCTACAAGACGACTCCGGAGTCACGACCAATCTGCGGCCGCAGGAATATTACTGCATTGCATAGACGACCGGATCCACAGCCGAGCCCGCTGCACACTGCGCGCTCCCCAGGTCAGACACTCCGTGCAAACCCAAGTGGGACGCCACTGAGGGCAACTGGAGCAGGGAGCGGCGCATCGACAGTGAACGCAACAAAGGGACACTCTTCTGAGCGGGTAGGACTGTATCCTATTAATGTGATAAAGTATCACAGATTATTTTATCTTTTTCTGCTGGATAAAACACTAACCCTGCTGATTATATAAAGACACATGCATTATAGAGGCGGCATAAATTGATAAGTGGAAGTTACAGCTACTACTAACATTTTTCTGGATGGAATATTGACTTTTAATTATTAAACCGCCTGGATGGGACAATATTATAATCATTATTAATATCACTCTCTGGATAGGTGGATACCATTATTAATTGACTAATAATTTTGTGCTCTGACTATTTTAGATGGACTGAATCATTTAGCTAACCATACCACTGCCAATTTTGGATGAATTCTTTTGATATCGATTTTTAGGAGCTTAATGGTGGAGTTTTACTATTATTATATGTGATTATTATACGTTTATATTTTGATGCAGAGGATTGATGGACGGGCAAATGGACGGACTATAACCTACGGTCGTCGCATATGCTTCTGCACCTTTCACCTGTCATTCAAAGCCTTAGATCTGTGTGTACACTATATTATCTCGTTAAGTGTAATTAAACATCGTTCTTTCCCAGTCTGATCCAGAACTGGAGTGCCCGTCCTTTTTCACGTAGACATACAGAAGGCCTACTTTCCATGATTGGGCCAATGCGTCCACTGCTAAGGGGTGCTCAGATGGAGATAGGGAGAACAACTTTTCCACTTTTTTGTTCTCCCTCGTGGCGAAGAGATCTACCACCGGGAGACCCCATAGGGCCATAATGTCATCGAAGATTTGCTGATTTAGGGACCATTCCTCCTGCAGAATTCGATGCCTGTTCAGGAAGTCTGCAGTCACATTCTCTGTTCCTTTGAAGTGTACTGCCATGATAGATGGAAGGAAATTTTCTGATAACTCGAATATTTCTTTGGTCAGAGACATCAGATCTGGGGATTTGGATAGGAGCTGAGCGCTGCGATTGGCCAGCGCTCCAGCCCTGGGAGAAGGAGACGCCCAGGGCAAAAGAAGATGTCTCCGCCCCAGGCAAAATTGGAGAAGCACGAGCGCCGGTATCAGGGGCTACAGAGGACGAACGGAGCGGCACCCAGAGATACAAGCAAGTGCATGGACATCCCTGGGTGCCACTCTCCATGTACATACCTTTGCCTAATAAACTGTGGACCAGTCCTCTTTAAGCCAGAGAATCTACTGAAGCATCACTAAAAAGTCAATGGCACTATAAAGGGTTGAAAATGAGGCAAGCAACCCCTCCCTAGGTGTCCCTTTCTTTTTCTGCTCCTCCAATTCATTCATCCAGACTCTTAATGATCTGGCCACTGAGGTGGCAGCTATGGCGGGTCTAAATGAGCCAGCAGTTGCTTCCCAATTTTTCTTCAAATACACCTCAGCCCTCCTGTCCATCGGATCCTTAAGCGTTCCTGAATCCTCAAACGGAAGGGCTGCTTTTTTTTTTTTTTTTTTTTTTAGAGATTTTCGCTACTGGGGTGTCCAGCTCTGGAGCTCTGTCCCAATCAACCGTAGCTTTATCTTGAAATGGATACTTCCGTTTTAGGGCAGGTGGCACAAAAAAAATATCTGTCTGGCCTAATCCATTCATTTTTGATTACAGAAGAAACATTCTCGTGGACATCAAAACATTTGAACTTTCTAGGACCCAGGCCCTTAAACATAGTATGTTTAGGCATATAGAATAAAACTCCCATCAGTATCACATGTATTATAAGAAAATTGTGGGGTATTTACCCCTCTTACCCCCACCAGTACCAAAGATTCATTGGTGGTTTCAGTGGGTTCAACTCGCTGTGTGAGCTCCATTTTTTGTGCTTGGCTTCCCTCCATGGAGATCACTGCAGGCCACAACACCAGCCTGCAGCGAGAGCTGGCTGGATTGCAACTCTGCCGGGCGCATACCGGCACCCCCCACTTCTGGTCTTAGGCACGCCTCCTCCCACTGCCCACACCAGAAGAGGATTCAGCGCTGACCGATGACGTCAGCGCCAACCCGACTCACCCAGAAGTGACGACGCCACTCTCCCGCGGAAACGCGGCATCGCAGCCGAACGTATGGCACGGCCACAGAGGTTCGCCGTGCCAGGGGACACCGACAGTAACCCCAAAGGGGGAGGGACCGTAGAGAGTCCAGGGATCCAGTCTTCAGCAGTGGCATCCAGAGAAGTCTTACGATGCTTGGGTAAGCCCTCCTCCCACGCGTAACAACCAGGGGCTCCCGCAGATCAATCTTTAGAGTGCTGTGCATCTACCAAGTCCCTTAGGACAGGAAACAGAACTGGCATGATGGGGGTTGTACTTCCCTTTTAAAGAGTCTGTGCTTCCTGTTTCCTGTCCTGAGGAGAGGGGCAGATGCTATCCATGGGTGCTGTCATAGGCGAGGGGGGAAAATTTCAATATTTGCTTCTACACTTCTAAGCCATCTAATGTCCCCAAAAAATAAAATGGCATTCACAAAATGATCCAAACATGAAGTAGACATATGGGGAATGTAAAGTAATAACTATCTTTGGAGTTATTACTATCTATTGTAAAAGTAGAGAAATTGAAAATTTTTATAATTTTTCCAATTTTTTTTTAGAAAATTTGGTATTTTTTTTAAAATAAAAATGAAATGCTTTGACTTAATTTTACCACTGTCATGAAGTACAATATGTGACGAGAAAACAATCTCAGAATTGCCTGGCTAAGTAAAAGAGTTTTAAATTTACTACCACAAAGTGACACGTCAGATTTGTTAAAAATGGCCTGGTCCTTAAGGTAAAAAAAGGTCCTGTCCTGAAGAGGTTAAAAGCTATGGACACCGTTTGTGCATTAAAAATAAATAACCCTATATCTTACTGTTGTGCAGCACATAATAAAATTGCACTTGTTTGTTTATTGGTTTTAGCTTTGCTTCACATGCTCTCAGAAATGATCCGATAGGATTTTTACTCACTGTTGTCTTCTCCTGTGAGGCACTGTGGACGTTCCTGTTGATTTCACATGCACCAGCATAGCTCTACTCCATAGCCCCGCCCCCACATCCTGTTACATAGCACAGCTAGCAGCTACTTACATACAGACAGCTTGTAATCAGATCTATTTCTCACTTTCTATTCTGTATAAAGTCCATAATTTGTAGATGCAATAGATATTTCTGCTGATACCATTAGTGCAGAGATCTACAGTCAGAACCATAGTGTTATAAGCAGGATATAGATCTCATTGCTGACCGCTCTCACTGCATGAGCTCTCTTCTGAATACAGTATTTGTGTGCAGTCTGCACTAGGGTTGTTCCGATACCAAAATTTTGATTCGGTTTCGATACCATAAAAAAGTATTGCGATACTCAACACCATGCGAAAAAAATTTAATAACACCAAAAAAGCCACTTGTGATCCGCATTTTATGGAACGTCCAGCCCATAAATCGAATGGCGTTCACGGCAGATTTTTTTTAAATATTTTAAAAGTTTGGACTTTTCAGACGTGGCAATATGTAATATGTTTATTTATTGTTTATATATTTTATATGTAAAATTGGGAAAAGGGGCGATTTAGACTCAATATTTTGGTGTGTTTTTTTATTGTTTATATAAAGGGCTTCTGTCACCCCCCAAAAGCATATTTTTTTCCCCCCTCACTAAAAAGCTTATAGGGCGATTATTCTAAACAAATTATTGTTAACCGTTTTAGCAGGTTAATTTTGCTATAAAACGTTATTTTATATTATGCAAATTACCTTGCTACCATCAAGTAGGGCGTTTACTTGCTGGTAGCCGCTGCATCCCGCTTGTAAAAAAAACGCCCCTCCTGTGGTTGATTGACAGGGCCAGCGAGCGCTCTCCTCCTCCAGCTGGCCCTGTCTCCGTTTAAAATCTCGCGCCTGCGCCATACCGTTCTTCAGTCGGCGCAGGCGCACTGAGGAAGGAGCGGCCGAGCGAGAGTACTCCTCTCAGTGCGCCTGCGCCGACTGAAGAACGGTATGGCGCAGGCGCGAGATTTTAAACAGAGACAGGGCCAGCTGGAGGAGGAGAGCGCGCTGGCCCTGTCAATCAACCACAGGAGGGGCGTTACAAGCGGATGCAGCGGCTACCAGCAAGTAAACGCCCTACTTGCTGGTAGCAAGGTAATTTGCATAATATAAAATAACGTTTTATAGCAAAATTAACCTGCTAAAACGGTTAACAAGAATTTGTTTAGAATAATCGCCCTATAAGCTTTTTAGTGAGGGAAAAAAAAAAATGCTTTTGGGGGGTGACAGAAGCCCTTTAATAACCATTTTCCCCCTTAGGGGCTAGAACCTGGGTCTTTTAACCACCTGCCGACCGCCTAACGCAGGGCTGCGTCCAGGCGGCGGCAGGTCTGTTCCTCCTTGACGCGGCGGCGCGTCATCTCGCGAGAGGCAAGATTTGCTGTGAACGCGCGCGTTCACAGCAGATGGCGTCTCAGCAGTTGTACTGCAGCCTGCCAGCGATGATCAATCGCTGGCAGGCTGTAGATGAAAAATAAATCGCATCAAACAAGTATATCAGACGCTGTTTTGTTAACAGCGTCTGATATACATGCTACCTGGTCCTCTGGTGGTCCCATTTGCTGGGATCGACCACCAGAAGACGAGGTAGCTATGTAAAATAGCACCAAGCACCACACTACCCCCCCCCATCACTTATTAACCCCTTGTTAACCCCTCATCACCCCATATAGACTCCCTGATCACCTCCCTGTCACTGATCACCCCCCTGTAAGGCTCCATTCACATGTCCATATGTGTTTTGCGGATCCACGGATCCGCAAAACACGAACACCGGCAATGAGCTTTCCTCATTTTGCAGATCCGCACATTGCCAGAACTATATAGAAAATGCCTTTTAGAATAGGACATGTTCTATATTTTTGCGGAACGGAAGTGCAGATCCGCAATTCCGGATCCGAGCCGGACAAAGTCTGTCCCCATAGAAATTAATGGGTCCGCAATTCCGTTCCTCATAAAGAATTGCGGACGTGTGAATGGGGCATAAGGGTCCCTTATCACCGCCAGTTAGTTAGCTACTTGTTAGGTAGTTAGCGCCCAGCCCACCGCACCGCAGTCACTGATTTTGGCAGAGATTTTTTTCATCCACATTGATCGATACGAATGAAAAAATCTGTGCGGTTCATTTATTTATTTTTTTCAGCCCAGAGGCTGAACGGAAAAAAAAAAATCTCATTACCCGTATGCTCAATTTAAGGAGAATAGCAGAAACTCCTAATGCTGGCCATACGTGTAATGATTGCAGAGACCCTCAAATGCCAGGGCAGTATAAAAACCTCACATGTGACCCCATTTTAGAAAGAAGACACCCCAAGGTATTACGTGAGGGGTATGGTGAGTTCAAGTACAATTTTATTTTTTGTAACACGTGTGTGGAATATGAGACTTTGTAAAAAAAAAAAAAAAATTTTCGGGAGTTATTTTCAATTTCCGCTAACTTGTGGCAAAAAAATTTTTTTTTTCTGTGAACTCACCATGCCCCTCACGGAATACCTTGGGGTGTCTTCTTTGCAAAATGGGGTCACTTGTGGGGTATTTATACTGCCCTGGCATTTTAGGGGTCCTAAAGCGTGAGAATCCAAATGCGTAAAAATGCCCTGTGAAATCCTAAAGGTACTCATGGGAATTAGGGCCCCTTTGAGCATCTTGGCTGCAAAAAAGTGTCACAAACGTGGTATCGCCGTACTCGGGAGAAGTAGGGCAATACGTTTTGGGGTGTATTTTTACATATACCCATGCTGGGTGTGAGAAATATCGCTGTAAATGACAACTTTTTAAATTTTTTTAATACAAAGTTGTGAGTTTACAGAGATATTTCTCTCACCCAGCATGGGTATATGTAAAAATACACCCCAAAACACATTGCCATACTTTACCGGAGTAGAGCGATACCACATGAGTGACACTTTTTTGCAGCCTGGGTCCGCAAAGGGGCCCAAATTCCAACGAGTACCTTTAGCTTTTACAGGGATGCTCACAATTTAGCCCCGCCCAAAATGCCAGAACAGTAAACACACCCCACAAATGACCCCATTTCGGAAAGTAGACACCCCAAGGTATTCGCTGAGGGGCATAGCGAGTCCGTGGGAGATTTTATTTTTTTTGCCAGAAGTTAGCAGAAATGGAAACTTTATTATTATTTTTTTTCCCTCAGAAAGTGTCATTTTCCGCTAACTTGGGGAAAAAAATGAAATCATACATGAACTCCCCATGCCCCTCCGCGAATACTTTGGGGTGTCTTCTTTCTAAAATGGTGTCATTTGGGGGATATTTATACTATCCTGGCATTCTAGCACCTGAAGAAACATGACAGGTGCTCAGAAAGTCAGAGCTGCTTCAAAATGCGGAAATTCACTTTTTTGCACCATTAGTTTGTAAACGCTATAACTTTTACCCAAACTAATATACACTTATTGGATTTTTTTTATCAAAGACATGTAGAACAATACATTTATAGAAAAATTATAGTGAGAAGAAAAGGAGGTAAAATTCATTTGGGTGGTAAGTTGCATGACGGAGCAATAAACGGTGAAAGTAGTGTAGTGCAGAATTGTAAAAAGTGGCCTGGTCATTAAGGGTGTTTAACCCCTTTGGGACACATGACGTACCGGTACGTCATGAGTTGTTCCGATCACTGCTGCTCAGCTGGCAGTGATCGGAACAAGGTACCTGCTGAAATCATTCAGCAGGTACCTTGTTACAATGCCCAGGGGGGTCCTGTGACCCCCCCATATGGGCGATCGCTGCAAACCGCAGGTCAATTCAGAACTGCGGTTTGCAGCGCTTCTGTGCGATCTCTGATCCCCGAGTTAATGCCCCCAAACTGGTTTTTTTTAACCCCCCCTGCAGCCCCCAATCATTGTGGCTGCGGGGGTGCAGGGGGGGGGTGGTTGCGGGTGGCGGGAGGCGGGCGGGATCGCGATGCGATCCCCGCCCGCCTCCCTGTAATCTATCCCTGGTGTCTAGTGGTTCTATCAGAGTGTCAGCACATTGCTGACACTCTGATAAACGGCTGGCATCTGTGCTGCAGATGCCAGCCGTTTAACCTCTCCGTACCGCGGTCCGTACGGACCGCGGTATGGAAGAGGTTAACAGGGAGGAGCACTCCCTCCCTCTCCCATCGGGGGCTGCTGTGCCTTGCAGCCCCCAACAGGATGGGATCGCAGAGGGAGGGTGCTCCACTCCTCCCATCCATCACCCACTGCCCAGTTATGGCAGCGGGTGATGGTTGCCATGGAGACAGGACGCTTTCAGAGCGTACTGCTCTCCATGGTGCTGAAAGTCTGAATAGACCTGCTAAAGGTCTATTCAGACTTTCTAAAGTACAAAATACAGTACAGTGCACTATATAGTGTACTGTACTGTATTATACTAGACACCAGATCCACTGGATCTTTCAGAACCAAGTGGGTCTGGGTCAAAAAAATGTAAAAAGTGAAAAAAAGTAAAAATGAAAAAAAACACATAACACTGAATAAAAATAAAAAAAAATAAAATACACTACACATATTAGGTATCGCCGCGTCCGTAAAAACCCGCTCTATAAAAATATCACATGACTGAACTCCTCAGGTGAACGCCATAAAAAAAAAACCCAAAAAATTGTGTAAATAAGCCATTTTTTGGCACATTACATCACTAAAAGTGTAATACAAAGCGATCAAAAAGTCATATGACCCCCCAAATAGTGCCAATCTAACCGTCACCTCATCCCGCAAAAATAAAACCCAACCTGAGACAATTGCCTAAAAACTGAAAAAATATATGGCTCTCAGACTATGGAGATACTAAAACATGTTTTTTTTTTCATTCAAAAAGGATATTATTGTGTAAAACCAAAATAAATAAAAAAAAGGTATACATATTATGTATCGCCGCGTCCGTAAGGACCTGCTCTATAAAAATATAACATGACCTAACCCCTCAGATGAACGCCGTAAACATAAAAAATAAAAACGTTGTCAAACAAGCCATTTTTTTGTCACCTTACATCACAAAAAGTGTAATAGTAAGCGATCAAAAAGTCATATGCACCCCAAGATGGTGCCAATCAAACCGCCATCTCATCCCGCAAAAAATGAGCCCCTACATAGGACAATCGCCCAAAAATATATATATATGGCTCTCAAACTATGGAGACACTAAAACATGATTTTTTTGTTTTAAAAATTATATTATTGTGTAAAACTTATATAAATAAATAAAAGTATACATATTATGTATCGCGCGTCCGTCACAACCTGATCTATATAAATAACACATGACCTAACCCCTCAGCTGAACACAGCAAAAAAAAAAAAATACGGTGTCAAAAGCCATTTTTGTCACCTTACATCTACAAAAGTGTCATAGCAAGCGACCAAAATGTCATATGCACCCCAAGATGGTGCCAATCAAACCGCCATCTCATCCCGCAAAAATGAGCCCCTACATAACACAGTCGCCCAAAAAATAAAATAAAACTATGGCTTTCAGAATGTGGAGACACAAAAAAAAGTTATTTTCAAAAGGCTTTATTATGTAAAACTGAAACAAAAAACCCCAAAAAGTAGTCATATTTGGTATTGTCGCGTCCGTAACAACCTGCTCTATAGAAATAGCACACAATCTAACCTGTCAGTTCAACTATGTAAATAACAAAAAATAAAAACAGTCCCAAAACAGCTATTTTTTTGCAAATTTTCCATTTTAATCAATTTTTGCAGTAACAAAGCAAGGGTTAACAGCCAAGCAAAACTCAATATTTATTGCCCTGATTCTCTTGTTTGCAGAAACACCCCATATGTGGTCGTAAACTACTGTATGGTCAAACGGCAGGGCACAGAAGGAAGGGAACGCCATATGGTTTTTGGAAGGCAGATTTTGCTGGACTGGTTTTTTGACACTATGTCCCATTTGAAGCCCCCCTGATGCACCCCTACAGTAGAAACTCCAAAAAAGTGACCCCATTTTGGAAACTACAGGATAAGGTGTCAGTTTTGTTGGTAGTATTCTAGGGTAAACATGATTTTTGGTTGCTCTATATTACACTTTTTTTGAGACAAGGTAACAAAAATTAGAAATTCGTAAATTTCATCTCCATTTGCCAATAACTCTTGTGGAACACCTAAAGGGTTAACAAAGTTTGTAAAACTGGTTTTGAATACCTTGAGGGGCGTAGTTTCTTAGATGGAGTCACTTTTATGGAGTTTCTACTCTAGGGGTGCATCGGGGGGCTTCAAATGGGACATAGTGTCAAAAATCCAGTCCAGCAAAATCTGCCTTCCAAAAACCATATGGCGCTCCTTTCCTTCTGCGCCCTGCAGTTTGGCCATACAGCAGTTTACGACCACATATAGGGTGTTTCTGAAAACTACAGAATCGGGGCAATAAAAATTGAGTTTTGTTTGGCTGTTATCCCTTGCTTTGTTACTGGAAAAAATGGATTCAATTGGAAAATATTTAAAAAAAAAAAAAAAAAAAAAAATCGAAATTCTGAAATTTTATCTCCATTTGCCATTAACTCTTGTGGAAAACCTAAAGGGTTAATGACGTTTGTAAAATCAGTTTTGAATACCTTGAGGGGTGTAGTTTCTAGAATGGGGTAATTTTTGGGTGGTTTCTATTATGTAAGCCTCACAAAGTGACTTCAGACCTGAACTGGTCCCTAAAAAGTGGGTTTTTGAAAATTTCTGAAACATTTCAAGATTTGCTTCTAAACTTCTAAGCCTTGTAACGTCCCCAAAAAATGAAATAGCATTCCCAAAATGATCGATACATGAAGTAGACATATGGGGAATGTAAATCAATAATTTTATTTGGCAGTATTACTATGTATTATAGAAGTAGAGTAATTGAAACTTGGAAAATTGCAAATTTTTCAAAATTTTTGGTAAATTTGGTATTTTTTTATAAATAAAAATGAAATTTTTCGACTTCATTTTACCACTGTCATGAAGTACAATATGTGACGAAAAAACAATCTCAGAATGGACTGGATAAGAAAAAGCGTTTTAAAGTTATCACCACATAAAGTGACAATGGTCAGATTTTGAAAAAATGGCCTGGTCCTTAAGGTGAAATAGGGCCGTGTCCTTAAGGGGTTAAGCTAGGGGGGCTGAAGTGGTTAATCCCTTGTCCTATTCACCCTCATAGAGCTCTATTAGGGTGAATTGGACCTCACACTCTCCCTGCTGTCCTGTGATTTATGCACACAGAAGCAGAGAGCTGAACACGGCAGCCAGGGGTTTAGTAACGTCCTGGCTGCCATGGTAACCAAATCGGAGCCCCAGGATTACACTGCTGGAGCTCCGATCACAACTGCCACTGCACCACCAATGAAGAGGAGGGGAGGGGACCCCGTGACCACTGCCACCAATGATTTTAATACTGGGGGGGGCGTGCACTTTGCCACCAACGATATAATACTGGGGAGAAGGGGGGGACCGCACATGGCCAGCACTATGATGGAAATGCCTATTCTTGTTTGTGGCTGCGGACAAGAATAGGACGTGCTCTATTTTTTTGTGGGGCCGTGGAACGGAAGTGCAGATGCGGACAGCACATGGCCTCATTGAAAATTGAGGAATGGATGCAGACCCATTATGCGGACTTGTGAATGGAACCTTAGTTACGGTCTGTGGTAGCGGAATCCATAATGGAATTATATAACCTTAATCACAAACTTAAAACACAAGTTCGCTCATCCCTAGGTGCAACCATTGGGCAACACCGACATGGAAAAGGACCTAAGAATTTTAGTGAACAGCAAACTAAGCTGTAGAAACCAATGTCAGGCAGCTGTTGCCAGGGCCAATAAGATATCGGGTTGCATCAAAGGGGGCATAGATGCCCGTGATGAGAACATAGTCCTACCACTTTACAAATCACTAGTCAGACCAGACATGGAGTACTGTGTACAGTTCTGGGCTCCTGTGAACAAGGCAGACATAGCAGAGCTGGAGAGGGTTCAGAGGAGGGCAGCTAAAGTAATAACTGGAATGGATGGACTACAGTAACCTTTAAGTTTATCAAAATTAGGGTTATTCACTTTAGAAAAAAGACGACTGAGGGGAGATTGAATAACTATGTATAAATATATTAGGGGTCAGTACAGAGATCTTTCCCATCATCTATTTATCCCCAGGACTGTGACTGTGACGAGGGGACATCCTCTGCGTCTGGAGGAAAGAAGGTCTGTACTCAAACATAGAAGAGGATTCTTTACGGTAAGAGCAGTGAGTTCAGTAAAAGAGTTCAAGAGGGGACTGGATGTATTTCTGGAGTGTAATCATATTACAGGCTATAGCTACTAGAGAGAGGTAGTTGATCCAGGGAGTTATTCTGATTGCCTGAATGGAGTCGGGAAGGAATTTTTTTTTACCCTAAAGTGAGGAAAATTGGCTACTACCTGGCAGGATAACAGGCTGAACTGGATGGACAGATGGCTTTTTTTCAGCCTTATAAACTATGTTATTAACCACAGGGGTGATTAAAGGGTTTTTCTTTTCACTGATTTTTGTGAGGGGGCTGCCTTTTTTTTTATTCTTATATTGTCTTGGATTTGTTGCAGGATATATTGACATTCACCTCCATATTTATATTTGGCCTAATGTGCTGCCATTGTTATATAGAGATCTATCCTATCTGGTCACTCCTGCAGTATAGAAATCTTTTGCTAGAGGTAGTTGTGCATTGTGTGTATATTTATTACTCTTTTTGTGAGGCAAGGTAACCAAACAATGGCCGTTCTGGAACAGTGACAGTGCTGAACTGACAGGGTAGATAATGCGATATTTTTATAAAGCAGGTTGTAAAAACGCGCCGATACCTAATATGTATGTTTTGTTTTTGTTTTTTTTATTTACACACTTTTTTAAATCATGTTTTTGTGTCTTTATTTTCTGAAAGCCATAATTTCTTTATTTTTTGGATGATTGTCTTAGGTAGGGCCCCATTTTTTGCAGAATGAGGTGACGTTTGATTGGTGGCAACTTTGGGTACATATGACTCTTGATCACTTTTTATACCATTTTTTGGGAAGTGAGGTGGGCAAAATTTCAATATTTTTTTTAATAGCATTCACTGTGCGGGGAAAATAACACGATCCTTTGATAGATCAGGTCGTTACAGATGCCGTGATACCAAACATGTTTATTATTTATTTTTTTCATTTTAACCAATATGTGCGGATATAGGAACAAGTAGTTTTTTTTTGTTTGTTTTTTTAACACTTTGTTGACCCGGACCCACTTGGTTCTTGAAGATCCAATGGGTCTGATGCCTCTACAATACAGTGCAGTATACTGTACTGCAGTATATTTTCAATTACAGGCAGATATACCATGAACGGGGGGGGGGGGGGTCGTGTCTGTGCTGCCAAACCTTCCTGAAGGGGGGGGTTGACTTGCACAGCTCGCCGCTCGGCCATCCTGTACTGGAAGGAGAGGGAAGGGGCGGAGGGGTATGTTACAGCTGACAGTCTGCTCCGCTCTGCCATTCTGAAAGCAGAGGGGGGTAGACACTGTGCGCTCACGTATAGAGCCAGTGTAAATTCACTGACCCTGGGAACACAACTGAGCGTTTTTCAGCGCGTTCATAAACGCTGAAAAACGCTCAACATGTGAAAAGCCATGCATCCCTATGTGCATGGTTCACATGTCGGCGTTTTACAGCGCGGACGACCGCGCTGTAAAACGCCCTACGCGAACGCGTCGGCTGCCATGACTATCGCGCGGCAGCACGCGCGATCCAACCCATATTCTATTATGGGAGCGCGCATATGACGCGCGCTTCCATAAAACAGCCACTTCGCGGCAGAAACGCGTGTCATATGCGCGCCCTGGGAACACGCAAAGTGTGTTCCCAGGGTGAGAGCAGGCTGTAGAAGGAAAACGAAAAAGAAAGATAAATACAACCAATTGGAGAAATTATTTTCTCCACAAAATAAATTAATAACCGTAATTTTTTTTTTAACAAAAGGTGTCCATATCATTTAAGGCCCAGCGCTATACAGCTACCGCGGGCTGATCGGAAGGGTGCAGGAGCTGCGCCTGCCCAATCAGCGGCATGGACCTGGCAGTCACTGACAGACCCCGGCTGCATACGCTGGCATCAATGAAAACACAGATGCCAGCGTATTAACCCCTTGTATGCCGCAGTCAAAGCTGACCGCAGCATGCAGGGGGTTTGCGGAGTGTACAGGTTCCCTTCACATCCCCACCGGGTCCGCCTTCCATAGGCATCTGGGATTGCCTTCTATGTAAGTCTGTGAAATCAAGCCCCTTAGGCTGAATATCTAGCCCTTTTCCCATAATAACATTTATAAAATTGTAAATAAAAAAAATACAACAAAAAAAAAAAATGCTAAACAACCATTTTTTGTCACCTTACATCACAAAAAGTGCAATACAAAGTATTGTCAAAAATGTTTTATCGTGTAAAACTGAAATAAAAACAAAAAATAGACATATTCAGTATCGCCACGTCCGTACCAACCTGCTCTATAAAAATATCACATGATCTTGCCCTTAAGGTGAATGGCGTAAAAATAATAAAACCTGTGCCAAAACAAACATGTTTTTGGTCACCTTACCTCAAAAAGTGTAATTTTGAATGTTCAAAAAAAAAAAAAAATCATATGTATCCAAAAATTGTACCAATAAAAATGTAAACTCTTCCCGCAAAAATTGAGCCCCTACACAAGACGATCAGCAGGAAAATTAAATATGGCTTTCAGAAAATGGAGACATAAAAACAAGTTTTTTTCCCTCAAAAATGCTTTATTATATAAAACGGAAACAAAAATAAACAAAGTAGTCATATTTAGTATTTTTGCGTCCGTATCAATCTGCTCTATAAAAATAGCAATGATCTAATCTGTCAGATGAACATTGTAAAAAACAAAGAACAAAAATGGTGCCAGGACAGCAATTTTTTGTTACCTAACTTAAAAAAAAGTATAATATAGAGCAATCAAAAATCATATGTATCCCAAAATAGTATCAACAAAACTGCCACCTTATCCCGTAGTTTCCAAAATGGGGTAACTTTTTTGGAGTTTCTACCCTAGGGGTGCATCAGGGGGGTCTACAAATGTGACATGGCAATTAAAAATTATCCCAGTGAAATCTGCCCTCTAAACACAATATATTGCTCCTTCTCTTCTGCGCCCTTGCCGTGCGCCCATATAGCAGTTTACAGAAACCCCATATGTGGTCGTAAACTACAGAGTCAAGGTAATAAATATTAAGTTTTGTTTGGCTGTTTACTCTTGCTGTGTTAGGGTACTTTCAAACTTGCGTTGGTGCGGATCCGTCTGTTTATTTGCACAGACGGATCGACACCTCTAATGCAAATGTTTGTATCCGTTCAGAACAGATCCGTTTGCATTAGGTTTGAAG
The DNA here is from genome assembly GCA_033119425.1 of Bufotes viridis. NCBI lineage: Eukaryota > Metazoa > Chordata > Amphibia > Anura > Bufonidae > Bufotes > Bufotes viridis. The sequence continues at coordinate 204,651,928 of CM065593.1, read as the reverse complement.
AAAAATGGCAAAGTCCAAAACGGATCCGTTTTGAATTACATTGAAAGTCAATAGGGAACGGATCCGTTTTCAAATGCACCATATTGTGTCATTGACAACGGATCCGTCCCCATTGACTTACATTGTAAAAAAAACGGATCTGTTAGGCTCCGCCTCTTCAGACGGACACCAAAATGCTGCATGCTGCATTTTGGTGTCCGCCTCCAAAACGGAATAGAGGCGGAACGGAGCCGAACTGATGGATTCTGAACGGATCCTTATCCATTCAGAATGCATTGGGGCTGAACTGATCCGTTTTGTGAGAGCCCTGAAACGGATCTCACAAACGGAATCCAAAACGCTAGTGTGAAAGTACCCTTACAGGAAAAAATTGATTAAAATGGAAAATCTGCCAATAAAGTGAAATTCTGAAATATCATCTACATTTTCCTTTAATTCTTGTGGAGCACCTAAAGAGTTAACAAAGTTTGTAAAATCAGTTTTGAATACTTGTGTAGTTTCTAAAATGGGGTCATTTAGGGGTGGCTTCTACTAAGTCCAACAGTGACTTCATAACTGAACTGGTCCTTAAAAAAGTGGGTTTTGGAAATTTTCTTACAAATTTTAAGATTTGCTTCTAAAATTCTAAGCCTTGTAACGTCCTAAAGAAATAAAATGGCATTTACAAAATGATCCAAACAAAGTACAAATATGGGAAATGTAATAACTATTTTTTGAGGCATCACGATCTGTTTTAAAAGCAGAGAAGCTAAAATTTAGGAAAATTGCTAATATTTTAAAATTTTGGGTGAATTTGGGATATTCTTTTTTTTTATAAATAAAAATGAAATATATTGACTCAAATTTACCACAATCATGAAGTACAATGTGTCACAAGAAAATAATCTCAGAAGGGCTTTGACAAGTAAAAGCGTTCTAAAAGATATTACCACAAAGTGACATGTCAAATTTACAAACAAAAACTGCCTGGTCCCTAAGGTGAAATATGGCAGGGTTAAAAGCATTCACTTTTTGTATAACATACTCAAGTGTAGGACCATCCTCATTCTTTCACTTGATTGTAACTAAGGCCCTAGTAGCTATAAGAATTTTTTCATCTCTCCATTACCCATCTATACCTCGGCCTGATGCCCTGCAGGCCATCGTCAAGGAGGGCCAGGTCTGGTCTTTAAGAGAAATCTGTTTGACAAATATGTGAAATCAACTTCGAAATAGGATTCCAAAATGTATTTAATTTCGGACAAGACCACCAGATATAAAACCAACTCTGCCGTTAGGCCAACACTGGATACTGTTGTTCAAATCTATTCTGTGCATTGTATGTAGTTTAAGGCTACTTTCACATCTGTGTTGTGCGGTCCGGTTTTGAGATCCGGCACAGGGTCTCAAAACCACAGCACAACGTTTCAGTTTTGTCTCCATTCATTGTCAATGGGGGAAAAAAAAACTGAACAAACTGGGAGAGCGCATCAGAATACATTCTGTTCCGGTTTGCTGCATTCCCATACCGGACAAAAACAAAAAAAAAACGCTGCGGTTGTGTGTCCTACATGGGAAACTGAACAAGCCTGATGCGGCACCGAAAACAACATAAGTCAATGGTGCCGGAGCAGTTTTTTTCAGACACAAAAAACACAGATCTGGCACCCATCGACTTACAATGGTTTTAGTGCCAAATTCGGTTTCTTCATTTTCGATATAATAGAAGCGAGTCCGTTCTGAACAGATGCATCTGGTTGAAATATTCAAATGGGAGCATTTTGTTGTGGTTTTGAGTTCCTGTCGAATCTCAAAACCGAACAACAGAACGCGGATGTTGAAATAGCCTTATATACCATCTTAATTGAAATTCGTGCAAGAATTCTCTACGATTTACACATTTAGAGAATATTGATGACCATTGAAAAAAGGGTTTTTCAGTTTCAGAGCTGAACCCACCCATATCCCCATTTTCACCCAGACAGCCTCCCTGATATGAGCATCGGAGTATTTCATGCTCAGATGCTCTCCTTTGCCCTGTGCTGAATCGTGCAAGGCAAAAGCTTTTTTTGGAGATCAGGTGACGTACCAAGCACTCCATGGGTAAAGCTAGGCGGAGGCTTTCTGTAAAACGGTTAGGGCGGCACTGACGCACTTCTATCAGTGTAACGGTAGGGACCGCTGTATGGTAGGGGTTAACAGGGAGGGAGCTGTGCCTTTGCAGCCCCCGATTCTTGAAAGGGAGCACAGAGGGAGGGGGGCCCCTCCTTCCCCTTCCCCCTCTGCTGTGGCAGAGGGGGAAGGTTCCCATGGCAACATGACGCCTTCTCAGGCATCCTGCTGTCCATGGTGCTGAACAGATATGTGATAAAGGCAGAGATCTGTTCGAACAGAAGTGTAAGTGAAATACAGTACAGTACTATATATAGTGTACTGTATTATACAGACATCAGACCCACTGGATCTTCAAGAACGAAGTGGGATTGGGTGAAAAAAAAAGTGAAAAAGTAAAAATAAAAAAATAAAAAAACACATTTATCACTGATCACTTAAGGACACGGCCCTATTTCAACTTAAGGACCAGGCCATTTTTTCAAAATCTGACCAGTGTCACTTTATGTGGTGATAACTTTAAAACGCTTTTTCTTATCCAGGCCATTCTGAGATTGTTTTTTCATCACATATTGTACTTCATGACACTGGTAAAATGAAGTCGAAAAATTTCATTTTTATTTATAAAAAAATACCAAATTTAACCAAAATTGGAAAAAATTAGCAATTTTCAAAGTTTCAGTTTCTATAGTTCTATAATACATAATAATACCGCCAAAAAAGGTTATTGATTTACATTCCCCATATGTCTACTTCATGTATCGATCATTTTGGGAATGCCATTACCTTTTTTGGGGACGTTACAAAGCTTAGAAGTTTATAAGCAAATCTTGAACCAGTTCAGGTCTGAAGTCACTTTGTGGGGCTTACATAATAGAAACCACCCCATTATAGAAACTACACCCCTCAAAGTATTCAAAACTGATTTTACAAATGTCATTAACCCTTTAGGTTTTCCACAAGAGTTAATGGCAAATGGAGATAAAATTTCAGAATTTCGATTTTTTGGAAAATTTTCCATTTTAATCAATTTTTTCCAGTAACAAAGAAAGGGTAAACAGCCAATCAAAACTCAATATTTATTACCTATTGATTCTTTAGTTTACAGAAAAACCCCATATGTGGGCGTAAACTACTGGATGGTCACACGGCAGGGCACTGAAAGAATGGAACGCGTTTTTTGCTGGACTGGTTTTTTGACACCATGTCCCATTTAAAGCCCCCCTGATGCACCCCTAGAGTAGAAACTAGAGATGAGCGAACACCTGGAAGTTCGGGTTCGGGAAGTTCGGCCGAACTTCCCGAAAATGTTCGGGTTCAGGATCCGAACTCGACCCGAACTTTATCCCGAACCCGAACCCCATTGAAGTCAATGGGGACCCGAACTTTTAGGCACTAAAAAGGCTGTAAAATAGTCCAGGAAGGGGCTAGAGGGCTGCCAAAGGCAGTAAAATGTAGGTAAATGGCCTGCAAACAAATGTGGATAGGGAAATGAATTAAAATAAAATATAATAAATAAAATTTAACCGATATCAATTGAAGAGAGGTCCCACAGCAAGGAATCATGCGTCATATCACCCAACACTGGAGAAGGCCACTTTCAGTTATTTCGGACCCAGCACCCAGACAGAGGAGAGGTTCATTCAACTTTGGGTAGCACCGCAAGATCATGGTAAAGTTAAAAAAATTAGGATTCAATAAACAAGTTCCCCGGAGTACAAGAATACATGGTTCAGGGGGGGGGGGGGGGCAGTTATAAATGTCTATTCTGCACAAGGGAGGGACAGGTGCTGTGAGATCCATGCATGGTTCATTTTTATGAACGTCAGCTTGTCCACGTTGGCTGTGGACAGGCGGCTGCGTTTGTCAGTAATGACGCCCCCTGCCGTGCTGAATACACATTCAGACAAAACGCTGGCCGCCGGGCAGGCCAGCATCACCAAGGCATAAAATGCTAACTCTGGCCACGTGGACAATTTGGAGACCCAGAAGTTGAATGGGGCCGAACCATCAGTCAGTACGTGGAGGGGTGTGCACACGTACTGTTCAACCATGTTAGCAGGAGGCAGCATTTCACTAACACGTTCCGTATCAGGTGGTGGTGCAGTTAGCTGTGGCGTGGAGACAAAACTTTTCCACATTTCTGCCATGCTAACCCTGCCCTCAGAGGAGCTGGCCGTGACACAGCTGCGTTGGCGACCTCTTGCTCCTCCTCTGCCTTCGCCTTGGGCTTCCACCTGTTCCCCTGTGACATTTGGGAATGCTCTCAGGAGCGCCTCTACCAGCGTGCGCTTGTACTCGTGCATTTTCCCATCACGCTCCAGTGCAGGAAGTAAGGTGGGCACATTGTCTTTGTACCGGGGATCCAGCAGGGTGGCAACCCAGTAGTCCGCACACATTAAAATGTGGGCAACTCTGCTGTCATTGCGCAGGCACTGCAGCATGTAGTCGCTCATGTGTGCCAGGCTCCCCAGAGGTAAGGACAAGCTGTCCTCTGTGGGAGGCGTATCGTCATCGTCCTCCGTATCCCCCCAGCCACGCACCAGTGATGGGCCTGAGCTGTGTCGGGTGCCACCCCACTGTGAACCTGCTTCATCCTCCTCCACCATCTCCTCATCCTCCTCGTCCTCCAGTAGTGGACCCTGGCTGGCCACATTTGTACCTGGCCTCTGCTGTTGCAAAAAACCTCCCTCTGAGCCACTTCTAACAGACTGGCCTGAAAGTGCTAAAAATGACCCCTCATCCTCCTCCTCCTCCTGGGCCACCTCCTCTTCCATCATCGCCCTAAGCGTTTTCTCAAGGAGACATAGAAGTGGTATTGTAACGCTGATAACGGTGTCATCGCCACTGGCCATGTTGGTGGAGTACACGAAACAGCGCAACAGGGCACACAGGTCTCGCATGGAAGCCCAATCATTGGTGGTGAAGTGGTGCTGTTCCGCAGTGCAACTGACGCGTGCGTGCTGCAGCTGAAACTCCACTATGGCCTGCTGCTGCTCGCACAGTCTCTCCAGCATGTGCAAGGTGGAGTTCCACCTGGTGGGCACGTCGAATATGAGGAGGTGAGCGGGAAGGCCGAAGTTCCGCTGTAGGGCAGACAGGCGAGCAGTGGCAGGATGTAAATGCCGGAAGCGTGCACAGACGGCCCGCACTTTATGCAGCAGCTCTGACATGTCGGGGTAGTTGTGAATGAACTTCTGCACCACCAAAATTCAGCACATGCGCCAGACAAGGGATGTGCGACAAACCGGCTAGTCCCAGAGCTGCCACGAGATTTCGCCCATTATCGCACACCACAAGGCCGGGCTTGAGGCCCACCAGCAGCAACCACTGGTCGGTCTGTAGTTCAATACCCCGCCACAACTCCTGCGCGGTGTGGGGCCTGTCCCCCAAACATATGAGTTTCAGAATGGCCTGCTGACGTTTACCCCGGGCTGTGCTGAAGTTGGTGGTGAAGGTGTGTGGCTGACTGGATGAGCTGGTGGAAGCAGAGGAGGAGGAAGCCGAGTAGGAGGAGGAGGCTACAGGAGGCAAAGAATGATGCCCTGCGATCCTTGGCGGCGGAAGGACGTGCGCCAAGGAACTCTCCGCCTGGGGCCCAGCTGCCACTATATTTACCCAGTGTGCAGTTAGGGAGATATAGCGTCCCTGGCCGTGCTTACTCGTCCACGTATCTGTGGTTAGGTGGACCTTGCCACAGATGGCGTTGCGCAGTGCAGACTTGATTTTATAGGATACTTGGTTGTGCAGGGAAGGCACGGCTGTCTTGGAGAAGTAGGGGCGGCTCAATTTGGTGGGCGGCAGGTGCCAACGTTCCTCCCGAGGCGGAGGAAGAGGCCGACGCAGCAGCAGAAGAGGGAGCCAGAGTGAGTTCCTTGCTTTTAAGGTGTTTACTCCACTGCAGTTCATGCTTTGCATGTAGATGCCTGGTCATGCAGGTTGTGCTAAGGTTCAGAACGTTAATGCCTCGCTTCAGGATCTGATGGCACAGCGTGCAAACCACTCAGGTCTTGTCGTCAGCACATTGTTTAAAGAAGTGCCATGCCAGGGAACCCCTTGAAGCTGCCTTTGGGGTGCTCGGTTCCTGGTGGCGGTGGCCAGTAGCAGTCGAACTCTCTTGGCAGCTGGTCTGCTTTTGCACCCTGCTCCCTCTTTTGCTACGCTGTTGGCTCGGTCTCACCACTGCCTCTTCCTCTGAACTATGAAAGTCTGGGCACGACCTTCATTCCATGTGGGGTCTAGGACCTCATCGTCCCCTGCATCGTCTTCCACACAGTCTTCCTCCCTGACCTCCTGTTCGGCCTGCACACTGCAGAAAGACGCAGCAGTTGGCACCTGTGTTTCGTCATCATCAGAGACGTGCGGACTCCGATAAGGTGGTATTCCCATGTCCTTATCATCAGGAAACATCAGTGGTTGTGCATCAGTGCATTCTATGTCTTCCACCACTGGGGAAGGGCTAGGTGGTTTTCCTCGGGAAACCCTGCCAGCAGAGTCTTCAAACAGCATAAGAGACTGCTGCATAACTTGAGGCACAGACAGTTTCCCTGATATGCATGGGGGTGATGTGACAGACTGATGGGCTTGGTATTTAGGTGCCACCTGTGCGCTTTCTGCGGAAGACTGGGTGGGAGATAATGTTGTGAACGTGTTGGATCCACTGTCGGCCACCCAATTGACTAGCGCCTGTACCTGCTCAGGCCTTACCATCCTTAGAACGGCATTGGGCCCCACCAACAGCTGGGACACCAGATTCAGGGTATTGCTATTTTGGCAATGGAATTTCACCACAGAACAAAATATATGTTTTTGCGGACACTATGAAACTTGGCCTGCAACAGCTGGGACACCAGATTCAGGGTATTGCTATTTTGGCAATTGAATTTCACCACAGAAAATAATCTATCCTTTGCCAGACAGCAGACAGTTTTATACTTGGCTAGCCAAAGCTGGAACACCAGATTTAGGGGATTGGTATTTGGGCAATTGTATTTAACCCCTTAATAAAATATAGAAATTGCTATCCCGAGTTTCTAGGGGTGACAATTAGCACAGCCAAGCCCCTGATGTAGGATATAGCAAAAAAAAAAAAAAAATAGTATTGATGGATTGATGGACTTGGTGGCAGCTTGTTCTGGTGCACCACAAGTCACAAAATGGCTGACGATCACCCCAGAAAATAAGTGACAGAAAAACGCTCTGTGCAGCCTAAAAACCAGTGAGCAAGTAACTAGCAGAAGTTCAATCATTTACAGCTGTAAATCGATCAGTTCATTAGGTGCTGTTGCTGACTTTTCCCTGCCTAATCTCGCCCTCACAGAAGCTGCGTCCTCTCCCTACACTAGTCAGAGCAGTGTGACGTGCGGCGCTACGTGACTCCAGCTTAAATAGAGGCTGGGTCACATGCTGCACTTGGCCAATCACAGCCATGCCATTAGTAGGCATGGCTGTGATGGGCTCTTAGGGCAAAAAGTAAAACGCTAGCTGATTGGCTGCTGTGCAGCCCTTCAGAAAGTGGGAAGTAATCACCGAACAACGAACTGTTTTGAAAATGTTGGGGATCGTGTCCCGGTCACCCCAAAATTCTGTACGAACCCGAACTGTTCGCTCAAAACTAGTAGAAACTCCAAAAAGTGACCCCATTTAGTAAACTACACTCCTCAAGGTATTCAAAACTGATTTTACAAACTTTGTTAACCATTTAAGTGTTCCACAAGAGTTAATGACAAATGGAGATGAAATTTCAGAATTTCTATTTTTTGTTACTTTGCTTCACAAAGAGTGTAATATAGAGCAACCAAAAATCATATGTACCCTAAAATAGTACCAAAAAACTGCCACCTTATCCCATAGTTTCCAAAATGCGGTAACTTTTTTGGAGTTTCTACTCTAGGGGTGCATCAGGGGGGACATGGTGTCAAAAAAAATAGTCCTGCAAAATCCGCCTTCCAAAACCCATATCGAGTTCCCTTCCTTCTTAGCCCTGCAGTTTGGCCATACAGTAGTTTATGACCACATATGGGGCGTTTATGCAAACTACAGAATCAGGGCAATAAATATTGAGTTTTGTTTGGCTGTTAACCCTTGCTTTGTTACTGGAAAAAAAATTTAAATGGAAAATCTTCCAAAAAAGTGAAATTCTGAAATTTTATCTCTATTTTACATTAAATCGTATGGAACGCCTAAAGGGTTAATAAAGCTTGTAAAAACAGTTTTGAATACCCTAAGGGGTGTAGTTTCTTAGATGAGGTCACTTTTTGGGAGTTTCTACTGTAGGGTGTCATCAGGGGGGCGTCAAATGGGACATGGTATCAAAAAACCAGTCCAGCAAAATCTGCCTTTCAAAAACCACACGGCGCTACTTACCCTCTATACCCCGCTGTGTGGCCGTACAGTGGTGTACGACCACATATCGGGTGTTTCTGTAAACCGCAGAGTCAGGGCAATACATTTAGAGTTTTGTTTGGCTGTTAACCCTTGCTTTGTTAGTGGAAAAATTTATCAAAATGGAAAATTTGGCAAAAAAATTTAAATTCTGAAATTTCATCTCCATTTGCCATCAACTCTTGTGGAACACCTAAAGGGTTAAAGAGATTTGTAAAATCAGTTTTGAATACCCTGAGGGGTGTAGTTTCTAGTATGGGGTCATGTTTGGGTGGTTTCTATTATGTAAGCCTCACAAAGTGACTTCAGACCTGAACTGGTCCCTAAAAAGTGGATTTTGGAAAATTTTAGAAAATTTTCAATATTTGCTTCTAAACTTCTAAGCCTTGTAACGTCCCCAAAAAATGAAATGGCATTCCCAAAATGATCCAAACATGAAGTAAACATATGGGGAATGTAAACTAATAACTTTTTTGGAGGTATTACTATGTATTATAGAAGTAGAGAAATTGAAACTTGGAAATTTGCTAATTTTTCAAAGATTTTGGTACATTTTTTTTTTTTTTTTAATAAATAAAAATGAAATTTTTTAAACTCCATTTTACCAGGGTTATGAAGTACAATATGTGATGAAAAAAAAAAAATCTCAGAATGGCCTGGATAAGTAAAAGCGTTTTAAAGTTATCACCACATAAAGTGACACTGGTCAGATTTGCAAAAAATGGCCTGGTCCTAAGGTGAAAATGAGCCCGATCCTTAAGGGTAAACGTACATACACTTTTTGTTAGTCATTCATATTATTAATTATAATAATTCATATTATAGTTTGGGTCATTAGGGTTGACAGCAATACCAATGTGTGCTTTTAAATTGTTGTGTTATTGCTTTTGCTTTAACTTAGAATCTTTTCTTGTTCCTGTACACAATGCACTAGTAACCAACATAAAGCACTTACCTGTGCTGCTACTGTATGAGATCTCGTAGGAAATAACTTTGTGATACATGCTGTACTAAAGCCTGCTTCAGATAAGCCAAATGCTGCTCTCAATCCTGCACCACCAGCACCCACCACGACTGCATCAAACTCATGGTCCACAACAGGATATTGTGTCGAAATCTGGAAAATGTGCACAATACATTAGCGCTTTACAAACCTGGGTAAATTATACAAATTTGGGTAAAAATATTTTTTTCTTTGAGTAAACACATCAATCCATTAGTACCCAGTGACAACATGACCATTTAATTTGACTTGGATATTTTCCCATCCCAACATCCATGGCACATTGCTAGGATATACCATAACACTTCTGGTACCAGCACCCATATCCAGAACTGAGCCCTCGAGTGAAGGAAAGAACATGCGTACTTGGCATCCTCTTCATTCACTGCTGTGGGACTACCAAACTTAGCCAACCACCTGGCTTGGCTATTTTTAGAACTCCCACAGCAGTGAATGGAGAGGATACCACATATATTTTAGGAACTCACATAGCAATGAATGGAAAGGACACTGCACATGTGCAGTATGCTTTCCTTCACTTCAAGGGACACTTCTGGAGATACCTGACATTTATGGCATATTCTAGCGATGTGTGTAATAAATTATTAAGAAATATCCCAAAGTATTCCTATAACAAAGGTTATATTATGATTGATGAAAATTTTTTTATCTCACTCACAATATAGTATATAATAATCTCATTCTAACAAATCTAGAACCAGCCCTGTATCATATATGGTCCCACTTTTTGGTTTTACTGAGTGAATGGGATCCGTAAGGTGCCAGCAGTGACCAGTATTCTGGTTCTATACTGAAACAGAATAATCAGCTGATGGGAATCTCTCTCAACGGTCACAGATTCCAATAGCAGATATGACTTAAAGAGGTATTCCCATCAAGCCATTTTATACTTACCTGCTCCTGACACGCTGTTCACTTCCTGGTTTCGGGAGGGGGCGGGCTCCATCTTGACTGGCGTCTTCTCCCGGCCGGGCCGCGTGCTGGACTGAACGCGCACGTCGCCGCGCATGCACCCTGCTGACTTCTTCCTGGCAAGTATACTATACTGGCCAGGAAGAAGTCACCATAGCGCATGCGCAGCATCGGCGTGCGCTTTCAGGACTGCGCGCGGCCCGGCCGGGAGAAAAGAAGAAGTCATCTGCGCAAAGCGCGGCCACCGCGATTCGGGAGGAGAGCGGTGGCCGTAACCAGGGGAGACAGAAGACAACAGTCAGGTAAGTATATCTTCTTTTTCTTCTAAGGGGTGGGAATTAGTTAATTAAATATATTTAGAAAAATGATCACTGCTAAATCATTAACAGATTTAACAGTGATCATTAAGATGGGAATATCCCTTTAAGTGGACAGGCACATTGCTATATAGATGATACACCAAGGTGACATTATCAAAACTATTAAAATTATTGTAGCATTTTTGCGTCAAAGAAACTACAAAAGTAACATGTTTTTATGATGAATTACATTAAAATATTAAATGGCAAAACTTTTAAACAAAAACAATGAAATGGTATTATTTTGTAAAGACAAATTCTCAGTTTCCGGTAAGTGACCTAATGGGGGGAAAAAAAAAAAACTGAAAAAAAACAACACAGGCCCAATCCCTGGCTACAGTGTCCACATTGGGGGTCCAGTTAGGCTAATTGCACACTAGCATTTAGGATATGGTAGGCTGTTCTGGCTGCATCGTATCTGGTCCCCATTAGTTAGTGGGGCCAGACAGGGACATTCAAACTTCTGGCAATGTCAGAATGCAAAGAGATTCCGCAGCCTGTTCCCTGCCAGAGCCTACACTCTAGTGTGCAACTAGCCTTACACAACGACATTTATGTAACAGCAATGTTGCATCACATTTTGTATAACGAAAGACACTGGTGTCGGATTTTTTTGCGACCATTAAGTCACATCAGCAGCATGTCGTATTGCGGTACCATTGATTATCATTAGAAAATAAAAGTCACATTGCTTTTCTGCAACACATGTCGTCATGTAGTTGTAGCCTTTAAGTAGCACAACACGCTTCCATGCGTAATGATAAACAGTTTTTGCAAACACTTAAACCGTTCCCAACCAGCGCCGTAATACTACGGCACAGTGGGACGAGACTTGCCGCCCAGCGCCTTAGTATTACGGCGCGCTGATTGGATGGGTGCAGGAGCTGCGCCCACCCAATCAGCTGCAGGGGACCAGCTGTTCCTGTTAGCCGGACCCCTGCTGTATGCGCCAGCATTGGTGAAAACACTGATGCCGGCGCATTAACCCCTTCTATGCCGCGGTCAGCGCTGACCGAGACATAGAAGGGGTTTGCTGCGGGTTAGGGAGTGCATCGAGTCCCCGCGCTACTGTGGCGGGGACCTGATATATGAGAAGAAAGCCCGATGCCGTGCAGAGGCTGCCCAATGCCTTGCATGGCATTGGGACCTGCCTTCTATGGGTGCCCAGGAGATCCAGCCTCAGGCTGTGTCTCTTAGAGTAATACACTAACAGGTTGCCTATGTAATACTCTAACAGGCAACGCATTACAATACAAGAGCCTCTTTCCGCTGATTTTATAATAAAAAAAAAAAAGAGCACACACATTAGGTATCGCCGCGTCCTTAACGACCGGCTCTATAAATATATCACATGATCCACCCCATCCAATAAACACCACGTCATGTTACATCAGAAAAAGTGCACCAAGCGATCAAAAAGGCATATGTCCATCAAAATGATACCAATAAAACTATCACCTCATCCCACAAAAAATGAGCCCCTACATAATAAAATCACAGAAAACAGAAAAAAAAAAAAAAAAAAACACACACACTCTCAGAACATAGACACACTAAAACATCATATTTTTGTTTCATATATGCTATTATTATTGTGCTATTATGGTGTCAAAGTGAAATGAATTTATAAAAGTATACATATTTGGTATCGCCGGATCCGTAACAACCAGTCCTAGAAAAATATCACATGATCTAACCCCTCAGGTGAACACCGTAAAAAAATAAAAAAAAACTGTATAAAAGGCCATTTTTGTCACCTTACATCACATAAATTACAACACCAAGCCATCAAAAAGGCACATCCCCCCAAAATAGTACCAATCAAACATTCACCTGTAGGCCTGCACAATATATCGCGAAAGCAATCGCAATCGCAATTAATCGCCATATCGCAATCGCAATTTGCCGACCCAAAAATGCTGCAATTATATTACCGTATTTTTCGCCTTATAAGACACACTTCCCTCCCCCCCAAAAGTGTGTCTTATAAAGCGATGGTTGACTTTCTACGTGACACTGTATCTCCGGCCGCTATGCTGCACAGCGCGCCCGGCTATACATCAGTTACAGTGCGGGGAGGGAGGGGGGGTGGCTGGAGGAAAGTCGTTATTTTAATGAACACATCTTCTTATATCTATTTTATTTATCTGTTCTGTGTAGCGCTATTAAGAAAATGACAAGTTTTGCATTTTGTACTTTTGCACTAATGCAAATATGTATTTTATTTTGAAAAACACTGCGCATTTCAGTTCTTGAGTTCAGCATAACTACATTTTATCATTATCAGTCATCTGTGTGCGCTTTTACCATGAAAATCCAAGCAGATAGACCTCTAGCACAATTCCCTTAAAATATCGCATCGCATATTGTTATCGCAATTTTTAGGGCCCTAATCGCAATCGCACAAAATTCCCATATCGTGCAGCCCTAATTCACCTCATCCTGCAAAAAATGACACCCTACCCAAGACAAATCGGTCAAAAAATAAAAAAGCTATGGTTCTCAGACTTTGGAGACACTAAAACATAATTTTTTTAGTTTCAAAAATTCTATTATTGTGTAAAACTTAAATAAGAAAAAGTACACATATTAGGTATTTCCATGTCCGTAATGATCTGCTCTATAAAAATATCACATGACCTAACCCCTCAGGTGAACGCTGGAAGAAAAAAAATAAAAACGGTGCCAAAATTACCAATTTTTTTGGTCACTTTGCCCCATAAAGTGTAATAATGAATGATCAAAAAAATAAAATAACATCAACTCTTCCTGCAAAAAACCGAGCCCCTGCACAAGACGATCGGCAAAAAAAAAAAAAAATTCAGAAAATAGACACAAAAACATAATTTCTTTTTCATAAATGCTTTATTATGTAGAACTGAAACAAAGAAAGTAGACATATTTGACACCACGTGATCTAATCTGTCAGATTGTTGCAAAAAATAAAAACTGTGCCAAAAACAGCCATTTTTTGGTTACCTTGCCTCACAAAAGACGTAATATAGAGCTTCAAATGGGACATCGCATCTAAAAACTAGTCCAGCAAAATTTGCCTTTCATAAACCTTTCCTTCTGCGCCCTGCCATGTGCCCTTACATCAGTTTACGACCACATGTGGGGTGTTTCTGTAAACCGCAGAATCAGGGTAATAAATATTGAGTTTTGTTTGGCTGTTAACCCTCAATGTATTAAAGAAAAAAAAAATGGATTAAAATGGAAAATCTGCCGAAAAAGTGACATTTTGAAATTTTATCTCCATTTTCCTTTAGTTCTTCTGGAACACCTACAGGGTTAACAAAGTTAGTAAAATCAGTTTTGAGTAGCTTGAGGTGGTGTAGTTTCTACAATGGGGTCATTTATGGGGGGTTTCCACTATGTAAGCCACAAAGTGACTTCAGACCTGAACTGGTCATTAAAAAGTGGGTTTTGGAAATTCTTAAAAATTTTAAGAATTGCTTCAAAAATTCTAAGCCTTCTAACGTCCTAAAAAAAATAAAATGACATTTAAAAAACGATGCCAACATAAAGTAGACATATGGGGAATGTTGAGTAATAAATATTTTATGAGGTATTACTTTGTTTTAAAAACAGAAATAAAAATTTAGAAAATTGCGAATTTTTGGTAAATGTGGGATTTTTTTCATAAATAAAAGGTGAAATATATTGACTTAAATTTATGACTATCATGGAGTACAATGTGTTACAAGAAAACAGTCTCAGAATGGCTTGGATAAATAAGTGTTCCAAAGTTATTAGTGTAATCTGCAGGCAGCATGTTGTAGAGCAAGGGGAGCTGAGCAAATTGACATTTTTTATGGGAAATGATTCAGTATAACTTGTAATTTATTCCTTTAAATTCCTGTTCATTCTGGGCTTTGCAGTCAAGGAGGCAGTCCCATCAGTGACTGACAGCCTTCCCTACATGACTGTGCATACAGAGATAGCTGTCACTCACTGACAGGATGTCTCCTTGCTACAAAGCGCAGAATGAGTAGGGAATTAAATAAATGATATTCAAGTTATACTGAATATTTTCCTACAAAACTATATATCAATCTGCTTAGCTTTTTCTGCTCTATAACATGCTGCCAGCAGATTGCACTGCATTTTGTTGGTGACAGGTTCCCTTTAGGTCTCTGCCGGATGTCTAGACCATGCCATTCTACATTGAAAGCAAAGACTAAACACTGAGCCATAGAACTCAATGCTTGCAAATGGAAGATTTTCTATGGCTAAAAACCTCAGTAGTATCTGAGATACGGCTACCTCCGTGCACCATCTGCATTTTTTTTTTTTTTGCAGACCCACTGACTTCAATGGGTCCAC
Organism: Bufotes viridis; assembly: GCA_033119425.1. Classification (NCBI taxonomy): domain Eukaryota; kingdom Metazoa; phylum Chordata; class Amphibia; order Anura; family Bufonidae; genus Bufotes; species Bufotes viridis. The sequence continues at coordinate 204,636,832 of CM065593.1, read as the reverse complement.
AGACAGCATTTGACAGGCCAGAATAGGATATGTCCTATAATTTGGGAACAGGCATATAGATGCAGACAGCACACAGACTGCAAATTGCAGATCTGCAGAGCAGATACAGTTGTGTCCATGAGGCCTTATAGTAAGTGCGGTCCATCAGGTGATGTTTATTTCTGTCATGCGATGGAGACAGCACTTCCATTATTTTAGTTGTTCTTCTATAATGGATGACTGTTTACTGTAATTTATTTTGTGCCATTACATTTTTTGCGATTGCTAAATAAATTTAAGATGTCCTGGTACATATAGAAAAAGTAAAGTGTATAGAGTACAGTGCACAAACTCTAGAGTTCTAGAGGTCCAACAGTGATAACATACCCTAGTAATAATACCAGGTGACATTAATCCTTTAAATTTAGTTCTGGGCTATAAACATTGCTTTGCATTAAACTTATAAGCTATAGCTATTTCCCAATTCCTTTTAATAGTTTCAATCAACACGGAAATATGTAGTGCTTTACTGAACTATGAAGTTAAGCTGACCACACAGTTTAGCAAAAAATATTTCAGGAAAAGTTAAAAACTTACCGAATCAGAGACTTTAGCAGATGCATGCTTCTTACCATACAAAGTGAAGTGTAAAGTCCGAGTTAATGCATGAGACACTGCGGCCAATTTCTAGAACAGACATAATAGTTTGTTAAGTAAAGATTTTACAAGCCAAAAAATGTACTTTTACTACCTACAGTCGCAGTCGAACTATACAGCATTACGTAAAAGAAAGACAATTACTGTATATATATAGCCATCGTTCTGCTGATCTGGTGGCATAGGATAACTACTGCTGAGGAAGGACCAGGGACCATTAGGTGATTGGCAAGGTGTTCATGGCATATCCCTAGCAAATTCCACCAATGTCAGATAGGAGAAGTTACAGGAGGTGGGGCCCTGCACCTATCTCCAGAACAGCCCCCCAACGTGAAGGAGAGCACATCATGCAAGTGCGATCACCCTCCATTTACCTCTATGGAAGTTCCAAAAATAGCCGAGCTTGGTCAACTTAGGGGATCCCATTCTGGAGATGTGAGCCCCACACCTATATGACGTCAAAGGCATGTCCTAGTGATATGCCATCAGTGTCTGAGATGGGTATTTAGGGCTGCAGATGGCGACCAAAATGGTCGCCAATGCGCTTTAAAATTTGCAGACTTTTTAGTCTGGTCGTCATTGGCGACTGGACCACCGCACTGCTGCGCAGCCTTAAATGGCACGTGCTTTCTCAGCGCGCACCATGTCCTTTCACTAGCCCAGTGGAGAAGGAGGGAGCCCCTCCCTCCCCACTGTGACGCGGCCGCCACTATCACCAATGGAGGGGGAGGAGCTGTGGCCACGGCGCCACCAATGAATGCAAAACATATTAATACAAGTGTCGGCAGTGGTATCACAGACCCGGCACCCGGTCTCAATAAGAGGGCATGCGATCCGCAGCAATTAACCCAACATCTGAGGGGTTAATTGCCACAGATCGCATGCCCTGTTAGAGGCCAAGTGCCAGGTCTGTGATACCGCTGCCGACACTTTTATAAAATATGAACCAAGTAGCAAGCTACATAAAGCGTCACCCTGGGAACTAAGTGCACTTATTATTATTCCTGGACGCCGCTCCGTTCACCCAATGTGGCCCACGGTATTTTCAACATTCAGAGCAAGGAGGAGGAGACACCAGTGTCTCTTCTCCCTGACAGCAGCGCTGTCCATTCGCAGCTCAGAGCCAGGGAGGTTTTTGTTGAAAATACTGGTGGCCACAGCGGGCGAACAAAGCGGCGCCCAGATATAATAGTAAGTGCACTTAGATCCATGGGCGCTGCTCTATGTAGCCTGCTACTTAGTTCATATTTTTTTGGACCCATGAAAGTCCACAGCTCCCCCCCCCCTCATTGTTATATGGTGGCCACAGAATCCCCTCCTCTTTATTGGTGGCAGTGCCAGATTACACTGCTGGGGCTCCATTCGGTTACAATGGCAGCCAGGATGCTACTGAAGCCCTGGCTGCCATGGTCAGCTCCCTGCTGCTGTGTGTACTAAGCACAGGGTAGAGAGATCTAATTCACCCTAATAGAGCTCTATAACCCTAGGTACACACCTAAGCGTTTTACAGCGCGTTCAAACGCGCTGTAAAACGCACAACATGTGAAAAGCCATGCTTCCCTATGGGCATGGTTCACATTTGGGCGTTTTACAGCGCGTTTGAACGCGCTGTAAAACGCTCAACACCCAAACAAGTACATGAGCTTCTTTGGGGCGTTTTAACGCGCCTATGGACAATGATGCCATAGGGGAGAATCACTGAATCGCGCGTATGACGCGCGTTTCTTAGTTACAAAACACGCATCCAAAAACGCGCGATACAAAATCGCCTAGGTGTGTTCCCAGCCTAAAGGTGAATAGGACAAGGGATCAAGGGCGGAAATGGTTATTAAATAAAAGGTTTAAAAAAAAAAACAACCATCAGAATGCTAAAAAAAATAATTATATATATTAGGGCTGCACGATATGGGAATTTTGTGCGATTGCGATTAGGGCCCTAAAAATTGCGATAACGATATGCGATGCAATATTTTAAGGGAATTGTGCTAGAGGTCTATCTGCTTGGATTTTCGAGGTAAAAGCACACAGATGACTGATAATGTGAAATGTAGTTATTCTGAACTCAAGAACTAAAATGCTCAGTGTTTTTCAAAATAAAATACATATTTGCATTACTGCAAAAGTACAAAATACAAAACTTGCCATTTTCTTAACAGCGCTGCACAGAACAGATAAATAAAAAAGATATAAGAACATGTGTTCATTAAAATAACAACTTTCCACCAGCCCCTCCTCCCTCCCCGCCTTCAAAAGCGTCCTGCTTGCCATGGTAACAGAACTCTGATCAGACATTTGCTAAAGGCAAAAGTCTGATCAGACTAAGCGTCAAGTAAAAAATACAGTACATTATATAATGTACTGTACTGTATTATACGGACACCAGATCCACTGGATCTTCAAGAACCAAGTGGGTCTGGGTCAAAAAGTAAAAAAAGCGAAAAATGGTAAAAACAAAAAAAACACAATAAAAAAATAAAAAAAACACTACGTTATATATCACAGCGTCCGTAACGACCTGATCTATAAAATGGGTTTGTTACTTTCCCCGCACGGGAACGTCATAAATAAACAAAAAAAACTATCATACACCTCGTCCCGCAAAAAATGATACTTTACCTAAGAAAATCGCCTAAAAAATAAAAGAATTATGGCTCTCAGGCTATGCAGACACTAAAACATGAATTTTTTTTCTTTCAAAAATATGATTGTGTAAAACCTAAATAAATAAATAGGAGACATATTACGTATCGCCACGTCCGTAAGAACCTGAACTATAAAAATAACACATGACCTGACCCCTCAGGTGAACACCGCTGTAGTCTGTTCGGGCATGCTGGGAGTTGTAGTTTTGTAACAGCTGGAGGGCCGTAGGTTGAGCATGCCTGGTGTAAATAAACCAGTCCATCAAAATTTGCCTTCCAAAAACCATATGGCGTTCCGTTCATTCTATGCCCTGCCGTTTGGCGATACAGCAGTTGACAGTGGCCGCCCCCTTAACAGTGGCCCCTGCCCCTCATGCATGTAGCAGTGTAGTTGTGCCGTCATACGACTGAATATTTAAGGACCTGCGAACTATTAAAACCTATCATCAGTTGTTATGGTAACCTGGATTAGGATCTCCAAGCTTCTATTGGCTGATCAGGGACATGTCACGGTGTGGATGGCAGTTAGGATATGAATAGAAAGCCTTGCTGGCTTGTATTGGCTAATGCAGGTTATTTTTTTGGGAATATCTCAGGAACGGTACATCCCAGAGAGCCGAGACCTGGTCTAAAACCCTCCCGGACACCTGATGTACCCGTGTGCCAAATATGGTGAAGACCAGTCCAGTCATTTGGTCGCACATTAAGAACGCCTAGACAGAAATTATATATATATATATATATATATATATATATATATATATATATATATATATATACACACACATACATATACTAGCAGAAGGACCCGGCTTCGCACGGGTATAATTTATCTATTTCGTTTCATGTTTTCGTGTGTCGTAAAAAGATATCAACAGTATCCCCCATAACAGTGATCTCTACAGTGCCCCGCCCCACTGTCTGCTGAGCTGTGTATCTAATACTGTCCTGGGTGATACTATCTGCTGAGATGTGTATCTAATCTTATGTTGTATGATACTGTCTGCTAAACTGTGTATCTAATCCTGTCCTGTGTGATACTGTCTGCTGAGCGTGGATCTAATATTCTGTCCTGTGTGATACTATCTGCTGAGCTGTCTATCTAACCCTATCCTGTGTGATACTGTCTGCTGAGCTGTGTATCTAACCCTATCCTGTGTGATACTGTCTGCTGAGCTGTGTATCTAACCCTATCCTGTGTGATACTGTCTGCTGAGCTGTGTATCTAATCCTATCCTGTGTGATACTGTCTGCTGAGCTGTGTATCTAATCCTATCCTGTGTGATACTATCTGCTGAGCTGTGTATCTAATCCTATCCTGTGTGATACTATCTGCTGAGCTGTGTATCTAATCTTATGTTGTATGATACTGTCTGCTAAACTGTGTATCTAATGCTATCCTGTGTGATACTGTCTGCTGAGCGTGTATCTAATATTCTATCCTGTGTGATACCGTCTGCTGAGCGTGTATCTAATCCTATCCTGTGTGATACTGTCTGCTGAACGTGGATCTAATATTCTATCCCGTGTGATATCGTCTGCTGAGCGTGTATCTAATATTCTATCCCGTGTGATATCGTCTGCTGAGCGTGTATCTAATATTCTATCCTGTGTGATACTGTCCGCTGAGCTCTGTATCTAATCATATCATGTCTGCTGAGCTGTGTACCTAGTAGTTGATTTTTAACTTTATTTTTTCAATCCCTGTTGGCTGAGTGGGAGGGGGCATGGCCTAACTGGATTGGGGTGTGTCCTTTTGAACATCTCACTCAGACAGCAGCACAGTCCTCTCTGAGTGTGAGCTGCAAAGAGAAAGTCACCATCCCTCCCACCTCTGCAGCTGAGAGAAGTTGATTTTTAAGGCCTCTTTCACACTAGCGTTGTTTCTTTCCGTCCTAGAGTTCCGTCCTCGGGGCTCTAGGACGGAAAGATACTGATTAGGATAATCCTAATGCATCCTGAATGGAGAGAAATCCGTTCAGGATGCATCAGGATGTCTTCCGTTCAGTATGTGAACGTTTTTTGGACGTTGACAAAAGCGCAGCATGCTGCGGATTTGTCTCCGTTCAAAAAGCCGGAAGACATGCCGTAACGCCGGATCTGGAATTAATGCCCTTTGAAAAGCATTATTCCGGATCCGGCATTAAGCTAAACGTCGATTCGGCGCATCGCCAGTGTAAGCTGGGGCTCCAATCGGTTACCATGGCAGCCAGGACGCTACTGGAGTCCTGGCTGCCATGGTAAGTACAACGCAGCAGTGTACTTACCTGCGCTGCGGCTGCCGGGCGCTCCATTATGACATCACAGGTCCGGGCGGCGCATTGATCTATGCGCTGCCCGGACCTGTGACGTCATTAAGGAGCGCCCGGCGGCCGCAGCGCAGGTAAGTACACCGCTGCCGAGTACCATGGCAGCCAGGACTCCAGTAGCGTCCTGGCTGCCATGGTAACAGTGAAAGCATGTTGAAGACTGATCAGGAAACTGATCAGTCTTCAAATGCTGTCAGTCCACTTGCGCTCTGACGGATCCGGCGGGACGGAAGTGCCCGCCGGATCCTCAGAACGCAAGTGGGAAAGAGTCCTAACTTCATTTTGTCAATACTCATTGGCTGCAGAGGGGGAGGGGTGTGTCCTAAATGTATCAGGGGTGTGGCTTAGTGGACCTAAAAGTTAATTTTTAACTTTATTTTTTCAATCCCTGTTCGCTTAGTGGGAGGGGGCATTGCATAACAGGATTGGGGGCGTGTCCTTTTAAACAGCTCTCTCTAAGAGGGGGCATGGCCTAACCGAATCAGAGGTGTGTCTTATCTGGACCTGGGGGCGGGGTTTTAAGGGTGACTTGAATGGCCACCCTACTTTCCCCCTGAACTGTGACCTCCATAGCACTCCGCTCCCTTAACAGTGTTATCCACAGATCCCTGCCCCTTTAAAGCTAACCTGCAGCAGTGGAGAGGAATGGCTGAGTTGTTATGGAAACCTCAGGAAATAAGGTACTAAGTGCTATTAGGCCCTGGCTTTACTATAGTGATTATCCTGGTGACAGATTTCCTTCAAATGTCATCTAGAGCAGTGAACATGGCTGGGGGTTGTTATGGTTACCTGGAGTAAAACGGTGTGTGTGGAGACGAACTGCCAGCGAGCAGTAAATGACAGTTTGGATTCAAGCGAAAGGCTGGCTGGCTTGTATTAGCTATGATGCAGGCCATTTTTTGGGAATATCTCAGGAACGGTACGTCCTAGAGAGCTGAGACCTGGTCTAAAACCTTCCCGGACACCTGATGTACCCGTGTGCCAAATTTGGTGAAGATCGGTCCAGTCGTTTGGTCGCGCATAAAGAACGTCTAGACAGAAACAGGCTATTTTCACACTAGCAGCAGGGGAGTCCGTCAGGCTGTTCTGGCAGTGAACAGGCTGTCGGATCCGTCCTGCCGCTAGTTCACATGTGCCCGGACTGCCACTCTGTCCCCATTGACGATAATGGTGGAGGAGTTCCAGAGGCAGCACAGCGAGAAGCCGCTGGAACGCCGCCCCCATTATAGTCAATGGGGACGGAGCAGCAGTCCGGGGGCACACGTGAACGCTAGCAGCAGGGCAGATCCGACAGGCTGTTCACCCACTGGAACAGCATGACGGACTCCCCTGCCGCTAGTGTCAAAATAGCCTAAGAGATATATAATATTCTTTATTGTGTGTATATATATATATATATATATATATATATAATATTTGTATTTTTTAACATATACAGTATCTCAAATAGAAGCATAAAAGGCTATATGGAACAATCCTACAAATATACAGTAGTAAATTTGATTATAGCTATTACTTTAAAAAATATTGTTCATTCTTTAAAATGACAGTTAGTCACACTAGTGTGAAAGTACCCTTAGTATGTCCCACACATATCCTTGTGTTTCATAAGCAAGCGGAGAAAAGCACTAGAACACCACAGGAACAGGTTACAAAACAGGGTCTCATCACATGATCACACCCAGTGTTGTCCAGTCACCGCTACCTCAAAGGCACACTGCCACCGTCCCGAGATCTGGGGAGGTTCTACCGTACCGCTCCAAACCTTGCTGCCTGTGCCAGCCAGAAACCTCTTCCCCAGGAGGACATGAGTCCGCTAGAGCTAATAATCACAAGTTGAGCTCTAAGAATAGGGGTTGACCTTGACTCTGCCTACCATAGTCCCCGATTCCTAGGTGTGCAATTTTAGAAAGCACACTGCCACTATCCTGAGCTCTGGAGATGTTACATAGTACCGCCGCTCACCTTGCTGCCTGTGCCCAATAGAATCCTCTTCCTCAATTGACGCGACGCCACACTCAGCACTGCCATATTGCCAGCTAGCATCAGCGATTAATAGTGACTAGAATGGAATTGCTCCTGACATGTATGATGTCACCGGAAGAGGCGGAGTCTTGTCAGCCAATATGGTACATGTAAAATCCTGGTACCTTCGTCACTTCCGCTATGACGTGCATCTTGAAAAGGAGTTGTAAAGTCGGGACCAGATTGGCTAAAAAGAAGGCGTAGCGCTGTGAACGCGCCGCACCAGGGCTGAGGGCAGCAGATTTTCATGGTCTCTACATTCACAGCGCTGTGAACGGGGAGGGTAGGTTACATTCACAGCGCTGTTAACGCGCAGCGCCAGGGTTGAGGGCAGCAGATTTTCACGGGCTCTGATTTGCGGCAGCAGATTTTCACGGGCTCTGATTGGCGGGAAGCAGATATTCACGGGCTCTGATTGGCGGGAAGCAGATATTCACGGGCTCTGATTGGCGGGAAGCAGATATTCACGGGCTCTGATTGGCGGGCAGCAGATTTTCAGGGGCTCAAGGCAGCTCATTTTAACAGCATCTGTATGGGGATCGCTCAGGGCAGTTTATTTCAACAAGGGCTGTGAATGCGAACGCGCAGCGTCATCTTATGTTACCATCGGCTGTATGAGCCTGTGGGATCCCCGTTAAATCAGCTGCCCCTGCGATCCTCATACAGCCGATGGTAATAAACTTGTTGAAATAAACTGCCCTGAGCGATCCCCATACAGTTGCTGTTAAAATGAGCTGCCCTGAGCCTGTGAGAATCTGCTGCCCTCACCCTAAGGCTGGGAACACACCTAAGCGTTTTTGGAGTGGTCGTTTTTTTGAGCGTTTTTTTTCATGGGCGTTTTTGAGGCGTTTTTTGGATTGACAGGTTCCAGATCCACTAAAAATGTAGGCCCACCTATATGAAAGTTGCAGACTGTTAGGCTGGGGACACACCTAGGCGTTTCTGAATCGCGTATTTTACGCGTGTTTTTGAATGCGCGTTTTTGTAACTAAAAAACGCGCGTCATACGCGCGATTCAGTGATTCTCCCCTATGGCAACATTGTCCATAGGCGTGTTAAAACGCCCAAAAGAAGCTCATGTACTTGTTTGGGCGTTGGGCGTTTTACAGCGTGTTCAAACGCGCTGTAAAACGCCCAAATGTGAACCATGCCCATAGGGATGCATGGCTTTTCACATGTTGAGCGTTTTTCAGCGTGTTTGAACGCGCTGAAAAACGCTCAGGTGTGTTCCCAGGGTTAGCCAAATTGGGCCTTTTTATGCTGGGTCAAATGAGAAAAACGCGCGATCGTATGCGCGTTTTTTAAACAGAAAACGCGCATATCTTCAACTTGGAGCGTTCCCATGCATTCCAATGGGTGTAAACGCTTGAAAAAACGCCCCAAAGAAGCTCAAGCACTAGCGTTTGCGTCAGGCGTTTTTCAGCGCGTTTAAACGCGCTGTAAAACGCCCAAATGTGTACCATGCCCATAGGGATACATGGCATTTCACATGTTGTGCGTTTTTCAGCGCGTAGGAACCAGGGCTGTGGAGTCGGTAGATAAATTGTCTGACTCCGACTCCTCAGATTTTGAAACTTCCGACTCCGACTCCTCTGTATTTAATATGCAAATACGAAGCTGTTCCACCAAGTTCTTCTAATCTCCTCTAGCACAGAGAGGTAGTTGAGCAGAAGCTGCTGCCTTCTCCTTTGTGTGCTGATCTTCTGCTGAAGATAGAGCAGTGGGAGGATCCAGGAAGGGGAAGGGGCATTTATTTTAAAACATGATTTTCCTATTAGAATCCCATAGTCATGTTTAAAATTTAAGCTAACAATCTGAGTTTACATGTTTTATAGCCTTAGCTGAATGATAGCAGTTTTTCAAATGGTTTACAGCTTCAGTCTTGAACTATTGACTCTCCATTCCCTTCACTTATACAAGTGTCTCCAGTCCTTAATCAGTTATCAGTGAGAGGCTAGGATAACCATGGGTTCCCTGTAACAGCAGACCACAAGACGATGGAAAGTGTAAGAATTGCCGCTCCTTAAAGGGACACTGACAGGCTGATTTTCCAGCTAAAGATATATATCTACTGGTATTCATCAGAGAATTAGGAATAAAACTATACTAATGTTACCCCCAGTTAAGCTGTACTTGTGTTTAAAAAACATTTTAATCTGTATGCAAATTCACTATCTTTGTGCCCAATGGGGCAGCGTCTCCTGCGGCTTTGTGCCCAGCCGTGCCCGAAGTACAGCTTCCCAGCGCTGTTCCCCTCGTTATTATTCACTGCACTGGCCTTTTTTTTCAGGCTAGCCAAACGCTGAATTCCTGCGCAGGCGCACGTGTAGAGTGCTGGCAGAAGCCTCGTCTGGCTATGCTGAGGCTGTGCCAGCTTTCTCTCTTCCTCCTCGCTACCTAGTCCTGTCTAGTGCTGCCAGTACTCTACATGTGCGCCTGCCCCCTTGGGCACAAAGGTAGAGAATTTGCATATTGATTAAAACGTTTTTAAACACAAGTAAACCTCAACTGGGGGTAACAGTCGTCTAGTTGTATTCCTAATCCTCTGATGAATGCCAGCAGATATATCTTTAGCCGGTAAATCAGCCTGTCAGTGTCCCTTTAACTGCATAGTAAAGCATATAAAAAGCATGCTTCTTCACGGTCACTTAACGTCTTTGTTTAGCGGTAATGTGACGCACTGCATGCATTGGCCTTTATTCTTACAGTAGAGAAGTAATTAATTATAACTTTATCTGAATTGGGACATTTAAGCCTGCTTTTTTTTTTTATTCCAATTTAAATCTAGTCGGAGTCGGTCCATTTTTTGCCGACTCCAGGTACCCAAAATTGCCTCCGACTCCACAGCCCTGGTAGGAACGCGCTGAAAAACGCTTACACTGGGTTCAGACCTGAGCGTTTAGAAGCCTATCGTTTTATGCGCGTTCAAGATGGGCGTTTAGGCGCGTTTTTTCAAGCGTTTTGGTAAATAGTGTGGGCGCGTTTGACGCGCGTTTATGTGATTGACTGCATAGTTGGCCAATGACCAATGATATAGTTTGGCCAATCTGAGTGCTTTAGAGGTGTGACATTCCATGGTGGCTGATTCAGCATGTTGCAAACTTTGTAAAGCAGCGCATCCATAGGCGCGTTTACGCTGCCTAACGCTCGAACAACACGCCTATCGCGTTTCCCATTGAAGTCTATTGGCACCAAGCGCTCGAAAAAGCCCAGATGCTGCGAACATACTTGCTTATGCGTCGGACGTTTATAGGCGCCTATGAACGCGCATAAAAACGCGCAAGTGTGAACCACCCCCATAGGAATGCATGGTTCCTGTACTGTTGTGCGTTTTTATGTGCGTTCGAACGCGGCTTTTTTTACGCGAAAGTGTGAACTGAGTGTTAGGTGTGTACCTAGGGTAAGTTCACACTTGCGCGTTTTACAGCGCGTTCGAACGCGCTGTAAAACGCTCAACACATGCAAACCAATGCTTCCCTATGGGACTGGTTCACATTTTCGCGTTTTACAGCGCGTTTGAACGCGCTGTAAAACGCCCTACGCATAAACAAGTACTTGAGCTTTTTTGGGGCGTTTGTCGCGCGTATTGTGATTGGCACCACAGTAGTCAATCACAAGAACGCGCGTTTCCTATTTGCAAAAACGCGCTGTAATATGCGCGACTAAAACGCGCGTTTCAAGAATGCTCAGGTCTGAACCCAGGGTCAGCCCTGGTGCTGCGCGTTCACAGCGCTGTGAATGTAACTTACCCTCCCCGTTCACAGCGCTGTGAATGTAACCTACCCTCCCCGTTCGCAGCGCTGTGAATGTAGAGCCCGTAAAAATCTGCTGCCCTCAGCGATTATGCAGTGTGAAGCCAAACCCTCTTTCCAGCCAATCAGGAGCGGAGCAGGGAGACACACCTCCCTCAGAAGTGTGACGTCCTGACCGGAAGTGACGCGGGCAGCAGATTTTTATGGGCAGCAAATTTTCACAGAACACCGGTGTTCCGTGAAAAGTTGGTACCTGTAAAATCTTGGTACCTTCGTCACTTCCGCGTACAGCATGAAAAGGAGGTGTGATCGCTGAAGTCGGCAGCCGATTGGCTTAAAAGAAGCTGAGTTGGCGCCTGCGCACTGCCACCCTGGGTACCATAATTTTTCTGTCAGCGCATGTGAACACGCGTGGAGGGAGGGACACAGGCAAGGAGGGGGAGGGACAACCAACCTGGTACCATAATTTTACTTTCAGTGCCAGTGAACGCGCAGAGGGAGGGACAACGAACCTGGGTGCCATAATTTTACATTCAGCGCCTGTGAACGTGCAGAGGGTGGGAGGGTACCGTCAATTTAGGGTCCCTCCCCCCTGCGCTTCTTCCAGGCGCTGGATATAAGGGTTCACAAGGGCCTGTGAACGCGCAGACGGAGGGAGGGTACCACCGATTTACGGGTCACCACACATCTGTGAAGCAGACATGGTACCGAAATATTACAGCTCTCGCCCATGTGAAGAAGCGCTCGGAGGGGATGGAGGGACCGTAAATCGAGAGTACCCTCCCTCCCTCTGCGCGTTCACAGGCGCTGAAAGTAAAATTATAGTACCCAGGTTGGTTGTCCGCGGGCGCCAACACGCCTTCCTTTTAGCCAATCTGGTGCAGACTTCAACGATCGCACCTCCTTTTCAAGCGGTATGTCATAGCGGAAGTGACGAGGGTACCAGGATTTTATAGGTACCATATTTTAACGGAACACCGGTGTTCTGTGAAAATCTGCTGCCCTCGTCATTTCCGGTTCTGACGCATCGCCTGTGAGGGAGGAGTTTCGCACAGCGAGCCACCTGATAGGCTAAAAAGGAGGCGTGTTTACGACTGCGCACCATCGCTCCGGGTAGCAGAATTTTACAGCCGATGGATGTGAACGGGCCAGGGCAGCTGAAATTAATAGGCTAGCGCGTGTGCGCGCTATGTGAATGGGCCAAGGCAGCTTACATTTACGGGCAGCTTACATTAATGAGCCACTGCGCATGCGTCAAGGGTAGGGAAAAATTACAGCGCAGTGTCCTGTAACTTTTTTTCTACCCTCGGCGCATGTGCAGTGGTCCGTAATCTTTATCTACCCTAGTGGCAAGTGTGAAATTTGCCTACCTGTATGCCCTCAGGTGGAGATAGTAGTCATGTAGAGTGCCCCCCATATACCAAGGATGACAGCAGTACTGCAAGCCTATCTAAAGCTTCCCTTGTCCCACTGCTGTCATCCATAGTATATGGGGGGCGCTCTACCTGACCACTATCTCCTCCTGAGGGCATACGGGAAGGCAAATTTCACACTTACAATTGCCACTAGGGTAGGAAAAAGTTCTGGGACACTGCGCTGTAATTTTTCCCTACCCTCAGCGCGTGCACAGTGGCCCATAAATGTAAGCTGCCCTGGCACGTTCACATAGCGTGCATGCACGCTAGCCCATTAGTTTCAGCTGCCCTGGTGCGTTCACATCCATCGGCTGTAAAATTCTGCTACCCGGAGCGATGGTGCGCAGTTGCAAACACACTTCCTTTTAAGCCTATAACATACAGTCTCCAGTACATCATTCCTCCTCTCTTCAGCCCCTGCAAATAAAAAAAAAAAAGCCCCCAAGTAAAAATAACAATAATTATTCCCATTGTGGGGAGTCGCTCTGGTAGATAGCAGTGCGGGTGCAGTATAGAGGCAAAACGGAGTCCAGAAAGTGCAGAAAACAGTGTTTTATTCACACTTGCACAAAACAAACAGTGAACAGTCTCATGGTGTTAATTCACACACAGCAGAAAAACGTGATGCAAAACCAAACCGTCCAATGCAGGTTGCAATCACCTGGGAGGTTTTAGGTGCAGGTTCGCACCTGGCTGTCAGCCCAGCCGCAGGACAAACCACCTCAGACTTTCAGGCCGTCTGCACTCCTCCTTGCTGGGGCTCTTGCTTCCAGCCCAGAGAACTCCACATAGCACAGAATGGATCAGAATTCCCAAACGCCAGTGATTCCACAGCCTAACAGCAGCTCCAGGACAATCACCCTCACCTGCTGAGGAGGCTGCCTTTTAAAGGCCCGGATAAAGTCCGGCCTGGACCGTGGGGAGTAGGCACCCACCCAACTCTTTGCCTACTCCCAGTAAGAGCCGGCCCGTATTGGCTTTGCAGCCAAACTAAATAGCAAGGTGTCAAGCAGCACTAGCTGCTGCTGACACACCAAAAATCCGGCTCTTACCTCACCGAGGCCAGGAACCTCGGTGACACGTACCTCCCGTCGACCACAGTACCTTGCACCTTACCACACCATCCACACACCTACCAGCAGCATCTGCTCCTCTCTCCAACAACAAGCTCTGTAAATCCTGGTGCAAATACTTAGGCCCGGTGTTCTGAGAAAAAAACCTTACCCTAAAAAATAACCTTACCCCACCTGACTTCCGGGGGTGTGCGCCTCCGCGCTCGTGCAGCAAGCGCAGCGCCAGGAACTTAGTGAAGTGAACATACAGTGCACGCTGACTCGTTGGTGCGCACGTGCACCAAGCCGCGCATGCGTCGTCAGGGGTAAGGAGATTTCACGGTATTTGTACATGTAAAATCTCCTTACCCTGCGCACGCGCAGAGAGACCGACCTGATCCTGACAGAAGCCAGCCAGCAATTAATTTTAAGCACGTTGTGTAGTGAGGGAGATTTGAAAATCCGCACGTGCACAGTGGCAGGGTAAGGAGATTTTACATGTACAAATACCGTGAAATCTTCTTACCTCTGACGGCGCATGCGTGGCTGGGTGCACCCACGAGTCAGTGCGCACTGTATCTTCACTAAGTTCCTGGCGCTGCCCTTGCCGCCTGTTGTACTGCGCAAGCGCGGAGGTGCACACCCCCAGAAGTCACGTGGGGTAAGGTTATTTTTCAGGTTATGGTTTTTTCTCAGAACAATGGTGTTCTATGAAATTATGGTACCTGTTAAAATCTGGTATCCTCCTCACTTCCGCTATGACGTGCCCACATCGTAAGCTTGAAATGGAGGTGTGATCGTTGAAGTCGGCACCAGATCGGCTGAAAAGAAGGCGTGTTGCCACCTGCGCACAACCAACCTGGGTACCATAATTTTACATTTAGCGCCTGTGAACGTGCGAAGGGAGGGAGGGTACCGTCGATTTACGAGCCGCCGCGCATGCACACACCAGATTGCCTTGTGAAGCAGACAGGGTACCAAAATTTTACAGCTCGCGCCTGTGAAGCTGCCCTGCAGCAGAAATACAAATTAATTGACGAGACCTTCAGACTATGAAAAGTGAGTCCCGGTGGGCCCATAAACGTCCCGGCCTGTGAGGAAGACGCAATGGCAAGAGCTGCATATAACTTTACATTAACCACATATGCCGGCAGGAGGGAAGCGTCCCTCCCTGCGCTCCTTCACAGGCGCGAGCTGAAGTGACGCGGCCACACACGAATCAGCTGGAGGAGGGTGTGTGCGGCGCTGTGCACGCGCACATCCACTGGATTAGCAAGAAATCATTGCAGCGCCGCTGGAGAAGGACTTCATGCGCAGGCGTGAAACTGCACACCGCGCGTGCGCACTTAGGGGTAGGTAGATTTTCCCAGCGCTAAATGTTCCATCAGATGTCCCTACCCTCGAGTGCACACACGCGCACAAATCATTAGGTGCAGTTCATTCTTACCGCAGAGCTGAGTGCAGAATATCGAGGTCACCACATAGCAAATTTGAGTGCAGGATATTGGGGGACACCGCATAGCTGAGTGCTGGATATTGGGGTCACCACATAGCTCTGGTATGTGGTCACATCGATATTCTGTACTCAGCTTTGCGGTAAGGATGAACGCACAGTTTCGCGCATGCGCATGAAGTCCTTCTCCCGGGGCGCTGCTATGATTTTTTGATAATCCAGTGGATGTGCGTGTGCGAAGGGCCGCACACACCCTCCTCCAGCTGATTTGTGTGCGGCCGCGTAACTTCCGGTAGAGCGTTCTGCCGAGGTATGGAAATCTGGCAGAACACCGGTGTTCTGAGAAAAAACCTTACCCTGAAAAATAACCTTACCCTGAAAAATAACCTTACCCCACCTGACTTCCAGGGGTGTGCGCTTCCACGCTTGCGCAGTACAACGAGCGGCAAGCACAGTGCCAGGAACTTAGTAAAGTGAAGATACAGTGCGCGCTGACTCATGGGTGCACCCAGCCGCGCATGCGCCATCAGGGGTAAGGAGATTTCACGGTATTTGTACATGTAAAATCTCCTTACCCTGCCACTGTAAGTGGATTTTCAAATCTCCCTCACTACACAGCGCGCCTCAGATTAATTGCTGGCTGGCTTCTGTCAGGATCAGGTGCACACTCCCCCTGGATCAAGCAATGCCTCCCCAAAAAAAAGATTGCTGCACACACCACCTGCATTAAACAATGCCACCCATTATGCTGCAACCAACCCCCTGCTAGCAGCAGGTAGAGACGGACCTGATCCTAACAGAAGCCAGCCAGCAATTAATCTAAAGCGTGCTGTGTAGTAAGGGAGATATCAAAATCCGCGAATGCGC
This sequence comes from Bufotes viridis, assembly GCA_033119425.1. Lineage (NCBI taxonomy): Eukaryota > Metazoa > Chordata > Amphibia > Anura > Bufonidae > Bufotes > Bufotes viridis. The sequence continues at coordinate 204,620,681 of CM065593.1, read as the reverse complement.
ATTGGCAGGGTAAGAAGATTTTTCATGTACAAATACCGTAAAATCTCCTTACCCCTGACAGCGCATGTGTGGCTGTGTGCACGCGCGGTGTCCGCACGCACCCACGAATCAGCGTGCACTGTATCTTCACTAAGTTCATGGCGCTGCGCTTGCCACCCGTCGTACTGCGCAAGCGCGGAGGCGCACGCCCCCGAAAGTCACGTGGGGTAAGGTTATTTTTCAGGGTAAGGTTTTTTTCTCAGAACACCAGGCCTCAGTATTTGCACCAGGATTTACAGAGCTCGTTGTTGGAGAGAGGAGCAGATGCTGCTGGTAGGTGTGTGAATGGGAATAATGATTGTTATTTTTACTTGGGTACTTTTTTTTTTATTTGCAGGGGCTGAAGAGAGGAGGAATGATGTACTGGAGACTGTATGTTAGAGGGGTCTGAAGAGGGTGGGGGATATTTTTTACATGGGACCATATCTTAGAGGTGTGTGAAGCAAATGGGGTGATATTATTTTCATGGGACTATATGTTGGAGGGGCTAAAAGCAGGGGTAGTGATGTATGGTACATGGAACTGTACACTGGAGGGGCTGAAGGAAGGGGGAGTGATGTATTTTACATGGGACTGTATGTTGGAAGGACTGAAGGCAAGGGAGTGATGTAACCTACATGGGACTGTAAGTTGGATGGGCTGAAGGCAGGGGGAGTGATGTATTTTACATGGGACTGTATGATGGAGGGGCTGAAGGTGGGGGGTGAAATATTTTACATGGGACTGTATGTTGGAGGAGCTAAAGACAAAAGCGAGTGATGTATTTTAAATGCGACTGTATGTTGGAGGAGCTAAAGACAAGAGCGAGTGATGTATTTTTCATGGGACTGTATGTTGGAGGGGCTGAAGGCAGGGGGAGTGATGTATTTTATGCAGGACTTTATGTTGGAGGGATCTAAAGGGAGGTAAGGGGTGTTTTTGTAGTGGTGAAGATAGGGATGAGTGATAAACAGGTATCTATGTTATCCCACTTTATTAAGAAATGGTGATATCACCATTTCTTAATTACCGCAGTATTTTAGTGATGTCAGGCTTTCTTCTACCATGAGCAGGCCTAAAGCCCATGAGGCAGTAGAACGGCACATATGGTCTTGATTACCTGATCATGACCTCCTGCATCAGGTCGTGGGTGGCACAACAACTTGATATGTGCTTAACGGAAAAACGGGTCAAAATGGCCGATTTGCCATTTTTTCATTGCTCCTCTTACCCAAAAAAATGAAATATGATCAAAAAGTCACGCACACTGCAAACTGAATCTATAAAAACTACAGATTGTCCGGAAAAAAATGAGCCCCTAAACAGCTCAGTAGACATAAGTATAAAAAAAGTTATGGGGGTCAGAATATGGTGATGTGAAATTATAATTTTTTTTAACAATGTTTAAATTTATTTTTACACTATTTAGTCATTAAAAAAATCTATACGTTGAGCATGGCCGTGTGAGCACGCACCTTTCTGAGCTCCTGGTCTCTGGGCCCTAAATCTTGATCTCAGGCGACACCCATATCGTTTAAAATCAGATGGGGAGAACGGTGAGGCGCTCTGGACGACGGGGGTCTTCACTGGTGTTCCCAGAACCGAGAATCGCGAGGTATTTCTGGCAGCCGGCGGCCTCGACACACTTACCAGGCTTATCCAAGATGGCGCCCGTCAGGAAGCTGCCGGCGGCAAGTGCGGTGTCTCAGGGCCCAGTCGGACTGAACAAGCCACATGCTGCAGAGGGAGCTCCCTCTCCACCATCCTCTCAGCCGCTTCAGGACCTCACCCTGGCGCTGATCTCCACCTCTGCCAACCATGAGGAAAGGCCTGGTGATGCCTCTGCACCAGGAAGGGTGAGTGACTGTCTTCTGGGCACTGCCTCAGCCCCTGCAGCTTTTCTGACTCTCTGCTCCCGCCATTGGACAGGCTGCATTCAGATCCTGTGACTAGAGATGAGCGAACTTTAAAAAATAGTTTGGCGTTCGGGTTGTGGTAATCGCCGTATACCGTTATGGATTCCACTACCGCGGACTAATTCGGCATATGGAATCCATAAGGGGCGGCTTCCACGAACCCGAACTGTTTTAAAGCCGAAGGACCTGGGGTGACGTCACCGTCATGTGATCAGTGCAGGGGGCGTGGCTCAGCACGGGATCAAATCCAGTGCTGAGCCACGCCCTGCACTGATCACATGACGGTGACGCCACCCCAGGTCCTTCGGCTTTTCAACAGTTCGGGTTCGTGGAAGCCGCCCCTTATGGATTCCATATGCCGGGATAGTCCTTAGTAGTGGAATCCATAACGGGATGCGGCGATTACCACAACCCGAACGCCAAACTATTTTTTAAAGTTCGCTCATCTCTACCTGTGACACCCCTTGCCAATTCTCCACTGACCCTGCAAACCATACCTAAGAGCTCCATGTCCCGTACCGCTAGGGACTTTATCCCGGCAGTCAGTGCCCCTATTGGGACCACTCAAGGCTCTAATTTGGACTTTCCAACTACGTCTGCTATCTTCCGCGAGGGGGACCTTTCTGATGCATCTGAAACTCTGAAACTTCATCTTCACACTCTAGAGCCACTAAACGACCTAAGCTCTCAGACATATGGTCGCTTCTCAGTAATCTTCCCACAAAGACGGACCTAGAAGCTATTATTCAGAGAGTTGAATCCAAACATGATGTAGCCATAGCGGCTGTCAAAGCAGATCTATCTGAACTCTCTACTACTCTGACTACTCAAGTTCAAGTCTCTCAGGCCCTAGATTCCCGCATTACAACTGTGGAACACATCCTGTCCCCTCAAAAGGCTCTTAATAGGCACCTGCAATTACAACTAGGCGATCAAGAGAACAGGGGTCGTCGCAATAATATCAAACTACGAGGGATCCCTGAGGAGGTGCCACCCACTGACCTTCGCTCAGCGGTGACTCATATTTAACTCACTCCTAACCAGACCTGTAGACACGCAAATTGAACTCGACAGAGTACACAGAGTTAGAAATAAATATATAAACCGGGCACACCTGAGAATACCTGGATCCACACTTTAATAGTTGTATTAGTATAAAATATATAGGTAGCAAATTCGGCCTGATTGCACTAATATGTAATAAATACAACAAATACCCTAGATAAACAGCACTGCTTGGCAAAAATACTCTCAATTCATAAACGGTGATGGTTTAGATCCTAATATTCATAAATGTTCTTAATAAGTCTCAGTTCATAGGTATAGAGGTGTTTTTATAGCAACAATGATCAGTTAAGCAGCAATGATAACAATAGCAGCAGCGATCTTGTAAAAAGCAGCGGAGTTGTTAAAGTTCATAAACTTGAGCAATAGTTCCAAAATAGCAGCAAGGATCAAAAAGAGGCTATTTGCATACCCTAATTCCAAACGATAGCAGCATTAAACGATGCACTGGACTAGTCTGAAAGTCACTGAGTACAATCCTTACGTCTGGAATGATAATACCCAGACCATGTGCACTGGTGTCCCGCTGTATCACTCGCTGAGCGGCGTCCTGCTGAAGTTGAATGCTGTAGCTACGATAATTGAGCCGGCATATAAATCAGAACAGTCTTACCAGGAATCCCGACCTCTGCCGTATTACAGCTCTGGACTTCAGTATAATCCTGTCTCACATTATTAAATTACTTTTCATTCTAATATGCCAAGTTTTTGACACATTGTTTCGAGTTTGTAATCACCCATATATAAATTGAATATATAGGAGAAGGTATAAATTATATCCTTAATCATAATGATTTTTATTTTGAGGGGAATTACTATTTGCAAAAACGTGGGGCTGCCATGGGGACCAGATTCGCCCCAAGCTACGCAAATTTATTTCTGGCGGAATGGGAATACAATACCATCACGCCGAGACTTGGGACGGATCTGGCCCTGTGGCACCGCTATATAGACAATGTAATTTTTATTTGGAAACGAGGCAAAGAAGAGCTAGAAACCTTCCTTAAAGGGATTAACCAGAACCAACTAAACTTAGTGTTTACCGCAAACATAAAGGAGGAAACAGAATTCCTAGACCTGGTCATAAAAAAACATGAAAACGGATACAAGTGCAATACCTTCTTTAAACCTACTATGAAAAATAGTTTTATACAATTCTCCAGCTGTCATCTTCCAAATTGGTTGATTAATATCCCAGCTGGTCAATTTCGTAGGATAAGAAGGAATTGCACACAAAACCAGGATTTTGAGATAGAGGCAACCAGAATGAAGAATCAATTCTTAGAAAGAAATTACCCCGAAAATATAGTAGAGAAAGCCTTGGACAAAATCAGGAAATTGGATAGACAGACCTTTTTTGGGAACAAAGAAACGAAAATAAAAACTAAACCATCAAAGAATATCAACACCAGGCTGATTCTTCCATTCAGCAATAACTATAAGAAAATACAAAAAATAGTAAATACACACTGGCACCACATGCTAAATGACAAGATGATAGGCCATTTGCTACCAACAACTCCACTAGTGACCTTCACAAAAGCACCAAGTCTAGGTATCAAAGTAGCCCCTTCCATTAGAACACCAAAGATGAGAAATAACGGGAAATCGGTATTGGGGACATGGATGAGTCTAAAGGGATTTTACAAATGCGGGAAATGTATGGCTTGTAAAATTAATGCCACACCCCGCAAAACAACAACCGTTACTTCTACCCAAAACAACCTTTTATGGGAGATTAAAGACTGCTTGACATGTAATACCTCTGGAGTCATCTACCTTATCCAATGTCCATGTAGGAAACAATACATTGGACGAACCAAACGCGCATTAAAAATAAGATTGGCTGAGCACATAGCCAATATAAGAAAGGGGTATGACAAGCATTGCCTGTCTAAACATTACCAAGATACCCATAACAACGATCCATCTAACACAACTTTCATGGCATTGGAAAAGGTAGACCAACATTGGCGAGGAGGAAACTATATCAAACAAATGTCAAGAATAGAATCCAGACGAATTTATGAATTTGGAACACTATTACCAGCAGGCCTTAATTCTGAACTAGAAATCTTCGGGTTCCTTCAGGATGGGAGCCTCCGGATCGACTCTGACGTCGCATGTCTGGCCGTTTATCGGCACTGCGACGTCGACTCGACCCGACCTGAGACAGCCATCCTATATGCTACAATTAATCTAAATCCCTACAAAGCACTCTATATCCCACAAGATTATATATCTTTATATTTTATATTTTTTATATATTATTTTTTATATACTTTTAAGGGTTCTGTATCAACAAAAATGTTTAGATATATTATATGTACTCATGAATTTATATATATTTCATGTTATTTTTATTACTTTTGTGCTAAGTACTATCATTATTATTATATGATCATGTATACTGTTGTTTTATAACACTCTACTTCGTATATACTCTCCCTATCAAATAAGAAAAAGGACATTAGATCAATTAATTTGAATTTGGAGGCTAATATACAAATAGTGCCCACATCTAAAAACCGCTATGAAAATGCAGAAGGAACATGGGCTGATTTAGGACCCAGTGTCCATGAACTGGTTTTTACCCTGAGGATATAAAAGATGGAGGTGGGCAGGTGCAGCGTTACCACTGAGGAAGGGATAAAGAAGTATCCCGAAACGCGTCTGGTCTGAATCGTGCACCTGTCAGATAACCTCCTTTATATATAGCACGGCCATGCTACAAAGCTTTCGTGCATTCTAACCCAGTTTGCTTAAGACCGAAAATAAGCAATGAAATTGTCTCTCTATACGTGATCCAGGTAATACACAATACGTTCCAAATCTCGCGAGAGAACGGGACTTCCACGTCATCGGCTTGAGGAGTGCGACCCGAGACGCCGGCTTTGTCCCGCACAGCTCGCCCCTCGGTAAGCTACGGAAGGAGACAGAATGCAGAACGAGAGGTAAGCAGAGGAACCACTACTCTGCATATTATTGACTGTGAATTTAAAACCTAAGATAATGTCTGTACAGCACTGTGACTAAAGGACTATGGGACACACTATCAGTGCAGCCCCTGGATTTCTTTTGAGCACTATTTATCCTTAACTTCTTCCCGAACGCAGGATTGCGTCCTGGCAGTGGTCGGTTTGTTCCTCCTGGACGCGCGGGCGCGTCATCTCGCGAGACACGCGATTTCCTGTGAACGCGTGCGTGTTCACAGGATCGCGTCGGGGAGAACTTTAACTACAGCCTGCCAGCGCTGATCAGGTGCTGGCAGGCTGTAGAAGTTTAAAAAAATCGCATATCAGACGCTGCTTTGTTAACAGCGTCTGATATGCTTGCTGTTCGTTCCTTTGGTAGTCCCTTTTCCCTTTTTGTAAGTGCACCAATCACCACACAGACCCCCCCCATCCATTAACCCCTGATCACCCCATGTCACCCCCTGTCACTCCCCTGTCTTGTCTGCAATTGCGGACAAGAATAGGACATGCTCTATCTTTTGCGGAGCTGCGGCCGGATGTTTGGGGGCCGAAACCCGGAAGTTTTCGGCCGCAACTCCGCAAATGCTGATGCGGCGAGCACATTGTGTGCTCTCCGCATCACCGCCGGCCCCATTCACACTGAATGGGTCCGCATCTATTCCGCAGAATAGGGGAATAGATGCAGACATTTTTGCGGACGTGTGAATGGGGCCTTACTACTTTTTTTTTTTTTGCACATTTTTTGGCAGAGATTTTTTCATCCACATTGATCGATGCGAATGAGGAAATCTGTGCCGTTCATTTTTTTTTTTTTTCAGCCCAGAGGCTGAACGGAAAAAAAATATCTCATTACCCTTATGCTCCATATAAGGAGAATAGCAGAAACTCCTAATGCTGGCTATACGTGTAATGATTGCGGAGACCCTCAAATGCCAGGGCAGTACAAACACCCCACATGTGACCCCATTTTAGAAAGAAGACACCCCAAGGTATTCCGTGCTGTTCATGTAAAATTTTATTTTTTGTCACTAGTTAGTGGAAATTTGAGACTTTGTAAAAAAAAAATATATATATATATATATATATATCAATTTCCGCTAACTTGTGCCAAAAAAAAAAAAATTCTGTTTACTTGCCATGCCCCTCACGGAATACCTTGGGGTGTCTTCTTTCCACAATGGGGTCACATGTGGGGTATTTATACTGCCCTGGCATTTTAGGGGCCCTAAAGCGTGAGAATCCATATGCGTAAAAATGCCCTGTGAAATCCTAAAGGTACTCATTGGAATTTGGGCCCCTTTGTGCATTTTGGCTGCAAAAAAGTGGCACACATGTGGTATTGCCGTACTCAGGAGAAGTAGGGCAATGAGTTTTGCGGTGTATTTTTATATATATCCATACTTTGTGTGAGAAATATCGCTGTAAACGACAAATTTTTAATTTATTTTATACAAAGTTGTCAGTTTACAGAGATATTTCTCTCACCCAGCATGGGTATATGTAAAAATACACCCCAAAACACATTGCCCTACTTCTACTGAGTACAGCGATACCACATGTGTGACACTTTTTTGCAGCCTAGGTGCGCAAAGGGACCCAAATTCCAACGAGTACCTTTAGGTTTTACAGGGTTGCTCACAATTTAGCCCCGCCCAAAATGCCAGAACAGTACAAACACCCCACAAATGACCCCATTTTGGAAAGAAGACACCCCAAGGTATTCGCTGAGGGGCATAGTGAGTCCATGAAAAATTGAACTTTTTGTCAAAAGTTAGCAGAAAGGGAGACTTTGTGAGAAAAAAACAATAAAAAATCAATTTCCGCTAACTTGTGCCAAAAAAAAAAAAATCTTCTATGAACTCGCCATGCCGGAATACCTTGGGGTGTCTTCTTTCTAAAATGGGGTCACATGTGGGGTATTTATACTGCCCTGGCATTTTAGGGGCCCTAAAGCGTGAGAAGAAAAATGCGTAAAAATGCCCTCCTAAAAGGTACTCATTGGAATTTGGGCCCCTTTGCACATCTTGGCTGCAAAAAAGTGTCACACATGTGGTATCGCCGTACTCAGGAGAAGTAGGGAAATGTGTTTTGGGGTGTATTTTTACATATACCCATGCTTGGTGAGAGAAATATCTCTGTAAATTGACAACTTTGTATACATTTTTTTAAAAAGTTGTCATTTACAGAGATATTTCTCACACCCAGCATTGTGTCTGTGGTTGTCTCTTCTCCCGTCTCTTCTACCCTACAGGTCAGGATCATGTCCAACATCCATTTCGCCTCACTCAACGCCAATGGGCTGAATACACCCGAAAAAAGGTCGTCCATTCTCCGACTCCTCTGGAAAATAGAAAGTGGCTTTCATCCAGGAGATGCATTTCCGTAAAGATGCCATGCCTATCTTCAGATCTTCCAGGTACCCAGATGCATATCATAGTACATATGTGGCGTCAAAAGCTAGAGGTACTAGCATTTTGATTGCTAGGTCCACCCCTTGGGAGTTAGTGGACACTTTTACGGATGATAATGGCAGTTTTTTTTTGTAAAGGGAAAGATAGGTGGCCAGTTGAACACTCTGGCCAACGTTTATTTACTGAACACCAAACAACTCAGAGCGATGACTGGGATATTAGCTAAATTGGATAGATTTGCCGAAGGCATATTGTTAGTGGGGGGGGGGGGGGGACCTTAATGTGGCTTTGGAACCTCTGGCTGATGTTTCTAGAGGATCTCCACATGTGGCTCACTCGTGCCTTCGCCGTATTAGGCAACTTCTTCATACATACCAGTTGGTAGACATATGGAGGACGGTCAATCCAGACGTTAGAGATTACACATTTTACTCAGCAGTTAGGGATGTATACCCCAGGTTAGACTATTTCCTAATAAGACACTCGGCACTTCCCCTTGTCAACTCATCCACGATTGATCCTATTGCTTTTTCAGACCACGCCATGCTCCATACCTCGTTGAAATCCCCCCTCCCAGCTCCTAGAGCCTGGCACTGGCGCTTAAATGAAGCCCTATTACAAGACGTGGAAATTTCCCACAAAATAAATGTGTAATACGAGGGAAACTCATAAAACATGGGACAAGACGTAAAAAAGAGAGATTGGCAGAGGTCGCCCGTCTTCTCTCCGAAATAGCGTACCTCGAACAAACCCATAAGCAGTCTCATGACCAACCCACACAATCTGCCCTACTGATAGCGAGGAGAAAACGGAAAGAAAAGTTAGACGTCACCACGAAAACTATTCTCACCAATGGTCGAAGATATTTCTTCGAATATGGCAATAAATGTGGCAGATTATTGGCACGATCTTTGAGAGAACAAAAGGCGAGGAATTTTATACCCCGCTTAGCTGTGCCTGATGGCTGTATCCTACATAATTTAGACTCGATAGCGGAAACCTTTGCCCACTACTATAGTAATCTGTATAACCTTCCTGGCCAACACTTTAATACGCCCTCTGCTACTAAGACCATGTGTGGGTACTTGTTGGACTCGGGCTTAACGAAAATTCCCCCGGAGGCTATTGAGGAGTTAAACATACCTATTTCTATATAAGAACTCATAGTACATAGTATATAAGACTATGTACTATTGTTTTCTACAAGTTGATCCAGAGGAAGGCAAAAAACCCCTGTGAGGCAGAAGCCAATTTTCCCCACTTAAGGGAAAAAAAATTCCTTCCCGACTCCAATCAGGCAATCAGAATAACTCCCTGGATCAACGACCCCTCTCTAGTAGCTGTAGCCTGTAATATTATTACACCCCAGAAATAAATCCAGTCCCCTCTTGAATTCCTTTATTGTACTCACCATCACCACCTCCTCAGGCAGAGAGTTCCATAGTCTCACTGCTCTTACAGTGAAGAATCCTTTTCTATGTTTGTGTACAAACCTTCTTTCCTCCAGACGCAGAGGATGTTCCCTTGTCACAGTCACAGTCCTGGGTATAAATAGATGATGGGACAGATCTCTGTACTGACCCCTGATATATTTATACATATATATTATACAGTCATCTTTTTTCTAAAGTGAATAACCCAAATTTTGATAACCTTTCAGGGTACTGTAGATCCCTCATTCCAGTTATTACTTTTGTTGCCCTCCTCTGAACCCTCTCCAGCTCTGCTATGTCTGTCTTGTTCACAGGAGCCCAGAACTGTACACTGTACTCCATGTGTGGTCTGACTAGTGATTTGTAAAGTGGCAGGACTATGTTCTCATCACGGGCGTCTATGCCCCTTTTGATGCAACCCATTATCTTATTGGCCTTGGCAGTAGCTGCCTGATACTGGTTTTTGCAGCTTAATTTGCTGTTTATTAAAATTCCTAGATCCTTTTCCATGTCAGTGTTTATCTCACGGAGGCTCTTAAAACAATGCAACCCAGCAAGGCTCCTGGCCCAGATGGCCTCCCAGCCTCTTAGTATAAAAAATATCTTCCCCGTCTCCAAACGCCATTTGTCAATGCACTGAATAAAATAGTGTCAGGGAAACCACTGCCGAGAGATGTGACCCATGCGCATATTGCGGTTATTCATAAAGAAGGTAAAGACCCTACCTCTTGCGCCCATTATCGTCCCATTTCACTACTTAACGTAGATCTCAAATTATTTACTAAAATCTTAGCTACGCGCTTTGTGCCACTATTGACAGATCTCATCCATACTGACCAGGTGGGCTTTATCCCATCGAGGGAGGGTAGAGATAACACTACCAAAGTACTGAACCTCATACATCACGCCAACTCTCGAAACATACCCCTCTGTCGTCTATCAACTGATGCCAAAAAGGCTTTTGATAGAGTGGGCTGGCCGTGGATGTTTGAAGTGCTACACCATGTGGGTATATCTGGCCCTATGATGTCGTGGCTACGCTCTCTCTATACTGCACCTTCTGCTTCAGAAAATGTTAATGGTGTTTTCTCCTTTGATATTCAGAACAGGACCCGCCAGGGCTGCCCCCTCTCGCCATTAATATTTGTCCTTGCCTTAGAACCCCTTCTTAGAACAGTCCGGAAAAACCCTGATGTCGCGGGCCTTTTGGTGGGTAACCAAGAGTTTAAAATAGCAGCGTATGCAGATGACATAATGTTCACTATTACTAATCCTAGGATCTCATTCTCAAATCTCATGGCGGAATTTCACAAATTCAATAGGTTAGCTAACCTGCAAATGAACTTCCAGAAATCGGAAGCGCTGAACATATCTTTACCTAACTCCCTGGAAACGGCCTTGGCAACGTCCTTTCCCTTCAAATGGACGAAGGGAGCCATTAAATACCTGGGTACGTTTATTCCGAGAGGACTAAAAGAAATATATAATAGGAATTTTGTTCCATTGTTGGGCAGGATAAGAGAAGACTTGAAAAGGTGGTCTAAGGGTATTTACATGTGCTTTGGCAGATGTGCTATTTTTAAGATGAATGTTTTACCACGTCTACTATACCTATTCCAGACCCTTCCTATCAAACTACCATCTAGCTTTTTTGATGGTGCCCACCGGACCTCTTCAGGTTTATCTGTGCCAAAGGGAAGCCGCGACTAGCCAGATCCCTACTACACATTCCACAGGAGCGGGGGTTTAGGGATTCTGGACCTCAGTAAATATTACGCGGCTTCCATACTCCAACAGGTAGTGGACTGGTGCCGCCATGTCCCCTTTAATCAATGGGTTGCTATTGAGCAGATGTGCTGTAAGTCACCTTTGGCCCTCTTGCCGTGGGTAGTATCGAAAGCTCCCAGCATTATCTCTTCACACCCTACCAATGGACCCACCTTGTTACAATTTCACAAATATAGGGTACTGACATTGATCTCCCCGGCCCCATCCCCATTGTTTCTGATACTGGGTAACCCGGATTTCCCGGCAGATTGCTCAGGTGGTCCATTCATACAGTGGCGGGTGGGGGGTAAGTGCCTATCCCCTTTTTTTCGCACATCAGACAGATGGTTTACCTATACGGAAATTTTAAATATCACTGACCCTTGCTCACTGGGACAGTGGAGGTCGAGGCAGTTGGCTCATTTTCTTGCCTCGATTCCTCCTTCCTCAAGTTATGATAGATCTCTCACACTCTTTGAAAAAACCTGTATAGAAGAGGGGATCTACAGACATTCGCTTTCGGAAATATATAGCTCTCTGATCTCACCCCCTCCGGATTACCGTCCTCCATACATAGACAAATGGGTACAAGATTTACAGGTTGACATTTCTCCGGACCAATGGCCTAAAATAGTCCACTGGATTCACAAATTATCCATTGTCAGTAGATATCAAGAGGCAGGCTATAAAATCTTATTGAGGTGGTACTATGTCCTGACTCGCCTCCATAAAATGTTTCCCTCGACTTTCCAGTTATGCTGGAGATGTCAAGATACTCCAGGCTCCTTGATCCATACCTTTTGGCATTGTTCCAAAATTAGACATTTCTGGGAGTCGGTACATAGAACAATCTCAAAGATATACTCTTTCCAGATCCCGGATACACCGAGTTTCTTTCTATTACTCCTATCTGATCTACCCATGTCAATCGTCCGTAAAACCTGTCTACGACATTTAGTGATTGCAGCCAGGTCGTGCATCCTGGCTATCTGGAAATCGTCTTCGCCACCATCCATCACAAGCGGGGTACAGCGAGGGGAGGAGACTCGGAGAATGGAGGAACTTACAGCGCTATTGAAAAACACCCATAATGCTTTCATGAAAGCTTGGACCCCTTGGTTCTTGTTCCAAGATACTCCGGCATACCGAAACCTCCTGACCTGAGGAGATTCCCCCTTTCTTCTCTTTGTCTCGTTTTGTTTGCTTGATCCCCCTCTCCTCCCCCTGTTCCTTCGTGTGTATCTGGTTGGAATTATGCGACTATTGTCTATGGTAATGCCAGCTAAGGATCAGATGTCATTAAGACTGGTCCTGTTTTCGATCCAATGCTGCCTCCGTTGACACCCGTGTGCCTTACGGGATTCTAGGGTGTGCACATGCTATGCTGTTCTTGATGTACTGGATACCTGTCTACTTATTTGACATGTTGTTATCTTATACTATTTTACTATTTTCATAGACTCATTTCTGTCTTAATTGAAATGAAAAATAAAGAATTTAGAAAAAAGAAAAACCTATACATATGCATTGCATTTTTTTTTCCAAATCCACACCATTTGGAATTTTTTTACCCCTTCCCACTACATTTTATTCCATAATTAATGGTTGCATTAGAAAGTACAACTTGTCCCGCAAAAAATAAGCCCTTATACAGCTATGTGTACGGAAAAATAAAAAAGTTATGGTTTAAGGAATATAGGGAAGAAAAATGAAAACGAAAAAACATCCGGTAGTGAAAGGGTTAAATATATCTACGTCTGGCACGGAGGGGGGGGGGGGTGTTCATTATATATGGGGCATTATGCTAGAAGGGGAGAGCATTACATATGGGGTCATTATACTAGAGGGGGGAGAGCATTATATACAGTAAAGGGGCATTATACTAGAGGGGGAGCGCATTATACATGGGGGCATTATACTAAAGGAGAGAGTATTATATACAGTGGCATTATACTACAGGAGGAGATCATTTCATAAATGGGGGCATAATAATAAGGGAGGGGAGCACATTGTTCTATAGGGGGATAGCATTATATATACAGGGGCATTACACTATGGGGGAGAGCATTATACTACAGGGGGAACATATTAGAGAGGGGCATTATACTACAAGGGTGAGCATTATGTACTACCGCTGCGGGTGGAATATGGGGGGGAGGGGTAAGAACATTATACCTACTATTACTACAGGAATTGGCATTATACTGTAGAGGGCACTGTAGGGGAGGCATTATAATACAGGCCCAACCACTACAGGGTGTATTATAATACAGACGGAACTGCAGGGAGGCATTATAATGAAGGTCGGACCACTACAGGGGCTTTATACAAATGGGCACTACAGAAAATTGTATAATGGGATTAAAAAGTGCTCGCTGCTGGGTATTAGATAACGGTACCTGCCTGTTACCCATATAACCTATTTGTTAGATTAAATATGCACACTGTCATTGCGGGTCCGTATATAACAATGTAATACCAAGATAGCAAAAGTATTGGATAAAGATCCAATAAGTTAATTGACTCACTTGCCGTTCCTGTAATCCTTTGAGGAGCTTGTTTGACGATCCCGAAACTGTACAGTGCGAGAAGTCTTCAACCTCTCCCTGTTGGGACGCGACCGCAGCCGTCAGCTCGCAGTCACGTGGGAAAACTAACAGATATTCCGGGAGAGATCTTCAGTGTGACATCACACGTGTCTCTACGGTGGCCTACAGGAATCAGAAAGCATCCAATGCATTTTGAGAAATAGCGGTTTCCTTAATCCGGGATGAAAGTCTCTACTTTCCTCTTATTTCACCAAAAACCTGATTAACCCCTTCAGGACACATGACGTATCGGTACAGCATGTTTCCCGAATCCTTAAGGACACATGACGTACCAGTACGTCATGTGTAGCTCCGATCACTGCCACACGGCTGGCAGTGATCGGAACTGGGTGCCTGCTAAAATCATTCAGGAGGCACCCTGTGACAATGCGTGGGGGGGTCCTGTGACCCCCCCCCATTGCCGATCGCTGCAAACCGCAGGTCAATTCAGACCTGTGGTTTGCAGCGCTAATGCAAGTTTCTGATCCCCGCGGTCAGTGACTGCAGTCATCAGAAACTTCAAATAGGTTTTTATAATATAGTTAACCCCCCCTGCAGCCCTGTGTCCATTGTGCCTGCGGGCGCAGCAGGGTGGGAGGATTGCGGGAGGCGTGCGGCAGTGTGGGGGGCAAGCACGCGATCATCCGCCCGCCCCCCGTTCATTCTCAGGATGGCCGAGCAGTTGAATCAGAGTGTGAGCTCATTGCTCCGTAGTGACCGCTGTATGGTAAGGGTTAACAGGGAGGGATCTCTCTCCCATCCGGGCGTTGCTGTGCCTTTGCAGCCCCCAATTCTTGAAAGGGAGCGCAGAGGGAGGGGGCCCTCTCCTTCCTCCTCTGCTCAGTTGCGGCAGACAGGAAAGTTTCCCATGGCAACAGGCAACAGAATCTTATATATGACCGCGTTCGTAACGACCTGATCTATAAAACGGTCATGTTACATTCCCCGCAAGGTGAACCCCATAAAAAAATAAAAACTATGATGAAATTGAAATTTTGCCCACCTTACTTCCCAAAAAAGGTAATAAAAGTGATCAAAAAAGTCGTATGTATGCCAAAATAGTACCATTCAAACCGGCGCCTCATCCCTCAAAAAATGAGCCCCTACATGAGACAATGGCCCAAAAAATAAAAAACTATGGCTCTCAGACTAAAACATGATTTTTTTCATTTCAAAAATGCTTTTTTTATGTTAAACGTAAATTTTTTTTTTTAAAAAGTAGACATATTAGGTATCGTTGAGTCCGGAAGACCCTGCTCTATAAAAATACCACATTACCTAAACCCTGAGGTGAACACTGTAAAATTTTTTTTAATAAAAACTTTGTCAAAAAAGCTATTTTTTGTCACCTTACATCAAAAGAGTCAGAATTCATTTTGGGTACGGAAAAACGATCACCGGTATTCTATTGCCTACCCAAAGTGCACAAAAATTTGGAGAACCCCCCCGGACGCCCCATAGTGTCCGGGATAGGGTCTATTACTTCAAATTTATCAAGGTATATTGATATTAGGCTTCAACCTATAGTGAAAAAACTAAAACTTACCTTAAAGACACGACCCAAATAATTCATATTTTGGAAAATTTGGAAGTAGATCCTAGCTGGATTATAGGCACCCTTGACATCCAATCCCTGTATACGGTCATTGACCACCAATAGGGATTGGAGGCAATTAAACAACAACTAGTGAAAGACGGTTCACTAGAGACAGCACAAATTTACTTTATATTGGATGGAATTAATTACATCTTACAACACAACTATTTCTATTTTGAAGGGGGACACTATTTACAGAAACGCGGCACTGCCATGGGGACTAGTTTCGCCCCAAATTATGCTAATCTCTTCCTGGCCGAATGGGAATCGTCCCATATTCTGCCGCGACTGGGGGCGGATCTAGTCCTATGGCGGCGTTATATAGATGACGTAATTTTCGTTTGGAAGAAAAATGACGTAGAGCTTAAACTATTCCTAGAAGAAATCAACACCAATAACCTTAACCTAGTATTTACATCTAATATTAAGAGGGACATAGAGTTTCTAGATCTAGTGATACAAAGAGATGATAAACTAGGGACTGGGGGGGAGGGAAATTACATTACAGGAGGGGAAGATAGAGACCGGGGGCAAGGTAGTGGGACTGGGGGAGAAATGGAAGGAGAAACTAGAAAAGTTCAGAAGGAAAGGTGTAGGGAAAAAAATATGCATAAACCTCTCAAATGTATGTATACTAATGCCAGAAGCCTGACTAATAAAACTGGGGAACTGGAATTAGTGATGTGTGAGGATGATTATGACATAGTGGGAATAACTGAGACATGGCTGGATGATAGCTATGACTGGGCAGTTAATGTACAAGGTTACAATCTGTTCAGAAAGGATCGTCAAAACCGGAGAGGGGGAGGGGTCTGCCTTTACATAAAGTCCTGTCTAAAGCCCACACTCCAGGAAGACATCTGTGAGGGGCACGAAAATGTGGAGTCATTGTGGGTGGAGATAAATGGAGCCAAAAACAATAATAAATTACTAATAGGAGTTTACTATAAACCACCTAATATACCAGAGTCCGCTAGAAAATCTATTACTAAACGAGATAAACAAGGCGGCAAACCATAATGAGGTGGTTATTATGGGGGACTTCAACTACCCAGATATAGACTGGGAAACTGAAACCTGTACATCCCATAAAGGAAACAGGTTCTTGGCAATAGCCAAAGACAATTACCTTTCCCAAATGGTTCAGGACCCAACTAGAGGGACGGCCATACTGGACTTAGTATTAACCAATAGACCTGATAGAACAACAGACGTGCAGGTCGGGGGACACCTGGGAAATAGTGACCATAAAGTAATAACCTTCCAATTATCCTTCAAACGAGAATACCGGACTTCAAAAAAGCAAAATTTAGCCAACTAAGAGAGGCCATAGGCCCAATTAACTGGGACATAGTCCTCAAAAATAAAAATACAACTACAAAATGGGAGATTTTTAAAAGCATTGTAACATCTAATTGTGATCGATGCATACCTTATAGAAATAAAAGGCTAAGAAATAAGAAGAAACCAATGTGGATAAATAGAACCGTAAAAAAAGCAATAAATGACAAAAAGAAAGCATATAAAATCACTAAAACAGGAGGGGAGCCAGGAAGCACTGATAAACTATAAGGAAAAAAATAGAATATGTAAAAGACTAATAAAAACTGCCAAACTAGAGACCGAGAGATTAATTGCCAAAGAGAGCAAAACTAACCCTAAAATGTTTTTCAATTATATAAATGGTAAAAAATATAAACCTGAAGGAGTCGGCCCTCTACATAGCAATGAGGGGAGTTGCAGAAAGCGACGAGGATAAAGCCAAGCTATTAAATATTTTCTTCACCACTGTTTTCACTGAGGAAAATAAACTGTCAGATGAAATGCAAAATGTAAAAGTAAATTCCCCTTTAAAAGTGCCCTGTCTGACCCAGGAAGAAGTACAGCAGCGACTTAAAAAGATTAAAATAGACAAATCGCCAGAACCGGATGGCATACACCCCCGTATCCTAAGGGAATTAAGTGATGTCCTAGCCAGACCCTTATTTTTGATATTCACGGACTCCATACTGACAGGGAATGTTCCACCAGACTGGCGTATAGCAAATGTGGTGCCAATATTCAAAAAGGGTCCAAAAACAGAGCCTGGAAATTATAGGCCGGTAAGTTTAACATCTGTTGTGGGTAAACTGTTTGAAGGTTTTGTAAGAGATGCTATCTTGGAGTATCTCAATGAAAATAAGCAAATTACACCATATCAGCATTGCTTCATGAGGGATCGGTCATGTGAAACTAATTTAATCAGTTTCTATGAGGAGGTAAGTTCTAGACTTGACAGCGGCGAATCAATGGATGTTGTATATCTGGACTTCTCCAAAGCATTTGACACTGTACCACATAAAAGGTTAGTATATAAAATGAGAACACTTGGACTAGGAGAAAATATCTGTATGTGGGTAAGTAACTGGCTCAGTAATAGAAAACAGAGGGTGGTTATTAACGGTACACACTCAGATTGGGTCACGGTCACTAGTGGGGAACCTCAGGGTTCAGTATTGGGCCCTATTCTCTTCAATATATTTATTAATGATCTTGTAGAAGGCTTGCACAGTAATATATCAATTTTTGCAGATGACACTAAACTGTGTAAAGTAATTAACACTAAAGAGGACAGTTTTCTGCTACAGAGGGATCTGGATAGATTGGGGGCTTGGGCAGAGAAATAGCAGATGAGGTTTAACACTGACAAATGTAAAGTTATGCACATGGGAAGGAATAATGCAAGTCACCCGTACATACTAAATGGTAAAACACTCAGTAACACTGACATGGAAAAGGATCTAGGAATTTTAATAAATAACAAACTAAGCTGTAAAAACCAGTGTCAGGCAGCTGCTGCTAAGGCCAATAAGATAATGGGTTGCATCAAAAGGGGCTTAGATGCCCGTGATGAAAATATAGTCTTACCACTTTATAAATCACTAGTCAGACCACACATGGAGTACTGTGTACAGTTCTGGGCTCCCATGAACAAGGCAGACATAGCAGAGCTAGAGAGGGTTCAGAGGAGGGCAACTAAAGTAATAACTGGAATGGGGCAACTACAGTACCCTGAAAGGGTATCAAAATTCGGGTTATTCACTCTAGAAAAAAGACGACTGAGGGGAGATCTAATAACTATGTATAAATATATCAGGTGTCAGTACAAAGATCTCTCCCATCATCTATTTATCCCCAGGACTGTGACTGTGACGAGGGGACATCCTCTGCGTCTGGAGGAAAGAAGGTTTGTACACAAACATAGAAAAGGGTTCTTCACGGTAAGAGCAGTGAGACTATGGAACTCTCTGCCTGAGGAGGTGGTGATGGTGAGTACAATAAAGGAATTCAAGAGGGGCCTGGATGTATTTCTGGAGCGTAATAATATTTCAGGCTATAGCTACTAAAGATGGTTCGTTGATCCAGGGAGTTATTCTGACTGCCTGATTGGAGTCGGGAAGGAATTTTTTCCCCTTAAGTGGGGAAAATTGGCTCTACCTCACAGGGGTTTTTTGCCTTCCTCTGGATCAACTTGCAGGAAACAGGTCCAACTGGATGGACAAAAGTCTTTTTTCGGCCTTATATACTATGTTACTATGTTACTAAAGAGATGATAATCTTTATCTGTGTAGTACCTACCGAAAACCCACCACGAGAAACAGCTTCATCCTCTTTAACAGTTGCCACCTACGGAGATGGCTGATCAATGTCCCAGCCGGACAGTACCGGAGGATAAAAAGAAACTGAACGACACAGGAGAAATTTGAAGAAGAAGCACCTGAAATGACATCTCAATTCATGGAGAAAAACTATCCAATAGAAATCTTAAACAAAGCCCTAGACAATGTAAGACAGATGGAGAGACAGACCTTTTTTATAGAAAAAATATGGATAATATAGAACAACATAAAGAGTCAGGTCAAGACATCAAAATAGTCCTACCTTCTAATACTAACCACAAAAAAATCAATAAAATTATATCACAAAATTGGCATCACATCTTAAGTGACAAAATGATAGGCCACCAACTAGCCTCTGTGCCACAGATTGTTTTTACAAGGGCACCTAACTTGGGGATTAAATGGCTCCATCCATTAGAGAAAAGCAACACGGACTAACAAAATTGGGGAACTTTATGAATTTAAGCGGCTTCTTTGAGTGTGGGCGCTGTATCGGTTGCAAATCAAGCAACCAGACACGGAAAATCTCTAAAATACATTCAACACAGAATTCATACACATGGGAAATTAAAGACTGTCTTACCTGTAACTCCTCAGGTGTGGTCTATCTAATCCAGTAAAATGAAAAAAGGGGGGTGCAATAATATAAAACGTAATGTTTACTTCCTCAATTAAAATATAATCGATCTCAATATAATAAACACATGATCAGCGTAAATCATTCCATTCAAACATAAAATCTCAATTAATCAAAGCACCAATTAACGTCCATGTATCCGGGAGAGCAAAAAGGTAAAGGCGGTGATCAGTATATAATCAGCCCTAGTACAGCCCTACTTGGCCTAACAGTCTCTGGGCCTACTAACAGTGTCCTATCCCGCAAGGGACAGCACCGTTACCGGATCCTGTCACTAGATACACTGCCCCTAATTAGGTCCTGTTAAATGGCACAAGTCTCCCGACAAACACATGAACCTTGCTGCTAAGGGGTACCACAGACCTCTAATTCAGTTATATTGCAAGAGGTCTGAATAGAGCATGGTATCACTTAACTATCCAAAAACATAGAAACATTACTTATCGATTGGTAATTCTATAGACGTATCAGATTCCATCCCAGTTGATTATGTTAGCCTGCATGTGCAATCCCGACGCTTTTCATCTCTAGTCAGGCTTATTATGTGGCCCAGAGTATCTTCAGGGGGCATAAGGCCACCAATGGGTATGGGAGTATAGCAAATCAAGTACGCTCCTATTGATCTGTAATATACAAACAAGAAGAGCCACCAATCCATAAAGAACATATTCACCCCAGACGTATGGCGAGGTCAGAATAATCAATGGTATCAATTTAATTACTTACAATAGACCGGTGTGACGTATGGTCCCGATCGGTCAAATGGAGCTCCTGCAGGGCCCGATATGTCCCGTGCGCCCGTTTGGAAGGAATGCGCTCATCATGGTCACCGCTATGCTCATATTTAAAGCTCCCGCGGCGTCAGGTGCCGCAGAGGTGACGTAATCACGTGCACGTCAAGGTAGTGACGTCACGACGTCCGAGAAGGGCAAGCGCATGCGTACTGGGGCTGCCGAGTGCCGATCTGCCAGAAGCTGAGTCGACATCATCGGATAGTCACCGCCTCTTGTGAGACGCGAGGCACACGCCCTCCGCCGGTAATTACTTATAACCTACTCGAACATGCCCTGTGGCATTCAAAGGATACAGGGAGAGAGAAAAGGAGTTTTCTCTTACCTGCTAATAGAAATACAGGGAGTCAAAGCGCTCGACCTGTTTGAGGTGAAGATAGGATATTTAAACAGGTCCACAGCCTCAGGTCTATACCTGCCGGGACCAAATTTATCAAATGAGGTCCCCGACGTTTTAACAAACAATGAAAAGAAATCAATTTTTGTTTGAGCCATATGTCATAGCATAAAGGAGGGTGCCAGACCTCTATTTAGTACAGGGGCAAGGAAGGCACAGAAGGGCTCCAGAGGGGCGCTACAGAAAACTCCCAAACTGTAATTGTTCATTCAGACCTTTCGGGTTTGAGGTGTCCAGTTTGAATATCCACCAGCACTCCCTCTGGAGTATCCGTCTGTCCCAATGGCCCCCCCCCCCCCTCATTGGTCGAGCCACATGTTCCAACCCCCTAAATTTGACGGAAGATGCCTTTCCACCATGGCATGCATGTACATGTCTCGCCACAGGAGTATCCTTGTTTTTGCGGATGTCGCTCAAATGTTCCCCCATTCTCCTCCTAAATTCTCTCCGGGTCTTCCCGACATATTTCATGCCGCATATGCACAGTAAGACGTACACCACACCTGTGGTCTTGCAATTGATAAAGTCCCGAATATGGTGGGTGTACCCTGTTTGATCAACAAAGGTCTTACCAGGGGAAACAAATTGGCAAAAACTACAGTCGCCACATCTGTGACATCCCTTAACGGGAGGTCCAAGCCATGTCGTAGTATCCGCATTGGGGGGCGTAAAATGGCTGTGGACCAGGTGATCTTTTAAATTGGTACTCCTACGGAAAGTAATTGCAGGTCTCTGAGATAAAGTATCCACCAGATCAGGGTCGATAAAAAGTGTCCCCCAATGTCGCTCTATGATCTCACGATCTTCCCTCCTGAGTGACAAGGATGGCTATGAGATTCTTCCCTCAGATCCGACGGGACACTACAAGACCGAACTAGAGACACTCTTGAAGCAGGCGAAGACTGAACGATTGATCACAAATGATGAGTATAACTTTTTTATTACCTGACTATCCAGTGATGGCTACCTTTTATTGCCTCCCAAAAGTTCACAAAGAGACAGTCCCCGTGAAAGGGTGTCCGATCGTCTCAGGAGTTGGCAGTCTAACTCAGAATTGCGGTATATATGTTGACCGTGTCCTCCGCCCATTTGTCGAGAGTCTCCCGTCGTACCTGAGGGACACAGGTGACCTGCTGTCAAAATTGGAGGACATCAATATAGAACCCCACTGGCTCTTAGCCTCGATAGATGTTGAGGCCCTCTATTCCTCAATCCCCCACGAGAGAGGGATAGAGGCATGTGCCCATTTTCTAAAAACGAGGGGGGTGCAGTATAGGGCACACGATAGGCTTGTCCTGGACCTTCTTCAGTTTGTACTCACCCGCAACTGTTTCCTTTTTGATGGCCGTGTCTACCACCAGCTCAGGGGCACTGCGATGGGGAGTTCATGTGCCCCGTCGTATGCAAATTTGCTCCTGGGCTGGTGGGAGGAGACAGTTGTATTTGGTGAGATCCAGGAGGCGGAGGTGGAACATGTGGCACTCTGGTCCCGCTTCATAGACGATATATTCGTTCTGTGGAGCGGGGCCGAGGGTGATTTTCAATCCTTTGTCACCAAATTGAATGTGAACACCCTCAATTTGAGGTTCACCTCGGTGGTAATGAGGGACGAGCTACCCTTCCTAGATGTCAATATCAGGAGGGGCAGGAATGGGAATCTTGAGACTTCCATCTCTCGCAAACCCACAGCAACCAATTCGGTGCTGAGATGGGAGAGCTGTCACCCCAGACCTCTAAAGTGTGGCATCCCGGTTTGGACAGTACCTGAGGATCCGACGGAACTGTTCCGAACTGGAAGAATTCAAGAAACAGGCGAATATTCTGAGACAACGTTTTCAGGATAGGGGTTATCCTGACTCCATCCTAAGGAAGGCCTACCAAAGGGCCCTAAATTCCTTGAGAACGTCCCTTTTGCACCCCACACGCGATATGGAGGTTACTAGCAGAGCGGTCACGCGACTCATTGGGTCGTATGACTCGGCAGCAAACGAGGTTCGTGAGATCATAGAGCGACATTGGGGGACACTTTTTATCGACCCTGATCTGGTGGATACTTTATCTCAGAGACCTGCAATTACTTTCCGTAGGAGTACCAATTTAAAAGATCACCTGGTCCACAGCCATTTTACGCCCCCCAAGGCGGATACTACGACATGGCTTGGACCTCCCGTTAAGGGATATCACAGATGTGGCGACTGTAGTTTTTGCCAATTTGTTTCCCCTGGTAAGACCTTTGTTGATCAAACAGGGTACACCCACCATATTCGGGACTTTATCAATTGCAAATAAATAGAGAAGATGGGAGGCACTCTACAAACACCTGGGATATATGGAGGACACAAGGGCAGTGTTACAAAGAAGTGGTATGCCCTTTATTGTTTCTAAACATAAAATGCAAAAACGTATTAAAACGCTGATAAAACAACAATGTTAAAAAAAAAAAAAAAAAAACAATATTAAAACAATAATAAAATAGCGGGTAGACTTCAAAACAAGTCCGAGATAGCGGACCAGTGTTCTGAGTTTGTAAATCAAGTGGAATAGTCCAGAAGTGATAGTACGTCTAGTAACTCCATATGCTTGCTAGATCCACCGTTATTCCTAGAGTAAATGTCCAGTTTGCATGTAAAATAATAGTGCCGTTGCATGTAACACCCGATTATATATTGTGGGGCATACGGCAACCAAGAAAGTTCAGTGCAGTGTTCCAATGTTGCCCATAAACTGTATATTGTAATATATAGAGAGATGTTTACATTACCACCAGCGCATGTGTCCGCGGCAACCTTATCTCTTCAGAGCGTTCGCTCTATGTGTCTTCCAGGACCTGTCGCGGCGTCCCACGTGATCCCTACGTCATACGGTGGCGTCCCACCTGACGATAACAGCGGCGTTTGATTGGTCAGTGCTCTCTTAGACCGTAATGCTGTATTGTGCCGTTTCAGACAGCAGATCGAGTGGTATATCTCTCAGGGCAATCTTGTATTGGTGTGTAGTATCAAATCCTCACTCTCAGAACCCAAACGCGTTTGGGGCAACAGCATCTCTGGCCCTTCATCAGTGGTAATGTGGTTTACCACTGATGAAGGGGCCAGAGATGCGGTTGCCCCGAAACGCATTCCCTGTATCCTTTGAATGCCACAGGGCATGTTCGAGTAGGTTATAAGTAATTACCGGCGGAGGGCGTGTGCCTCGCGTCTCACAAGAGGCGGTGACTATCCGATGATGCCGACTCAGCTTCTGGCAGATCGGCACTCGGCAGCCCCAGTACGCATGCGCTTGCCCTTCTCGGACGTCGTGACGTCACTACCTTGACGTGCACGTGATTACGTCACCTTTGCGGCGCCTGACGCCGCTGGAGCTTTAAATATGAGCATAGCGGTGACCATGATGAGCGCATTCCTTCCAAACGGGCGCACGGGACATATCGGTCCCTGCAGGAGCTCCATTTGACCGATCGGGACCATACGTCACACCGGTCTATTGTAAGTAATTAAATTGATACCATTGATTATTCTGACCTCGCCATACGTCTGGGGTGAATATGTTCTTTATGGATTGGTGGCTCTTCTTGTTTGTATATTACAGATCAATAGGAGCGTACTTGATTTGCTATACTCCCATACCCATTGGTGGCCTTATGCCCCCTGAAGATACTCTGGGCCACATAATAAGCCTGACTAGAGATGAAACGCGTCGGGATTGCACATGCAGGCTGACATAATCAACTGGGATGGAATCTCATACGTCTATAGAATTACCAATCGATAAGTAATGTTTCCATGTTTTTGGATAGTTAAGTGATACCATGCTCTATTCAGACCTCTTGCAATATAATTGAATTAGAGGTCTGTGGTACCCCTTAGCAGCAAGGTTCATGTGTTTGTCGGGAGACTTGTGCCATTTAACAGGACCTAATTAGGGACAGTGTATCCAGTGACAGGATCCGGTAACGGTGCTGTCCCTTGCGGGATAGGACACTGTTAGTAGGCCCAGGGACTGTTAGGCCAAGTAGGGCTGTACTAGGGCTGATTATATACTGATCACCGCCTTTACCTTTTTGCTCTCCCGGATACATGGACGTTAATTGGTGCTCTGATTAATTGAGATTTTATGTTTGAATGGAATGATTTACGCTGATCATGTGTTTATTATATTGAGATCGATTATATTTTAATTGAGGAAGTAAACGTTACGTTTTATATTATTGCACCCCCCTTTTTTCATTTTGTTGTCTAATATTGGGTAGCAAGTGGCCACTTGCCTTATGAGCATAGTTTGGTCACTGAGGTAGATACCTATCATTTTTCTATCTAATCCAGTATCCCTGCCACCGTCAGTATATGGGCAGGACCAAACGAACCCTGAAAACGAGAATAAATGAACATATCTCAAACATAAGAAAGGGGAATGATAAACATGCACTTTTCAAACACTACAGAGATATACATAACAAAGATCCAACAAATCTTACCTTTGTAGCACTGGAGAAAATAAAGAAACACTGGAGAGGAGGTGACTTCATAAAGAGGATGTCGAGGGCAGAATCTAGGCATATTTATGAATTTGGCTCTCTTCTATCGGCGGGTCTAAACTCAGGACTTGAAATTTTTGGATTTTTATAGGTCGGTGGTCCCATCACTGACGGAAGGTCGCAAGTCTAGCCATCTATCGGCACTGTGACCTTCCCTCGGATTTGGGACCCCCTTCCACTTACTACACTACACCTTATGACACTTCTTTTTAATATACTTCTTTTTACTATACTTCATATATAGATTTATACGGATCCTACAAGATCAAGGAATTTTCATACTGATAAGACCAAAGCATAGATTCTATTTATGTTTATTAGAAGCTATGAGGACCTTATGATCTCAGACTCCTTACCATAGGTCAGCCCACTTGATAACAATTCAAAGCAGTCCCTATTATACAGCTATATAACACGAATTTATTTTGTGAGAGAGAGATAATAATCGCGGGAAAAAACTTTCCATCCAAGTAACTTATTATTTCCTTATCATTTACCCTTTATTCATTATATATTCTTTTATAGACGTTTTTTATATGTAAATCCTTTATATACGTATCTTTTATGTCTAACTTATTGTTTGATTTACTTATCTAATTTTGATTTATTAAGAAGACATACCCCTTTCTACTCATGTATTATTCTGATAGACACACTACCTTTATGTTTATTAAAAGTAGAACTGATTTTAGGCATATGAATATAGAATTTTTATGAAATACCTAATTACAAACGATGATCGCAACCGCAATACTAACGCAATAACGCAATATGTCCAACTTGGCTGAGATGTGGGACACTGCAAAGATCTACGGGATATAAAAGGCGGAGGTAGGATGTGGGGTGCTTTACCACTGAGGAAGGGGTGGAGAACACCCCGAAACGCGTCTTGTGTAGAGGAAGCACTCCCATGACAATTAGAGAACCTCCATACTGCATGGCCATGCTGTTACAGAAACACTGCTAACAATTCGGATACATCTTTTCATCTTCAAAGAATCGCCGGCGATTCATTAAGTTACCTTGTACAGCTTAACCGCGAAACATCGCGATAACGTGACGTCCTCACCTCTAAGCCCGCGTCACCAGAGGGATGCACGGAGATGCACGGAGGAGTACGAGACGCCGCAGCAGTGATCCACGCTGCCCGCTACCATCCTTGATAAACTCCAGGAGGAGGTAAGCACAGCACAATCCAACCCATTATATGCACAGATAGTTATCAAGGTGCGTTTATTATTTTAACACTATTTTAACATCTTCAGACTGTATCGGTTGTATCCAGAAAACAAAAAAACATTGACAACCTGGACTAAAGGTCCGCCAGTCAGACAAACATTGCAAATATTTTCCCTATGCAACGGATCATTTATACCAAGGATTATTTGAACTCTACCTCAAAACCTTAGGCTGTAATCAACCACCATACAGCCACAATTTTTTCTGAACTAATATGTACTCCAATCTAATTTAAATGAGCTATATTTTCATGCTGCAGCTTTAAGATGGATTCCACTATCGTATACTGATAATCTGTATGCTGAGAGTTGTACTATCAAGTGAGTTTCTGGAATCTGGATTTCAACTTTTGGTTGTTTTTTATTGGTTGTGATTTATCAAATTTTTTAATTTATGTTCTTATATTTTTATCTATTCTATGTTGGATTTAACTGAATTAAACTTGTCATGTTCTCATAGTGCTCCTAGTTCAAACTTGCCCGATCTTCTGAAGGGAAGGCCATCATGACTTCTCTGCTGTTTGATGCTAGCTTATGTAGGTGAAGGTTGGAACATGCTAGCATCTCTATTGTTCTCTTGAATAGGTTGATGGCTTGTGTTGCAGTCGGCACGGATTTTAGTCCATCATCAACGTAAAAGTCTCTTTCTACAAATTCTTTTGCATGTGCACCAAATTGTCTTTCTCCTTCGTATGCTGTGAGTTTGAGGCCAAAAATGGCTACTGCTGTTGAGGGGCTGTTGCCAAAAATATGCACTTTCATCCGCCATTCGATGATGTCTTCCGCTGGGTTATTATCCTTATGCCAGAAGAATCTTAAAAAGTTCCTATCTTCGGGTCTAACCAGGAAAAAATGAAACATTTGGTCAATGTCGGCCACAAAGGCAATAGCATCCATTCAAAAGCGAAGTAATACTCCTAAGAGATTGTTGTTGAGGTCTGGACCCTTAAAAAGGATGTCGTTCAGAGATATCCCACCACACTGGGCACTTGAATCAAAGACCACTCTGATAAGCAAGGGTTTCTTCGGGTGGAACACCTCGAACAGAGGTAGATACCAGCATTCTTCTTCTATATCAAGGGGTGGCGCTACTTCTCAATGGCCATTCTGTATCACTTTCTCCATGAAAGCAAAGAAATGTCCTTTCATTTCGGGCTTCTGTTTAAAGTATTTTTGAAGAGACCTGAATCAGTGCAAACCCTGGGTCTTGTTATTTGGTTAGCGTTGTCTGTGTGTTTTAACAGGAAGTGGAACAACCCAGCTGTTGTCTTCGTCCCTGTAGAAGCCTCTCTTCATTATCTCCAGGAAAGCAAGCTCACTGGGAGAAGGAGCCATTTTATCATCTTCTTTGGTAATTTCAAAGGCTTTATGGCCAAGACAATTTTCCATACAAGAGGAATTACAGATGGATGAGGCCTGCAGGGCCAACGGAATGCCGGTATTGAAGCTTTCTTTCACAGCAAACTAGTTTGGGTAAGGTGTGAACAGCGATCCCCAGCTATTATCTAAGATGTTGGTATAGAGGCTATGCAAGGTGTCTGGTCGGTGGACACTACCTAGACATACATTGCCCACCCTAGGTCTAATCTTTGGGTGTAAGGAGAGTCGTCTGGCCCATTAATCTGGTCCCTGACCTTGTGGATCCTAATAATATATCTGCCTAGCAACAGGAGAATGCAGGCGTTAGGATCAAGCTCAGGTATCTGAGTGGCTATTTGCCTCAGATGTGTATGATGAAGTGCAACCTCTGGGGTTGGGATCTCTGATCAAACATTTGGGATTTCATCACATTCTATCAGCATGGGTAGTGGAACTGAAACTTGTCTGTCAAGGGATTCCAACTGGAAGGCAAGTACCATTCTCCCAGTAGTGTTAATCACTCCCGCACATGTCTTGAGAGAATAGGGAAATTGGTGACCTTTTGACCCGAAAATCTCAAACAACTCTGGTCTTGCCAAAGATCTATTGCTCTGGTCATCTAAGATTGCATAAACTTTGGTAGCTCTTTCCCTATGCCCTGTAGAGTACACATTGACCAAGCATAATTTTTAACATGACCTGCCCTGAAGATTTTCTCTACAAACTTCAGTACACATAGCTGACACATCTGCTGCTAAGCTACTTTCCTGTCCCTCCCTACCATGCTCTACCCCTGTTTCAGCTTTCACAGTCCATGGTGCGGAACCAGGATGCATAGCGGACACATGCTTATTGCTATTGCATTCTGTACAACAGATAGTCTTATCACAGTCCTTTGCAAGTTGTGAAGTAGATGCACAACAATAACAAAATTTATTTTGCTTCAGGAAGGCCTTTCTTTTAATTAAGGTTTTACCCTGAAGCCACGACATTCATGCAAAGGATGAGGCTTGCGATGAATGGGGCAACCTTGGGTAAGATCCGCAGTCTTGGGACGGGCAGACTGTTTCTGTGATGGTGTAACTGTAGAAGTCTCAGTCTTGTGCACTGAGACAGAGGTTCTATAAGTAGTATTCTTGTGATGGTGTTTCTCTAGTTTCCAATCATTGGAGCTTTGAGGGGACAGGATGAACCCTGGATCATTGCGTATCTTTGCTTGTTATGTGACAAAACCCACAAAGAAAGAGAATGGTGGGAAAGACACTCGGTGCAGTTCTTTGTAGCTGGAGCCCTGAGTCACCCACCTCTCTTGTAGGGAAATTGGCAATTTTTGAACAATGTTGCTTATACCTCTAGCTGTATCAAGAATGGCTAGAACTGGAAAGTCACCTTCTTTCTTTTCAGCTTGCAGTTACATTAACAGGTCTCATAACTCTCTAAGCCTGAGATGGTCTTTGCTAGAGATTTTCCCAAAGCTGTCTACTCTATTCCACAGGCAGTCCTCTATAATCTCAGGAGTAGTGTTGAGCGAACAGTTCGAGCATAGTTCGGGTTCGTACCGAATTTTGGGGTGTTCGGGACACGGACCCAGACCCGAACATTTTCAAAAAAGTTCGGGTTCGGGTCCGTTGTTCGGCGATTTCTTCCCGCTTTCTGAAGGGCTGCACAGCTTTTTACTTCTTGCCCTAAGAAGCCATCACAGCCATGCCTACTAATGGCATGGCTGTGATTGGCCAAGTGCAGCATGTGACCCAGCCTCTATTTAAGCTGGAGTCACGTAGCGCCGCACGTCACACTGCTCTGATTAGTGTAGGGAGAGGACGCAGCTTCTGTGAGGGCGAGATTAGGCAGGGAAAAGTCAGCAAAAACACCTAATGAAGTGATCGATCTACAGCTGTGAATGTTTCAACTTCTGCTAGTTACTTGCTCACTGGTTTTTAGGCTGCACAGAGCATTTTTCTGTCACTTTTTTCTGGGGTGATCGGCGGCCATTTTGTGACTTGTGGTGCACCAGAACAAGCTGCCACCAAGTCCATCAATACTAGGGTTTTTTTTTTGCTATATCCTACATCAGGGGCTTGGCTGTGCTTATTGTCACCCCTAGAAACTCAGGATAGCAATTTCTATATTTTATTAAGGGGTTACATTCAATTGCCAAAATACCAATCCCCTAAATCTGGTGTTCCAGCTTTGGCTAGCCAAGTGTAATACTGTCTGCTGTCTGGCAAAGGATAGCAATAGCAAAAATAGCAATCCCCTTAATCTGGTGTCCCAGCAGCGGCTGGCAAAGTATAATAGTGTCCGGCAAAACATATATTTTGTTCTGGGGTGAAATTCAATTGCCAAAATAGCAATACCCTGATTCTGGTGTTCCAGCAGTTGCAGGCCTAGTTTAAATCTGTCCATAACAGGGTATATTTTGTTCTGGGGTGAAATTCAATTGCCAAAATAGCAATACCATAAATCAGTGGTTTCAGCTGTGGCTGGCCAAGTTTCATAGTGTCCGGCAAAGGATATATTTTGTTCTGGGGTGAAATTCACTTGCCAATATAGCAATACCCTGAATCTGGTGTCCCAGCTGTTGCAGGCCAAGTGTTAATCTGTCCGTAAAAGGGTATATTACACTCAAGGTGTATATACAAGTGCTGAGAGTGTCATCCTCAATAACTTCACAGGCTACCATGCATCTCCCATTGTATTTCTGTCCGTTAAAGGGTATATTACATTAAGTGTTAAAATACAATTGCTGAAGGCATAAGCCTACATATTTTTTCACACGCTACTGTGCATCTCCAAGTGTAAATCTGTCCATAAAAGGATACCTTTCATCCAGGGCCTAAATACTAGCCCTACAATAGATATTCCCCTAAATCAGTGGTTACTTCTGTGCCTAGATTAGTGTAATACGGTACATAAATTAATAGGCAGATAGTGTTAGGTGCCTGTAAAAAAAAGGCCTGAATTTGAAATCAATACATTGGGCCAAATATTTTTTTTCTTATTGTGGTGCTTGGTGAACGGTAACAATGAGGAAAACATCTAGTAAGGGACGCGGACGCGGTGGTGTTAGTGGACCCTCTGGTGCTGGGAGAGGACGTGGCCATTCTGCCACAGCCACACGTCCTAGTGAACCAACTACCTCAGGTTCCAGTACCCGCCAGAATTTACAGCGATATTTGGTGGGGCCCAATGCCGTTTTAAGGATGGGAAGGCCTGAGCAGGTACAGGCGTTAGTCAATTGGGTGGCCGACAGTGGATCCAGCACGTTCACAACGTTATCTCCCACCCAGTCTTCTGCAGAAAGCGCACAGGTGGCGCCTGAAAACCAAGCCCATCAGTCTGTCACATCAGCCCCATGCATATCAGGGAAGCTGTCTGAGCCTCAAGTTATGCAGCAGTCTCTTATGCTGTTTGAAGACTCTGCTGGCAGGGTTTCCCAAGGGAATCCACCTAGCCCTTCCCCAGTGGTGGAAGACATAGAATGCACTGATGCACAACCACTTATGTTTTCTGATGATGAGGACATGGGAATACCACCTCATCGGAGTCTGCACGTCTCTGATGATGACGAAACACAGGTGCCAACTGCTGCGTCTTTCTGCAGTGTGCAGACCGAACAGGTCAGGGATGAAGACTGTGTGGAAGACGATGCAGGGGACGATGAGGTCCTAGACCCCACATGGAATGAAGGTCGTGCCACTGACTTTCATAGTTCAGAGGAAGAGGCAGTGGTGAGACCGAGCCAACAGCGTAGCAAAAGAGGGAGCAGGGGGCAAAAGCAGACCAGCCGCCGCCAAGAGAGTTCACCTGCTACTGGCCACCACCACCAGGGACCGAGCACCCCAAAGGCAGCTTCAAGGAGTTCCCTGGCATGGCACTTCTTTAAACAATGTGCTGACGACAAGACCCGAGTGGTTTGCACGCTGTGCCATCAGAGCCTGAAGCGAGGCATTAACGTTCTGAACCTTAGCACAACCTGCATGACCAGGCATCTACATGCAAAGCATGAACTGCAGTGGAGTAAACACCTTAAAAGCAAGGAACTCACTCAGGCTCCCCCTGCTCCCTCTTCTGCTGCAGCCTCAGCCTCTGCCTCTGGAGGAATGTTGGCACTTGCCGCCCACCAAACAGAGGATGTGCCACCGACAACACCACCTGCGTCACCAAGCATCTCCACCATGTCACACAGCAGCGTTCAGCTCTCCATCTCACAAACCTTGGAGAGAAAGCGTAAATTCCCACCTAGCCACCCTCGAGCCCTGGGCCTGAATGCCAGCATTTCTAAACTCCTGGCCTTTGAAATGCTGTCATTCAGGCTGGTGGACACAGACACCTTCAAACAGCTGATGGCCATGGTACAACCAAGTATCCGATAAAATCAAGTGTGCACTGCGCAACGCCATCTGTGGCAAGGTCCACCTAACCACAGATACGTGGACCAGTAAGCACGGCCAGGGACGCTATATCTCCCTAACTGCACACTGGGTAAATGTAGTGGCGGCTGGGCCCCAGGCAGAGAGTTCCTTGGTGCACGTACTTCCACCGCCAAGGATCGCAGGGCATAATTCTTTGCCTCCTGTAGCCGCCTCCTCCTACTCGGCTTCCTCCTCCTCTGCTTCCACCAGCTCATCCAGTCAGCCACACACCTTTACCACCAACTTCAGCACAGCCCGGGGTAAATGTCAGCAGGCCATTCTGAAACTCATATGTTTGGGGGACAGGCCCCACACCGCGCAGGAGTGGCGGGGTATTGAACAACAGACCGACGAGTGGTTTCTGACGGTGGGCCTCAATCCCGGCCTGGTGGTGCTGTGATAATGGGCGAAATCTCGTTGCAACTCTGGGACTAGCCGGTTTGACGCACATCCCTTGCCTGGCGCATCCCTGGAGCGTGGCTGGGGGGATACGGAGGACGATGACGATACGCCTCCCACAGAGGACAGCTTGTCCTTACCTCTGGGGAGCCTGGCACACATGAGCGACTACATGCTGCAGTGCCTGCGCAACGACAGCAGAGTTGCCCACATTTTAACGTGTGCGGACTACTGGGTTGCCACCCTGCTGGATCCCCGGTACAAAGACAATGTGCCCACCT
This sequence comes from Bufotes viridis, assembly GCA_033119425.1. Classification (NCBI taxonomy): domain Eukaryota; kingdom Metazoa; phylum Chordata; class Amphibia; order Anura; family Bufonidae; genus Bufotes; species Bufotes viridis. The sequence continues at coordinate 204,587,201 of CM065593.1, read as the reverse complement.
TACTCCCTGCACTGGAGCGTGATAGGAAGATGCGCCAGTACAAGCGCACGCTGGTAGACGCGCTCCTGAGAGCATTCCCAAATGTCACAGGGGAACAGGTGGAAGCCCAAGGCGAAGGCAGAGGAGGACCGAGAGGTCGCCACTGCAGCTGTGTCATGGCCAGCTCCTCTGAGGGCAGGGTTAGCATGGCAGAAATGTGGAAAAGTTTTGTCTCCACGCCACAGCTAACTGCACCACCACCTGATACGGAACGTGTTACCAGGAGGCAGCATTTCACTAACATGGTTTAACAGTACGTGTGCACACCCCTCCACGTACTGACTGATGGTTCGGCCCCATTCAACTTCTGGGTCTCCAAATTGTCCACGTGGCCAGAGTTAGCATTTTATGCCTTGGAGGTGCTGGCCTGCCCGGCGGCCAGCATTTTGTCTTAACATGTATTCAGCACAGCAGGGGGCGTCATTACTGACAAACACAGCCGCCTGTCCACAGCCAACGTGGACAAGCTGACGTTCATAAAAATGAACCAGACATGGATCCCACAGGACCTGTGCCTCCCTTGTGCAGAATAGACATTTATAACTGCCTCCCCCTCAACCATGTATTCTTGTACTCCGGGGCACTTCTTTATTGAATCCTCATTTTTTGAACTTTACCATGATCTTGCGGTGTAACCCAAAGTTGAATGAACCTCTCCTCAATCTGGGCGCCGGGGCCTAAATAACTGAAAGTGGCCTGTTACAATGGTGGGTGACATGAAGCCTGAACCTCTGCCATGCGACCTCTCTCCTCTGTCTGGGTGCTGGGGCCGAAATAACAGAATGTGACCTTCTCCATTGGTGGGTGACTTAAAACCTGATTCTCTGCTTTGGGACCTCTCTCCAATTGATATTATTTAATTTTTATTTATTTTATTTTAATGAATTTCCCTATCCACATTTGTTTGCAGGGCATTTATCTACATTTTGCTGCCTTTTAGCCCTCTAGCCCTTTCCTGGACTATTTTACAGCCTTTTTAGTGCCCAAAAGTTTGGGTCCCCATTGACTTCAATCGGGTTCGGGATGAAGTTCGGGTCGAGTTCGGATCCTGAACCCGAACATTTTCGGTAAGTTCGGCCGAACTTCTCGAACCCGAACAGCCAGGTGTTCGCTCAACTCGACTCAGGAGCCCCATAGCACTCATCAAGTCTGTGCCATGCCATCTGCAAACTCTTTCTGGAGTCATTCATATGTACAGCTTGTATGCGTTTTACTTGATTGCATGACTACATGCCTAACCATCTCACCAGATGATCTATTTCTTCTTTGTAAGAGAGATTAAGATCTGTTATAGCATTTCTGAATTAAACGCGCCAAGCCCTATAGTTTTCTGGCAGATCGTCAAACTGCACAAATCCCTTCGAAATAATTTCTTGTCTTGCCATATATCTTACCAGATCCAACGTGACTTGGTTGTGAGCTGGAGAGTCTGGGTAGCGATTAACTGGTGGTATCATTCTTGCATCTGATGAGCAAATATAAGTCCCTTTTTCCACTCGAGGCATAGGATAGCTGTAGCAGTCAGGTGGATCAATGCAGTGGTGTGGAGTGTCCATCACAGGATGTTCCCAGAAGATCTGACCGCTGGGGTTTCTCATTGGAGGGGCATAAAATGATATGTCTGCAGTGAAGGGAGGGTCTTGACAAGAGGCGTTCTGCTGCTGTGAACTTCTCTGAAGTGGAAAGCGTGCGCTGCTGTGTGGATACTTGTTTCCATCTTCTGAGATTGGATTAGGTTGATGGAGTAGCTGTGAATGTTCTCTCACATATTCTTCAGTACGCTGTATAGCAGTTTCTTGCTTAAAGTCAAGCTGGATGCCTTGTTTGTCGCTTATGTCATCATCAGTTTCTAATGCAGCCTCTAATACTTATGCTTTTGCAGTTGTTGCAGCTGCTGACTTTTCAAGCTGAGTACTTCTAGTGAAGCTTCTATACATGCCTTTTCTTGCTTTATCTTTTCTTCTTGTTCTGCAAATGCTATTTGTGCTTTCATGGTCTCTACTTCGGCTCTGGCTACCGCTGCTGCTTTAGAATCACGAAATCGATGTGAGAGTCTGGATGAGCATGACACTCTGGATCTGGTTTTGTGTGAAACTTCAGACATCTTTGTGTTGCTAGGTGTGGGTCTGTGTGAGACAGTACCTTCAGTCCCTCTGAAGTAGAATCTGTGGCTGCACTTGCGATACTGTATAATGCTGCTGTACACGGATGAAGCGCTGATCCTGCTTGCTTGCTCTATTGCATTCAAGGGCCGTCTCCGTTGAAGCCGTTGTTTTACTGTCCTGTTCCCCTTATTGTGAAGAATAATTCGATAGGTAGTTTACTCACCCTTCAATCACCACACTCTGAAAGTTCCAGTAACTTGTTTAATGTATATGAATATGATTAAAAGAAGATAAAACTGTGAATACAGACAAAAGCATAGTATCAGACCATACATGCAAAGCAAGAGTGTGGATTAATACAATAAAGCATACATCAAAGAACAGTGATGCATAAGAATACACTGTGGAACATCTGACAAAAAATGCTTCTGCAGATGAGGGAACTATAACATCATGAACTATGGATGAAAACATGTACAAAGCGTAGTATAAATGGCATGATGAATGAATCTTAGTAGAGAGAAAGTACACAGATCACAGAGCATGTGACAGGTATCTCCTAACAAAGATTAGCTATGACCTAACTATAAAGCTCTAACATAATGCATGTATACAACAAAATATGCATCCTACACTGCAGATATAAGTAAATGATAAGGTTTGACATACCAACGATGCTTGGATTGGTGTGGATAAAGGATAGATGCATGTGGATATAACAGTACAGTGTGAATCTAGGAAATATAGCTGCTGGCATAAAGAAAAACCTGCTTCCTGATCACAGAGTCTACTTCCTGCAGTGTCACATGACTTCAAGACAATACAGAAAAGAACAAATGCAGTTTTAAAGGTGTCCACTAGGGGCAGTAGAATCTGGCTGTGGACAGACAGCACAACTGCAGTGTTCCTTGGTACTGAGATATACACTGCACCATCATAAAGCAGTGTGTTGGACAGACATTATAAAAGGGGGCTTATTCACCACAGTGTTCCTTGGTACATAGATATACACTGCACCACTATACAGCAGTGTGTTAGGCAGACATTATTAAAAGGGGATTATTCACTACAGTGTGCCTGGTACTGAGATATACACTGCGCCACTATAAAGCAGTGTGTTGGGCAGACATTATTAAAAGGGGCTTATTCACTACAGTGTTCCTGCTACCGAGATATACACTGTACCATCAGAGAAATTATTTGTTCCGGGGAAATTAACCTAACTTGTGCCACATCTATGTGTGTGTTCAATCCGCAACCGTGATATTAATTACTCCAGCAGACAGTGATTTATATTTTGGTCATAGTAAATAAGTTTTGGGCACATCTGTGAGTGTGTTTGGGCCGCAACCGTATATACAGTATTCCAGCAGAGAATACATTTTATTTGGGACAATTTTGTATCCAATATAGAACTACATCCGAATAAAGTGTTTATTGTCAAAATTACATTGTCTCCGGCCTAGTGTGGTGCCAAAAAATTGTATATCTCTGTCTCCTGTTCATTACAGCCACCAAATAAAGTTTGTACAGTAAAAATTACATTATCTGAGGCCTAGTGTAGTGCCAAAAAATTGTATTTCTCTGTCTCCTGTTCATTACAGCAAGCAAATACAGTGTGTACAGTAAGAATTACATTATCTCCGGCCTAGTGTGTTGCTAAAAATTTTATTTCTCTGTCTCCTGTACATTACAGAAAGCAAATACAGTGTCTACAGTAAAAATTACATTAAATCTGGGCTCGTGTGGTGTTGAAAAAATGTATTTCTTTGTATCCTGTACATCATAGAAAGCAAATACAGTGTGTACTGAAAAAATGACAATCTCTGGGCTAGTGCTGTGCCGAAAAATTATATTTCTTTGTCTCCTGTACATTACAGAAAGCAAATACAGTGTGTACAGTAAACATTACATTATCTCTGGCCTAGTATGTTGCCGAAAAATTGTATTTCTCTGTCTCCTGTTCATTACAGACAGCAAATACAGTGTGTACAGTAAAAATGACATTAAATCTGGGCTAGTGTGGCGCCAAAAAATTGTATTTCTCTGTCTCCTGTACATTACAGAAAGTAAATAGTGTGTACTGTAAAAGATACATTATCTCTGGGCTAGTATGGTGCCGAAAAATTGTATTTTTCTGTCTCCTGTACATTACATAAAGCAAACACAGTGTGTACTGTAAAAACTACATTATCACCGGGCTAGTGGGGTGCCGAAATTGTATTTCTGTCTCCTGTACACTACAGAAAGCAAATACAGTGTGTCCTTTAAAAATTACATTTTCTCTGGGCTAGTGTGGTGCCCAAAAATTGTATTTCTCTGTCTCCTGTACATTACAGAAAGCAAATACAGTGTGTACTATAAAAATTACATTATCTCTGGACTAGTGTGGTGCCGAACAATTGCATTTCTCTGTCTCCTGTACATTACAGAAAGCAAATACAGTGTGTACTGTAAAAATGACATAATCTCTGGGCTACTGTGTGCCAAAAAATTGTATTTCTCTGTCTCCTGTTGTTACGGTATAAACCGGTATAGTGAGGGTTAATACCGTTAGGGCGATTCCCCTGGCGAAGAGCCCAGCAACCCACAACCACTCGAATCCACCGAACTGGAACCATACGAAGTCCTCCTCTCCTGAAACAGAAGTATGCAAAATAAGTGTGGAGCCCCAGTATTGGGTCTACAACACAATGAAAGCTAGATATCCTTCAAAGGAAGGAAAACCAGTGTAAAGGGGTGTCTCCATTACAGAGATCACCAAATCCACCATATTAAGTGGCCCCTATATCAAGATCCCGCTTTATTACAAACTTTAAGGATGTGACGGGGAAAACCTAAGCCAGTTATCCATCCACAGACAGCTGTTTCGGGGTGTTGCCCCTCATCAGTGTGGAGTAGGATTCTGGCTAACCGGGAGCAATGCCTTGGAGACTACGCAAACAAAACAATAGCTGATCTCAGGGAGACCGGCCACAAAAACACTGTGGAGCCTCAATTAAGAGTCTCAACACAGCAATCCAAATTGCAAAGCTCCCTGGGAAGCAGAAATATGCAAAATAAATGTGGAGCCCCAGTATTGGGTCTACAACACAATGAAAGCCAGATATCCTTCAAAGGAATGAAAACCAGTGCAAAGGGGTGTCTCCATTACAGAGATCACCAAATCCGCCATATTAAGTGGCCCCTATGTCATGATCCCGCTTTATTACAAGCTTTAAGGATGTGACTGGGAAAACCTAAGCCAGTTATCCATCCACAGACAGCTATTTCGGGGTGTTGCCCCTCATCAGTGTGGAGTAGAATTCTGGCTCCTGAAACAGGCAAGAGAACGTTCTGAAGTAACAATTCCCCCCAAATACGAGACGAGGCTCCGTATTGATGGTTAAACAGGAATACTCTTTATTGAGGGCTACCTACCCAGTATTTATGCAGGTCTCCCACCTGGTGGACACTCCCCTAGGGGACCAGAAGGAAGACTGAGACACATACAATACAGTAAAACACTCCCACACAAAATCCTCCCATCTTCCTGTGATAAAATTACCCTACACGGGTTAATGTAATCATCACAGGCAGGAGAATATACAATGTCTTCTGTCCTGGAGACAACCGAGGAGTCATTCAGTTATCTCTCAGGACAAAGTGAAATAGCCAATACACACGTGGGGACAATGGGACAGACATCACTATTCAAATAAATAATGTCCCACCCTTTACAGTACACAGACATTTAACATATCCCAAAATGGCACGAATTAGACCAGGAGTTCAAACGTTTAGCATGGGCTGATGAGACGGCCCATAATCCTGGGGCAAGAGGCTGGCAATCTGTCCCCTCCAAAACCCAGTGGCGAGGTTGGTTTCGCCACACATCTCCCCTTTTCCAAACAGACTAACAGGGTATCTGACCTTCTGCCGGTCAGTGCCCTTGTTAGTCCAGCAACCCACCCACAAAACAGAAACAGCAGTACAACTCACCCACAATAAATGGTTACTACTCCTGAGCAAGGGATAAACCTGTCCATGTGCCTCACTACGGCTGTGTGGGGGACTGGTAGACTGCCTTGGTGGGTTGCTGAGTGGGCAGAGACCAGCGGTACTCTGCCCTGGTGCCAGCGCTACCACGGAAGTAGCCTGGTTGTTGGAGGGGGAGACCGACTGTCTCCCCTTTAGATACACAGCTCTGCTGTTGTAGGGAGAGACCGACTTTAGATAGATTATACCTTTAGATAGATTACCATGCTGCTGTGGGGGGAGACAGACTGTCTCCCCTTCGGCTAAACAGCCCTGTTGCCGGGGGACAGGACCGACTGTCCCTACCCCCTGTGCTGTAAGTGCAGAGACCACGGTCCCATCTGCACTGTTGTGGGGCTTACTGTCTCCCCCTGGTGCGTTAAACTGCCACTGGGGGATGGAGACTAGGCTCCCAATTCCCTGTAAATCACACGGCCGATGGGGAATGGAGACAATGCTCTTCAGTAAAACACTCCCACACAAAATCCTCCCCTCTGCCTGTGATACAATTACCCTACACGGGTTAATGTAATCATCACAGGCAGGAGAATACACAAAGTCTTCTGTCCTGGAGACAACCGAGAAGTCATTCAATTATCTCTCAGGACAAAGGGAAATCGCCAATACACACGTGGGGACAATGGGAAAGACATCACTATTCAAATATACAATGTCCCACCCTTTACAGTACACACAGACATTTAACGTGTCCCAAAATGGCACGCATTAGACCAGGGGTTCAAACGTTTAGCATGGGCTGATGAGACGGCCCATAATCCTGGGGCAAGAGGCTGGCAATCTGTCCCCTCCAAAACCCAGTGGCGAGGTTGGTTTTGCCACACCTGTATATTATAGAAAGCAAATACAGCGTGTACAGTAAAAATTACATTATCTCTGGCCTAGTGTGGTGCCAAAAAATTGTATTTCTCTGTGTCCTGTTCATTACAGAAAGCAAATACAATGTGTACTGTTAAAATGACATTATCTGTGGCCTTGTGTGTTGCCGAAAATTTTCATTTCTCTGTCTCCTGTACATTATAGAAAGCAAATACAGTGTGTATTTTAAAAATTACATTATCTCTGGGCTAGTGTGGTGCCGAAAAATTGTATTCCTCTGTCTCCTGTTCATTACAACCAGCAAATACAGTGTGTACAGTAAAAAATTCATTATCTGCGGCCTAGTGTACTCCTGAAAATCTTTATTTTTCTGTGTTCAGTACATTACAGCAAGCCAATACAGTGTGTACTGTAAAAATAACATTATCTCTGGGATAGTGTAGTGCCGAAAATCTGTATTTTTTCTGTATCCGGTACTGTCCTGTATCAGAAAACTGTGTCTTTAGCGGACAGTAAAACAATCTGTGTCACATCTACATACAAAACCATCAATATGAAGAAGGCTAGCACAAAGGGAGCGGAAAGTGGGCGTGATGCTGATGGAGCAAGCAGAGGCCGTGGCTCTGGTCGTGATGCTGATTGTGCATGCAGAGGCCGTGGCCCTTGGCGTTAGGCTGATGGTGCAAGCAGAGGCCTTGGCCCTGGGCGTCATGCTGATGGTGCAAGCAGAGGCCGTTGCCCTGGGTGTCATGCTGATAGTGCAAGCAGAGGCCATGGCCCTGGGCACAATGAAACTGTGCCTGCTGCCAGTGCACCAGAAAAAAACTAAAAAATCCACCTTACCCAACTTCATGTCCAACTTAGCTGGGCGGCACAGGACAACACTGTGAGATCAGGTGGTCGGTTGGATTGCAGAAGATAATGCTTCCAGTCGGTTAAGCACAACCCTCTCTTCCACGAAGTCCAGTCTCTGTAGCCAAGAGTCTGGTCAACCAAATCCTTACTCTGATCCTTCTTTCTCCCACCATGTCGCGTCTTGGCAAACAATTGATCCCACACTCGGATATTCACATGACCTCTTTTCATCGCCAGTACTTGGTTTGGCTCTCTCGCCAATCACGCTTTAAGAGGTACCTGAGATATTGTGCCCTGATTCCCAACCTCTTGAGCCTTCACAGTCTCTAGAAGATGACAGTGGTGAAACGCAATCATTCGTTCATGAGGTGGATGATGATGAGACACAGTTGCCAATCACTGAGGTGGTGGTTAGGTCAAGTTAGGAGGATGAGCAGAGTGAGGAAGTGGAAGAGGAGGTGGTGGACGATGAGGTCACTGATCCAACATAGTTAGGTGAAAAGCCGAGTGAGGACAGCAGTACAGAGGGGAAGGGATCCGTAGCACCGCAACAGTCTGGAAGATGCAGTGGGGTGGCAAAAGTGAGACGTCGGCCCACACAAAACAGGCCCGCAACCGTTACACTGAGCACCCCCATACATAAATCTACCTTGCCAAGGGGTAGGTGTTCCGCAATACGGCGCTTTTTTGAGGAAAGCCCAGGCGACAAAAGAGTGGTAGTTTGCAACCTGTGCTGTACCAAAATGAGCCAGGCCTTAACACTAGCAACCTCACCACCACCAGCATGATCTGCCACATGGCATCCAAACACCCTAATAAGTGGGCCAAACGCCTGAGTTCACTCTCTGCATCTGAGGGTCCCACCACTGCCTCCACTTTCCCTGTGTTACGCACTGATGACCAATCCCCTGTCGAAGGCGCAGGCCCGCCCTGCACCTGGACCTTCGCATGATCCGTCAACAACAACATCCACTTCCCTGTCCCAGCGCAGCGTCCAAATGTCAATAGCACAGGCATTTGAATGCAAGCGCAAATACCCACCCACCCACAGGCCATATCACTAAATGCGCAACTTTCGAAATTAATGGCTCTTGAAATTCTGCCATTTAGGCTTGTGGACACTGAGGCCTTCTGCAGCCTGATGTCGGTGGCCGTCCCTCGGTACGCAGTCCCCAGCCACCACTATTTTTCACGGTGTGCCGTGCCCGCCTTACACCAGCATGTGTCCCAGAACATCACTTGTACCCTGACCAATGCACTTACTGGGAAGGTCCATCTCACCACGGGCACGTGGACAATTGCTGGTGGCCAGGGACGCTACATTTCCCTGACCGCACACTGGGTGAATGTTGTGGAGGCCGGGAGTGAGTCGGACCCTGGGATTGCACAGTGGCACAGGTGCTACCCACGCCCAGGATTGCGGGCACTACGTCCATCAGGATCTCCGCTAGCAGCTATGGTACTGGCTCCAACCTCTACTTCTCCTCCTCTGCTGCCTCCTCCTCCACTTCCAACAGCAGTCAGCAATCAGTCGCTAGCTGGAAGCAGTGTAGCACTGTTGTGGGTAAGCACCAACAGGCCGTTCTGAAGCTGATCTGCTTAGGGGACAAACAACACACCGCTGCAGAGCTGTGGCAGGGTATAAGGGACCAGACCGAGCTGTGGCTCTTGCCACTCAACCTACAAACAGGGATGGTTGTGTCCGACAATGGCCGTAACTTGGTGGTGGCTTTGGAGCTCGGCAACCTGACACACATTCCATGCCTAGCCCACATCTTAAACTTAGTGGTTCAGCGGTTTATCAAAACCTACCCCAATTTGCATAAGCTACTAGTGAAGGTGCGCCGCTTGTGTGCTCATTCTCGCAAGTCGTCCACAGCTTCGGCCGATCTGTCAACACTGCAGCAGCGTTTGCGGCTTCCAGCTCACCGACTGTTATGCGACGTGAGCACACGGTGGAACTCTACATTCTACATGTTGGCCAGGCTTTGTGAGCAGCAGAGAGCAGTTGTGGAATACCAGCTGCAACATGGTCATAGCCTTTCCAGTCAACTGCCACTATTTACAAGCGAGGAGTGGGCATTGATGTCAGACCTAGGTGAGGTTTTAAAAAACACAGATGGTTAGTGGCGATAACGCTATTATCAGAGTTGAGGAGGAGCTGGAGACACTTGCCTTTGCTACAGAGGCTAGTACCCATGGAACTTTAATTGCATCTGTTCAACGTGGATGGGCAGAAGAGGAGGAGGAGGAGGGTATGCAGAGTCATCCTGAAGTTGAAATCGATGTCTTGCCCGTTGGTACTCTGGCACACATGGCTGACTTCATGTTAGGCTGCCTTTCCTGCGACCCTCGCGTTATATGCATTTTAGGTAACACAGATTACTGGGTGTGCACCCTTCTTGACCCCTGCTACAAAGAGAACTTCTCATCTCTGATTCCTGTGGTGGAGAGGACAAGTTAAACCGTGCAATACCAGAAGGTACTTGTTAATTTGAATGGTATGGCGCACAGGACGGTCCAGTAGCCAAATGAGGTGCTCACAGTGGCGTAGTAACGCCCTAACTACTCCCAAAGTGGATTAGGAAGTGTAAGTAAAATACTGTGCACTCTCCAGATAAATGGGATAAATATTGAATTTAATAGTTTAAAATCAAGGAATAAAACACAAATAATAAAATAAACTAGATAAAGCAAACTAGGGCAATATCAATATATAATGGTGGTCAATGACATCCCCCAAAAACTCTGTTCACCCTGAATCACATGTATAGGATGATATTTGGCCGAGGAAACAGTCAATTATTTTCAAACAAAAGTCCTTTGCGTATTGAATCTTATCAGTGTGCAATTAGCTCCGATATCTCCACTTCACGCAATGGTGAATGGAGATGAGTACAAATCGCCAGTTACTGACTTGTAGTAGATCGTTCTACCTGAATTGCCTTCAGAACAAGGCTGTCCAAGTGTATTCCCGTAATCAGGTCACTTCGCTTTTGCAAACAGAATACAGCAGCGTCCCGCTCTAAGTATGCGCCAGCGGCGTCCCACTGAAACAAAGTCTGCCACATGTGTGGCCAATGCCGGCAATACTGAAGAACGGTAGTGAAGCGAAATCTTACCGCTGGGTCCTCAAGTGCCTGGATGCGGTTGTTTATATGTACTCTTTCCTATGTGTCCCGCCAAATTAGCTCAGTCTTCATCGTGCTGGTGGGCAGTGGATGCGGAGACCTCGATCCTGATATCTGGTCTCTCTTAGTCGTCACCCTTAGCTCGTTTTTCACGTGTTCACGATCAAACCTGGGCGGCACTCTCCCAGTTACGGTTAACTTCCTTTGTGGTTCTTCAATGATGTTACACTCAAGGGGTCTGACCATACCTGTTTCGGGGTACGTGTCCCCTTCCTCAGTGGTAATCTGACCCCTTGAGATGACCCCCACCTTTATAGCAGAACTGGTTTGAAGCAAGATACGAACTGGATCAATATGTTGGGATGTTTGATCCTATTAAATTATCATTAACACAACTTTCCTAGACGTTCGTTATGTTGTGTCAATAAATATACACAGCATATTCACTTTTACTTCACTTTAGCACCCATTTTTATATATGGTCAATCAAAAGTATTACCCATTGTAACTGAATATGCTGTGTATATTTATTGACACAACATAACGAACGTCTAGGAAAGTTGTGTTAATGATAATTCAATAGGATCAAAAATCCCAACATATTGATCCAGTTCGTATCTTGCTTCAAACCAGTTCTGCTATAAGGTGGGGTCATCTCAAGGGGTCAGATTACCACTGAGGAAGGGGACACGTACCCCGAAACGCGTATGGTCAGACCCCTTAAGTGTAACATCATTGAAGAACCACAAAGGAAGTTAACCGTAACTGGGAGAGTGCCGCTCAGGTTTGATCGTGAACACGTGAAAAACGAGCTAAGGGTGACGACTAAGAGAGACCAGATATCAGGATCGAGGTCTCCGCATCCACTGCCCACCAGCACGACGAAGACTGAGCTAATTTGGCGGGACACATAGGAAAGAGTACCTACAAACAACCGCATCCAGGCACTTAAGGACCCAGCGGTAAGATTTCGCTTCACTACCATTCTTCAGTATCGCCGGCATTGGCCACACATGTGGCAGACTGTTTCAGCGGGACGCCGCTGGTGCATACTTAGAGCGGGACGCCACTGTATTCTGTTTGCAAAAGCGAAGTGACCTGATTACGGGAATACACTTGGACAGCCTTGTTCTGAAGGCAATTCAGTAAGAGCGATTTACTACAAGTCAGTAACTGGCGATTTGTACTCATCTCCATTCACCATTGCGTGAAGTGGAGATATCGGAGCTAATTGCACACTGATAAGATTCAATACGCAAAGGACTTTTGTTTGAAAATAATTGACTGTTTCCTCGGCCAAATATCATCCTGTACATGTGATTCAGGGTGAACAGAGTTTTAGGGGGATGTCATTGACCACCATTATATATTGATATTGCTCTAGTTTGCTGCTGTATTTATTTTATTATTTGTGTTTTATTCCTTGATTTTAAACTATCAAATTCAATATTTATCCCATTTATCTGGAGAGTGCGCAGTATTTTACTTAAACTTCCTAATCCAGAAGGTACTTGTTGACAGATTTCTCCCAAATTTTCTACCTGACAATGCGGCTGCCAGAGTCCGTAGTTCCTTAGGCAACCGAGGAAGGGAGACAAGGGGAACACACAGTAGTTCCAATAGAGGCAAGGCAACACTTTCAAAGGCATGGGACACTTTCATGACACCCCGCCAGCAACCTCACCCTGAATTGCGGCCTAGTGCTACAAGGAGGGAAAAGTTTTGGAAGATGGTGAAGGAATACATTGCAGAATGTGTCAGCATCCTAAATGATCCCTCAGTGCCTTACAACTACTGGGTGTCCAAGCTGAACACGTGGCACGAGCCTGCTCTCTACGCCTTGGAGGTGCTGGCCTGTCCTGCCGCCAGCGTATTGTCTGAGCGTGTATTTAGTGCTGCTGGTGGCATTATAACAGGAAAGCGTATCTGCTTGTCCACTGACAATGCTGACAGGTTGGCTCAGCTAAAAATGAACGAGGCCTGGATTGCCCCTGACTTCTTTACTCTACCAGAGGAAAGCTGAGCTAATGAGGAACGCAATTTAAATGTATGCGATATAATGTACTAAATCCACAAGATTCAGATTTTTTTTACCCCTTTCATCGCATAAAAAGGGTAAATATTTGAATCTTGTTTTCTCATCCGCCTCCTCCTCCGACTCCTCTTCCATACAGAATATATATGCCCTCACTACAATCTTTTGTAGGGTTCACTCGGCTTCAGGCCCTCACCTTCAATGCTTTATACCGTATGCTCACCTGTAAGCCATTACTGCAATGTTTTATAGGGTTCTCTAGGCTTCAGGCCCTTACCTTCAATGCTTTACACCGTCTGCTCACCTGTTGCCAATCACTGCAATGTTTTATGGGGTTCTCTAGGCTTCAGGTCCTCACCTCCAATGCTATATAAGGCCTGCTCACCTGTAGCCCATCACTGCTATATTTTATGGGGTTCACTAGACTTCAGGCCCTCACCTCCAATGCTTTATACTGTCTGCTCACCTGTAGGCCATCACTGCAATGATTTATGGCAGGCATGCTCAACCTGCGGCCCTCCAGCTGTTGCAAAACTACAACTCCCATCATTCCCTGACAGCCTACAGCTATTATCCTACAGAAGGGCATCATGGGAGTTGTAGTTTTACAACAGCTGGAGGGCCGCAGGTTGAGCATACCTGATTTATGGGATTCGCTAGGCTTTAGGCCCTCACCTCCAATGCTTTATACCGTCTGCTGACCTGTAGGCCATTACTACAATGTTTTATGGGGTTCTCTAGGCTTCATGCCCTCACCTCCAATGCTTTATACCGTCTGCTCACCTGTAGGCCATCACTGCAATGGTTTATGGGGTTCTTTAGGCTTCAGGCCCTCACCTCCTATGCTTTATACCGTCTGCTCACCTGTAGGCCTTTACTACAATGTTTTATGTGGTTCGCTATGTTTCAGGCCCTCACCTCCAATGCTTTATAAGGTCTGCTCACCTGTAGCCTATAACTGCAATATTTTTGGGGGTTTACTAGACTTCAGGCCCTCACCTCCAATGCTTTATACTGTCTGCTCACCTGTAGCCCATCACTGCAATGTTTTATGGGGTTCTCTAGGCTTAAGGCCCTCACCTCCAATGCTTTGTTCGGTCTGATCACCTGTAGCCCATCACTGCAATGTTTTATGGGGTTCTCTAGGCTTCAGGCCCTCCCCTCCAATGTTTTATACCGTCTGCTCACCTTTATGCCATCACTGCAATGTTTTATGGGGTTCGCTAGGCTTCAGGCCCTCACCTCCAATGCTTTATACCGTCTGCTGACCTGTAGGCCATTACTACAATGTTTTATGAGGTTCTCTAGGCTTCATGCCCTCACCTCCAATGCTTTATACCGTCTGCTCACCTGTAGGCCATCACTGCAATGGTTTATGGGGTTCTTTAGGCTTCAGGCCCTCACCTCCTATGCTTTATACCGTCTGCTCACCTGTAGGCCTTTACTACAATGTTTTATGGGGTTCGCTATGTTTCAGGCCCTCACCTCCAATGCTTTATAAGGTCTGCTCACCTGTAGCCTATAACTGCAATATTTTTGGGGGTTTACTAGACTTCAGGCCCTCACCTCCAATGCTTTATACTGTCTGCTCACCTGTAGCCCATCACTGCAATGTTTTATGGGGTTCTCTAGGCTTAAGGCCCTCACCTCCAATGCTTTGTTCGGTCTGATCACCTGTAGCCCATCACTGCAATGTTTTATGGGGTTCTCTAGGCTTCAGGCCCTCACCTCCAATGCTTTATACTGTCTGCTCACCTGTAGGCCATCACTGCAATGATTTATGGGATTCGCTAGGCTTTAGGCCCTCACCGCCAATGCTTTATACCATCCGCTCACCTGTTGGCCGTTACTGCAATGTTTTATGGGGTTCTATAGGCTTCAGGCCCTCACCTCCAATACTTTATACCGTCTGCTCACTTGTAGCCCATCACTGCACTATTTTAAGGGTTTCTGTAAGCTTCAGGCCCTCATCCCCAATGCTTTATACCGTCTGCTCACCTGTAGTCTATCACTGCAATGTTTTATGGGGTTCTCTAGGCTTCAGGCCCTCACCACCAATGCTTTATACCGTCTGCTCACCTGTAGACCATTACTTCAATGATTTATGGGGTTCTCTAGGCTTCAGGCCCTCACCTCCAATGCTTTATACCGTCTGCTCACCTGTAGGCCATCACTGCAATGATTTCTGGGGTTCACTAGGCTTCAGACCCTCAACGCTAATCAGGGGCGTAGCTAACAGCTCATGGGCCCTGGTGCAAGGAGTCAGCTTGGGCCTCCCTTGCCTCAGTGCTTTGTGTGTCTTCTTATGTGGCACAAGGGTCTTTGGGCCCCCTCAGGCTCCTTGGCCCGGTAACGACTGCTACCTCTGCACCCCCTATAGCCACGCCCATGCCCACTCCATATGCCTGCGGGCACCCAGCGCCATACATGTACAGTGTTTTGGGTTAAGGGGTTAATAGACTGCATAGTATCCACATTCCCCAGTTAGACATTTAACCTGGTAAGAATGTAGAACAACTAAGATTTCAGCTACAGATGTGAAAATCAGGGCAACATAAATTTGATAGATGTGCAGTGAAAAAAATTCTGAATTATTCAGACACCACCTGGTGTGCAATAATGCTGGACTGACCCATGCACCGGCTATATACGGTATTACTGTATATAGTCGGTGTATGGGTCAGTTTAGCAGCATTATTGCCATAACAGCCAGGTGGTGTCTGAATAATTCCAAATTTTTTTCACTGCACATCTCCAATATGTGATGGTTTCAGTCTCTACTAGTCTCTTCGCAAATAGCCTAATCTTAGTTATTCTACTCTGTCTACACTACTTATTGGCTTGCTTGATTATTCCACAGTCACTAGTCAGGTTAGGTTACTAACTTACTTGTCTGACTGGGATCTGGGAACTTGTTTGGATCACTGAAGGTGCACACAGTGCCCCAGCCCGCCCCCAGCTAATTTATCACACCGCCTGCCGTGTTGCAGCCTGCCCTCTGTCACTAGTGCACAAACACACTGCCCCAGTCCCAGTGCCGGCCCCCGGCCAATTTATTATTTTATTTCTCTTAATGATTTAGATTTTCTTTGTGCTGCTGCGCCTTCAAAGCTGCCCCGGGCTCACCTCATTCATGAGCCACTTCCCGCTCTGTGCTCAGCGCCTCCTCCCTCCAGCAGCACGCAGCTTCACAGTCTGTTTGCTGTGGCTGCTGCCTGCTTCACTTCCGGCAAGATGCCCAGACCACTCCCCCTGCGCTCACCACCTCAATATATTGTAAGCACCCGGCTCTTCTCTGCCTCCGCCCTTTATCGCGCCGGCACCGCCCACAGCCTGCAATAATTTTGTCCCAGATGGAGAGGGGGGCAACACCTATAGCTACGGCTCTGCCTCTAATGTTTTATATGGTCTCCTTGCCTGTAGGCCATCACTACAATTTTTTATTGGGTCCGCTCCCCTTCAGTTCCCCAACTATAATGTTTTAGACGGTAACCAGCACGCCCTTGCTCCAAATGTTTTTGATGGTCACCAGTAGGCCATCAATGATAATTTTTCAAGGGTGTGTATGATGCCCTCCTTTGTGTGTAATAAAGGGTGTATTGGAGTGCCGGTTCCTAGTAATTTTTGGCAGCCCTTTCACTTAGTGCATTGGCTTTATGAGTGCAGCAGTGCACCTGAACAATTGTAGCACCATGTGAATGAGGCCCTCCTTTATGTGATATACAGGCTGTATCGGAGTGCTTCTTCCTTGTAATTTTTGGCAGCATTTGCACTGTATATACAATTGATTATCCAGGAAAGAATGTTTCCTAACAATTTTACCTCTAAAATGTCTCTTTTTTTTTTTAGGGGGGGGGGGGGAGATTTTGGCCGTGATTTTGTCGCTATGTAAAAGTGTCGGAGAACTGGGACAATATGGTTCCCAGCTGCGACATTGAAGTCCAAGATGCACTCAGACATGGTCCCCATGCTGTTTCAGATCCATTTAGGTTGTGTTTCTGTCACTTTCTGACTTTTTCCAATGGACCAGGCACCCTCCCCTCATCCCTGCAGGGGGTGTCTGGTTGTCTCCCATTGACTTCCATTATACTCGGGTTATCGGCCGAGCGCACGAATATCGCTATGTGTTCGGACAGAGTACCCGAACACTTTGGTGCTCGCTCATCACTATTGATATTCATATGAGGCCCACTTCTTTCTTCCTAGGGCTGCAGCCTTTTCATGTGATATGTGTGTTTCTAACAAGGCCACCATTGTTGGCAGATGTCTAAAAACTAAGTAAAAGATCGCACACCTTTTAACTCTATCCACTGACCCTCAGCTGGGTTGGAAAAGAATTGGACAGCATCCTTGTAAATCACACGGAGTTTCGCTGGATACATCATAGAGTATTTTATGTTTGCTTGTATTAGTCTCTTCTTATTGTCCCTGTATTCTCTTCTTTTATCCTGTGTTGTTTTGGAAAAGTCAGGGTATATCTTAATATTATGGTCATGGTATTTCACCGTTTGGATCTCTCTTTTCCATCTTAAAATATAGTCCCGATCTTTAGAACTTAACATTTATTAATAAAGGCCTAGGAGCTTACCCTAATGGTGGTTTCCTAATAGGGATACGATGTACTCGTTCCACTATAAATGTTGAAGGTGTTTCTCCAGTTCCGATGTTATCAGATAACCATTTTTGTATAAACCCCATAGAGTCATCTCTTTCTGCTCCTTCCGGGAAACCAATCAATATAAGATTGTATCTTCTAAATCTGTCCTCCAGGTCGACCATTTTATCCTTCAAGGCTTTATGATCCACCTCAATCTCTCCAATCCCTTTTTTTGATGAGTTTAATTTCTTTTTGAGATTCCGCCGTTAAAATTTCAGTCTTTTTTATACGCTGCCTCATTTTGTTGAGGTCCTCTCGTATTAATGAACTGTCAATCTGTACCGCAGCTACCGTGGCCGTCAGGGTACTAAATGACTGATTAGTAGTTTTAATTGCGTCCAATATATCAGCCAATTTCAAATTGATATTGCTCATTTGATTGTCCACATCCAATGCACTACCTGCTCCTACCCTACTCAGCTGACTTTCAATTTCAGCGCGACCCTCCATTTGTATTAACTGTTTCTGATTACTTATAGCCTTACTTAGAGGAGGCGGAGATTTAAGATATTTATCAAGCTGAGTCATAGGGCTGCGGACTGTACCTCCTTTAAATACATGTGTGCATAATGAATAATTAGCAATTAACAAAATTGGTGACAGTGTAAACAAAGTTTAAATATATAAAAAAATTAGTGATCCAGTGATAATAAATATAATCAAAGTATATAAATCATTCTTAATGTACATCACAATAACATTCATCTCTTCAAATGTGATTAATCAAATACATGATCCGATATTTGACATGATATAGTGTTACAGTGTCCATCAAATAGTTAAAAAGTCAATTGTGCATAATTAAAAACAGATTAAAAACAGTACCGGTGGTGAGGAGCGATCAATCGCGGCCAGCATGGTAATGGATTCCTGCGCGTCCTACACTGTCACCAATTTTGTTAATTGCTAATTATTCATTATGCACACATGTATTTTAAGTCTGTTGTCACACCATTTGCTAACACTGCTTGAAAAAGGTGCCATGGAGAGCACCGAAACGTCGCTACCACTCGGTGAATAAAATAATTTTTTCTTCACTATCCTGGATGTGCTGTGGATTTACTACTTTTATATTTTTGGAAGTAAGTGGGATACTGCTACAGCCACTGGCACTCCTCTGCATGCTTTGCTGCATAAGCGGTGCGGTCCTTCACTATTGTCTATATATATATATATATATATATATATATATTATTTTTTTTACAGACACCAAATAAAGTTCCAAGTTATAAACTCAGTTTTTATAAGGGGATATTATAAAGGTACATATTCCCAGATTCTCTAACATCTAATGTCCCCCTTGTACAGGGAAAAATGGTCGCTATAGTAGATTAGAGCAGAAGGAGCAGATAACAAATATGACAGGTAGACAGGTAAACTTCTCAAGGCCAGGTATCATCAGATGAAGCAGATGGGCTTTAATCTGCTACCGTTGCCGATATCCCAGTGCACCATGTCACAAAGTGCTTTAGGCTTCAAGGCAGTCAATGAGCATAGATAAAAAAAAAAAACGAACAGTCTCATGTGTCCTGTAGTATGGCTTTCAATGGATCCCAGGCGGACGTCCACAGAGTGTTCAGTAAATCCTCCGTCTTTCCTTTCTTTCCTCTCATAGATGCATAACTAACAATTCCAGGTTCCTACTGCGGCCGAAAAAGCAACAGAGATGTTCAAAAAGATTTGTCCAAAGCGCAAGGGTATGAGATGAACCTCTAATCTGCTTCTTTGCAGCTCCTCACTACGCTTTAGGTGCGCTGGCTCCGGCGGTGCGTGCAGACGGCCACTACCCATGTGAAAAATTGCGTAGTCGTCCGTCCCGCTTGAAAAGACCGCGGTCACAAAAAGGTCCAGGTCAAGGAGGGCAGATTGGCGTGTGGAAGCGCTCGAGCTGGCGCAGAGGGGGAGGAGCCGCAGCACATCACGTAGGCCTATGTCATGCCTCCACGCTCCGTTGAAAATTCCTTTTGAAAATGTTATTTATTTAATAGCGATATTATAGAACAGAATAAGACATCCTGTTGTTAAAATACTCCTCTTTATATGTTTTTTGCCACTTTATATTTTATTGAGATAGACGAGGCCACAAATCATAATGAGGTGGTTATTATGGGGGACTTCAACTACCCGGATATAGACTGGGAAACTGAAAGCTGTACATCGCATAAAGGAAACAGGTTCTTGGCAATAACCAAAGACAATTACCTTTCCCAACTGGTTCAGGACCCGACTAGAGGGACGGCCATACTGGACTTCGTATTAACCAATAGACCTGACAGAACAACAGATGTGCAAATTGGGGGACACCGGGGAAATGGTGCCCATAAAGTAATAACCTTCCAATTATCATACAAAAGAGCATTTCTACAGGGAGGAACAAAAATACCAAACTTCTTAAAAGCTAAATTTAGCCAACTAAGCGAGGCCATAGGCCTAACTAACTGGGACAAAGTCCTCAAAAACAAAAATACAGCCACAAAATGGGATATCTTTAAAAGCATCCTAAATTCTCATTGTGAGAGGTACATACCGTATGGGAATAAAAGGTTAAGGAACAAAAAGAAACCAATGTGGATAAATAGAAATGGAAAGAAAGCAATAAATGACAAAAAGAAAGCATTTAAATCACTAAAACATGAGGGTAGCGAGGAAGCACTGAAAAACTATAAGGAAAAAAATAGTACATGTAAAAAACAAATAAAAGCGGCCAAACTAGAGACCGAGAGATTAATTGTCAAAGAGAGTAAAACTAACCCTAAAATTTTCTTCAATTATATAAATGTTAAAAAGTATAAATCTGAAGGTTTCGGCCCTTTAAAGATTAATGAAGGGGTGTAACGCACCAAATTGATCGGTTAGGATCTCAACTGCGGAGTCCTTTGACATCCACTCCTGTCACACTACTTGAGTGTTGATGGTGTCTTTTGCGGCTGCTCAGTGTGTACCCCAGGCGGCTCTCTCAGTCTTAAGCGGAGAGTATGGGGTAACAAAATCATGTACCGCGTACTAAAGTTAGAGTGTAAACTAATAGTGAGGGAAGTTCGTTTTAGTAGTGGGAGTTCAAATTAGAGTTCATGTGATTAACAGCTCTTGACAACATTCAGGAATCCCAGGTCTGCAGTACTAATAACCACCACCGCGAGTCCCTTCCTTTCAGTGAGCAATGTCAGTGAAACAAAATGACAGGCTGATACTTGCTGTTAGAAGTCATGCAGGGATCCTGCAGTGGTGGAGCCGGATAAGGTAGGTGAGGGTTTCTCCTGGAGGTTCAGAGTTGCAGGTAGTTAGGAGCTTGCGTCCTCGTGGTGAATGGAGCAGGCAGGGTGCGCACTCCATTAGTGGAACACCCTGTGCAGCACCTGGCTCCTATTTATTGACCAAGTGTGGATGGGCGGAGCCACCTTAGACGGCCCAGCGGCCACTGCTTCCAGCCTGGGAGGCAAACAGCGATCGTTGTCATGGTTACACAGGGCATGGAGCACAAACCACCATATCCTTACAGTACCCCCCCCCCCTTAAGGGGACCCTCTCCGGGGTACCCCAGTAGGGGAGGGTCGGTCGGGAAATCTCCTGTGGAACAACCTTTGGAGTCTGGGTGCATGGACGTCTCGCACATCTTCCCAAGAGTCATCCTGAGACCCGTAACCCTTCCATCTAACGAGGTACTGGATCCTCCCCCGTCTTCTTCTGGAGTCGAGAAGCTGCTCAACCTCAAATTCCTCCTCACCACGGACATCTATCGGGGGGGAGGGTTGAGGAACCCGTGAGGGGAACGGGCTAGGTCTAAACGGTTTTAGCAACGATACATGGAATGTGGGATGTACCTGTAGTCGAGGAGGAAGGGTAAGTCTCACCGTGTTGGGGTTGATAATTCTTTCTATCAGAAAAGGACCCAAAAATTGCCTACCCAGTTTCTTAGCAGGTACCCCCAACCGAAAGTTTCTCGTTGACAGCCATACCGAGTCTCCAACCTGATAAGGAGGATTTTCTCTTCTGTGACGGTCGTAGTAGATCTTCTGCTTTTCCTTTGCCCGTTGGAGGTTGTCTTTCAGCATCCTGAGGGTTGTTTGCAAGGTAGTTACATAATCATCTGTGGCAGGAACGTTTGTAGGAAGGCTGATTTCAGGGAGAGACCTAGGGTGGAATCCATAATTAGCAAAGAATGGACTATGTAGAGTGGAGGAATTCACAGAATTGTTGTAAGCTTAATTCGGCAAGAGGGAGTAGGCTTTCCCAGTCATCTTGAAGGAATGAGCAGTGACATCTGAGAAATTGTTCCAGACATTGGTTCACCCTTTCCGTCTGCCCGTTAGTTTGGGGGTGGTAGGCGGTAGACATTCTATGGTCAATTTGGAGTCTAAGACAAAGTGCTCTCCAAAATTTGGATATAAATTGTGAACCCCTGTCTGATATAACTTGGCTAGGGATTCCATGTAGTTTTATGACATTGGACAGAAAGGCCTCGGCAGTTTCACTGGAGGAAGGTAATTTTTTGAGGGCGATGAAGTGTGCCATCTTAGTTAGTAGGTCTACTACAACCATGATGGTGTTGTTTCCTCTGGAGCGGGGGAGTTCTACAATGAAGTCCATTGATAGGAAGACTCATAAGAAGGCCATATGGTCGATTTCTATCACTTTTGCATGAGGCACATGTCTCGCACGTGGAAACATATTGCTTAATTTCTTTGGTCATTTTTGGCCACCAGAAGTTCCTGCGTATCAGGTTTATGGTTTTGGCAATGCCAGGGTGTCCCGCGAGGGGTGTGTCATGGCAGAGTTTGATTACCTGGGTGGTGAGAGGAGTTGGTATGTACAGTAGGTTGTTTTTGTAGAGGAAACCCTGTTGGTCTTTCAGAAGTCCCGGGGGGATGTTAGCACAGTCAATTTTCAGAGCATCCTTAAGCTGGGTTTCCAATTCGATGGTGGCGAGGATAATTTTGTTAGGTGGTATAATGCATGTGGGGGCTGTGACTGCGGTGCGGCATTCAGCCAGACGTGATAAGGCGTCAGCCTTCCCATTTTTTGAGCCTGGTCGATAAGTAATTTGAAAGTCGAATCTGTCAAAAAAAAAACTCCACCGTACCTGACGTGCTGACAGTGTTTTACTGGTTTTCAGGTATTGTAAATTACGGTGATCCGTGTATATTGTGATGGGGTGTGTTGAACCTTCAAGTAGGTGTCTCCAGTTCTCTAGGGAACATTTTATGGCAAGAAGTTCCTTTTCCCCTATGGGTTAGTTGATTTCAGCGGTGTTTAGAGTCTGGGAGTAAAACCCGACAGGATGTAGTGGGGATGAGAAGGAGCTCCTCTGGGACAGAACAGCTCCTATGGCTGCCTGTGATGCATCTACTTCCAGCACAAAGTGATAGTTTGGATTCGGAATTGGAAGTTTTGGAATGTGGCAGGGGCATTGCACAAGCCGAAAGGCATTACCATGTACTCAAAGAGTCCGTACCGGGTGCGGAAAGCAGTTTTCCATTCATCCCCGGTTCTAATCCTAATCAAGTTGTATGCGCCTCTCAAGTCCAGTTTAGTGTAGATAGTTGATGTTTGAAGTCTTTCAATAAGCTTGGATATTAGCGGCAGGGGGTACCGGTTTTTGATTGTTATTTTATTTAATGCTCTGTAATCAATGATGGGTCTGAGGCTCAAGTCTTTGTTCCTTACGAAGAACATACCTGCGGCTGCAGGGGAGGTTGAAGGCCGAATGAATCCCTTCCTTAAGTTCTCTTCGAGATACTGTTTGAGGTGGTCAAGTTCTGGTTGTGCCAATGGGTAGATTCTTCCTGTGGGTATTTCACTGCCCGGCAGCAGGTCTATGGGGCAATCGTAGGGTCTATGGGGCTGTAGGGATTCCGCCATCTTTGCACTAAATACCTCCGAAAACTCTGAGTATTGGGTAGGGACCTGGTTCACCCCTACATGCATGAGAGTTTTAATAGGGAAGCAGGTCTCCCTGCAATAACGTGAGGTAAACCCAATTCTCCCCTGTTCCCATAGGAGAACTGGTTGATGTAACCGGAGCCATGGCAAGCCTAAAATGATGGGGAACGAAGGGGAGTGTATGACATCAAAGGATAGAAATTCTGTGTGGTTATTTTCGCTTGTCACCAAAAGGGGTTGAGTCTGGCTATGGATAGGTCTAGAGGTTGTACCATCAATAAAACTCACGGATATCGATACATCTTTCCTTGTATGGGGAATTTTATTTCTCTCTACTAGATGCTTATCGATAAAATTCCCTGAAGCTCCCGTGTCCACCATTGCATCAACGATAGTTCGGTTTTGGTCCCACTGTAAGGTAAGAGACGTATAAATGTAACCACTTGTGTTATTATCTTTTCTGCCTAAGTTACAGAACGTCATCATTTTACTTTCATGTTTCTTTCTTATGGCAGGACATCCATCAACCGAATGGTCAGCCGACGCACAGTATAAGCAGAGGTTGAGGTTCCGTCTCCGGGTCTTCTCTCTCTCAGTCAGAGGACCACGAATTGCCCCAATCTCCATCATCTCTGCTACAGGATCCGGGCTGGTCTGTCTCGGGGTGGGTGTAAACCCTGAGACTCTCTCGGCCCTACGTTCCCTTAAGCGTCTGTCAATGGTGGTGACCTGCATCAAGGCGTCGAGTGTATGTGGCAGCTCTCCGCGGGCTAACTCATCCTTCAGGGCCTCAGATAGACCGAGACGGAACTGATTTCTAAGAGTGAGATCATTCCATTCAGTCTCACGGGCCCAACGAGTGTATTCCGCAATAAAGTCCTCAACGGATCGTCTCCCTTGCTTTAGGGTGCGAATGGCGGTCTCCGCAGTCAGCTGCTTGTTGTGGTCCTCGTAAAGGAGGGCCATTGTATCAAGAAATTGCGGAAAGGAATTCAAGACCGGGTCTTCCTTTTCTAAATAAGTGTTAGCCCATGCTCTGGGCTCCCCCCTGAGGTACGAGATCATGGTGAGTACTTTGGTTCTATCGGTAGGATAGGTCCGGGGGCGTAACTGAAACATCAGCTTGCACGCATTCAGGAATTCGCGGAACTGCTTCCGGTCTCCTGAGAAAAGTTCAGGTGGACTGACCTTGGGTTCCGGTCCATCGTGGAGGTGTCCTGTGCGCGACGAGACGAGATCTCGCAACGTCTGATTTTCCAATTGGAGATTCTGTACGGTCACGTTAAGGGTTTCCACCCTCTCAGTGAGGGCGACCATGTGCCGCGCGAGCTCCGCTGGACCCATGAGGGTTCCACTAATATGTAACGCACCAAATTGATCGGTTAGGATCTCAACTGCGGAGTCCTTTGACATCCACTCCTGTCACACTACTTGAGTGTTGATGGTGTCTTTTGCGGCTGCTCAGTGTGTACCCCAGATGGCTCTCTCAGTCTTAAGCGGAGAGTATGGGGTAGCAAAATCATGTACCGCGTACTAAAGTTAGAGTGTAAACTAATAGTGAGGGAAGTTCGTTTTAGTAGTGGGAGTTCAAATTAGAGTTCATGTGATTAACAGCTCTTGACAACATTCAGGAATCCCAGGTCTGCAGTACTAATAACCACCACCGCGAGTCCCTTCCTTTCAGTGAGCAATGTCAGTGAAACAAAATGACAGGCTGATACCTGCTGTTAGAAGTCATGCAGGGATCCTGCAGTGGTGGAGCCGGATAAGGTAGGTGAGGGTTTCTCCTGGAGGTTCAGAGTTGCAGGTAGTTAGGAGCTTGCGTCCTCGTGGTGAATGGAGCAGGCAGGGTGCGCACTCCATTAGTGGAACGCCCTGTGCAGCACCTGGCTCCTATTTATTGACCAAGTGTGGATGGGCGGAGCCACCTTAGACGGCCCAGCGGCCACTGCTTCCAGCCTGGGAGGCAAACAGCGATCGTTGTCATGGTTACACAGGGCATGGATCCAGGCTGGAGCACAAACCACCGTATCCTTACAAGGGGGAGTTGCAGAGAGCGATGAGGAGAAAGCAAAGCTGTTAAATATTTTTTTCTCCAATGTATTCACTGAGGAACATAAACTGTCAGATGAAATGCTGAATGTTAAAATAAATCCCCCAATAAAAGTGTCCTGTCTGACCCAAGAAGAAGTACAACAGCGACTTAAAAAGATTAAAATAGACAAATCACCAGGATATTTGCGGATTCTATACTGACAGGGAATGTCCTAAAGCAGGGATGCCCAACCTGCGGCCCTCCAGCTGTTGCAAAACTACAACTCCCAGCATGCACGAACAGCCTACAGCTATCAGCCTACAGCAGGGCATGATGGGAGTTGTAGTTTTACAACAGCTGGAGGGCCGCAGGTTGAGCATCCCTGTCCTAAAGGATTGGCGCATAGCAAATGTGGTGCCAATATTCAAAAAGGGTCCAAAAACAGAGCCAGGAAACTATAGGCTGGTAAGTTTAACATCTGTTGTGGGGAAACTTTTTGAAGGTTTTCTGAGAGATGCTATCTTAGAGGATCTCAACAGAAATAAGCAAATAACGCCATATCAGCATGGCTTCATAAGGGATCGGTCATGGCAAACGAATTTAATCAGTTTCTATGAGTAGGTAAGTTCTAGACTTGACAGCGGCGAATCAATGGATGTCGTATATCTGGACTTCTCCAAAGCATTTGACACTGTACCACATAAAAGGTTAGTATATAAAATGAGGATGCTCGGCCTCGGGGGATATTTGTGTAAGAGGGTAGGTAACTGGCTGGGTGACAGAAAACAGAGGGTGGTTATTAACGGTACACACTCAGATTGGGCAACTGTCAATAGTGGGGTAACTCAGGGGTCAGTACTGGGCCCCATTTTTCAATATATTTATTAATGATCTTGTAGAAGGCTTGCATAGTAAAATATCAATTTTTGCAGATGACACTAAACTGTGTAAAGTAATTAACACTGAAGAGGACAATATACTTCTACAGAGGGATCTGGATAGATTGGAGGCTTGAGCAGATAAGTGGCAGATGAGGTTTAACACTGACAAATGTAAAGTTATGCACATGGGAAGGAATAATGCAAGTCACCCGTACATGCTAAACGGTAAAACACTCGGTAACACTGACATGGAAAAGGATCTAGGAATTTTAATAAACAGCAAACTAAGCTGCAAAAACAGTGTCAGGCAGCTGCCGCCAAGGCCAATAAGATAATGGGTTGCATCAAAAGGGGCATAGACGCCCAGTGATGAGAACATAGTCCTACCACTCTACAAATCGCTAGTCAGACCACCCATGGAGTACTGTGTACAGTTCTGGGCTCCTGTGAACAAGACGGACATCGCAGAGCTGAAGAGGGTTCAGAGGAGGGCAACTAAAGTAATAACTGGAATGGGGCAACTACAGTACCCTGAAAGATTATCAAAATTAGGGTATTTACTTTAGAAAAAAGACGACTGAGGGAAGATCTAATAACTATGTATAAATATATCAGGGGTCAATACAGATATCTCTCCCATCATCCATTTACCCCCAGGACTGTCACTGTGACGAGGGGACATTCTCTGTGTCTGGAGGAAAAAAGGTTTGTACACAAACATAGAAGAAGATTCTTTACGGTAAGAGCAGTGAGACTATGGAACTCTCTGCCTGAGGAGGTGGTGATGGTGAGTACAATAAAGGAATTCAAGAGGGGCCTGGATGTATTTCTGGAGTGTAATAATATTACAGGCTATAGCTACTAGAGAGGGGTCGTTGATCCAGGGAGTACTTCTGATTGCCTGAATGGAGTTGGGAAGGAATTTTTTATCCTCTGGATCAACTAGCAGGATGACAGGCCGAACTGGATGGACAGATGTCTTTTTTCGGCCTTATGTACTATGTTACTATGTTACTATGTAATGTGTTCCGTACCTTTATTGTGCTTGAGTTGAATATCGTATATTATTAATCTGCTTACCAGTGTTTTAGTGAGATTGTTCACTGCTACTGGAAGAAAGACAACTATAGTAAAGTCAGCCACGTATGTATATACAGTAACTGCCACGAGTAACAGCGGACAATCGCACTAAAACACTGATAAGCAGATTAATAGTATACCATATTCAACGTCAATATTCATATTCAATATTTTGATTTTTATACTGGTTATATTTGTTTTTATAAATTTAATGTATAATATATTGTTCTTAGAATAAAGGATATATGTTTTATATATAGAGCTGGCCATCTAATTTAATATTAATTATCGCAGCTGAGTGGTGAAGCAGGCTGGGCCATATGCCGGTAAGCTTCCTCATTAGAAGTATATTCATTAGCTACAGTATACAGTACCATGGCAAGCCGGAAGCCTGTGAAGGCGTCCAGTTGCCATGGTAACTATCAGGATGCTGCCACAGCAGCACAGCGACCCATTGGGAGAGGGGGTGAGCTCCTTCCCTGTTAACCCATTCCATACAGCAGTCCCTGTGGACCGTGGCATGGAAGGGGTTAAAAGGCTGACATCAGAGCCAGCACTGTATGCTGACACTCTGCTAACCGCTCAGGCCATCCTGAAAAAGGGGGAAGGGGGGGGGGGATCGCGCATGATCAATAGCACTGATACATCTGTATGTTACTTTGCCACTCCTGATGCTGCCGCCACCTCCAGACTCTGTCACTGGGCCACTCTGTGGTCTCCTCATGCTGCTGCCATGGTGATGGACCATGTGATTGGACCATGTGATGTGACGTCATCACAAGTCTTTTAGTTGGTAGCTGAAGCTTGAAGAGAGAAGACAGATCGCCAACTACGCGATCAAGTGGCTAAGGTAAGTTAAGTTTTTTTATTTTTAACCCCTTAATCCTCATTTTACACAGCATTCTTTATTAAGAATGCTATTATTTCCCCTTATAACCATGTTATAAGGGAAAATAATAAATTTTCCAGAATACTCTACCCGAAACCGGACTTCAGTGATGAAGTCCGGCTTCGGGTCTGGGTACCAAACATGGCGATTTTTCACATGCGCATATTCCCGCAACGCACCCGCATCCTATCCGGATGTCAAACGTGACGCCCGTGTAAAAGAGGCCTAAGTCTTATACCTTAAGAAGACCTCACCAGCAGGAAAACTTCTCTGTTCTTAACACATAGAAACGGTCCGTCTGGGGTATGGGAAATAGGCAGTACACTATGAACAGGCTAAATCCTATGCCTGAATAGAACCTTACCAACAGAAAAACTTTACTGAAGTTAACACATAGAAAAGGTCCATCTGGGGTATGGTAAATAGATATTGCACTGTGAGCAGGCTAAATCCCATGCCTGAAGAGGACCTTCCCAGTGGGAAAACTTCTCTGTTGTGAACACATATAAAAGGTCAGTCTGGGGAATGGGAAATAGACAGTACACTATGAGCAGGCTAAATAAATCCCATGCCTAAAGAAGACCTCACCAGCAGGAAAACTTGTCTGTAGATAAGCATGGAAAAGGTCCTTCTGGACATAGACTTTATAGTGTGAACAAGCTAACTTCTATGCCTGAAAAGGACCTAACCAGCAGGAATACTTCTCAGTAAATAACACATAGAAAAGGTCTGTCTGGGGTATTGGAAATACGGGATTACACTTAACGGTAATCTTTTTTCCTCGAGCCTATGACAGCACCCTTGGATCGTGTCCGCCCCCTCATCAGGACAGGAAACAGGAAACACAACCACTTTAACCGCCTGCCGACCGCCTAACGCAGGGCTGCGTCCAGGCGGCGGAAGGCTTGTTCCTCCTTGACGCGGCGACGCGTCATCTCGAGAGAGGCGAGATTTGCCGTGAACGCGCGCGTTCACAGCAGATCGCGGCTCGGCAGTTGTACTGCAGCCTGCCAGCGATGATCAATCGCTGGCAGGCTGTAGATGCAAAATAAAAAGCTTTAAAGAGGTATATCAGACGCTGTTTTGTTGCTGGGATCGACCACCAGAGGACCAGGTAGCTATGTAAAGTAGCACCAAGCACCACACTACCCCCCCCCCTGTCACTTATTAACCCCCTGTTAACCCCTGATCACCCCATACAGACTCCCTGATCACCCCCCTGTCACTGATCACACCCCTGGAAGGCTCCATTCACATGTCCATATGTGTTTTGCGGATCCACGGATCCGCAAAACACGGACACGGGCAATGTGCTTTCCACATTTTGCAGATCCGCACATTGCCAGAACTATATAGAAAATGCCTTTTCTTGTCCGCAATTGCGGACAAGAATAGGACATGTTCTATATTTTTGCGGAACTGAAGTGCAGACCCGGAAGTGCGGATCCGCAATTCCGGATCCGAGCGGGACAAAGTCTGTCCTCATAGAAATGAATGGGTCCGCAATTCCGTTCTGCGAACAGAATTGCGGACGTGTGAATGGGGCATAAGGGTCCCCCTTATCACCGCCAGTTAGTTAGCTACTTGTTAGGTAGTTATCGCCCAGCCCACCGCACCACAGTAACTGATTTTGGCAGAGATTTTTTCATCCAGATTGATCGATGCGAATGAAAAAATCTGTGCCATTCATTTTTTTTTTTTTTCAGACCAGAGGCTGAACGGAAAAAAAAAATCTCATTCCCCGTATGCTCAATATAAGGAGAATAGCGGAAACTCCAAATGCTGGCCATACGTGTAATGATTGCAGAGAGCCTCAAATGCCAAGGCAGTACAAACACCTCACATGTGACCCCATTTTAGAAAGAAGACACCCCAAGGTATTCTGTGAGGTGTATGGTGAGTTCATTCAAAATTTTATTTTTTGTCACAAGTTAGTGGAATATGAGACTTTGTAAAAAAAATTATATATGTATATCAATTTCCGCTAACTTGTGCCCCAAAATACCTTGGGGTGTCTTCTTTCCAAAATGGGGTCACATGTGGGGAATTTATACTGCCCTGGCATTTTAGGGGTCCTAAAGCATGAGAATCCAAGTGCGTAAAAATGCCCTGTGAAATCCTAAAGGTACTCATGGGAATTTGGGCCCCTTTGCGCATCTTGGCTGCAAAAAAGTGTCACTCATGTGGTATCGCCGTACTCAGGAGAAGTAGGGCAATGAGATTTGGGGTGTATTTTTATATATACCCATACTTTGTGTGAGAAATATCGCTGTAAACGACAACTTTTTACATTTTTTTTATACAAAGTTGTCAATTTACAGAGATATTTCTCTCACCCAACATGGGTATATGTAAAAATACACCCCAAAACACATTGCCCTACTTCTCCTGAGTACGGAGATACCACATGAGTGACACTTTTTTGCAGCCTGGGTGCACAAAGGGGCCCAAATTCCAACGAGTACCTTTAGGTTTTACAGGGATGCTCACAATTTAGCCCCGCCCAAAATGCCAGAACAGTAAACATACCCCACAAATGACCCCATTTCGGAAAGTAGACACCCCAAGGTATTCACTGAGGGGTATAATGAGTCCGTGGGAGATTTTTTTTTTTTTGCCAGAAGTTAGCAGAAATGTAAACTTAATTATTTTTTTTTTTCTCAGAAAGTGTCATTTTCCGCTAACTTGTGAAAAAAAATGAAATGATACATGAACTCACCATGCCCCTCCACGAATACTTTGGGGTGTCTTCTTTCTAAAATGGTGTCATTTGGGGGGTATTTATACTATCCTGGCATTCTAGCACCTGTAGAAACATGACAGGTGCTCAGAAAGTCAGAGCTGCTTCAGAATGCGGAAATTCCCTTTTTTGCACCATAGTTTGTAAACGCTATAACTTTTACCCAAACCAATAAATATACACTTATTGGATTTTTTTTTATCAAAGACATGTAGAACAATAAATGTATAAAAAATTTTATATAGAAATGTTTTTTTTTTAAAAATTTTACAACAGAAAGTGAAAAATGTCATTTTTTTGCAAAGATTTCGGTCATTTTTGATTAATAGCAAAACAAGTAAAAATGTCAGCAGCAATGAAATACCACCAAATGAAAGCTCTATTAGTGAGAAGAAAAGGAGGTAAAATTCATTTGTGTGGTAAGTTGAATGACGGAGCAATAAACGGTGAAAGTAGCGTAGTGCAGAATTCTAAAAAGTGGCCTGGTCATTAAGGGTGTTTAAAGGGCTTCTGTCATCACGTTTTGACATTATAAGCTGTCTGACATTAGCTATGTGCTAATGTCAGAGCAGCTTGATAATGTCTTTTTTACAGGCGCGGTGAGCAGAGGACAGCAGGCACCAGCGTCCTCTGCTCACCGCGCCTGCGCCGAATACAGAGCGGCCGTGCAGGCGCTGGATTTCACAAGGAGACAGTGCCGGAGGATCGCTGCCCGGCACTGTCACTCAAAGTAAGAAGGGGCGTGCCAGCAGGTTGCCGCACGGAGCTTCTAGGAGCAGGGCAACGCCCCCCTGCTCCTAGAGGCTAATTTACATATTATAAAAGTACGTTTTTTGGCCCGAATATACTGTAACTCGGATTTTTGTAAAAAAGACATTATCAAGCTGCTCTGACATTAGCACATAGCTAATGTCAGACAGCTTATAATGTCAAAACGTGATGACAGAAGCCCTTTAAGCTAGGGGGGCTGAAGTGGTTAAAGGAGGTACCAACCCTTTTCATGCCAGTACTATTTCAAGAACTAAGGAAACAAAATCTGATACAAATAAGAAGTTATATATATACAGGCTCGGACTGGCCCACAGGGTTTTTTTTGCACTCCACCCACGACCAGAGTTGCATTCATACGTCTATCGGTATATCATGTTTGCTCTACTCGCACCCAGAGCTGCGTTCACACGTCCTATGCTTTCCAGGCCCATGTCAAGAACTGCATTCACTTCGCTGTTACTAGTGTTGAGCGCGAATATTCGAATAGCGAATTTTTTTAGCGAATATCGGCACTTCGCTAATTTGCGAATATTTCGAATATAGCGCTATAAATTCGCTATTTTGAATATTCGGTTTTTTTTTAGTTATATTTTTTTCTTTCCCACTTCCCAAAAATAGTTCTTACCTGTCCTGAGGATTCCTGGCTTCCTGGCTGCTCTAGTCAGTGCCCGTTGCCGCTTCTGCCGACTTCCGTGCTCATGGAGCGTCCCCATCACCATGGGAACGTCTCCATATACTAAAATGTACTGTCGGATTTGAGGAATTACGTTGAAATCGCAATGCGATCAATTTAAGTTATATTAATCGCATTGCGAATTCAACTTAGCACTGCTGCTATATTCCATATTCGTTAACTTCGTTCATTCTAGCAAGCTGTCCCATTATAAACCCAGCTCTAAGTTGAAATCGCAATGCGATTAATATAACTTGAATTAATCGCATTGCGATTTCAACGTAATTCCTCAAATCCGACAGTACATTTTAGTATATGGAGACGTTCCCATGGTGATGGGGACGCTCCATGAGCACGGAAGTTTATGGTTGGCTTGGTAGAATTAGCTAATAGCGAATATGACGAATGTATTCGTCATATTCCTCAAAACGAAGATAACGAAGTATTCTACATCTTCGTTTAGTTACTTATTAGTCAACTCGCTAATTCTAGCAATCAAATAGGAAGGTTGACTATAGAGACAGCTGTGTTAAATTCGCTATGCGATTATTTTTTTTTAATAGAATAATTATATTACTTGATATAATTATTATAATTATTCTATTTATTAAAAAAAAAATTATATAATCGCATAGCGAATTAAACACAGTTGTCTCTATAGTCAACCTTCCTATTTGATTGCTAGAATTAGCGAAGTTGACGAATAGGTTGCTTTGTTATCTTCGTTTTGAGGAATATGACGAATACATTCGTCAAGATAGACCATGTGATTGGACCATGTGATGTGACGTCATCACAGGTCCTTTAGTTGTTAGCTGAAGCTTGAAGAGAGAAGACAGATCGCAACTACGCGATCAAGTGGCTAAGGTAAGTTAAGTTTTATTATTTTTAACTCCTTCATTTTCATTTTACTAAGCATTCTTTATTAAGAATGCTATTATTTTCCCTTATAACCATGTTATAAGGGAAAATAATAAAGATCTGGTCCCGTTGCTAAGCAACCATGCGGGAAAATTGCACTGCATCCGCACTTGCTTGCGGATGCTTGCGATTTTCCCGCAGCCCCATTCACTTCTAAGGGGCCTGTGTTGCGTGAAAAACGCACAATATAGAGCATGCTGCGATTTTCACGCAACGCAGAAGTGATGCGTGAAAATCACCGCTTATGTGCACAGCCCCATAGAAATGAATGGGTCCGGATTCATTGCGGGTGCAATGAGTCCTCCTCACGCATTGCACCTGCACGGAAAACTCGCCCGTGTGAAAGGGGCCTAATTCTTAAGGTTCGCATCCCGGCGGCTGCCTGGCCCCATGGGACTGGTGGTTGCTTCGGCCCCATGGCTTCAGCGGTCCGACCAATGGTTGTCTGTCCATCTGTGCAGCTATGCTTTTAGTTTTGAATAACTCACATCTTTACCTGCTTGCCAGCTTATGTTATTTAGGTTTCATTTTAGTTAATGTCCATTATTATCTCCATATTCTGTCACGTTTATCTTTATCTTTTCAGGTCACGCAGTTGAACTTATGTTGGGGGTCACTTTCTACGTCGGTCAGGTCTCGTTGGTTTAATTTCACCAGGTCTCATGGTTTAATTTCACCTGCACCTTATTCAGGTCACTTATTATAGTTATAATTTCTTGTTAAAAAACAAAAACAAAACTCAGCCCCATGTCTTCGGGGGCCGATGACGGCTTCAGCCCCATGTCTTTGGGGGCCCGGTGACAGCTTCGGCCCCATGGCTTTGGGGGACCGATGACAGCTTTGGCCCCATGGCTTCGGGGACCCGATGACAGCTTCGGTCCCATGGCTTTGGGGGCCCGATGACAGCTTTGGCCCCATGGCTTTGGGGACCCGATGACAGCTTCGGCCCCATGGCTTCGGAGGCCCGATGACAGCTTCGGCCCCATGGCTTCGGGGGCCCGATTACTGTTTTCAGTCCTGCTGGGCTGATTGCCTGGTTGGTTGTCCATCTGTGCATCTAGGCTGATGTGGCTCGTATGTATCATATACATACCTGCTTCCCTAATTTCCTAATAATACATGTTGATCGCTCACTTTATGTTTTTGTCCGCAAACTGGTCCGGTTCGCCCTACAGCATCATTGTCATGTCTTACGCAGATATTTCGTCTTGCTTTAATTGTTCATGCTTTCGGTCAGGTCCTGCCAGTGGAGGAACAAGTAGGTTAATTCCCTCTAGCATTTCAGTCTCTGATCGTAGTCGATCATATCTGGTCAACCAGGTCCCCGTGCAAAGTCTTTGCCTTTTTGCTATGACCATGAATTCATTTTAGTCGGAAACTTCATTGCAATTCCTTCCCTCACTCATGGGAGGGCATAGACAGAATCTTTATGACTTCGTAGCTTCTTGCCGCACTAACCTCAGACTCCCTACAACCACGTTGAATCGGGTTTGGACAAGGTCCAGCATTACCCCACGGTAGAAGATTCAGATAGTAGGTCGGTCTTCACGTCCCAGGCGTTAAAACAATTCTCAGGGGTACACAGAAGAACAACGTGCGGACCACAGCTAGCAGATAGCTGTTGTCTGGGGAACTATTCAAGGATTATCTTCCTATCTATATGGTTCTTTCTGGCCCTCATTCCTGCATAGTCTAGGCAGTCAGGTTTCGGTTCCACGATCTCCTGAGGCTAGGGCATTGCCAGTACTCGCACTAGAACCAAAATTTTACAAGGCTCAGGTCGTTTTTCATGATCCATTTCACAACGTATTCCCGGTCCTAGATTCCGCTTTGGGGCAGTATCCGCAATATTGAGCATCATGTCCCCGGCCTTGTCATCCACAAGATGGGTTGTAGGTCTCCTTCTGGTCTTGCCTCATACACCCCGAATTTTCGCTCAAGATCCCTGACGCTTTGCAGTTAGGTTGGGGATTAGTTTGCACATGCCATTCGAGTACCTTTTCTACCCTACTTGGCTTGGTTTTTGCCCATTTATAGGCCTACCCACGATCATGGCTTAGGGCACACAACAAGGCATTTAGTCAGGTTAGCTAAGCCACACCTAGCTGGGTTAGGTTGTTCCTGTTGTTTCTCTCCCTAGGGTTCTTCGGATATCTCTTGGCCGTAGCCATGCCCACAAGTTAGTAAGGCTGATTAGTCAGCCTGCATTTGTGGGAGTGGCGGAGGATCTTCATATACGAGCCACAGCCTCACTCACGGGCATGTGTTCTCAGGTGCCCCACCCTCCCTCCCTCATCTTCTCATTTCCACAGGGTATGCCCTCTTATAGGCCGACCCACGATCATGGCTTAGGGCACACAACAAGCCATTTAGTCAGGTTAGCTAAGCCACACCTAGCTGGGTTAGGTTGTTCCCGTTGTTTCTCTCCTTAGGGTTCTTTGGATATCTCTTGGCCGTAGTCATGACCACAAATATATAAATATATATTGTGAACTGTTATGTCCTCTTGCAGGGATTGTCTTGTGTAGAAACAGGAATACTGACACCTTTGTAGCTTGTACGTCAGACTGTTGCTAGTTTATTTTGTAAGTTGCTCAAAATAACAAACAAAACCAAAACAAACAATAGCCTGGCTCCTGCCTATCTCACTCGGCAGCACTAGCTAAACTCATAACACAAAACACAAAACTTTTTTTAAGGGGGAAAAACAGAGCAACTTACAGTTCAGCAGTTAGATAAAAAAGCGACCACTCTCAGAGCTCCTAGGCTTGCAGCTTCTCAAACAGACTGCACACACACCCAGAGAGAGCCCCTGTGTCAGGCCTGCTGACCTGATTAGTACATCTGTGTGAGCAGTCCCCACAGGCAGGTAAAACCCGGACTGGCTTCGGGTGGTCAGGGAACCCACCCAACTCTTCTTCTCCAGGACCCTAAACTGGCTTTCTTTTTCCCAGGAAGCTTCTAGAAACAAAGAAAACAAAACCTTCCTGGAGCCTTTTAACACATGAAGTGCCGGAAACTTGGTGCAATGTACACACCATCCAGCACTTTCTCTGCCAAACATTGTGACACCCTGTCACATACCCCCTCTCTCTGTTCGAACCCGTGGGTATGGACACTTTCCATGAACATACAATGAGTTCGGGAGAGAGCGTCAGCATTGGCCTGCAGCTTTCCTGCCCTGTGCTCCACTGAGAAATTATAATCCTGTAGTGACAGGAACCAGCGAGTCACCCTTGCATTATGACCTTTGGCCCGTGACATCCAGGTAAGAGGGGAGTGATCTGTCACCAACTGAAATCGACGGCCTAGCAGATAGTATCGCAGAGTCTCCACAGCCCATTTGATGGCCAAACACTCGCGCTCCACGATACTATAGTTTTTCTCAGCCGGGGTTAGCTTCCTACTCAAATATATCACTGGGTGTTCCTCTCCATGCACCAACTGTGACAACACGGCCCCTAGGCCCACATTAGAAGCATCTGTTTGAACAACAAACTTTTTTTTAAAATCAGGAGCAATCAAAACTGGCCCACTGCATAACACCTCCTTGAGTTTGCAGAACGCAACCTCAGCATCTTTGTTCCAAGAAATTCCCCCTGCGCTTTTGCCTTTGATTAGGTCCGTAAGTGGAGCAGCTATGGTTGCAAAATCTGGAATAAACCTCTGGTAATACCCTACCATGCCCAGAAACGTCCTCACCTGTTTTTTTGTGCCAGGTTGAGGCCACTCCTTAATTGCCTGTACCTTTTGAGCCTGAGGCTTGATGAGGCCTTTACCAATAATGTACCCTAGGTATCGTGCCTCTTCAAGGCCCAGGGCACATTTCTTGGGATTGGCCGTTAGACCAGCCTGTCGAATTAAGTTTACCACCGCTTGGACCTTGGGAAGATGACTCTCCCAGTCCGAGCTGAATATCACCACGTCGTCAAGGTATGCCGAAGCGAAGTGCCGGTGTGGCCTGAGGACTTCATCCATCAACCTTTGAAAGGTGGCGGGGGCCCCATGAAGCCCAAATGGCATTCTCACATACTGGAACAGGCCCTGTGGAGTAGAAAATGCTGTCTTTTCTCTAGCCGTTGAAGTAAGTGGAATCTGCCAATAACCTCTGGTTAGATCTAGGGTGGTGATGTACCTAGCTGGACCTAACCTTTCTATTAACTCATCCACCCGTGGCATGGGATAAGCGTCAAACTTTGAGATCTCGTTTAATTTGCGAAAGTCATTGCAAAACCGTAAGGATCCATCCGGTTTTGGTACCAACACGACCGGCTACTCCAATCACAATGGGACGGTTCAATAACACCTAGCTCCAACATTCTCTGGATCTCACCTGCTACGGTTTGTCTGCGGGCTTCAGGAATGCGATATGGCTTCAAGCGAACCCGAGCTTGCGGATCTGTAACAATATCATGCTTAATTACATGAGTGCAACCTGGCCACTCTGAAAACACATCGGCATTCCTAAGGAGGAATTCCTTTACCCCTTGTGCTTGTGCCCTTGACAGAGTCTCCGAGACCTTCACCTCAGTAACTCCCCCCTGAAGTGTAGGACTGAGACGCTCAGCCGCCATATAAACTAAAGGTTCCTTCCAGGCCTTTATTAAATTGACATGATAGATTTGCATTTTTTTCCGTTTGTCGGGTTGGTGGACTTTATAATTCACATCCCCTATTTTCTCTACAACCTCATAGGGCCCTTGCCATTTGGCCAGGAATTTACTTTCCGCGGTGGGAACCAGAACCAGGACCCGGTCACCCGGCTGAAAAACCCTGAGTCTGGCTCCCCGATTGTATATGCGACTTTGGGCCTCTTGAGCCTGTCTCATATGCTCTTGTACTATGGGCATTACAGCTGTGATACGGTCCTACATCTGTAGAACATGTTCCACCACGGAGCGGTGGGGAGAGGGCTCCTCTTCCCATGACTCCTTCGTGATATCCAAAACCCCCCGGGGGTGTCGCCCATACAAAAGCTCAAACGGGGAAAACCCAGTAGATGACTGAGGCACCTCACGAACAGCAAACATTAAGTAGGGGAGCAGGCAATCCCAATCTCTCCCGTCTGCCTCAACCACCCTTTTTAACATTCTCTTGAGGGTTTTGCTGAAGCGCTCCACCAACCCTTCAGTTTGAGGGTGATAGACTGATGTCCTTAACTGTTTTATACCCAGCAGCTTACACAAACCTTTCATTACGTTGGACATAAAAGGTGTCCCTTGATCCGTCAGGATCTCTTTGGGAATGCCTGTTCTAGCAAACATATGAAACAGTTCCCGGGCAATTGTTTTAGCTGACGTGTTCCGCAGAGGAACCGCCTCTGGATACCTGGTGGCATAGTCTAAAACCACAAGAATGTATTGATGTCCCTTTGCAGACTTCACCAGGGGCCCCACCAAATCCACCACAATCCGGTGAAAAGGTACCTCAATGATGGGTAACGGTACCAAGGGTCCCCGGTAATGAGGTGCAGGGGACGTCAACTGACATTCTGGGCAAGACGCACAGAATCGTTTGATTTCTGCAAATACCCCAGGCCAAAAAAACCTTTGGAGTACCCGTTGCTGAGTTTTCTCAGCTGCCAGGTGTCCTCCCATGGGGTTTTTATGAGCCAGGTCAAGTACCACTTTCCTGTGCGATTTAGGAACAACTAGTTGCTCTACGACTTCACCCCTTATATTCTCAACACGATAAAGAAGATCGTGGTTGACAGCAAAGTGAGGATACACATTCTTCAAGCCCTTATTGTGGGCAACCCCATTAACCACAGCAACATTTTCCCAAGCATGAGCTAACGTTGGGTCCCTCAATTGGGATGTGCCAAAGTTATCCTGAGAACAGTTTATTTCTGGCATAGGCAACTCTTCCACAGTCTCTTGAGGTCTCTCAGATTCCCCTACTAGCACAGAGAAGGGGAACTCATCAGGCTCCACTGGGGCCAGTCCAATGGCTGAGACTTCAGAACCTGAATCCCCAATGTCAGGCAGGCTAGCAGGACTTTCACCTCCCACACTTAGGGAAATTCGAGGTGGAAACTCGACCATCCACAGGTCCCAGAATAAAGGAAAGTCCCGTCCTAGTATGACACTATGCATCAGGGATTTAGATACTCCAACCTCATGGGACGTCACACCAAACTGAGTCTCAATGGGGACCACCGCTGTACAATAACTCTTTGCATCACCATGTATGCACAAAACACCCATGCACTGTTTTTTCAGCTGGTCTGGAGCTACCAGGTCTGAATGTACAAGGGTAACGAGGCTCCCAGAATCCACCAAGGCCTGGACACTCCTTCCACCTACTTTGACCCATGCCATGTGAGCCAGCGCCGATGTCAGACACGCCGGATGAGCGAAGAAGGATAGGCGCTGAGCTGCTCCACACTCCATAGGTTCTGGGACGAGAGGACATTTGGCAGTCACATGCCCCCAGGCTTTGCACCTCCAGCACTGGACACCGGTCCCTGGTAGGGTCTTTTTCAGCAGCCTAGTATCCACGTTGGTCTTCATCCACGTTTTCGAACCAGCATCAGCATTTAAGGTTGCTGTGCCTCTTCCCGCCACTGCGGGCAGACGCCGCTTTACAGGCAAGTTCTCGGGGGCAGACCCCCCTGCCAAAAACCCCTCTGCTGCCAGGTAGCGTTCAACCATCTCAACTAACTCATTGACGGACTTTGGATCAGCGTGACTGACCCATTTTATTAACTCATACGGCAGCGCTGTCAGGAAGCGATCCATTGTGACCCTTTCGACAATCTGGGGTGCCGTGAGTATCTCAGGTTGCAACCATTTCCGTACCAGATAAATTAAGTCATGCATCTGTGACCTGGGAGAATTATTAGGTTGGTAATTCCAGCGGTGCACTCGTTGGGCCCGCACAGCAGGAGTGACACCCAAACGGCGGAGAATTTCTAGCTTTTGCTTCTCATAGTCCTGGGCATCCTCGGCAGACAAATCAAAATACGCTTTCTGAGAGTCACCCGTTAGAAACGGAGCAACCAACCCCGCCCACTGAGTCTTAGGCCACGCCTCTCGGTCTGCGGTACGTTCAAACGTATTCAGAAACGCTTCTACGTCATCGTGTGGGGTCATTATCTGAAGAAAATGGCTTGCTTTGACCAACCCAGTATTGCTAGGTCGATCCTGACGCGTATTCGCCAGCTGCTGCAGAACCTCTGCAAGAGTTTCTCTGTCTTTCCGAGCAGCTTCAGCTTGCATTTGCCTGTCTCTTTCTGCGGCCTCAGCCAGTGCTGTCACCTGAGTACTCAACAGACGTACAATTTTCTGCTGCGCCTCCTGCTGGGCAGCCAAAGCCTTTTCATATCTGGCATTAGTCTCTCGCTGGACTGCATTTGCATCTTGCTGGGTTGCACAGGCTTGTGCCAACCTCAATACCAGATCTTCCATCGTATTGGATGAAAAGATGCAATGCAATTAAAGTTGCTAGGAGGATGGTATCTGGCAGGGATCCGTATGCCCGCGTCCTCCACCAATTTGTGAACTGTTATGTCCTCTTGCGGGGATTGTCTTGTGTAGAAACAGGAATACTGACACCTTTGTAGCTTGTATGTCAGACTGTTGCTAGTTTATTTTGTAAGTTGCTCAAAATAACAAACAAAACCAAAACAAACAATAGCCGTCTGGCTCCTGCCTATCTCACTCGGCAGCACTAGCTAAACTCATAACACAAAACACAAAGAGCATTTTCAAGGGGGAAAAACAGAGGAACTTACAGTTCAGCAGTTAGATCAAAAAGCGACCACTCTCAGAGCTCCTAGGCTTGCAGCTTCTCAAACAGACTGCACACACACCCAGAGAGAGCCCCTGTGTCAGGCCTGCTGACCTGATTAGTACATCTGTGTGAGCAGTCCCAACAGGCAGGTAAAACCCGGAGTGGCTCCGGGTGCTCAGGGAACCCCCCCAACTCTTCCCTGACCGGCTCCAGGACCCTAAACTGGCTTTCTTTTTCCCAGGAAGCTTCTAGAAACAAAGAAAACCAAACCTTCCTGGAGCCTTTTAACACATGAAGTGCCGAAAACTTGGTGCAATGTACACACCATCCAGCACTTTCTCTGCCAAACATTGTGACACCCTGTCACAATATATATATATTTATATATTACTTTTTTTTATGAAGGGAATTAAAGCAGGGTGCTGTTATGGACTCAAGGAAAAAAGATTACCGGCAAGTGTAATCCCATATTTCCCCCCTCGCCTATGACAGCACCCTTGAATCTATAAGCGAGATAAGATTAGGGAGGGACAACTGCCTGAAGGACCTTACGTCCAAATATTAGAACTTAATGAGAGGGTAATTGAAGCCTGTAATGCTTGAAAAAAATGTGAGGGGAACTCCAGGTGGCAGCCATACAAATTTGGTCAATGGAGGCAGAGGCTCGCTCCACCCAGGACGTAGAGAACGCTCTAGTAGAGTGGGCTCCAAATCCCGTAGGCGGGGAAACCCCCTTTGGAAGAGTAGGCTAAAAGAATAGCCTGTTTTATATATCTAGCTATAGTTTTTGGAAACAGCCAAACCCTTTTTCTTGCCTTGAAAAGAAATGAGGAGCTTGGAGGAGGATCTCCAAGTTTGGGTGATTTTTAAGTACTGTAATAAACAACTTCTGACATCCAAACAGTGGAATTCTGATTCTCGAATTTTTTGGAGAAGGACAAAAAGAAGGCAAAATGATATCCTGAGAGCAATGAAATGAAGAGGACACCTTTGGAAGGAAGGAAGGATCTGGTGAAATTACCACCCGATCTTCCAAAATGTTTAAATATGGCTTTTCAATAGAGAAGGCTGAGATTACGCTTACTCTCCTAGCCGATGTAATGGCTAGTAAAAAGGCTAACTTTAGTGTTAAGATCTTTATGGAGATCTCTTCAATGGGCTCAAAGGGATCTAACATAAGGGCAGATAGAACTAGATTTAGATCCCAAGGAGGAAATATAACCTCCTGTACTGGGGCTAATTTAGAGATAGTCAGGAGCTTCAAATACATTGAATTGTCTATTTGCAAATGCACAAAAGGCCTTCCAAACCCGTAAGTAGAGTTTGGACGTGACTGTTTTTTGACTTGCTAAAAGAGTATTGACTACCTTTTCTGATAGCCCTTTCTTCCTCAAAATCTGCCTTTTAACAGCCAGGCGGTCAATTCTCCACCTCTGGATGAAGGATGGGACCCTGAGTCAGAAGTCCCAGGAAGACCGGCAGGACCCAAGGGGAGGATACTGACATCATGCGCAGCCAAGAAAACCAAACCCTCCTTGGCCAAAAGGGAGCTATCATGATCACGAAGGCAATGTCTTCCTTTATTTTACTCAGTACTCTTGGCAGTAACTTCAATGGGGAAAAGGTGTAGAGAAGTCCCTCTCTCCAGGATTGAGCTAGAGCATCCACCGCAGTCGGACGCTCTTCTGGAGAAAGAGAGAAGAACCTCTTTACCCTTCTGTTGACCCTGGTGGCAAAGAGATCGATCATTGGGAGACCCCATAATGCAACTATCTTGTTGAAAATCTGCTGATTTAATGACCATTCTCCATGGCGAATTCGATGGTGGCTTAGGAAGTCTGCTGTCAAATTCTCCTTTCCTTTTAAGGGAACTGCAGAAATTGACAAAAGAGAATCTTCTGCCAGACAAAAAATGTTTTGACTGAAAGACATAAGAGTCGGGGATTTGGTCCCTCCCTGTCTGTTGATGAACGCCACTAGTGTTGAGTGAACAGTTCGAGCATCGTTCGGGTTCGTACTGAATTTTGGGGTGTCCGGGACACGGACCCGAACCCAAACATTTTCAAAAAAGTTTGGGTTCGGGTTCGTTGTTCGTCGATTACTTCCTGCTTTCTGAAGGGCTGCACAGCAGCCAATCAGCTAGCGTTTTACTTCTTTCCCTAAGAGCCCATCACAGCCGTGCCTACTAATGGCATGGCTGTGATTGGCCAAGTGCAGCATGTGATCCAGCCTCTATTTAAGCTGGAGTCACATAGCGCCGCACATCACACTGCTCTGATTAGTGTAGGGAGAGGACGCAGCTTCTGTCAGGGCGAGATTAGGCAGGGTAAAGTCAGCAACAGCACCTAATGAACGGATCGATCTACAGCTGTGAATGATTGAACTTCTGCTAGTTACTTGCTCACTGGTTTTTAGGCTGCACAGAGCGTTTTTCTGTCACTTATTTTCTGGGTTAATCGGCGGCCATTTTGTGACTTGTGGTGCACCAGAACAAGCTGCCACCAAGTCCATCAATCCATTAATACTATTTTTTTTTTTTTTGCTATATCCTACATCAGGGGCTTGGCTGTGCTAATTGTCACCCCTAGAAACTCAGGATAGCAATTTCTGTATTTTATTAAGGGGTTAAATACAATTGCCCAAATACCAATCCCCTAAATCTGGTGTCCCAGCTGTTGCAGGCCAAGATTCATAGTGTCTGCCAAAACATATATTTTGTTCTGGGGTGAAATTTAATTGCCAAAATAGCAATACCCTGAATCTGGTGTCCCAGCTGTTGCAGGCCAAGATTCATAGTGTCCGCCAAAACATATATTTTGTTCTGGGGTGAAATTCAATTGCCAAAATAGCAATACCCTGAATCTAGTGTCCCAGCTGTTGCAGGCCAAGATTCATAGTGTCCGCAAAAACATATATTTTGTTCTGGGGTGAAATTCAATTGCCAAAATAGCAATACCCTGAATCTGGTGTCC
Source organism: Bufotes viridis (assembly GCA_033119425.1). Lineage (NCBI taxonomy): Eukaryota > Metazoa > Chordata > Amphibia > Anura > Bufonidae > Bufotes > Bufotes viridis. The sequence continues at coordinate 204,542,949 of CM065593.1, read as the reverse complement.
CAGCTGTTGCAGGCCAGGTTTCATAGTGTCCGCCAAAACATATATTTTGTTCTGAGGTGAAATTAATCTGCCAAAATAGCAATACCCTGAATCTGGTGTCCCAGCTGTTGCAGGCCAGGTTTCATAGTGTCCGCCAAAACATATATTTTGTTCTGGGGTGAAATTAATCTGCCAAAATAGCAATACCCTGAATCTGGTGTCCCAGCTGTTGCAGGCCAGGTTTCATAGTGTCACGCCAAAACATATATTTTGTTCTGAGTTGAAATTATTCTGCCAAAATAGCAATACCCTGAATCTGGTGTCCCAGCTGTTCCAGGCCAGGTTTCATAGTGTCCGCCAAAACATATATTTTGTTCTGGGGTGAAATTAATCTGCCAAAATAGCAATACCCTGAATCTGGTGTCCCAGCTGTTGCAGGCCAGGTTTCATAGTGTCCGCCAAAACATATATTTTGTTCTGGGGTGAAATTCAATTGCCAAAATAGCAATACCCTGAATCTGGTGTCCCAGCTGTTGCAGGCCAGGTTTCATAGTGTACGCCAAAACATATATTTTGTTCTGAGGTGAAATTAATCTGCCAAAATAGCAATACCCTGAATCTGGTGTCCCAGCTGTTGCAGGCCAGGTTTCATAGTGTCCGCCAAAACATATATTTTGTTCTGGGGTGAAATTAATCTGCCAAAATAGCAATACCCTGAATCTGGTGTCCCAGCTGTTGCAGGCCAGGTTTCATAGTGTACGCCAAAACATATATTTTGTTCTGAGGTGAAATTATTCTGCCAAAATAGCAATACCCTGAATCTGGTGTCCCAGCTGTTGCAGGCCAAGATTCATAGTGTCCGCCAAAACATATATTTTGTTCTGGGGTGAAATTCAATTGCCAAAATAGCAATACCATAAATCAGTGGTTTCAGCTGTGGCTGGCAAAGTATAATCGTGTCCGCCAAAACATATATTTTGTTCTGGGGTGAAATTCAATTGCCAAAATAGCAATACCCTGAATCTGGTGTCCCAGCTGTTGCAGGCCAGGTTTCATAGTGTCCGCCAAAACATATATTTTGTTCTGGGGTGAAATTCAATTGCCAAAATAGCAATACCCTGAATCTGGTGTCCCAGCTGTTGCAGGCCAAGATTCATAGTGTCTGCCAAAACATATATTTTGTTCTGGGGTGAAATTCAATTGCCAAAATAGCAATACCTTGAATCTGGTGTCCCAGCTGTTGCAGGCCAAGATTCATAGTGTCCGCCAAAACATATATTTTGTTCTGGGGTGAAATTAATCTGCCAAAATAGCAATACCCTGAATCTGGTGTCCCAGCTGTTGCAGGCCAGGTTTCATATTGTCCGCCAAAACATATATTTTGTTCTGGGGTGAAATTAATTTGCTAAAATAGCAATACCCTGAATCTGGTGTCCCAGCTGTTGCAGGCCAGGTTTCATAGTGTCCGCCAAAACATATATTTTGTTCTGGGGTGAAATTAATTTGCCAAAATAGCAATACCCTGAATCTGGTGTCCCAGCTGTTGCAGGCCAGGTTTCATAGTGTCCGGCAAAACATATATTTTGTTCTAGGTTGAAATTCATTTGCCAAAATAGCAATACCCTGAATCTGGTGTCCCAGCTGTTGCAGGCCAGGTTTCATAGTGTCCGCCAAAACATATATTTTGTTCTGGGGTGAAATTAATCTGCCAAAATAGCAATACCCTGAATCTGGTGTCCCAGCTGTTGCAGGCCAAGTGTAAATCTGTCCATAAAAGGATACCTTTCATCCAGGGCCTAAATACTAGCCCTAAAAGAGATATTCCCCTAAATCAGTGGTTACTGCTGTACCTGGATTAGTGTAATACGCTACATAAACAAATAGGCAGATAGTGTTAGAGGCCTGTAAAAAAAAGCCTGAATTTGAAATCAATACATTGGGCCAAATATTTTTTTCCTTATTGTGGTGCTTGGTGAACGGTAACAATGAGGAAAACATCTAGTAAGGGACGCGGACGCTGTCGTGGTGGTGTTAGTGTACCCTCTGGTGCTGGGAGAGGATGTGGCCATTCTGCCACAGCCACACGTCCTAGTGAACCAATTACCTCAGGTTCCAGTACCCGCCAGAATTTACAGCGATATTTGGTGGAGCCCAATGCCGTTCTAAGGATGGTAAGTCCTGAGCAGGTACAGGCGCTAGTCAATTGGGTGGCCGACAGTGGATCCAGCACGTTCACAACATTATCTCCCACCCAGTCTTCCGCAGAAAGCGCACAGGTGGCACCTGAAAACCAAGCCCATCAGTCTGTCACATCACCCCCATGCATATCAGGGAAACTGTCAGAGCCTCAAGGAAGACATAGAATGCACTGATGCACAACCACTTATGTTTCCTGATGATGAGGACATGGGAATACCACCTCATCGGAGTCCGCACGTCTCTGATGATGACGAAACACAGGTGCCAACTGCTGCGTCTTTCGGCAGTGTGCAGACCGAACAGGAGGTCAGGGAGGAAGACTGTGTGGAAGACGATGCAGGGGACGATGAGGTCCTAGACCCCACATGGAATGAAGGTCGTGCCACTGACTTTCATAGTTCAGAGGAAGAGGCAGTGGTGAGACCGAGCCAACAGCGTAGCAAAAGAGGGAGCAGGGGCAAAAGCAGACCAGCCGCCGCCAAGAGAGTTCGCCTGCTACTGGCCACCACCACCAGGGACCGAGCACCCCAAAGGCAGCTTCAAGGAGTTCCCTGGCATGGCACTTCTTTAAACAATGTGCTGACGACAAGACCCGAGTGGTTTGCACGCTGTGCCAACAGATCCTGAAGCGAGGCATTAACGTTCTGAACCTTAGCACAACCTGCATGACCAGGCATCTACATGCAAAGCATGAACTGCAGCGGAGTAAACACCTTAAAAGCAAGGAACTCACTCTAGCTCCCCTGCTTCCTCTTCTGCTGCTGCCTCGGCCTGTTCCTCCGCCTCGGGAGGAACGTTGGCACCTGCCACCCACCAAAACAGAGGATGTGCCACCGACACCACCACCTGCATCACCAAGCATCTCCACCATGTCATACGGCAGCGTTCAGCTCTCCATCTCACAAACCTTGGAGAGAAAGCGTAAATTCCCACCTAGCCACCCTCGAGCCCTGGGCCTGAATGCCAGCATTTCTAAACTACTGGCCTTTGAAATACTGTCATTCAGGCTGGTGGACACAGACAGCTTCAAACAGCTGATGTCCATGGCTGTCCCACAGTATGTTGTTCCCAGCCGCCACTACTTCTCCAAGACAGCCGTGCCTTCCCTGCACAACCAAGTATCCGATAAAATCAAGTGTGCACTGCGCAACGCCATCTGTGGCAAGGTCCACCTAACCACAGATACGTGGACCAGTAAGCACGGCCAGGGATGCTATATCTCCTAACTGCACACTGGGTAAATGTAGTGGCGGCTGGGCCCCAGGCGGAGAGTTCCTTGGCGCATGTCCTTCCGCCGCCAAGGATCGCAGGGCATCATTCTTTGCCTCCTGTAGCCTCCTACTCGGCTTCCTCCTCCTCTGCTTCCACCAGCTCATCCAGTCAGCCACACACCTTCACCACCAACTTCAGCACAGCCCGGGGTAACGTCAGCAGGCCATTCTGAAACTCATATGTTTGGGGGACAGGCCCCACACCGCGCAGGAGTTGTGGCGGGGTATTGAACAACAGACCGACGAGTGGTTTCTGCCGGTGGGCTTCAAGCCCGGCCTGGTGGTGCTGCGATAATGGGCGAAATTTCGTCGCAGCTCTGGGACTAGCCGGTTTGACGCACATCCCTTGCCTGGCGCATGTGCTGAATTTAGTGGGTTGCCACCTTGCTGGATCCCCGGTACAAAGACAATGTGCCCACCTTACTTCCTGCACTGGAGCGTGATAGGAAGATGCGTGAGTACAAGCGCACGCTGGTAGACGCGCTCCTGAGAGCATTCCCAAATGTCACAGGGGAACAGGTGGAAGCCCAAGGCGAAGGCAGAGGAGGAGCAAGAGGTCGCCAACGCAGCTTTATCACGGCCAGCTCATCTGAGGGCAGGGTTAGCATGGCAGAAATGTGGAAAAGTTTTGTCTCCACGCCACAGCTAACTGCACCACCACCTGATACGGAACGTGTTAGCAGGAAGCAGCATTTCACTAACATGGTTGAACAGTACATGTGCACACCCCTCCACGTACTGACTGATGGACAAGCTGACGTTCATAAAAATGAACCAGACATGGATCCCACAGGACCCGTGCCTCCCTTGTGCAGAATAGACATTTATAACTGCCTTCCCTTAACCATGTATTCTTGCACTCCGGGGCACTTCTTTATTGAATCCTCATTTTTTTTTCTTTACCATGATCTTGTGGTGCAACCCAAAGTTGAATGAACCTCTCCTCTGTCTGAGTGCTGGGACAAAATAACTGAAAGTGGCCTTCTCCAGTGTTGGGTGATATGACGCATGATTCCTTGCTGTGGGACCTCTCTCCTCTGTCTGGGTGCTGGGCCGAAATAACTGAAAGTGGCCTTCTCCAGTGGTGGGTGATATGACGACGTATTCCTTGCTGTGGGACCTCTCTCCTCTGTCTGGGTGCTGGGCCGAAATAGCTGAAAGTGGCCTTCTCCAGTGGTGGGTGATATGACGATGTATTGCTTGCTGTGGGACCTCTCTCCTCTGTCTGGGTGCTGGGACGAAATAACTGAAAGTGGCCTTCTCCAGTGGTGGGTGATATGACGACGTATTCCTTGCTGTGGGACCTCTCTCCTCTGTCTGGGTGCTGGTTCGAAATAACTGAAAGTGGCCTTCTCCAGTGGTGGGTGATATGACGCATGATTCCTTGCTGTGGGACCTCTCTCCTCTGTCTGGGTGCTGGGTCCGAAATAACTGAAAGTGGCCTTCTCCAGTGGTGGGTAATATGACGCCTGATTCCTTGCTGTGGGACCTCTCTCTCTGTCTGGGTGCTGGGGCGAAATAACTGAAAGTGGCCTTCTCCAGTGGTGGGTGATATGAAGCATAATTCCTTGCTGTGGGACCTCTCTCCAATTGATATTGGTTAAATTTTATTTATTTTATTTTAATTCATTTCCCTATCCACATTTGTTTGCAGGGGATTTACCTACATTTTGCTGCCTTTGGCAGCCCTCTAGCCCGTTCCTGGACTATTTTACAGCCTTTTTAGTGCCTAAAAGTTCGGGTCCCCATTGACTTCAATGGGGTTCGGGTTCGGGATAAAGTTCGGGTCGAGTTCGGATCCCAAACCCGAACATTTTTGGGAAGTTCGGCCGAACTTCCCGAACTCGAACTTCCAGGTGTTCGCTCATCTCTAGTGATGGTGTCAGCTTTGGACTCCCATCTTGTGATGCCAATTTGTGAAAGAACTCGGTGAGTTTCGCGGGGGCCTGGCGCTTTCGTACTCTCCCCATCAGAGGACCATTGCTAGAGACAGTGTCCTTCATGAAACAGAGATGCTGGGATAGCCAAGTTTAGCGTTTTTCTATGCTGTAGACTAAGCTTACAAACTAGGCAGCCGACGCCATCAGGGTGCAAGCCACGCCCCCTGACCCCCATAACTTTTTTATAGTTATGTCTACAGAGATGTGTGAGGGCTCATTTTTTGCTGGATGATTTGTCGTTTTTTGACAATACCATTTTGGAGTGTGTATGACTTGATCACTTTTTTTTCAATTTTCTTGGGAGATAAAATGATGAAAAAAACGTGAATCAGCCTTTTTAATTTTTTTCTGTTACGCTATTCACCATATGGGCTAACTTTTGTTATGTTAATAGTACGCCCGTTTTTGCATGCGGCTATGCCCATAATGTTACTTTTTTGTTTATTTTTATTTTGGGGAAAGGGGGATGATTAGATTTTTTTTTTTATATATATATTTTCCAAGCTTATTTTTTTAATCTTTTTTTTTTTTTTTTTTACTGTTTGTTAGGTCCTCACATGGACCACAAATTGCAATAATCAGATTGTAACTTATACAGAATAATGGAAATTACTCCATAATTCTGTATAGAAAAATGATACAGTTCAGTGCTGCCACCTAGTGGCTTGAACTGGGATATACTAATAATGATCCTGGAAGTCTAGTACAGGTTGATGCTCATTGTTAGAACAGGGTGTTTTCCCCAATTTCTGCTGGAGGAAAGCACACCTGAAGAGGAAGCCCATGCTTGAGGTTTTTAACACAAAACAACTGAAAGGTGGCATGAAGCAGGATGTGCTTAACCCAAAAATGCAGTTGTGTATATATATACATGCGTGAAGATCCTGCACTTGTGGCCCATTGCTAAGGGCAATCCCCAGCAAAAATGCATACAGTGGAGGATGCCCTCAGCGGACCACAAGTACCACAACAGACATCCTACACAAGATGGCAATTGTGTGGATGTGATAAATAATATAACAATATAGCAATAACAAATGACAAGACAGGTGCACACTGCGGTCTTACTAAGCCCTTAAACTGATGTTAAAATTGAGAGATTAGTTAATATGTCCTGCTGTGGAGGACATGTCTAAGCCCGAGCACCACGCCAAGGTTTCTCAAGTAGCTTGGGAGCTAACGCTCACCTACCTGTGCCGTATGGGCAATACCGGGGGCCAGTGGGCAAAATTACAGGAATGTATAGGCCGACTCGCAGCAGACTCCTCAGTTACCTCCAGCATATAGCCATGCTACTTGAGAAACCTTGATGTAGTGCTAGGGCTTAGACATGTCCTCCACAGCAGGACATGTTGACTAATCTCTCAATTTTAACATCAGTTTGAGGGCTTAGTAAGACGGCAGTGTTCACCTGTCTTGTCATTTGTTATTGCTATACGGTTTTTAACACACTCAGATTCCGTGGTGACATTTGACCATGGCATCTGAGTGGCTAAATGTCCAGGTCAGCATTAACACAGATCGTGGACATTCGCCTTGGGTTAATGAAACAGTAGACACCTGGTTGCTATGGCACCTGCTAGACCCGACATGTGTGATACATTTACAGCAAATGTCGGAAAGGGGTTAATGGTCACATGACCAAATGTTTATAGGTCAGAGCTTTCTTTCAGCATGGACACTGGAGATTGTGCAGGTATTTTGGGCGAGAGGAGTTGTGTATACCTGTGAGGCAGGGTCTAGTGGTGTGCAGTGCAGTCCTGGGGTTCATACTGTATGATGAATTGCTCTGTTGCTATAGCTTTTTGTGAGGGAGAGAAATTATTCCTGTGAGGGAAGGGAGCATGTGGCGTATTCTGGGGCCATGAGGGTGAAGTTCTGTGTGAGGAGCTTTATGGGGTGTAAATCTGTAAGGGAGGGCTGAAATTGACAGAATGTAACTGTGTTTTTAGTACATTATTACAAGATTTGGGGCCCCACTTTTGATTTTGCCAAGGGCCATATTTTGTCTAAAAATGACCCTGCACATGAAAAGTTCTGTCTAGGGCAGGCATCAGCAACTTTCGGCTCCCAGCTGTTGTGAAACTACAATTCCCAGCATGCTCCATTCATTTCTATGTAAGTTCTTAGAAGAGCAGAGCAACTATGCATGCTGGGAGTTGTAGTTTCACAACAGCTGGGAGCCAAAAGGTTGCCTACCCCTGGTCTAGGGTATGGGAAATAGATATTGCACTGTGAGCTTGTTAAATCCCATGTCTGAAGAGAACCTCCCAGCAGTGAAACTTTTCTGTACATAACATATGGAAAAGGTGTGTCTGGGGTATGGGACATAGAAAGTACACTGTGAGCAGACTAAATCCCATGCATGAAGAGGACCTCACCAGCAGGAAAATGTCCCAGGTAATGGGGAGGGGAGAACAACAAATACACACAACAACGTAAGTTGAACAACAATCTAGGCCTCTAAAACTAAGGAAGAGGGATGGCGACCTCCTAACAATCCCTAGGCCTCTCCCTAACTCCTGCCAGTATGAGCAGATCCTGAAGGTGGAAATACTCATATGCCGGATACCTAAAGCCCTGCAAAAACTGACGAGCCCTAGAATAGTGAGCAGGAGACGAGACTGCTGGTTCCTCCTGTTGTAGTAATTTTCTTACCCGTGCTCCCAAGCACGTGTATCAGCTCTTTTGTGTAAAGAAAGACCGCACTATTCCAGTAATGAGTTAAGATGTTTCATGGTTGAGATCTGTTGAGAGACTCCCCTCTCAAAACCTTTCTTTATTTACATAGACCAAGGGATAACAAATAGGAAGTGGGCGGGCCCAACGCCTGACCACTCCCTTCAGGTACAGTACAGTCATACAGGAAGTGATGTCACACACACAGAAAGAATACCACAACATGTCTCTTAGTCACCACTAGGGGGAATCTTGTTCAGCATCGATCAGTGATCAATGCTCAACAAGGCTCACCAGGATTCTTATGTGGGCCCACTTATAGGAACAGCGTCACCATCTCCAGTGGTTGATCAGGCACACTGGAAATAACGAATGCACGTTCCTTTCCGTATATTGTTCTCTTAATAAATGCATACACGCCAAGCCAATAAATCTGCCTTTTGGGCGGAGGGCCCCAGCCGGCATCTATCCTTTCGCCAAGAAAACACTGCTTGCTGCGTCTCTATATCCGCAGCAAGATATCCACTTCCAGTGGTTTACACACTGAGAGACACGATGACAATATTAGAAAACACATCATAATAATTTCCACAACAGTCCCTCCTCTTTGTCATATGCTGCTCAGTGTCCCTCGATGATTATTCCTCAGCATCTGGTTGATGGTTTGGTCTTCAGGGCATCTCGTACTCGGTTGGTTATACATCAGGCATATAGAATGAATGGAAACATAAGTACATGCCCGGATCCAATGGAAAACCAGTGAGCCCTAAGACCTCCCAATCAGCTGCAACGTAAGATTCAGGGACAAGCTTTACCAGGACACATGACCCTCTGACATTAGGGGAAATTACCTTATAAATGGCTAACCCGCATAGGAAATAGTACAGACCTGTCAACTCCAAACAAGAACTTCTGACAGTCACGGGCCTCCAGTAATAACTGCCTCACAACTGGAGGACCCCACCAACCTATCTCCTTTACCTCATCTGCGGGCCGCCTAGCTGCCGGACACCCATACAGGATTAACAAACAAGGAGCCGGAGCTACTATTAAACCTATATCTGATATTACCCTCTAGGATGTGCTACTAACAAATGTCTTCTTGTGGCCCTTGCCAATTTGAGGTGCCTTCCCTTCCTAAGAATGAAAGTAAACAAGTAAACAAAAGTGATACTCCTCATCCTTTGACGTAGTTGAGCAGCTTCTTGCATTGTCTGGTGTGGATCCAGTTGTCTCGCCGTCATCGGCAGCACCTGGAATGGCCCAAGATATCCCGACTCTAGTCCTGTTTTCAGATGTTTCTTTAGCATGACCCAATTACCTGGTTGACTAGAAAGAACACTGTTTATTGAGTCCAGGTCTGGGAGAATCTCCCGAACCCGGTGGTAGAGATGGCCCGAACTATCCGCCGGCGAACAGTTCCCGCGAACATAGCTTGTTCGCGTTCGCCTCTGCCGGGCGAACATATGCGATGTTCGGTCCGCCCCTATACATCATCATTGAGCAAACTTTGACCCTGTACCTCACAGTCAGCAGACACATTCCAGCCAATCAGCAGCATACCCTCCCTCCCAGACCCTCCCACCTCCTGCACAGCATCCATTTTAGATTCATTCTGAAGCTGCAGTCTTAGTGAGAGGAGGGAGACTGTAATTGCTGCTGATTTAATTGGGAAATCGATAGCTAGGCTAGTGAATTCAGTGTCCACTCCAGTCCTGAAAGACTCATCTGATCTCTGCTGTAAGGACAGCGTCCTGACAGCACCCCAAAAAGCCCTTTTAGGGCTGCAACATTAGTCTGCTTTTTTTTCCTTTATATACATATTGCAGTTGCCTGGCCTGCCTGTGTGTGAGGAGCTGCAGGCCCACAGACTGTAGTGTGCCCACTGCCAGTGCTCACCCCTGTCATTCCGTGTGGCACAGGACTTTGCTTAAAAAAGGCACTTAATTTTTACACTTTAATCTAAGGTTAGTTGCCTGCCAGTGTGTGTCAGGCTGACTTCCACTGACTGTAGTGTGCCCACTGCCAGTGCCCACCACTCATACCGGCTGGCACAGGACTTTGCTTAAAAAGGCATTTAATTTTTACACTTTAGTGTAATTTCAGCTGCTTGCCTGCTGCTAGTGTGTGTCAGGCCGACTTCAACTGACTGTAGTGTGACCACTGCCAGTGCCCACCCCTGTCATCCCGTGTGGCACAGGACTTTGCTTAAAAAAAAGGCACTTAATTTTTACACTTTAATCTAAGGTTAGTTGCCTGCCAGTGTGTGTCAGGCTGACTTCCACTGACTGTAGTGTGCCCACTGCCAGTGAAAAGTTCTGTCTAGGGCAGGCATCAGCAACTTTCGGCTCCCAGCTGTTGTGAAACTACAATTCCCAGCATGCTCCATTCATTTCTATGTGTTCTTAGAAGAGCAGAGCAACTATGCATGCTGGGAGTTGTAGTTTCACAACAGCTGGGAGCCAAAAGGTTGCCTACCCTGGTCTAGGGTATGGGAAATAGATATTGCACTGTGAGCGAGCAATCCATGTCTGAAGAGAACCTCCCAGCAGTGAAACTTTTCTGTACATAACATATGGAAAAGGTGTGTCTGGGGTAAGGACATAGAAAGTACACTGTGAGCAGACTAAATCCCATGCATGAAGAGGACCTCACCAGCAGGAAAATGTCCCAGGTAATGGGGAGGGGAGAACAAATACACACAACAACGTAAGCTGAACAACAATCGAGCCTCTAAAACTAAGGAAGAGGGATGGCGACTCCTAACAATCTCAGGCCTCTCCCTAACTCCTGCCAGTATGAGCAGATCCTGAAGGTGGAAATACTCTCATATGCCGGATACCTAAAGCCCTGCAAAACTGACGAGCCCTAGAATAGTGAGCAGGAGATCTAGACTGCTGGTTCCTCCTGTTGTAATTTTTTCTTACCCGTGTCTCTAAGCCATCGTGTATCAGCTTCTTTGTGTAAAGAAAGACCGCACTATTCCAGTAATATTAGATACTTATGAGCAGATCTGTTGGAGACTCCTCCTCAAAACCTTTCTTTATTTACATAGACCAAGTGGATAACAAATAGAAGTGGGCGGGCCTCAACGCCTGACCACTCTCTTCAGGTACAGTACAGTCATACAGGAAGTGATGTCACACAGCAGAAAGAATAACCACAACATGTCTCTTATAGTCACCACTAGGGGAATCCTGCCACATCGATCAGTGATCAATGCCCAACAAGGCTCACCAGGACTCTTATGTGGACCCACTTATAGGAACAGCGCCACCATCTCCAGCGGCTGATCAGGCACACTGGAAATAACGTAATGCACGCTCTTTCCGTATATTGTCTCTCTTTAATAAATGCATACACGCCTAAGCCACAAATCGCCTTTGGGCGGGGCCCAGCCGGCATCCATCCATCTCGGCCAAGAAACACTGCTTGCTGCGTCTCTATATCCAAGAGCAAGATATACCCACTTCCAGTGGTTTACACACTGAGATCAACGATGACAATATTAGAAAACACATGGCACAATAATTGCCACAACAGTCCTCTCCTCTCTTGTCATATGCTGCTCAGTGTCCCCGATGATTATTCTCTGCGGCATCTGGTCGATGGCTTGCCCCTTCTCAGGAACATCTCGTACTGCCGGTTATACATCAGGCACTATGTGAATGAATGGAAACATAAAAAATGATACATGCCCGATCCAATGGAAAACCAGCGAGCCCTAAGACTCCAATCAGCTGCAACGTCAAGATTCCGGGACAAGCTTTACCAGGACACATGACCCTCTGACATTAGGGGAAATTACCTTATAAATGGCTAACCATAGCTAGTACAGACCTGTCAACTCCAAACAAGAACTTCTGACAGTCACGGGCTCTCAGTAATAACTGCCTCACAACTGAGGACCCCACCAACCTATCTCCTTTACTCTCATCTGCGGGCCGCCTAGCTGCTGACACCCATGCAGGATTAACAAACAAGGAGCCGGAGCTACTATTAACCTATATCTGATATTACCTCTAGGATGTGCTAACAAATGTCTTCAGGCCCTTGCCAATTTGAGGTGCTTCCCTTCCTAAGAAATGGAAAGTAAACAAGTAATAAAAGTGATACTTCATCCTTGACGTAGTTGAGCAGCTCTCTGCATTGCCTGGTGTGATCCAGTTGTCTCGCCTCACACGCAGCACCTGAATGGCCCAAGATATCCCGACTCTAGTCCTGTTTTCAGATGTTTCTTTAGCATGACCCACTACCTGCCAATTAGAAAGAACACTGTTATTGAGTCCAGGTCTGGGAGAATCTCCCGAACCGTGGTAGAGATGGCCCGAACTATCCGCCGCGAACAGTTCCCGCGAACATAGCTTGTTCGCTGCCGCTCTGCCGGGCGAACATATGCGATGTCTCGCGTCCGCCCTATACATCATCATTGAGCAAACTTGACCCTGTACCTCACAGTCAGCAGACACATTCCTAGCCAATCGCAGCAGCATACCCCCTCCCAGACCCTCCCACCTCCTGCACAGCATCCATTTTAGATTCATTCTGAAGCTGCAGTCTTAGTGAGAGGAGGGAGACTGTAATTGCTAGGGCTTAGACATGTCCTCCACAGCAGGACATGTTGACTAATCTCTCAATTTTAACATCAGTTTGAGGGCTTAGTAAGACGGCAGTGTTCACCTGTCTTGTCATTTGTTATTGCTATACGGTTTTAACACACTCAGATTCCGTGGTGACATTTGACCATGGCATCTGAGTGGCTAAATGTCCAGGTCAGCATTAACACAGATCGTGGACATTCGCCTTTGGGTTAATGAAACAGTAGACACCTGGTTGCTATGGCACCTGCTAGACCCGACATGTGTGATACATTTACAGCAAATGTCGGAAAGGGGTTAATGGTCACATGACCAAATGTTTATAGGTCAGAGCTTTCTTTCAGCATGGACACTGGAGATTGTGCAGGTATTTTGGGCGAGAGGAGTTGTGTATACCTGTGAGGCAGGGTCTAGTGGTGTGCAGTGCAGTCCTGGGGTTCATACTGTATGATGAATTGCTCTGTTGCTATAGCTTTTGTGAGGGAGAGAAATTATTCCTGTGAGGGAAGGGAGCATGTGGCGTATTCTGGGGCCATGAGGGTGAAGTTCTGTGTGAGGAGCTTTATGGGGTGTAAATCTGTAAGGGAGGGCTGAAATTGACAGAATGTAACTGTGTTTTTAGTACATTATTACAAGATTTGGGGCCCCACTTTTGATTTTGCCAAGGGCCATATTTTGTCTAAAAATGACCCTGCACATGAAAAGTTCTGTCTAGGGCAGGCATCAGCAACTTCGGCTCCCAGCTGTTGTGAAACTACAATTCCCAGCATGCTCCATTCATTTCTATGTAAGTTCTTAGAAGAGCAGAGCAACTATGCATGCTGGGAGTTGTAGTTTCACAACAGCTGGAAGCAAAAGGTTGCCTACCCCTGGTCTAGGGTATGGGAAATAGATATTGCACTGTGAGCTTGTTAAATCCCATGTCTGAAGAGAACCTCCCAGCAGTGAAACTTTTCTGTACATAACATATGGAAAAGGTGTGTCTGGGGTATGGGACATAGAAAGTACACTGTGAGCAGACTAAATCCCATGCATGAAGAGGACCTCACCAGCAGGAAAATGTCCCAGGTAATGGGGAGGGAGAACAACAAATACACACAACAACGTAAGTTGAACAACAATCTAGGCCTCTAAAACTAAGGAAGAGGGATGGCGACCTCCTAACAATCCCTAGGCCTCTCCCTAACTCCTGCCAGTATGAGCAGATCCTGAAGGTGGAAATACTCATATGCCGGATACCTAAAGCCCTGCAAAACTGACGAGCCCTAGAATAGTGAGCAGGAGACGAGACTGCTGGTTCCTCCTGTTGTAGTAATTTTCTTACCCGTGCTCCCAAGCACGTGTATCAGCTCTTTGTGTAAAGAAAGACCGCACTATTCCAGTAATGAGTTAAGATGTTTCATGGTTGAGATCTGTTGAGAGACTCCCCTCTCAAAACCTTTCTTTATTTACATAGACCAAGGGATAACAAATAGGAAGTGGGCGGGCCCAACGCCTGACCACTCCCTTCAGGTACAGTACAGTCATACAGGAAGTGATGTCACACACACAGAAAGAATACCACAACATGTCTCTTAGTCACCACTAGGGGAATCTTGTTCAGCATCGATCAGTGATCAATGCTCAGCAAGGCTCACCAGGATTCTTATGTGGGCCCACTTATAGGAACAGCGTCACCATCTCCAGTGGTTGATCAGGCACACTGGAAATAACGAATGCACGTTCCTTTCCGTATATTGTTCTCTTAATAAATGCATACACGCCAAGCCAATAAATCTGCCTTTTGGGCGGAGGGCCCCAGCCGGCATCTATCCTTTCGCCAAGAAAACACTGCTTGCTGCGTCTCTATATCCGCAGCAAGATATCCACTTCCAGTGGTTTACACACTGAGAGACACGATGACAATATTAGAAAACACATCATAATAATTTCCACAACAGTCCCTCCTCTTTGTCATATGCTGCTCAGTGTCCTCGATGATTATTCCTCAGCATCTGGTTGATGGTTTGGTCTTCAGGGCATCTCGTACTCGGTTGGTTATACATCAGGCATATAGAATGAATGGAAACATAAGTACATGCCCGGATCCAATGGAAAACCAGTGAGCCCTAAGACCTCCCAATCAGCTGCAACGTAAGATTCAGGGACAAGCTTTACCAGGACACATGACCCTCTGACATTAGGGGAAATTACCTTATAAATGGCTAACCCGCATAGGAAATAGTACAGACCTGTCAACTCCAAACAAGAACTTCTGACAGTCACGGGCCTCCAGTAATAACTGCCTCACAACTGGAGGACCCCACCAACCTATCTCCTTTACCTCATCTGCGGGCCGCCTAGCTGCCGGACACCCATACAGGATTAACAAACAAGGAGCCGGAGCTACTATTAAACCTATATCTGATATTACCCTCTAGGATGTGCTACTAACAAATGTCTTCTTGTGGCCCTTGCCAATTTGAGGTGCCTTCCCTTCCTAAGAATGAAAGTAAACAAGTAAACAAAAGTGATACTCCTCATCCTTTGACGTAGTTGAGCAGCTTCTTGCATTGTCTGGTGTGGATCCAGTTGTCTCGCCGTCATCGGCAGCACCTGGAATGGCCCAAGATATCCCGACTCTAGTCCTGTTTTCAGATGTTTCTTTAGCATGACCCAATTACCTGGTTGACTAGAAAGAACACTGTTTATTGAGTCCAGGTCTGGGAGAATCTCCCGAACCCGGTGGTAGAGATGGCCCGAACTATCCGCCGGCGAACAGTTCCCGGCGAACATAGCTTGTTCGCGTTCGCCTCTGCCGGGCGAACATATGCGATGTTCGGTCCGCCCCCTATACATCATCATTGAGCAAACTTTGACCCTGTACCTCACAGTCAGCAGACACATTCCAGCCAATCAGCAGCATACCCTCCCTCCCAGACCCTCCCACCTCCTGCACAGCATCCATTTTAGATTCATTCTGAAGCTGCAGTCTTAGTGAGAGGAGGGAGACTGTAATTGCTGCTGATTTAATTGGGAAATCGATAGCTAGGCTAGTGAATTCAGTGTCCACTCCAGTCCTGAAAGACTCATCTGATCTCTGCTGTAAGGACAGCGTCCTGACAGCACCCCAAAAAGCCCTTTTAGGGCTGCAACATTAGTCTGCTTTTTTTTCCTTTATATACATATTGCAGTTGCCTGGCCTGCCTGTGTGTGAGGAGCTGCAGGCCCACAGACTGTAGTGTGCCCACTGCCAGTGCTCACCCCTGTCATTCCGTGTGGCACAGGACTTTGCTTAAAAAAGGCACTTAATTTTTACACTTTAATCTAAGGTTAGTTGCCTGCCAGTGTGTGTCAGGCTGACTTCCACTGACTGTAGTGTGCCCACTGCCAGTGCCCACCACTCATACCGGCTGGCACAGGACTTTGCTTAAAAAAGGCATTTAATTTTTACACTTTAGTGTAATTTCAGCTGCTTGCCTGCTGCTAGTGTGTGTCAGGCCGACTTCAACTGACTGTAGTGTGACCACTGCCAGTGCCCACCCCTGTCATCCCGTGTGGCACAGGACTTTGCTTAAAAAAAAGGCACTTAATTTTTACACTTTAATCTAAGGTTAGTTGCCTGCCAGTGTGTGTCAGGCTGACTTCCACTGACTGTAGTGTGCCCACTGCCAGTGCCCACCACTCATACCGGCTGGCACAGGACTTTGCATAAAAAGGCATTTAATTTTTACACTTTAGTGTAATTTCAGCTGCTTGCCTGCTGCTAGTGTGTGTCAGGCCGACTTCAACTGACTGTAGTGTGCCCAGTGCCCACCCCTGTCATCCCGTGTGGCACAGGACTTTGCTTAAAAAAAAGGCACTTAATTTTTACACTTTAATCTAAGGTTAGTTGCCTGCCAGTGTGTGTCAGGCTGACTTCCACTGACTGTAGTGTGCCCACTGCCAGTGCCCACCACTCATACCGGCTGGCACAGGACTTTGCATAAAAATGGCATTTAATTTTTACACTTTAGTGTAATTTCAGCTGCTTGCCTGCTGCTAGTGTGTGTCAGGCCCGCTTCCACTGACTGTAGTGTGCCCGCTGGCAGTGCCAACCACTGATACCAGGTGGCACAGTAGCTTGCCGATAAATAAGGCATTTCATTTTTAGACAGTAGTCTAAATTCAGTTGCTTGCCTGCTGCCAGTGTGTGTCAGGCCCGCTTCCACTGACTGTAGTGTGCCCACTGCCAGTGCCAACCACTGATACCGGGTGGCACAGTAGCTTGCCGATAAATAAGGCATTTAATTTTTAGACAGTAGTCTAAATTCAGTTGCTTGCCTGCTGCCAGTGTGTGTCAGGCCCGCTTCCACTGACTGTAGTGTGCGCACTGCCAGTGCCAACCACTGATACCGGGTGGCACAGTAGCTTGCCGATAAATAAGGCATTTAATTTTTAGACAGTAGTCTAAATTCAGTTGCTTGCCTGCTGCCAGTGTGTGTCAGGCCCACTTCCACAGACTGTAGTGTGCCCACTGCCAGTGCCAACCACTCATACCGGGTGGCACAGTACCTAACGCAGCGTAGTACCACTTATCTAAAAAAAAATGACAGGCAGAGGCAGGCCACCCCGCAGGGGCCGTCGTGGTCGTGGTGCTGTGATTTCCACTGTCCCTGGAATAATGCCCAGTTTTCAGAGGCCACGTACCCTGAACCCGAAAAATTCAGAGGACGTAGTTGACTGGCTTAGACAGGACACCCAATCTTCAACAGCTTCCGCTAAGAACCTTGGCGCACCATCCTCCTCCAGCTCAGCTTCGGTCACCTGCTCTCAAGTTACCACGCACCCGCCCGTCGCCACCACCACCACTACCACCACAGCCACCACAGCCGCTTCACTTGATCCGTCAGAGGAGTTATTTACACATCAGTTGGATGCAATTGGTGATGCGCAACCATTATTGCCAGATGATGTAGATTACAGGGATATGTCTCCAGTCAGGCAGCATTACACACATGGACGTACAGTGTGATGATGATGATGATGTTGTACCAGCTGCTGCTTCCTTTGCTGAGGTGTCAGATACAAGTGAAGCGGTTGATGATGACGATGTGTCCACGGATGCCACGTGGGTGCCTGCTCGAAGAGAAGAAGAGGGAAAGTTCTGAAGGGGAGACAGAGAGAATGAGGAGACGAGTTGGAAGCAGGGGAGGTCGTCGCAAGGAGTTAGTGGCACAGTCAGACAGCATGTATCGGCACCTGGGGTCAGCCAGACAGCACGCCAGTCAACGCATGCTGTTGCCACCACTAGAATGCCGTCATTGCAAAGCTCAGCAGTGTGGCATTTTTTTGTGTGTCTGCCTCTGATAAAAGCAATGCCATTTGCAACCTGTGCCAAAAGAAACTGAGTCGTGGGAAGTCCAACACCCACCTTGGTACAACTGCTTTGCGAAGGCACATGATCTCACATCACAAACGCCTATGGGATCAACACATGAGTACAAGCAGCACACAAACTCAAAGCCACCATGCTCCTCCTGGTCCAGCATCTTCAGCCACGTCAACCACTGCTGTCCTCCCTGCCCCCTCTCAACCACCCGCCACTCCATCTCTCACCTTCAGCAGTTCCTGCTCATCTGCCCACAGTCAGGTGTCTGTCAAGGACATGTTTGAGCATAAGAAGCCAATGTCACAAAGTCACCCCTTGCCCGGCGACTGACAGCTGGCTTGACGGAACTCTTAGCCCGCCAGCTTTTACCATACCAGCTGGTAGAGTCTGAGGCCTTCAAAAAATTTGTCGCTATTGGGACACCACAGTGGAAGGTACCCGGACGAAATTTTTTTCAAAAAGGCAATCCCAAACCTCTACCATGTCATTGAAAAGGAAGTCATGGCATCTCTGGCATACAGTGTTGGGGCAAGGGTCCATCTGACCACTGATACCTGGTCTGCAAAGCACGGTCAGGGCAGGTATATCACGTATACTGCGCATTGGGTCAACCTGCTGACGGCTGACAAGCATGGAATGCGTGGCTCCGCAGCGGAGTTGGTGACACCACCACGACTTGCAGGCAGACCTACTGCCACCTCCTCTACTCCTACTCCATCCTCTTCAATATCCTCCTCGGCTGAGTCCTCTTCTGCTGCGGCGTCTGGCTGCACATCAACTGATTCCCCCAGCTCCCCAGGGGCTATTCCACATCCCGGATACGACAGTGTCACGCTATCTTAGGGTTGACTTGCCTGAAAGCAGAGAGCCACACAGGACCAGCACTCCTGTCCGCCCTGAGCGCACAGGTGGATCAGTGGCTGACCCCGCACCAACTGGAGATCGGCAAAGTGGTGTGTGACAATGGAAGCAATCTGTTGGCGGCATTAAATTTGGGCAAGTTGTCACATGTGCCGTGCATGGCACATGTGTTGAATCTCATCGTACAACGTTTTGTGTCTAAGT
The DNA here is from genome assembly GCA_033119425.1 of Bufotes viridis. Classification (NCBI taxonomy): domain Eukaryota; kingdom Metazoa; phylum Chordata; class Amphibia; order Anura; family Bufonidae; genus Bufotes; species Bufotes viridis. The sequence continues at coordinate 204,523,868 of CM065593.1, read as the reverse complement.
ACCCAGGCTTACAGGACGTCCTCAAGCAGGCCAGGAAGGTGTGTGGCCATTTCAGGCGTTCCTACACGGCCATGGCGCACTTTTCCGATATTCAGCGGCGAAACAACATGCCAGTGAGGCGCTTGATATGCGACAGCCCGACACGTTGGAATTCAACACTCCTAATGTTCGACCGCCTGCTCCAACAAGAAAAAGCCGTCAACGAGTATTTGTATGACCGGGGTGCTAGGACAGCCTCTGCGGAGCTGGGAATCTTTTGCCACGTTACTGGACACTCATGCGCAATGCCTGTAGGCTTATGCGTCCTTTTGAGGAGGTGACAAACCTAGTCAGTCGCACCGAAGGCACCATCAGCGACCTCATCCCATTTGTTTTCTTCCTGGAGCGTGCCCTGCGAAGAGTTCTGGATCAGGCTGTAGATGAGCGTGAAGAGGAAGAGGAAGAGTTGTGGTCACCATCACCACCAGAAACAGCCTTGTCATCATCGCTTGCCGGACCTGCAGCAACGCTGGAAGAGGAGTATGAGGAAGAGGAGTCAGAGGAGGAATGTGGCGGCTTTGAGGAGGAGGAAGACCAACCACAGCAGGCACCCCAGGGTGCTCGTTGTTGTCACCTATCTGGGACCCATGGTGTTGTGCGTGGCTGGGGGAAGAACAGACCGTCAATGACATCAGTGAGGACGAGGACGGGAAATGAGTAGCTCTGCATCCAACCTTGTTCAAATGGGGTCTTTCATGCTGTCATGTCTGTTGAGGGACCCACGTATAAAAAGGATAAAGGAGAACGATCTGTACTGGGTGACCACGCTACTAGACCCCGGTATAAGCAGAAAGTGGCAGAAATGTTACCAAATTACCGAAAGTCGGAAAGGATGCAGCAGTTCAAAACCAAACTAAAAAATATGCTTTACACAGCTTATAAGGGGATGTCACAGCACAACGGGAATCTAACAGGGGAAGAGGTGAGTGTAATCCTCCTCCTACCACGGCGGCAAGGACTGGACGATTTACAGATGTGTTGTTGATGGAGGACATGCGGAGCTTTTCAGTCCTACTCATCGCCACAGCCCTTCGGGATCCAGCCTTAGAGAACGACTCGACCGACAGGTAGCAGACTACCTCGCCTTAACAGCAGATATCGACACTCTGAGGAGCAATGAACCCCTTCACTACTGGGTGTGCAGGCTTGACCTGTGGCCTGAGCTATCCCAGTTCGCGATAGAACTTCTGGCCTGCCCTGCTTCAAGTGTCCTGTCAGAAAGGACCTTCAGTGCAGCAGGAGGCATTGTCACTGACAAGAGAAGTCGCCTCGGTCAAAAAAGTGTTGATTACCTCACCTTCATAAAGATGAATGAGGCATGGATCCCGAAGGGACTGACAGTGGGGATACGTTTGACTAACAAAGGCCTGATTACATGCCTTGGCCTCAAAATGGTCCCCACGCTGCTGTATTTAATGTCTGCATACCGGATGACTTTCGTGAATTCTCCACCACCAACTAGGGTTCAAGCCGCAATGTTTTAGTCACTTTTCTGCCTGGAAAACATCAATTTTCCGGCCGCTGCTACAATAGCGGCTGCAACAGTGCCATTATTTTTCAGGCATGTGTACATGCCTAATTTTTCTGTCCTATGGTGCAGCACTGTGGCTGCAAAAACAAACCAAAAAAAGGCACATACAAGTGTCAATTCCCCTTCGTGATCGTTACCTTGTTGTGGTGAAGGGGCTTGCGTATCACAATGAAGCAATCATCATCACCTCTATAAGTGTGTTGGCAATGTTGCCACACCCCAGATGATAAGGCCGTTGCTTCATTATGGTCAGACCAAAAGCGATCGGGTGGCCACGCTACTAGACCCCGGTATAAGCAGAAAGTGGCAGAAATGTTACCAAATTACCAAAAGTCGGAAAGGATGCAGCAGTTCAAAACCAAACTAAAAAATATGCTTTACACAGCTTATAAGGGGGATGTCAATGGGGGATTCGACAATGGTTAATCAATTCGACCGGATAGGGTCCGTAACAGGGATTAAACTGATAGCAATAGTACTAGTTAAGACACCACTCATATAGGGTGTCACAGCACATTGCTCTGTGCACGCGCAGTGCCCCAATTTGGGAGTAAGAGGACCGACCAAGCTGCTTTTCCATCTCCCGGTTCCTGAAATCAATTCAGTTTAGTGTATGAGAGTTTGGTCTGTCACTGTGAAGGCAGTCGAAGGTACCCGGCCTAAATTTTTTTTTCATAAAGGCAATTCCTGAATCCTGATATGGGACGTAACAGGGATTAAACTGATGAGAATAATACTACAGAAAATACCACTCATATCGGTGGAGGGAGCCAGCGTTTTTTAACCATCTCCCGTTCAAAAAATCTATTTAATAAATGGCCCCCAGATTGGGGAGTCGGGGACGTTAGAGGATTAAACTGATGAGAATAGTACTACAGAAAATACCACTCATATCGGGTGTGACAGTAAATTGCACGGCGCAGGCGCAGTCACCGTGGTTTAAAACAGAGTGGAGGGAGCCAGCGTTTTTAACCATCTCCCCGTTCGAAAAATCTATTCAATAAATGGCCCCCAGATTGGGGACGTTAGAGGATTAAACTGATGAGAATAGTACTACAGAAAATACCACTCATATCGGGTGTGACAGTAAATTGCACGGCGCAGACGCAGTCACCGTGGTTTAAAACAGAGTGGAGGGAGCCAGGTTTTTTTAACCATCTCCCGTTCGAAAGATCTATTCAATAAATGGCCCCCAGATTGGGGACGTTAGAGGATTAAACTGATGAGAATAGTACTACAGAAAATATCACTCATATCGGGTGTGACAGTAAATTGCACGGCGCAGACGCAGTCACCGTGGTTTAAAACAGAGTGGAGGGAGCCAGCGTTTTTAACCATCTCCCCGTTCGAAAAATCTATTCAATAAATGGCCCCCAGATTGGGGACGTTAGAGGATTAAACTGATGAGAATAGTACTACAGAAAATACCACTCATATCGGGTGTGACAGTAAATTGCACGGCGCAGATGCAGTCACCGTGGTTTAAAACAGAGTGGAGGGAGCCAGGTTTTTTTTAACCATCTCCCCGTTCGAAAAATCTATTCAATAAATGGCCCCCAGATTGGGGACGTTAGAGGATTAAACTGATGAGAATAGTACTACAGAAAATACCACTCATATCGGGTGTGACAGTAAATTGCACGGCGCAGACGCAGTCACCGTGGATTAAAACAGAGTGGAGGGAGCCAGCGTTTTTTTAACCATCTACCCGTTCGAAAAATCTATTCAATAAATGGCCCCCAGATTGGGGACGTTAGAGGGATTAAACTGATGAGAATAGTACTACAGAAAATACCACTCATATCGGGTGTGACAGTAAATTGCACGGCGCAGATGCAGTCACCGTGGTTTAAAACAGAGTGGAGAGAGCCAGGTTTTTAACCATCTCCCCGTTCGAAAAATCTATTCAATAAATGGCACCCAGATTGGGGGCGTTAGAGGATTAAACTGATGAGAATAGTACTACAGAAAATACCACTCATATCGGGTGTGACAGTAAATTGCACGGCGCAGACGCAGTCACCGTGGATTAAAACAGAGTGGAGGGAGCCAGCGTTTTTTAACCATCTCCCCGTTCGAAAAATCTATTTAATAAATGGCCCCCAGATTGGGGAGTCGGGGACGTTAGAGGATTAAACTGATGAGAATAGTACTACAGAAAATACCACTCATATCGGGTGTGACAGTAAATTGCACGGCGCAGACGCAGTGACCGTGGATAAAAACAAAGGGGAGGGAGCCAGCGTTTTTAACCATCTCCCCGTTCGAAAAATCAATTCAATTGACCTTTCGGGGACCCTTGGTGTTGTACGTGGCTGGGTGGAGGAAGAAACCTTCAATTACATCACCGGGACGTGGCTAGCTTGGTATCCAACCTTGTGCAAATGGGGAGTTTGCAGTTGTGCAAATGAACTGTTTGCGGTGCATTAAAAGGGAGTTTGGTCTGTCAATGTCTGTGATGCGGGCGTAACCCTTACACTACCTGATCGATACAACATCATACCTGATCGTATACACACACTGGATGTTTTAAAGCACGTTATTCCAAACAATTTAGGAATGTTATTTGATTTATGCCCTTTATGGATTAAAACCCGACTCTGCGTCCACTACGTAATTTTCCATGGGAGTTTTGCCATAGATCCCCCTCCGGCATGCCACAGTCCAGGTGTTAGACCCCTTGAAACAACTTTCTCATCACTATTGTGGCCAGAAAGAGTCCCTGTGGGTTTTAAAATTCGCCTGTCTATTGAAGTCTATGGCGGTTCGCCCGGTTCGCCAGTTCGCGAACATTTGCGGAAGTTCGCGTTCGCTGTTCGCGAACTGAAAATTTTATGTTCGCGACATCACTACCCGGTGGTGGACATTGGGTGATAACCCGTGGGGCTGCCTGGGGGCATCCCTGATGGAATAAAGGGCTAAATCGGTACATTCAGGCCATGGATCAGCCGTGATTTCTCCTTGCAAAAATCTGACCCAAGTACCGTCAAAGAAAAAGAAGCAGTCTTGATGGTTCTTGACCTGATTATTGACACTTGATGTTTGAAAATTGCTGTTTTCTACACCACTTTTCCCCCCTTCTCATCATCCTTAAAACCAGGACGAAGAGAAGCTGGACTCAGCATGGTGCATCGTCTCAAGGTTAGATGGAGAGATGAGGGAGGGATGAGAGAGAGAGAGATGAAAGAGAGTATTGGAGTCCGTAGTTTTAGTTGGACGGGAGTACATGATAGTGTTAGTTCACCCTGTCTGGGACTTTTGAATGCCCTGTTGCCGGAGCTCGATGAATTTGTGCAGCCACAGTTCTGCCTTCTGGAGGGAACCATGGCTTTGGGGTCTAGTGGGGAATTCTCGGATGAACTTTTCCCCAAATCCAGACCTCAAAAAGTCCCCATTACTTGGGGTTGGTCCACTCTGAACCTACAGTCCATTGGTGCCAATCTTTGAGGGGCTTAACAACTCCTCCTCTATAGATAGATTTCATGTGCTGCTTGGCTGTCCTATACTCAGAAGTGGTACCCTTCTGGTCCCTAATTTTCCCTATACCCAATACTCGAGCCCTCTAAAAGTAGGTGCGTCCACCTACAGTGTCCCGCGACACATGCCTGGACGGCTGCTACCCCCCTTCGTTCGCCTCTGAGTTGCCCTAGGATTTCTGGCACCGACACACGGACTCCGTTCACCCTAGTTAGACCTCAGAAAAAGGAGTAGCAGAATGAGGAATGGGGCTCTTGCCGACACACGGCAGCCCGGGGCTCGCACCGACACACGGCGGCCCTCTGAGTCTCCTAATGAGATATACCAGCCTCGGTTTTGGCTCTGAATAGTGACATGACCACAGGATAGGGCTTCCAATTGCACACAGCTATTGGTATGCCCGGGTGATATATACCACCTTGTCTCCTTAAAAAAAGCTCATCAACTCACTTTCCTTTGCCTATATGATCCTATATAGTCAAGCTTTACAGCACACAAAGCCCTTTTTTTTTTGCAGTGACTGATCAAAAACCTCTCGCTCAGCAGCAACCCTTGAATTCAGACAGTAGTTCCCACACAATATCACGAGACCCCCAGTAACTAACGAAAAATCCCAGATTGAATGCGGCTTCCTATTAAAGGAACATGCAATCTGTTAAAAAATAAAAATAAAATCATTAAAGCTTGCTGCTAAGGAGAATAATGTACCAAACGTTAAAAAATATGCAAACTGGTGCACAATCAGAATGTGTAAAAGAAAATACGCCCTGATTACCACCAGCCACATTCCTAGAGTGGTGTGATTGTCCCCATATCCAATCCTCAGCATCACATTTGTCTCACAATAGCAGCTAGTTTCTTAAACTACAGTGCAGGCCTCTGGGGGGAGAAAACAAAACAGCAAAAATTAAATTTAGAATTTAGCGTACCTGACTGCACATTACATAATTAAATTTAGAGGCTTTTCCCTTAAAAAATTGAAAAACAAAAACAATATAGAAAGGTCCTCTAATATCTGGTTATTGCCTGCAGGGAAAAATAAAATTAAACCGCACATCTCCAGGTTCTTCTGTAAATCTCTAAGTTTCCCTGAAAGACAAAACTAGTAAAATATTAATAATAACAACAGACAGAACCTCATCAAGAGGTTCACATTGATACAGAACCTTTGGAGCAGATACATTGGAGTGGATATCTTGTATAGGACTGAATTAACACATCAATATCTTGGAGGGTTCACCTGAAACCATAACACTGGCAGGAGAACTTCTTCCCACCAGCCATTGAAATGCTAATTCGCCCAGCCCCAAACCAACTTCAGATTCATTTTACCAAAGAAGCAGGATTTAACATTACAAGGTCCCACAAAACCGGTTTCAATTGAAAAGAAAAAGTAAATTTAGGTCTCACACAAAATTAGAAACTCTGCTGAATTCCAATAACCGATCTCTTTCCTCTGTAAGTTTCACATTTTCACATTTTAACCGTTCATACTGGGATTTAAAATCTGCTTCCTGGATCCATGACCTTGGCTGTCCATAGCTTCTGTGCCTTTGCAAGAACCATGTCTGGGACCATCCCCCACCTTGCTGAATAAACCACCTTACTTCTGGGAGTGGTTCTGGGGTACTTAACATACCTCTGTCTGTTGCCATTAGTTACCGCACAGTACCTTGCAATGTGCCCAAATCCCCTGCATGCAAAACAACGAATATCCTGTCTCCCTGCACAAAACCTTCTCTGGGCACATGGTGACCTGCCTTGCTGAACAACATTAATCATCCTAGCATGACTAGATCCCACAATACTATCTGACTTAAGTCCACTTACCACAGATTTACCTGAGGAATCGTCTGTCTCTGGATCAATACTTCCAACTCCAGGGTCAGATAAAGTGTCCATCCCTGAGTCGGCTTCAGAATCTGATTGAACTTCCTCAGACTTCTCCATACTTACCGCCAATATGTTCTCTGTAACCCCAGAACCATTACTCTCTAACGGTTCCTTCAATGCCTCTGGCTGCACTAAGCACTGAGACTGTTCAGCTTCTGTCCTCCTGCAGAGGGCAGACAATTCCCTCACAGCACACTGCGCATGCGCCAGGCTCTCAGACAACTGTTCATTCTCCCTACGTAGCTCAGTATTACACCTCACAGTACATTCATAATTAGCGCTAGCTTCAGCTGCCTTCTGGACAAGAGTTTTCAATTTAACAATTTCCACTTTTAAATTTTCCACTTCTCCTTCCAAGCTCAACTTCAGCCGACAAGACTCCTGATATTTATCCGCTATCCACCCAGCAGCAAATATCAGAGCATACTTGCCTTCACGTTTGCGCCATTTTCTGGTACCGATCAGGTTTGCTACACAATTCTGAGCCTGCAGCCATGGATCAGTAGATCCCTGCATAGCTTGAACAATGGCCTCTGTGTTTTTCACTTTTGTTACTTCTTTAAAAATTCCTTCCATGATATACGTACAAAACACCACAATTGTTACTACAAAATATACTGCAAAATATACTGCTATCGATCTCTGACTTGTCTCAATACTTCCAGCACAGAACTACAAATCAAAGTCAAACTGTACATAGAAAGGTTACAGAAAGAGAAAATAACTATTCTGGACAAAACTGACATTTGAGGCAAAAACAAACAAATCGCTTTCCATAGACACCAAAACTAAAATGTGAACCAGCTCAAACTAAAATGCATTCCTTGGTAAAACCTGCAGCACTAACCTAACCAAGATGTCTGCCAAACGAACATACTTTTCCCACAAAGCAAATCAAAGATGGCCGACAAACCACATGGCATGGTCTTACACAGAGGAAATCAAAGATGGCCGACAAACCACATGCCTGGACACACAAGGAAAGATAAGATGGTGTCTCCAAAATCCAGCAACCTCTAAATGCTGTCTCTCCTGTACAAACACTAAAACAGAATGCTTGCTCTACAAACCAGAATGACCTTACAAAATCACACTAACATAAAAGTTACACAAAAACAGAGAAGTTACAACAAAACAATTGGTCAGCACACACATCACAATCTGACTATACAATATCTGTACAATCAACTCAGATCCACCAAAACTACAGAACGAAAAAGCACTTACCTTGTCCTTACACAAAGAGCGAAAATGTTCTTTTACCAAGCAGAGATTTCCTCTGACGCAGCAGACAAACTTACACTTTACTCTCTCCCTTTTATCTGCTGTGCAGAGTAGAAAAATCAGTTGGTTGATACCTAGCTCGCCATCTGTTATAGTAATTTCCTTACCCCGTGCTCCCAAGCACGTGTATCAGCTCTTTTGTGTAAGGAAAGGCCGCACTATTCCAGTAATGAGTTAAGATGTTTCATGGTTGAGATCTGTTGAGAGACTGCCCTCTCAGACCCTTTCTTTATTTACATAGACCAAGGGATAACAAATAGGAAGTGGGCGGGCCCAACACCTGACCACTCCTTCAGGTACAGTACAGACATACAGGAAGTGATGACACACACACAGAAAGAATACCACAACATGTCTCTCAGTCACCACTAGGGAGTCTTGTTCAGCACCGATCAGTGATCAATGCTCAACAAGGCTCACCAGGATTCTTATGTGGGCCTACTTATAGGAACAGCGTCACCATCTCCAGCGGTTGATCAGGCACACTGGAAATAACGAATGCACGTTCCTTTCCCGTATATTGTTCTCTTAATAAATGCATACACGCCAAGCCAATAAATCCGCCTTTTGGGCGGAGGGCCCCAGCCGGCATCTATCCATTCGCCAAGAAAACACTGCTTGCTGCGTCTCTATATCCGCAGCAAGATATCCACTTCCAGTGGTTTACACACTGAGAGACACGATGACAATATTAGAAAACACATCATAATAATTTCCACAACACTCCTCAGATGAAGGAACCCACATCTACCTTAGGCCTAGAAACAACACACCAGAGATTAACAGTGAAGGCAACATGTACTTAACGACGTAGAGGCATGGAGAAGCAGGAGATCCACATAACTAAGCTCTAGCAACTCCAAACAGAAAGTATCAACCTATCCGATCTTCACACCTCTCTCGACAGGAGGGACCGTGACAGAAAACCTCTCTGGAAGTTAACACATAGGTCCATCTGAGGTATGGGAAATAGACCATACACCATGAACAAGGCTTAAATCAGGGCCTGAAGCCTAGCGAACCCCATAAAACATCGCAGTGATGGCCTACAGTTGAGCAGACCGTATAAAGCATTGGAGATAAGGGTCTGAAGCTCAGCGAACCCCATAAAGCACTGCAGTGATAGCCTACAGATGAGCAGACCATATAAGTCAGGCATCCTCAGACTGCGGCCCTCCAGCTGTTGCAAAACTACAACTCCCAGCATGCCCGAACAGCCTACAGGCATCAGCCTGCAGCAGGGCATTGTGGGAGTTGTAGTTTGCGACAGCTGGAGGGCACGTAGTTTGAGATGCCCGATATAAGGCATTGGAGGTGAGAGCCTGAGGCCGAACGTATCCCATAAAACTTCTGCAGTGATGGTCTACAGGTCAGCAGACCATATAAAGCATTGGAGGTGAGGGACTGAAGGTGAGCAAACCCCATAAAGCATTGCAGTGAGGGCCTGAAGCCTAGCGAACTCTACAAAACATTGTAGTGAGGGCATATATATTCTGTAGTGGAAGAGGAGGAGCGAGGAGGAGGCGGATGAGAAACAAGATTCAAACATATACCTTTTTGCTGCTGAAAAGGTGCATCTGAATCTTTTGGATTGAGTACATTATAAAGCATACATTTAATTTACATTTTGTTCCCTCAATAGCTCAGCTTTCCTCTGGTGGAGTGGATAAGTCAGGGCAATGCAGGCCTTGTTCATGTTTTATCTGAGTCAACCAGTCAGCATTGTCAGTGGACAAGAGGATACACTTATTTGTTATAATGCCACCAGCAGCATCAAATACATGCTCAGACAATACGCGCTGGCAGGAGCAGGCCAGCGCCTCCAAGGCGTGGAGCGCAAGCTCATGCCACGTGTCCAGTTTGGACACCCAGTAGTTTTAAGGCACTGAGGGATCATTTAGGACGCTGAAACTGGTTCCGTAATGTATTCCTTCACCATCTTCCAAAACTTTTTAGTCCATGTAGCACTAGGCCACATTCAGGGTGAGGCTGCTGGGCGGGGTTTCATGAAAGTTTCCCATGCTTTGGAAAGTGTTGCCCTGCCTCTGTTGGAACTACTGTGTGTTCCTCTTGTCTTCCCTTCCTCGGTTGCCTAGGAAGCAGGACTCAAGTGACCATTGTCAGATGGAAAATTTTGGAGCAATCTGTCAACCAGGACCTTCTAGTATTGCGGTGGTTTTACTTGTCCCTCTCCACCACTGGAATGAGAATGAGAAGTTCTTTGTAGCGGGGTCGAGAAGGGTGAACACCCAGTAACCTGTGATACCTGAAAATGCGTATGACATGAGGGTCGCAGAAAAGGCAGCCTAACATGAAGTCAGCCATGTGTGCCAGAGTACCAACTAGGCAAGACGTCGATGTCAACTTCAGGATGACTCTCCATGCCTCATCCTCCTCCTCCTATTCTGCCCATCCAGACTAAACAGATGGAATTAAAGTTCCATGGGTACTAGACCTGCTGAGGCAGAGGTGTCTCAGCTCCTCCTCCTGTTCACAAAAAGTCCCCATTACTTGGGGTTGGTCCCTCTGAACCTACAGTCCATTGGTGCCAATCTTTGAGGGGCTTAACAACTCCTCCTCCATAGATAGATTTCATGTGCTGCTTGGCTGTCCTATACTCAGAAGTGGTACCCTTCTGGTCCCTAATTTTCCCTATACCCAATACTCGAGCCCTCTAAAAGTAGGTGCGTCCACCTACAGTGTCCCGCGACACATGCCTGGACTGGCTGCTACCCCCTTCGTTCGCCTCTGAGTTGCCCTAGGATTTCTGGCACCGACACACGGACTCCGTTCACCCTAGTTAGACCTCAGAAAAGGAGTAGCAGAATGAGGAATGGGGCTCTTGCCGACACACGGCAGCCCGGGGCTCGCACCGACACACGGCGGCCCTCTGAGTCTCCTAATGAGATATACCAGCCTCGGTTTTGGCTCTGAATAGTGACATGACCACAGGATAGGGCTTCCAATTGCACACAGCTATTGGTATGCCCGGGTGATATATACCACCTTGTCTCCTTAAAAAAGCTCATCAACTCACTTTCCTTTGCCTATATGATCCTATATAGTCAAGCTTTACAGCACACAAAGCCCTTTTTGCAGTGACTGATCAAAACCTCTCGCTCAGCAGCAACCCTTGAATTCAGACAGTAGTTCCCACACAATATCACGAGACCCCCAGTAACTAACGAAAAATCCCAGATTGAATGCGGCTTCCTATTAAAGGAACATGCAATCTGTTAAAAAATAAAAATAAAATCATTAAAGCTTGCTGCTAAGGAGAATAATGTACCAAACGTTAAAAAATATGCAAACTGGTGCACAATCAGAATGTGTAAAAGAAAATACGCCCTGATTACCACCAGCCACATTCCTAGAGTGGTGTGATTGTCCCCATATCCAATCCTCAGCATCACATTTGTCTCACAATAGCAGCTAGTTTCTTAAACTACAGTGCAGGCCTCTGGGGGGAGAAAACAAAACAGCAAAAATTAAATTTAGAATTTAGCGTACCTGACTGCACATTACATAATTAAATTTAGAGGCTTTTCCCTTAAAAAATTGAAAAACAAAAACAATATAGAAAGGTCCTCTAATATCTGGTTATTGCCTGCCGGGAAAAATAAAGTTAAAACCGCACATATCCAGGTTCTTCTGTAAATCATAAGTTTCCCTGAAAGACAAAACTAGTAAAATATTAATAATAACAACAGACAGAACCTAGAGAGGTTCACATTGATACAGAACCCTTTGGAGCAGATACATTGGAGTGGATATCTTGTATAGGACTGAATTAACACATCAATATCTTGGAGGGTTCACCTGAAACCATAACACTGGCAGGAGAACTTCTCCCCACCCAGCCATTGAAATGCTAATTCGCCCAGCCCCAAACCAACTTCAGATTCATTTTACCAAAGAAGCAGGATTTAACATTACAAGGTCCCACAAAACCGGTTTCAATTGAAAAGAAAAAGTAAATTCAGGTCTCACACAAAATTAGAAACTCTGCTGAATTCCAATAACCGATCTCTCTCCTCTGTAAGTTTCACATTTTCACATTTTAACCGTTCATACTGGGATTTAAAATCTGCTTCCTGGATCCATGGCCTTGGCTGTCCATAGCTTCTGTGCCTTTGGGAAGAACCATGTCTGGGACCATCCCCCCACCTTGCTGAATAAACCACCTTACTTCTGGGAGTGGTTCTGGGGTACTTAACATACCTCTGTCTGTTTCCATTAGTTACCGCACAGTAACTTGCAATGTGCCCAAATCCCCTGCATGCAAAACAACGAATATCCTGTCTCCCTGCACAAAACCTTCTCTGGGCACATGGTGACCGGCCTTGCTGAACAACATTAATCATCCTAGCATGACTAGATCCCACAATACTATCTGACTTAAGTCCACTTACCACAGATTTACCTGAGGAATCGTCTGTCTCTGGATCAATACTTCCAACTCCAGGGTCAGATAAAGTGTCCATCCCCGAGTCGGCTTCAGAATCTGATTGAACTTCCTCAGACTTCTCCATACTTACCGCCAATATGTTCTCTGTAACCCCAGAACCATTACTCTCTAACGGTTCCTTCAATACCTCTGGCTGCACTAAGCACAGACTGTTCAGCTTCAGTCCTCCTGCAGAGGGCAGACAATTCCCTCACAGCACACTGCGCATGCGCCAGGCTCTCAGACAACTGTTCATTCTCCCTATGTAGCTCAGTATTACACCTCACGGTACATTCATAATTAGCGCTAGCTTCAGCTGCCTTCTGGACAAGAGTTTTCAATTTAACAATTTCCACTTTTAAATTTTCCACTTCTCCCTCCAAGCTCAACTTCAGCCGACAAGACTCCTGATATTTATCCGCTATCCACCCAGCAGCAAATATCAGAGCATACTTGCCTTCACGTTTGCGCCATTTTCTGGTACCGATCAGGTTTGCTACACAATTCTGAGCCTGCAGCCATGGATCAGTAGATCCCTGCATAGCTTGAACAATGGCCTCTGTGTTTTTCACTTTTGTTACTTCTTTAAAAATTCCTTCCATGATATACGTACAAAACACTACAATTGTTACTACAAAAATATACTGCAATAATATACTGCTATCAATCTCTGACTTGTCCCAATACTTCCAGCACAGAACTACAAATCAAAATCAAACTGTACATAGAAAGGTTACAGAAAGAGGAAATAACTTCTGGACAAAATTGACATTTGAGGCAAAAACAAACAAATCGCTTTCCATAGACACCAAAACTAAAATGTGAACCAGCTCAAACTAAAATGAATTCCTTGGTAAAACCTGCAGCACTAACCTAACCAAGATGTCTGCCAAACGCACATACTTTTCCCACAAAGCAAATCAAAGATGGCCGACAAACCGCATGGCATGGTCTTACACAGAGGAAATCAAAGATGGCCGACAAACCACATGCGTGGACACACAATGAAAGATAAGATGGTGTCTCCAAAATCTAGCAATCTCTAAATGCTGTCTCTCCTGTACAAACACTAAAACAGAATGCTTGCTCTACAAACCAGAATCACCTCTTACAAAATCACACTAAACATAAAAGTTACACAAAAACAGAGAAGTTACAACAAAACAATTGGTCAGCACACACATCACAATCTGACTATACAATCTCTTTACAATCAACCCAGATCCACCAAAAACTACAGAACGAAAAAGCACTTACCTTGTCCTTACACAAAGAGCGAAAAAGTTCTTTTACCAAGCAGAGATTTCCTCTGACGCAGCAGACAAACTTACACCTCTCTCCCCTTTTATCTGCTGTGCAGAGTAGAAAAATCAGTTGGTTGGTACCTAGCTCGCCATCTGTTGTAGTAATTTTCTTACCCGTGCTCCCAAGCACGTGTATCAGCTCTTTTGTGTAAGGAAAGGCCGCACTATTCCAGTAATGAGTTAAGATGTTTCATGGTTGAGATCTGTTGAGAGACTCCCCTCTCAGAACCTTTCTTTATTTACATAGACCAAGGGATAACAAATAGGAAGTGGGCGGGCCCAACACCTGACCACTCCCTTCAGGTACAGTACAGTCATACAGGAAGTGATGTCACACACACAGAAAGAATACCACAACATGTCTCTTAGTCACCACTAGGGGGAATCTTGTTCAGCATCGATCAGTGATCAATGCTCAACAAGGCTCACCAGGATTCTTATGTGGGCCTACTTATAGGAACAGCGTCACCATCTCCAGCGGTTGATCAGGCACACTGGAAATAACGAATGCACGTTCCTTTCCGTATATTGTTCTCTTAATAAATGCATACACGCCAAGCCAATAAATCCGCCTTTTGGGCGGAGGGCCCCAGCCGGCATCTATCCATTCGCCAAGAAAACACTGCTTGCTGCGTCTCTATATCCGCAGCAAGATATCCACTTCCAGTGGTTTACACACTGAGAGACACGATGACAATATTAGAAAACACATCATAATAATTTCCACAACACTCCCCAGATGAAGGAACCCACATCTACCTTAGGCCTAGAAATAACACACACCAGAGATTAACAGTGAAGGCAACATGTACTTAACGTAGAGGAGTATGGAGAAGCAGGAGATCCAATATAACTAAGCTCTAGCAACTCCAAACAGAAAGTATCAACCTATCCGATCTTCTCACCTCTCTCACAGGAGGGACCGTGACAGAAAACCTCTCTGAAGTTAACACATAGGTCCATCTGAGGTATGGGAAATAGACCATACACCATGAACAGGCTAAATCAGGGCCTGAAGCCTAGCGAACCCCATAAAACATTGCAGTGATGGCCTACAGTTGAGCAGACCGTATAAAGCATTGGAGATAAGGGTCTGAAGCCTAGCGAACCCCATAAAGCATTGCAGTGATAGCCTACAGATGAGCAGACCATATAAGTCAGGCATCCTCAAACTGCGGCCCTCCAGCTGTTGCAAAACTACAACTCCCAGCATGCCCGAACAGCCTACAGGTATCAGCCTACAGCAGGGCATTGTGGGAGTTGTAGTTTTACAACAGCTGGAGGGCCGCAGTTTGAGGATGCCCGATATAAGGCATTGGAGGTGAGAGCCTGAGGCCGAACGATCCCCATAAAACTTTGCAGTGATGGTCTACAGGTCAGCAGACCATATAAAGCATTGGAGGTGAGGGACTGAAGGTGAGCAAACCCCATAAAGCATTGCAGTGAGGGCCTGAAGCCTAGCGAACTCTACAAAACATTGTAGTGAGGGCATATATATTCTGTATGGAAGAGGAGGCGGAGGAGGAGGCGGATGAGAAAACAAGATTCAAACATATACCTTTTTTTTGCTGTGAAAAGGGTGCATCTGAATCTTTTGGATTGAGTACATTATAAAGCATACATTTAATTTGCATTTTTGTTCCTCATTAGCTCAGCTTTCCTCTGGTGGAGTGGATAAGTCAGGGGCAATGCAGGCCTTGTTCATTTTTATCTGAGTCAACCAGTCAGCATTGTCAGTGGACAAGAGGATACACTTATTTGTTATAATGCCACCAGCAGCACTAAATACATGCTCAGACAATACGCTGGCGGCAGGGCAGGCCAGCGCCTCCAAGGCGTAGAGCGCAAGTTCGTGCCACGTGTCCAGTTTGGACACCCAGTAGTTTTAAGGCACTGAGGGATCATTTAGGACGCTGAAACTGTCTGCAATGTATTCCTTCACCATCTTCCAAAACTTTTTAGTCCATGTAGCACTAGGCCACACTTCAGGGTGAGGTTGCTGGCGGGGTTTCATGAAAGTTTCCCATGCTTTGGAAAGTGTTGCCCTGCCTCTGTTGGAACTACTGTGTGTTCCCCTTGTCTTCCTTCCTCGGTTGCCTAAGGAAGTACGGACTCTGGCGGCCGCATTGTCAGATGGAAAATTTTGGAGCAATCTGTCAACCAGGACCTTCTAGTATTGCACGGTTTTACTCGTCCTCTCCACCACTGGAATGAGAAATGAGAAGTTCTCTTTGTAGCGGGGGTCGAGAAGGGTGAACACCCAGTAACCTGTGATACCTAAAATGCGTATAACATGAGGGTCGCAGAAAAGGCAGCCTAACATGAAGTCAGCCATGTGTGCCAGAGTACCAACAGGCAAGACGTCGATGTCAACTTCAGGATGACTCTCCATACCCTCATCCTCCTCCTCCTATTCTGCCCATCCAGACTAAACAGATGGAATTAAAGTTCCATGGGTACTAGACTCTGTAGCAGAGGCAAGTGTCTCTAGCTCCTCCTCCTGTTCATGGCCCAATTTGCGCTGAGAAGACGAACTAGGGGAGGTCTGGCTATCACCCTGTGTTATCTCCTCCCCCATTACCTCATCTGCCACATTGAAAGCATCCTCCTTAATTGTGAGCAGCGATTGTTTGAGTAGACACAGCAGTGAGATGGTTACAGTGTTATCACCACTAACGATGATAATAGCGTTATCACCACTAACCATCTGTGTGGATTCATCAAAGTTTTTTAAAACCTCACATAGGTCTGACTTCAATGCCCACTCCTCGCTTGTGAATAGTGGCAGTTGACTGGAAAGACGACGACCATGTTGCAGCTGGTATTGCAAAACGTCCCTCTGCTGCTCACAAAGCCTGGCCAACATGAAGAACGTAGAGTTCCATCGCGTGCTTACGTCGCACAACAGTCGGTGAGCTGGAAGCCGCAAGCGCTGCTGCAGCGTTGACAGACCGGCTGCAGCTGTGGACGACTTTCGGAAATGGGCACACAAGCAGTACACCTTCACTAATTGGGGTATGTTTTGATAAACCGCTGAACCACTAAGTTTAAGACATGGGCTAGGCATGGAATGTGTGTCAGGTTGCTGACCTCCAAGGCTGCCACCAAGTTACGGCCATTGTCAGACACAACCATGCCAGTTTCTAGGTTGAGTGGCGCGAGCCACAGCTCGGTCTGGTCCCTTATACCCTGACACAGCTCTGCACTGTTTGTCCCCTAAACAGATCATCTTCAGCACGGCCTGTTGACGTTTAAGCACAGCAGTGCTACACTGCTTTCAGCTAGCGACTGATGGCTGAATGCTGTTGGAGGTGGAAGTGGAGGAGGAGGAGAAGAAGTGGGGGTTGGAGCTAGTAACATAGCTACTGGCGGAGACCCTGATGGACGAAGGGTCCGCAATCTTGGGCGTCGATAGCACCTGTGCCATCCCAGGGTCCGACTCGCTCCCGGCCTCCACAACATTCACCCAGTGTGTGGTCAGGGAAATGTAGCATCCTTGGCCACCAGCACTTGTCCGTGGTGAGGTGGACCTTCCCAGTAAGTGCGTTGGTCAGAGCACGGGTGATGTTCTGGGACACATGCTGGTGTAAGGCGGACACGGCACACCGTGAAAAATAGTGGCGGCTGGGTACTGAGGGACGGCCGCTGAAGGCCTCAGTGTCCACAAGCCTAAATGGCAACAATTGAAGGCAAACTCGGTCTCCCATCAGCCGCAGACCTGCTGCTTAGCTTCAGGAGCGAGGATCTGTGCTCAGCCTCGTTCCCAGTGCAGCTTTGCTAGTTGGGAGGCTCCCTGCTCCTAGGTCTGCCTTGAGCGCTGAGCTGATCACTCGGCGCTCAACTCGTCTGTCTGTCGGTCATATGACACTGGCCACGTCACATGACCCTCACTTGCCACTATAAATACAGGCAATCTGCTGGCCACAGGTTGTCTGTGATTATTTACTGTCAAGGGCTACTGCTGCTACTCTTCCGGTGCGTGTTTGGTTTTGACCCGTATTTGACTCTCCGTATTTGCTCCTGCCTGCTCCTTTGGATTTCACGTGACTTCTTGGTTTGACCCGGCTTGTATTTCGACTTCTCTGTTTACCCTTGGATTTGATGTGACCTCCTGGTTTTGAACGCCGGCTTATCTGACTACGTTTTGTAAGACCCTTACTGTTACTAGGCTACCTCCCGGCTTTGAACCCTTGGCTTGTTTTGGTTGTGTTCGCTGTTCCAGCAGTGTCTGTTTACTTCTTCCTTCTGTCCGCCTGTCTACGTCCTTCCTGTCCTCCGCACTTATCCAGGTCAGGGACCGTCGCCCAGTTGCGCTCCGTTACCTAGGACGGGCAAGTGCAAGTAGGTAGGGACAGAGGTGTGGGTGGCAGACAGTGGGTGCACGATTTTCCTCCCTTTCCGAGACAGAATCACAGGCCCAATTTTCTCATGGACCCCCTACAGAGTCTCACTGACGATGTCCAGAACTTGGCACAAATTGTCCAAGAATTGGGGGAGAGACTTCAAGCTCAAGAGGCTGCCCGGACGCTCCCGATGCCCCCTCCGGCCACTCCTCAAGTAGAACCCCACCTCAAACTACCAGATCGGTTTTCTGGAGACCGACGGGGTTTTGTGGCTTTCAGGGAAAGTTGTAAACTTTACTTTCGCCTGCGGCCTCACTAATCGTGTTCTGAGCAACAGAGGGTGGATATAGTGATTTCCCTCCTTCAGGGTGATCCTCAAGAGTGGGCTTTCTCCCTGCCTCACGACTCCCCTTCTCTTAGAACCGTTGACTTATTTTTTTCAAGCACTGGGGGTGTTGTACGATGAACCTGACAGAGCGTCCGTAGCTGAGTCCCATCTAAAGGCCCTTTGCCAGGGAGATATGCCAGTCGAAGATTACTGCACTCAATTTCGCAAATGGTGCGTACCCTCTGGTTGGAATGAGCCGGCTCTCAAGAGTCAGTTCAGGTCCGGTCTCGCAGAGACTATCAAAGATATGTTGGTATGCTACCCTTGTCCTGAGACCTTAGAGGAGATCATGACCCTAGCTATCAGACTGGACAGATGACTTAGGGAGAGACAGCGGGAACTTCTGTATTTTCCATCGGGTACGTCTAAACCGGAGTCTGTTCCTGTGGGACTTAAGTCGGAGACACCGATGGACGAACCTATGCAGCTGGGGATGACCCGAAGAGAGCAACGTCGCCGACGGGGAACTTGTTTCTATTGTGGCGACTCCGACCATTGGATCTGTCAGTTTCCCAAGATCCCTTCTTTCCGGCAGAGCATCCAAGTTGCAGGGAACTAAGGACAAGGTACCCGCGGTGGTGGTAAGAAGAAAGTTATTGTTACCTATCTCAGTGGCCTTTGGGACCCTTAAGGGTTCAGGCAAGGCGTTCATTGATTCAGGATCTGCTTTTAGTCTACATTCACACGTCCGCAAGTGTTTTGCGGATCCGCAAAACACTGACACACCGGCAATGTGCATTCCGCATTTTTGCGGACCGCACATTGCCCGGACTCCATAGAAAATGCCTCTTCTTGTCCGCAATTGCGGACAAGAATAGGACATGCTCTATTTTTTTTGCGGAGCCGCGGACCGGAAAATTGGCGGCGCGCTCCGCAAAATCGGATGCGGAGAGCACAGTGTGTGCTCTTCGCATCTTTTCCGGCCCCATTCACAGTCAATGGGTCCGCATGTATTCCGCAAAATTGCGGAATACATGCGGACTACATTGCGGACGTGTAAATAAGGCCTTAGTTTCATGGATCTTAAGTTCGCTGAACAGGTCAGTATACCTGTAGTGACTCTTAACACACCAATTCATGTAGTTGCCATTGACTCCACTCCTTTGCTGGGGGGAACCGGTAAGTTTTGTACTCCCCAGGTAACCTTGTACGTAGGGGTGTGTCACTCTGAGAGGTGTTAATTTTTTATTCTAAAAAACTTGCCCATGGACGTGGTTTTAGGTATGCCTTGGCTTCAGCTGCACAACCCAGTTATTAACTGGACTATAGGTGAGTTAGAAAAGTGGGGTCCCAATTGTAACTCCTGTTTGTCTTTCATTCAGGCAGGGGTTTCCACCAATTCTATGACAGTGCCGTCATATATTGGGGAGTTTCAGGAGGTTTTTTCTACATCTGAAGTTGAGAAACTTCCTCCCCATAGATCCTATGACTGCGCTATTGATCTTGTACCAGGGTCTAAATTTCCCAGGGGACGTATTTACAACTTGTCTGGTCCTGAGCGTGTCGCTATGAAGGAATATATCAGGGAGAGTATCAAAAAGGGACATATTCGACCCTCTACGTCCCCCATGGGTGCAGGATTCTTTTTTGTTAAAAAGAAGGATGGGGGGCTCAGACCCTGCATTGATTATAGAGGGTTGAACAAGATCACATCAGGAATCAGTATTCCATCCCATTAATTCCTGACTTGTTCAACCAGATTTTGGGAGCATCTTGGTTCTCTAAACTTGATTTGAAAGGAGCATATAACCTTATACGTATAAGGCCTCATGCACACGGCCGTTGTTTGGGTCCGCGTCCGAGCCGCATATTTCGCGGCTCGGCCGCGGACCCATTCATTTCAATGGGGCCGCAGAAGATGCGGACAGCACTCCGTGTGCTGTCCGCATCCGTTGCTCCGTTCCGTGCCCCCGCAAAAAAAATAGAGCATGTCCTATTCTTGTCCGTTATGCGGACAAGAATAGGCATCTCTATAATGGGCCGCGTTCCGTTCCGCAAATTACGGAACGCGGAGCAGCTTCCGTGTTTTGCGGATCCGCAGTTTGCGGACCGCAAAACACCCACGGCCGTGTGCATGAGGCCTTAGAGAGGGAGACGAATGGAAAACTGCTTAAACACCCTTAATGACCAGGCCACTTTTTACAATTCTGCACTACACTACTTTCACCGTTTATTGCTCCGCCATGCAACTTACCACCCAAATGAATTTTGCCTCCTTTTCTTCTCACTAACAGAGCTTTCATTTGGTGGTATTTCATTGTTGCTGACATTTTTACTTTTTTTGCTATTAATAAAAATTTAACGACATTTTTGCAAAAAAATGACATGTTTCACTTTCTGTTGTAAAATTTTTCAAAAAAAACTACATTTCTATATACATTTTTCTCTAAATTTATTGTTCTACATGTCTTTGATAAAAAAAAAAATCCAATAAGTGTATATTTATTGGTTTGGGTAAAAGTTATAACATTTACAAACTATGGTGCAAAAAAGTGAATTTCGGCATTTTGAAGCAGCGCTGACTTTCTGAGCACCTGTCGTGTTTCTTCAGGTGCTAGAATGTCAGGATAGTATAAATACCCCCCAAATTACACCATTTTAGAAAGAAGACACCCCAAAGTATTCGCGGAGGGGCATGGTAAGTTCATGTATCATTTAATTTTTTTTTCACAAGTTAGCGGAAAATGACACTTTCTGAGGAAAAAAATAAAAATAATAAAGTTTCCATTTCTGCTAACTTCTGGCAAAAAAAAAAAAATCTCCCACAGACTCACTATGCCCCTCAGTGAATACCTTGGGGTGTCTACTTTCCGAAATGGGGTCAATTGTGGGGTGTGTTTACTGTTCTGGCATTTTGGGCGGGGCTAAATTGTGAGCAGCCATGTAAAACCTAAAGGTACTCGTTGGAATTTAGGCCCCCTTTGCACACCCAGGCTGCAAAAAAGTGTCACTCATGTGGTATCGCCATACTCAGGAGAAGTAGGGCAATGTGGTTTGGGGTGTATTTTTACATATACCCATGTTGGGTGAGAGAAATATCTCTGTAAACTGACAACTTTGTATAAAAAAAATGTAAAAAGTTGTCGTTTACAGCGATATTTCTCACACAAAGTATGGGTATATATAAAAATACACCCCAAAACTTATTGCCCTACTTCTCCTGAGTACGGCAATACCACATGTGTGACACTTTTTTGCAGCCAAGATGCGAAAGGGGCCCTAAAACCAATGAGTACCTTTAGGATTTCCCAGGGCATTTTTACGCATTTGGATTCTCACGCTTTAGGGGCCCCTAAAATGCCAGGACAGTATAAATACCCCACATGTGACCCCATTTTAGAAAGAAGACACCCCAAGGTATTCTGTGAGGGGTATGGTGAGTTCATGTAAAATTTTATTTTTTGTCACAAGTTATTGAAATATGAGACTTTGTAAAAAAAAAAAAAAAAAAAATATCAATTTCCGCTAACTTGTGCCAAAAAAAAATTTCTGTGAACTTGCCATGCCCCTCACAGAATACCTTGGGGTGTCTTCTTTCCAAAATGGGGTCATGTGGGGTATTTATACTGCCCTGGCATTTTAGGGGCCCTAAAGCGTGAGAATCCAAAATGCGTAAAAATGCCCTGTAAAATCCTAATGGTACTCATTGGTTTTAGGGCCCCTTTGCGCATCTTGGCTGCAAAAAAGTGTCACTCATGTGGTATCGCCGTACTCAGGAGAAGTAGGGCAATGTGCTTTGGGGTGTATTTTTACATATACCCATGCTGGGTGTGAGAAATATCTCTGTAAATGACAACTTTAAAAAAAAAAATTATACAAAGTTGTCAATTTACAGA
The DNA here is from genome assembly GCA_033119425.1 of Bufotes viridis. Lineage (NCBI taxonomy): Eukaryota > Metazoa > Chordata > Amphibia > Anura > Bufonidae > Bufotes > Bufotes viridis. Next base: position 204,501,326 of record CM065593.1, on the reverse strand, counting down.
GATATTTCTCTCACCCAGCATGGGTATATGTAAAAATACACCCCAAAACACATTGCCCTACTTCTCCTGAGTACGGCGATACCACGTGTGCCACTTTTTTGCAGCCAAGATGCGTAAAGGGGCCCTAAAACCAATGCGTACCTTTTAGGGCATTTTTCTTCTCACGCTTTAGGGCCCCTAAATTGCCAGGGCAGTATAAATACCCCACATGTGACCCTATTTTGGAAAGAAGACAGCCCAAGGTATCCCATGAGGGGCATGGCGAGTTCATAGAAGATTTTTTTTGTTGGCACAAGTTAGCGGAAATTGATTTTTTTATTGTTTTCTCATAAAGTCTCCCTTTCTGCTAACTTTTGACAAAAAGTTAAATTTTTCACGGACTCACTACGCCCCTCAGCGAATACCTTGGGGTGTCTTCTTTCCAAAATGGGGTCATTTGTGGGGTGTTTGTACTGTTCTGGCATTTTGGGTGGGGCTAAATTGTGAGCAGCCATGTAAAAGCTAAAGGTACTCGTTGGAATTTGGGCCCCTTTGCGCACCCAGGCTGCAAAAAAGTGTCACTCATGTGGTATCGCCGTACTCAGGAGAAGTAGGGCAATGTGTTTTGGGGTGTATTTTTACATATACCCATACTTTGTGTGAGAAATATCGCTGTAAATTGACAACTTTGTATAAAAAAATCTAAAAAGTTGTCATTTACAGAGATATTTCTCTCACCCAGTATGGGTATATGTAAAAATACACCCCAAAACACATTGCCCTCCTTCTCCTGAGTACGGCGATACCACATGAGTGACACTTTTTTGCAGCCAAGATGCGCAAAGGGGCCCTAAAACCAATGAGTACCTTTAGGATTTCCCAGGGCATTTTTACGCATTTGGATTCTCACGCTTTAGGACCCCTAAAATGCCAGGGCAGTATAAATACCCCACATGTGACCCCATTTTGGAAAGAAGACACCCCAAGGTATTCTGTGAGGGGCATGACGAGTTCACAGAAAAAAAAATAAAATTTGGCACAAGTTAGCGGAAATTGATATTGTGGTAAGGTGCAGGGTGCCGTCGTGGATGGCAGGTATGTGTCACCGAGGTTCATAGCCTCGGTGAGGTAAGAGCCGTATTTTGTTGATAGCAGCAGCTAGTGCTACTGACATAGTTGTAAATAGCATGGCTGCAAAGCCGATCCGGGCCGGCTCTTACCGGGAGCAGCTAAAGTGTAGGGTGGGTGGCTGCTCCCCACGATCCAGTCCTGGTTTTGGGCTGAGTATAAAACACAGCCAGCAGCTGTGTCTGGGGCTGTGATTGTCCTGGAGCTGCTGCTAGTCCTGTGGAGCTCTCTGGGCTGGAAGCAAAAACCCAGCAAGGAGACGTGCAGTCGACCTGGAAGCCTGAAGGAGGATTATCCCACGGCTGGGCCGACCGCCAGGTGCGAACGCGCACCTAACATCTCACAGGTGATTTAACCTGGTTTTGGTCTCTTTGGTTTTGCCTTTTTTCTGTTTGCTGCGTGTGAATGAACACCAAGAGACTGTTTACCATTTCGTTTGTGCAAGTGTGAATAAAACACTGTTTATTGCACGTACTGGACTCCTTGTTTTGCCTCTGTACGGCACCCGCACCGTTATCTACCAGAGCAACTCCCCACAATATATATATATATATTTTATTTTTACAAAGTCTCATATTCCACTAACTTGTGACAAAAAATAAAATTTTACATGAACTCACCATACCCCTCACGGAATACCTTGGGGTGTCTTCTTTATAAAATGGGGTCACATGTGAGGTTTTTGTACTGCCCTGGCATTTGAGGGTCTCCGCAATCATTACATGTATGGCCAGCATTAGGAGTTTCTGCGATTCTCCGTATATTGAGCATACGGGTAATGAGATTTTTTTTTTCCGTTCAGCCTCTGCGCTGAAAAAAGAAAAAAAATGAACGGCATAGATTTCTTCATTCGCATCGATCATCGTGGATGAAAAAATCTCTGCCAAAATCAGTGACTGCAGTGCGGTGGGCTGGGCGCTAACTACCTAACAAGTAGCTAGCTAACTGGCGGTGATAAGGGACCCTTATGCCCCATTCACACGTCCGAAATTCTGTTTGCAGAACGGAATTGCGGACCCATTCATTTCTATGGGGACAGACTTTGTCCCGCTCGGATCTGGAATTGCGGATCCGCACTTACGGGTCTGCACTTCCGTTCCACAAAAATATAGAACGTGTCCTTTTCTTAAGAAAAAGCATTTTCTATATAGTTCTGGCAATGTGCGGATCTGCAAAATGCGGAAAGCACATTGACGGTGTCCGTGTTTTGCGGATCCGTGGCACGGATCTGTGGATCCGCAGATCCGCAAAACACATATGGACATGTGAATAGAGCCTTACAGGGGGGTGATCAGTGACAGGGGGGTGATCAGGGAGTCTATATGGGGTGATCAGGGGTTAACAAAGGGTTAATAGTGGTTATAAAGTGAGGGGGGGGGGGTTAGTGTAGTGTTTGGTGCAACTTTACATTGTTACCTGGTCCTCTGGTGGTCGATCCCAGTAAATGGGACCACCAGAGGACCAGGTAGCAGGTATATCAGACGCTGTTAACAGAACAGCGTCTGATATACCTCTTTGATCTAATTTATTTTACATTTACAGCCTGCCAGCGATTGATCATCGCTGGCAGGCTGTAGTATAACTGCAGAGCCGCGCTCTGCTGTGAACACGCGCGTTCACAGCAGATCTCGCCTCTCGCGAGATGACGCACGGATGCATCCAGGAGGAACAAACTTGCCGCCGCCTGGACGCATCCGTGCGTTCAGCGGTCGGCAAGCAGTTAATACTCCTGAGGGGCATTTTGAGTATTTAGCCATGCCATTTGGACTCAGTAATGCTCCGGCAGTTTTTCAAAATTTGATGAATGATATCTTCGGGGAGTTTATTGGCAGATTTGTGATTGTGTATCTTGACGACATTTTGATTTTTTTTCCCCGGATTGGGTTTCTCATGTCTCCCACCTCAGGCAGGTACTCAGGATCCTGCGGGGGAATCAATTGTCGGTTAAGTTGAAAAATGTGTCTTTGGAGTACAGGAGATCTTGTATCTAGGTTATATCCTTACTCCACACTCATTTAAGATGGATCCTAATAAGGTTCAGGCAATCCGGGACTGGGTGAAACCTTCCTCCTTGAAAGCACTGCAACGCTTTTTGGGACTTTCCAATTATTATCGTAAATTTATTGAAATTTTTTCGATAATTGCCAAACCGTTGACTGATTTAACCAAAAAAGGCGCTCACCTTATTAATTGGTCGCCTGAGGCCCTCAAAGCCTTTGAGACTCTTAAAAGGTGTTTTCAGAATGCTCCAGTCTTGGTTCAGCCAGATCCTGAGGAACCTTTTATAGTTGAGGTTGATGCTTCTGAGGATGGGGTGGGGGCGATCCTTTCTCAAGGATCTTCTAATTTTACTAATCTAAGACTCTGCGCCTTCTTTTCACGTAAATTCTCCCCTACGGAGAGGAATTATGATATAGGGAACCGTGAGTTACTGGCAATTAAATGGGCATTTGAGGAGTGGAGACACTTCCTGGAAGGTGCTAAACATTGTGTCACAGTGCTTACTGACCATAAGAATCTGGTCTTCCTTGAATCCGCTAAACGTCTTAATCCTAGGCAACCTAGGTAGGCCCTGTTTTTTTACTCGTTTTAATTTTACATTTACCTTTAGGCCAGGAAGTAAGAACATTAAGGCGGATGCCTTGTCCCGACGCTTCTGTGCCTTCCAGCCTCCTGACGTTCCTCCTGAACCCATCCTACCGCGTAATGTCATTGTGGCCTCAGTTTCGGCAGACCTTTCTTCAGAGATTGCTGCTGCACAACATCTGGCCCCTGCTCGGGCCCCATCAGATAAGTTATTCGTACCTGGGCACCTCCGTCTTCGGCTTTTGGGTGAGTGCCATAAGTCTGTGTTGTGTGGTCATCCCGGTATCGATGCCACTAAGGAAATCGTGTCTAGGTCCTTCTTGTGGTCTTCTCTGTCCAGAGATGTTCGTTCTTATGTGTCTGCCTGTGAGGTATGTGCCAGATGTAAATCTCCGAGATCACATCCGGCAGGGAAGTTGCAACCCCTACCCATTCCATGCAAGCCATGGTCACATATTTCTATGGATTTTATTACCGACTTGCCCATCTCTGAGGGGAAGTCTGTGGTTTGGGTAGTGGTTGATCGGTTTAGCAAGATGGTGCACTTCGTTCCTCTGAGTAAGCTTCCTAATGCCAAGGTTTTAGCGTCTTTGTTTATTGAACATATTGTACGTTTACATGGTATCCCCGAAAATATTGTCTCTGACAGAGGCGTCCAATTCGTTTCTAAGTTTTGGAAAGCTTTCTGTCAGATGTGACATTTCTCTGTCCCTCTCATCAGCCTTCCATCCTGAGACCAATGGGCAGACAGAGCGGTTGAATCAGTCACTTGAACAGTTTTTGAGATGTTATGTGTCCGATTATCAGCATTGGTGGGTGCGATATCTTCCGTTGGCGGAGTTTGCTATTAACAGCTGGGTGAACTCATCTACGGGGGTATCACCATTTTTCTGTAACCTTGGTTTACATCCACGTTTTAGTACAGGTCCTCCTGTTTCCTCATGTAACCCGGAGGCGGATAATTTTACGTCAGAACTGTGCAGTCTGGGCCCAGGTTCAACTGAACCTGGAAAAGGCTCAGGAGGTTCAGAAACAGCAAGCAGATAGGAAACGTTCCAAGGGGGTAGATATTAAGGTTAATGATAAGGTATGGTTGTCCACCAAAAATCTTTCTCTTAAAGGGGTCTCCAGAAAGTTTGCGCCCCATTTTGTTGGACCTTATGTGATCATTGAGGTTCTGAATCCTGTTTCTTTTAGGTTAAAGCTGCCCGACTCCCTTCGTGTTCATAATGTTTTCCATAAATCATTGCTTAAGAAATATATTCCACCCATTGTTCCATCTCAGTCAGCTCCTCCTCCCGTACAAATTGATAATAAAGATGAGTTTGTGGATTTTAGAAAGGTCCGAAACTCCTTGCAGTATCTTGTCCACTGGAAGGGCTATGGACCTAAGGAGAGGTCTTGGGTCCCAGCTACTAAGATCCACTCCCTGAGACTCATCAAGAAGTTTCATGATGAGCATCCTGGGAGATTTGTACCTAAGGGCTTGGGTACAGTGGCCCCTCTTAAAAGGGGGATACTGTAACAGGGTGCCGAAGGCAAACTGTCTCCCATCAGCTGCAGACCTGCTGGTTAGCTTCAGGAGCGAGGATCTGTGCTCAGGCTCGTTTCCAGGGCGGCTTTGCTAGCTGGGAGGCTCCCTGCTCCTAGGTCTGCCTTGAGCGCCGAGCTGATCACTCGGCGCTCGACTCGTCTGTCTGTCGGTCATGTGACACTGGCCACGTCACATGACCCTCACTTGCCACTATAAATACAGGCAATCTGCTGGCCACAGGTTGCCTGTGATTATTTACTGTCAAGGGCTACTGCTGCTACTATTCCGGTGTGTTTGGTTTTGACCCGTATTTGACTCTCCGTATTTGCTCCTGCCTGCTCCTTTGGATTTGACGTGACTTCTTGGTTTGACCCGGCTTGTATTCCGACTTCTCCGTTTCCCTTTGGATTTGATGTGACCTCCTGGTTTTGAACTCTGGCTTGTTATCCGACTATGTTTTGTGAGACCCCTACTGTTACTAGGCTACCCCCGGGCTTTGAACCCTTGGCTTGTTTTGGTTGTGTTCGCTGTTCCAGCAGTGTCTGTTTACTTCTTCCTTCTGTCCGCCTGTCTACATCCTTCCTGTCCTCTGCACTTATCCAGGTCAGGGACCGTCGCCCAGTTGCGCTCCGTTACCTATGATGGGCAAGTGCAAGTAGGTAGGGACAGAGGCGTGGGTGGCAGACAGTGGGTGCACGCTTTCCCTCCCTTTCCGTGGCAGAAATGTTTACAATATACATTGTATTGGCTTGCTGTAATGTACTGGAGACAGAAAAATAAAGATTTACAGCAGTATAACAGCCCAGACATAATGTAATTTTTACAATACACACTGTATTGGCTTCCAGTAAGGTACTGTATATAGGAAAATACAGATTTCCTGCACTACACTAGGCCAGAGATAATGTAATTTTGACAATACACACTCTATTGTCGTCCAGTAAGGTACTGGATACAGAAAAATACAGTTTTTCGGCACTACACTAGCCCAGTACCAGGCACACTGTAGTGCATAAGCCCCTTTTTATAATATCTGCCCAACACACTGCTTAATGATGGCGTATTTAAATCTTTTTGTATTTTAGAAGTTAAAAAAGCGATTTTCAAGCCCTGCACTATTTGTTCCTTCCTGGTGACGCCTGTCCCTGATAGGGCTGAAGCAAACCGCTTCTTAAATAAATAAAAATAAAAGGTGCTGCACTGCTGTCAAACACACACTCTAGTCCTTAAAAGGACTGTTTGGTCTTTCAATAAAGTTTTTGAAGTGAAATCAGTAAGTTTAGAGCAAAATGCTATCTGTCCCTGCCTACTCTGCTCTCCCTGACGCTGAATGAGCCGAGCGCCGGACCTCAGCTTCTATATGAAATAGTATCACGTGTTCCAGCCAGCCAATCAGTGTAAGGCTTACAGCTAACATGGCTATGGCCTCACACTGAGGGGAATTACTTACCTGGACCTTGATTGGCTGCTTAGTGAAAGGGCCCCTGGTTTGTTTGTGGGTGAACCTCCGGCTGCCAGACAACCACTGAAGACCAATACACGCTGATGGGTTTAAAATGGTTGCCACTTTATTTTGACATAGCAGACAATTTATAGACACAAACCACTACCCTATACCTCCCCTAAGCTTATTATCCAATCACTTAACAAATTTATCAATTCCACCCTCATATGAAATAAAGCCAAAAGGTCATGGATAATTACATAGAAACAAGGCACATATGTGACGCATTTATAATTCTCAGAATTTTGATATCTAGCCACAATCTTTGTTGATTTTAGCTCTGTTCACATATTTCACGGAATTCCGTTATCTTGTGCTGACATTGATCCGGTAGAATGTCTCTTACTTTATCAAAGGTGAACACCAACATGCAATATTCTTACATAACTCGTATTGAAGTTAATGTAGGATATATGTATAATGCATATGTTAGATATATGTGTAAAGGTATATGTATATATATCTCTGCAGCTATGATGCTCTGTATGCGGCAATTCTCCTTAAAGGTACATTTATCATAAATGAGGCATTCTTTGCAAAAGCGTGCACATCTCTTTTCCAGCCATGCGGTTAGCAGGTGTCTGTGGTTTTGAGCTTCAGGCAGCCATTTCCTGATAGCTTGTGTTGCAAGAGCTTGTGTTATAAGAGTATAAAATATTTCCTTTAAAGAGGAACTCTGCATACCTTAATATAAGCATATAAGGCCAAATTAGTTCATGTATGTGTGGACACAAGCATATTTTCCTTACAATCCCCTCTTTGATCATGTGAAATTCCCATTCCACATGATCACTCCCTATACCACACATCCTCTCTCTCTAGTTCATTGGTGTACTCCCTGAACATGAACTCTTCCTCATACAAGTCCTGCATAGTCTTTGGATCCTCTGGGCAAAGTGGTTTAGGATAGCCTCTTAGCCATCGCTCATATCTATTTTGCAGGTTTGGGGGTATGATTAAAGTCATTTCCTTTGAATGCATCTTGTACGGAGAACTCATGTTTGTCCGGGGAAATCCTTGGGGACTCCTTCTGGCGCCTTCTTGAGCCGACTGGCGTGTATCCACTGTGGACTCTGGTCAGTAAGGACAGCCGTCCGAGCAACTCGTAGAACCTCAAATGGACCTTGGTATATTGGTCCAGTCTTGTGGGGGCTGCCAGTTGTTTCACCAGAACTTTGTCTCCGGGCAAAAATGGATGAGTCGGGTCTGTGGAAAGAGGAGGAAAGGTGACAGCAACCTTATCATAATTTTCTGAGAGTATACCTACCAAGTGTTTCACGTACTGTTCCTGCAAAGCAAAAATGTTACTGTCAGTATCTGGTCCTTCACGGGCATTGGGAGGTCGACCAAACAGCACTTCATAAGGTGACAACCCTGTCTGCTTATTTGGTGTTGTTCTTATTTGGTAGAGAATGGTGGGCAGAAATTTCAACCATTCTTTCAACGTTCCTGAAGTGGCCTTTTTAACCTATCTTTAATGGTCCTGTTCATTCTCTCCACTACTGCTGCACTTTGAGGGTGGTAGACTATATTGAGCTTCCACTGAAAACCCAGAATCTTTGTCAGCTCTTGTATTAATTTGGACTGGAAAGCAGGTCCCTGATCTGAATGAATTACCCGAGGGAGCCCATACAGTGAAATCCAATGGTTTACCAATGCCCTAGCGGTTACACCAGCTGTTTCTCCTGAAGTTGGTATAGCTGCACACCATCCGGAGAACCTACAGACTATCACGAGGAGATATCTTATGTTCCCGGGTTGCTTTGGCATATGTGTGTAATCGATCTGCAATTCTTGCAGAGGGCCTGTAGGGGGTGGTAGATTCCCATGTCTTCCATGTGCTTTTCCTTGAATATTATTCTGTGCAAAAGTCATGCATGAGTTGACCAGATCGTCTATCAATCCCTGCAATTGGTGTGTGCAAAACAGTGACTTATAATGTTCTGATATGTGCTGTTTTCCTAAATGTCCAGGGCCATGCAGGTAAGATATTAGGAGCGGTGCTGATGCAGTAGGAACCCCCGATATTCGGTCTTTTGTCCACATACCTGTATCTGTCGTCTGCAGTCCCTGAGATTTCCAGTACTTGATGTCCTCACTAGTTGACTGTTTCTGCAGTTGATGTACTACTGACACCCAGTCTTTACTGTCAAAATCTGTCATGAACAATAACTTATTTTCCCTTCTTTTGTCTCTATTGGCTGCCATTTTTGCTGCTTTGTCTGCCAGGTTGTTTCCCATAGCTTGATAATCCCCTCTTGCAGAGTGTCCCTTCACTTTTATCACACTTATAGCTTCTGGCAACTGAATTGCATGTAGCAAGTGATCTATATATTTCTGATTCGCCACCTTCTTCCCGTCTGCTGTGATATACCCCCTGTTTTTCCATATTAATGCATAATCATGCACTGTTCCAAATGCATAGCCGCTGTCAGTATAAATATTCACTTTGTGCCCTACGAATATTTCACAGGCTCTTATGAGCGCTACCAGCTCAGCTTGTTGTGCCGAAGTTGCGACTATTGGTTCGGCTTCTATTACTTGATCCGGGAGCATGACCACTGCGTAACCTGTTTGGTATGTCTTGTCATCTGGTCTTGTGCATGATCCGTCCACAAAGACATCTATACTGTCAGTCTGTGGTGTGTCCTTTAAGTCCTCCCTAGGTGCTGTGCAGGACAAGATTATCTCATCACATCTGTGTTCTGGTATTGGGTCTATTTGTTCGTCAGAACCCTCACGCTTAAGTTTCAAAAGTGTATGCAAAATCTTATCACTGGGGAGGTGTCTGGACATGTCTTTATCAACAGGTTTGCCGTGCTGAGTAATATAGTCTCATATATGGACAGTCTCTTAGCTGTCATGTGTTGTGTGGTCATGTTTTGAAGGAGAGACAAGACTGTATGAGTGGTGAAAAGTTCCATTACATTTCCATGGACTATCTTAGTGGCGTCCTTTACTGACATAGCTGTGGCTGCTAACGCTTGGAGGCAGTAAGGCATTCCAAGAACTACAGGAGGTAATTTTCTCGATAGGTATGAAACTGGCCTGTTTTTTCCTCCATGTGTCTGTGTCAGAACCGCTGCATAGGTTCCCCCCGATACCACACAATATAATCTGCCAGGGCTAAGGCTGGGGCTTGGGTCAGGGACCGAATCAATCTCTCAAAGGCTTCTACTCTGTCTTCTGTCCACTCCACTACCTTTGGTGCCTCTGTAAGTGTAGTTTTTCTTAGGATTGAATCCCAATGAGAGCAATCGGGAATCCACTGTCTACAATACACTATTGACCCTAGAAAGGACAGAATTGTAGCTTTGTCCGTTGGCCTGCTTAGGGAGGTCACTGCCTTGACTCTAGCGGGTGAGATCTGTCTCTCTCCTGCCTCTATTATGCACCCCAGGTATTCTACCCGGGTACTTGCATATTGGATTTTCTTCTTCAAGGCCAGGTGTCCTTTGCTTGCCAAGTGGTCTAGCAGACTCCGTGAATCTATTTCACAGGCTTCTAATTCTGAATTGGTGAGTAAAGGTCGTCTGTGTACTGTACTAAGGTGGATCCCCTCTTTGGTTCCCAGTCTTCCAATGTAGCCTTCAGTACAATGGAAAAGGCTGCTGGACTATCCCCAAAACCTTGTGGGAGACGGGTCCAAGTCACCTGACCATCTTCAGCCCACTGAAAAGCAAAAAGACTTTGTGCATCCCAAGCCACTGGTATGGAAAAGAACGCATTACTGAGGTCAACTACAGTGTAGTATTTGGACCCTGCAGGAATGGCTCCGAACACAGCTGTGAGATCTGCCACCAAAGGGGGAAGTGGGATAATTGCCTTGTTCACCTTTCTCAGGTCCTGTACTAATCTGAATGTGCCATTAGCCTTTTTTACCGGATTTATCGGGGTATTCCAAGGACTGACAAGTTTCCTTAGAATTCCCATGTCCAAATTTTTTTCAATTTGAGGCCTTATACCCTCCAACTTTTCCACACTCAATGGGTATTGTTTCCGAAAGGTTGGCATAACCCCCTCCTTCAAACATGGCTGGTAGGGCTCACAATTAATCATCCCTACTGAGTCTTTACACTTTGCCCAAATTGGATGATTTTCCAGGGACATTGGTATGTTTAAAAAGAACCCATTCACGTCTCTTTGGGTTTGTCAGGTCACATTTCATTGAGGTTGCGGTCAGTCTTCCCTTTTTGACTAAGGAAATCTGTAATGCTGCCATTAGATCTCTTCCTAAGAGGCAAACAGGGCACTCTAGCAGGACTGCAAAAGGCATGTGCGTCACTAGTTCTCCCGTAAGAGTGCAAACCGGGAGCGGTGCTGTCACCTTATGTATCACTGTCGTCCCATTTATACCCATAGAACTTCCTTCGGTGCATTTGTCATTAATGAAGTCTGGTCTGTTTACACTTGAAGTCGTTGCTCCGGTGTCAAGCAATAAACTAACTTTAATACCATCAATTTGCAGTATTACTTGTGGTAAGACTTGCCAATCAGTTGGAACAAAATGCATAATGAAGGACGGGACTCGTTCTGGGCACCCCTAGTAGGGATTGTTTCCCCTTGGGGACGGGTACTGTGCATGTTCAGACCACCTCTGTAAGTCTGATTGTAGATTGGGTTGTCTACTCCCCCCATCCTGTGCTGGCCAGTGTATGTTAATAAGATCTCCCTGGGGTTGTCTCCTTGACATATCTTGCTGTCCTTCCTGCTGCCTGGGTCTTCCTCGATAGTCAGGGGCGCCTCTCCCTTCGTATCCTTTCCTGTCTTCATATCTCACCCTTGGGCATTCCCACTTCCAATGACCTAGACTCCCACAAATGAAACAGCCCTGTCCCTGATTTCTTTCTACTCTTCCCCGGTAATTTGCTTGTCCCCTACTTCTCGGACCTCTTCCATAATCCCTTCCCCGGGAAAAACCTGACATCCTCATGTAATTGTCTTCCCCACCTGACAATATAGACTCCTGTTGTATGTCCTGCTGTATTAACAATGGGAATACTCCTCCTTTTGATTGAAAACACCGGAGGCTGAGCGTTTTGCTATGTCATCCATAAATTCTGTCACCGATTGAGTAAGCCATTCGTTGTTCACTAATTTTATTAGCTGTGTTGTCTTGGGGTCCCCATTAGTCATACATGTAGTCTTGAACAATTCAGGTGAATTCATCCCTGTACTACTGTAAAGGTCCAACAATCTCTTACAGAAACTATAAAAATCCTCTTTTTGTACTCTTTTAATGCTTTCTCCCATTTCTTAAAATATGTTTTCATATAATTTTCATCCCAAGCACCGGCAGGATAGTTATATTTTGGGTGAAGCCCCACCATTTTTTTAACCTCCTCCCAGTCCCCTTTATTGCAAGGACCAATAGCACTGATCCGCGTAATCCTAAATTGCTGACTGCGGTCACAGATATTCACCCAAAATGGGTCAGTTACACTAATCCCACAGGTGCCTGATACAAAGTGTAACGGTGTGGGTCTGGTCTCTGGCTCACCATCCAGATCCTTTCCCACGCCGTTACCCATAACGTTCAATGAAACCTATAATAAACTCTATATATATATATCTTCAAGCAGCAATAAAAAAGCGGACTAGGAATAGCAGCAATTAGCAATTGTGTTAGTAGTGTTATGTTTAAGGATCAATTTAAGCCAGCACAATAACATAAATCTTTTACAAGTACGATATTCTTATAACACGTGTAGAACATCTATTAATAGACTGCAGTAACCAATATCTCCTTCCAAGTTTTAACTGTACAGTTATGTTTCATAAGCGTTTCACTCCACAGACAAACCTAGTGAGTTAGAAACCAATACCTTCATTCAGATGTATTTGTTTCCCTCACTGTTTTTTTCCAGTACATGTATTCCTTTTCCTCTTATATTCCTGGTACCTTGTTTCACCTTTTTTCACATAAATCCAGAGTTAACCTTTAACTCAATAAACCCTCAAGTGAGAATAATTCTCACCTGAAAAATCCCTGCCAACGTTCGAAGAGACTAATTCTACATTCGAAAAATCCCTGCCAACAATGATGTATGTTCCTGGAACAACATCCCCTGCCAACCACTGTGCCTGTAGGAGACGCCCCTCCTATCAGGATAAATCCGCAGAACACAGAGTGCTGCCTCGTGTCTGCCCCACAGTCTTTAGAACACTAAACTAACCTGCCATCAACTAAGCCTGCCATCAAGTATATCAGAGCAGTACGTATCAGATTCACTGTATCCAGAAGAGAGACATTCCAACCAACATAAAATAGTGGTAGAAATTATCACTCACCTGGATATTCAGTGAACCATCCTCTGCTACCAATTGAAAGGGCCCCTGGTTTGTTTGTGGGTGAACCTCCGGCTGCCGGACAACCACTGAAGACCAATACACGCTGATGGGTTTAAAATGGTTGCCACTTTATTTTGACATAGCAGACAATTTATAGACACAAACCACTACCCTATACCTCCCCTAAGCTTATTATCCAATCACTTAACAAATTTATCAATTCCACCCTCATATGAAATAAAGCCAAAAGGTCATGGATAATTACATAGAAACAAGGCACATATGTGACGCATTTATAATTCTCAGAATTTTGATATCTAGCCACAATCTTTGTTGATTTTAGCTCTGTTCACATATTTCACGGAATTCCGTTATCTTGTGCTGACATTGACCCGGTAGAATGTCTTTTACTTTATCAAAGGTGAACACCAACATGCAATATTCCTATATAACTCGTATTGAAGTAAATGTAGGATATATGTATAATGCATATGTTAGATATATGTGTAAAGGTATATGTATATATATCTCTGCAGCTATGATGCTCTGTATGCGGCAATTCTCCTTAAAGGTACATTTATCATAAATGAGGCATTCTTTGCAAAAGCGTGCACATCTCTTTTCCAGCCATGCGGTTAGCAGGTGTCTGTGGTTTTGAGCTTCAGACAGCCATTTCCTGATAGCTTGTGTTGCAAGAGCTTGTGTTATAAGAGTATAAAATATTTCCTTTAAAGAGGAACTCTGCATACCTTAATATAAGCATATAAGGCCAAATTAGTTCATGTATGTGTGGACACAAGCATATTTTCCTTACACTTAGAAAGCGCCAAACATGCAGGGAGGAGACACAAGCAATGCGAGGAATACACGTGGTGCTTGGCAGAGTAAAGCCAAGCGCCGAGCATAGCGATGCTCGAGCCGAACCAATACTCGGCCAAGCATGCTCGCTCATCTCTAGGATGTAATAATCTGCAGGGACTCAAGTTGTTGCATATTTTTTCTGGAAGTGAAATGCACTGCAGGGACTGGAGTTGTTGCTCTTTCTGGAGGTGAAATGCACTGCAGGAACTGGGGACTCGAGGATGTAATGTTCTGCATTGACTGGAGTTGTTGCTTTGTCTTTCTGGAGGTGAAATGCACTGTAGTTTGCTGCTCACTGAGCAAGCACTCTATGGAGTAGATGTGGGGGAGGGTGGTGGCGAGGAGGCTCAGGAAAATTAGGTAGGTAGCTGGATAACAGTTAGAAAGCGGGGTAAAGTGAAGAGTACCAGGGAGGCTAGCCCTGATCTGACACACCCCAACAAGTTTGCAAGGTTGGCAGATGAGAGGAATGTCAGTTCACTGAGAGCACTGCTGCAGCTGGACACTTCCTCTGCTAGTCAGCGTAATGTCAGCTCCAGTAAGCAGTGGACCAAGAGAGCAGGGCAGGCCAGACAGGTGCTGGTAGTGGGAGATTCAATTATTAGGACTACAGATAGGGCGATCACAAAGACTGGGATCGTCGAACGGTGTGTTGTCTTCCTGGCGCTCGAGTTCGACAGATCGCGGATTGAGTTGACAGATCACTGGGAGGGGCTGGAGAAGATCCAGCAGTCATGGTCCATATTGGAACCAATGACAAAGTTAGAGGTAGGTAGGGTGTACTTAAAAATTATTTTAGAAATTTAGGTCAAAAGCTTAGGGCAAGAACCTCAAAGGTAGTGTTTTCCAAAGACTACCTGTACCACGAGCCACACAAGAAAGGCAGCAGAAGATTAAGGGAGGTTAACAGGTGGCTCAAGAACTGGTGTAGGAAGGAGGGGTTTGGGTTCCTGGAGAACTGGGCTGACTCCTCTCTTGGCTACAGGCTCTATCACAGAGATGGGCTGCAACTCAATGGTGGAAGGGGCATCTGTGTTGGGGGAGAAGATGGCTAGAAGGTTGGAGGAGTGTTTAAAGTATAGACTGGGGGGAAGATAGTGCAGATAGAGACCGGGGGTGAGTAAATGGGTAATGGAAGGAGATACTAGAACAGTTCAGAAGGAAAGGTGTATTGTAAAAAATATACATAAACCTGAATAGTAAAATATCAATTTTTGCTGATGACACTAAACTGTGTAAAGTATTTAACACTGAAGAGGACAATATACTGCTCCAGAGAGATCTGGATAGATTGGAGTCTTGGGTAGATAAGTGGCAGATGAGGTTTAACAGTAACAAATGTAAAGTTATGCACATGCGAAGGAAAAATGCAAGTCACCCATACATAATAAATGGTAAAACACTCGGTAACACTGACCTGGAAAAGGATCTAGGAATTTTAATAAACAGCAAACTAATCTGCAAAAACCAGTGTCAGGCAGCTGCCGCAGTATCGGAATCGTCTACTTGGACAGGTTGCCACCGGAAAATTTCTGGGTTCCTCTAGAGATAGAAACGTGAAAAGTTTGTTGTACATGTAGGTCCACTAGGTCTACCTACACCACGGAGTTGGGGTATGCAGCTCTTTCCTAGACTGAGAAAACAGCAAGTATAGGAATCGTCTATTTGGACCGATTGCCAGCGGTAAAATTCTGGGTTCCTCCAGAGATAGAAATGTGAAAAGCTTGCTTTATATCTAGGCCCACTAGGTCTACCTACAGCCCAGAGTTGGAGTATGCAGCTCTTTTCTAGGCTGAGAAAACAGCATAGAAATCGTTAACTTGGACCGGTTGCCACCGAAAAATTTCTGGGTTCCTCTAGAGATAGAAACGTAAAAAGTTTGTTGCACATGTAGGAATTTTTTATTGATCGTATCAAAAAAGACAATCACAAGAAAGGGCAATCTCTGCCCGACCAGTCTCCCACCCAAACACCCTTCCACACTTTTCTCATCCTACGCATATCCATCCATACTCTTTCATACTCTTCCATACCTTAATCATGCTATATATACATATTTACATAATTACATAATTTACATATTCGGAATGATTACATATATACACAAACCCCACCTCCCCCAACACCTCTCCTTAATCTAAACTGTGACTATAACCCCCATGCCCACCATCACCTGGCCTACCGCCAAAGTTTGAAGGGTTATGCCCTGAGCTTTGAAATAGTCCAAACTCACTCCCCAGTACGGACTGAGGCAGACCTATCACACAGCACACAAAAAAATTATTATTTTTTTTTTTTCCTAAGTCCCTCCCCCCCATAACCCACCACCCAACCTCGCTACTCCCCTAAACCCATATAATACATATAATACATAATCATAATATATCATCATAACTCAACACAATATATAGCATAATATATAATATAATATGCAACATAATTAACTTAACCACAGTAACCCATAAGTTCTCAGCTATGGATCAGCACCTGCAAACCCGACCAAACACATACTCAAAAAACAAAAACAAAAAGTGGTGCCATGCCAGCCTACCACCGGGAAAGAGAACTACTGAGTTAAGGCACTCCGAAACAGAAACCCCTCCACAGACGAGAGGCTCCTGAAGTGCCCAACCTTTAGTTCTCAAAAGAGCGCACCCGCTCCAGGTCACCCAGGATGTGTCTACTTACCGTCTCCACCGGGAGGACTTTGCGACTCGTCGATACTAGACACCGTGCGCACCAAATGTGGTACCTGACCACTGCACTAACTAGAAAACAAGTGCAACGATCCCGACCACCCAGGTCTCTGAACGCTCCATACACCCACTCTGCGTAGGACAAGGCAGCCAGCCGAGGCCAGCCGATGGAAGCTCCTACCCTTTGATAGACCTCTATATTGAAAGGGCAGTGAAGCAAGAAATAGTCCATGCTTTCCAGCATGGCACCGCACTCCTCCCGGGGACAACTCCTTTCCTCGGAGTTCCTTAACTTCACCACACCTTTCACATATAGCTTACCAAGGAAGCTGCGCCAAGCCACGTCCCAAACATTTGAAGGGATCCGTTTCGAAATCCAGTAAAGAAAGCCCAAACCTCAGATCCCGGCTTGGGCAGTCCCTCAAGGCCGACGGAGGCTGGAAATAGACAGACAGGACCTTCCCATCGAGGGAAAACCTCGACAGTGTCTCTATCTGCCTCCTCTCCAACCCCCATTTCCTGATGACTTTCAGAACCAGGCCAACGTAAGCCGGGAGATATCTTTGCCTTGACGAGCGTAGGTCTTTCACAAGCCCTCCTGTCTCCCATTCCTGGAAGAAGGGGCGAAACCACTCCCTACAGGAAACTACTCACCAAGGAGCCCTCTCTTTCCAGAGGTTCGCGAAGAACACCACGGGGTTCACCATATCCAACCCCCTAGTCTCCTTGGTCGGTATGTGACTTCTCTCTTGACCAGGTTCAGCCTATTTCCCCATAACATTTGGAAAAACAGGCTGTAGACCGTGGCCCAGAAAGATCCTGGCAGGACACATATCATGCCCAGTGTCACGACTGTGACTGATCCAGATAGGTCTGGGAAAAGAAGGTCGCAGCGACTTGCTACTCGCGATAGCTTGTGAGTTTGCTCCGTGGTTCAGGGTATGTCATCCGGGTTTTGCCTTTGAACCTTTTTGTCCTGACTGGGAGTTTGTAGGCATTCTTCTCAGGTGAGTGCTGTCTGCCACTCCCAGCTGCTATATTAGTTTCAGTTTCACTTGCAGTCATTGCCAGATATAGTCCTTACTTCCAGTGCTATTCTGACCTTTGAAGGAGATCGTTTGACGGTATTGCTGTGGAGCTCTTGTCTGGCGTGGACTGTCGTTATTGGGATCATCTTCTCTGCTCGTGACTGGATAAGTCTATCTCTGCTGGAGATTGTTTGTTTGTTGCTGTCTTCCCCTGTTCTCCTAGACATGAGTGATGGTGACTAGTGCTCCCATCTGCCTTTCCCCAGTCTAGTCTTCTGAGGGTGACTCAGGGTTTAGGCATCCTGCTCGCCGCACGGGTTCACACCCCGTCTAGGGTATCAGGGCAGACAGGTGCCAGCTTAGGGTTTGTCAGGGGTGGCCGTTCTATTTTCCATCCGTAGATAAGGGTCCCCCTTCCCCTCCGTCTGGTGCGACACGACCGCTGCTGGGATAGCGGTCGTGACACCCAGGTACAATAGCACCGGGATCAGGTATGCTTTGCAAAGGTGTACCGTTTCCCTGAGGGTCAAGGACCAACCCTTCCAGCGGTCCACCTTCTGACCGAAATCTCTCAGCCTGCCTTCCCAGTTTTTCTGATGGTAGTCCCCATCTTGGCCGAAATTGATGCCTAAAATTTTGACTTCTTTCTGGGGCTCTTGGAGACTACCCTGAATATCAAAAACGGGATCTCCTTCTCCCAGCCAGAGAGTTTCACACTTGTCCCGATTGATCAGGGACCCAGAAACCTCTGAGTAATGCTCCACTTCAGACATCACACACCCCACCTCCCCCGAAAAAGAGGCAAAGATGGTGACATCGTCTGCGTACGCCATGACCTTTAGAGACGGCCCCCAACCTCCACCAGGTCCACCCCCCTTACCACCGCCAATGGTTCACAATCTATCCTCCTCACGAAGGGGTCGATCGCGAACACATACAGCAAGGGGCTCAAGGGACATCCCTGACGGATGCCAGAAGCCACCTCGAAAGGCCGACCCATCCAACCATTGACCAATGGAAAACTCTCAGCCCCCTTGTACAAAATCTTCAGCCAATCTACGAACCCCCCCGGCAGGCCGTACCACAGAAGGACGGACCACAGGTACTCATGGTTCACTCTGTCAAAGGCTTTGGCCTGATCCAAGGATAACAGAAACCCTTTCCATTGACCCGCCCTGCCTAGCTCCACAGCCTCTTGGACAGTGCTCCGGCCGGGGACCGTGCAGTGCTGGGCCACAGAAAGGAGCATCGGTGCAAAACTCACCAGTCTTCTAAAAAGATTTTTCGCCAGAATCTTTCTGTCCATATTGAGAAGCGATATGGGTCTCCAGTTCTCAATACGGGACGGGTCTTTACCCTTTGATAGAATTATCAGGGCTGACTTTCCCATTGACTCTGGCAGAGCGCCCAAGGAAAGACACTCATTAAATACCTCAGTCAAATGAGGAACCAACTGTTCCTTGAAAGTCTTGTACCACTCGGATGTTAAGCCATCCGGACCTGGCGATTTCTTGGGCCGAAGCCCTTCAATGGTCAGTCTAACTTCCTCTTCCCTGATAGGATCTACCAAAACATCAAAAGAGGGGTCACTCCCTGCCCTGGGCATAGTTTCAGCCAAGAAGGCCGAAATCTTGTCCCGATCCAGTTCTTTCCTACCCAGGAGATGTGAGTAGAAAGACCTGATGACCTCCAGGATCCCTTATTTGGACCTCCTCAGGGAGCCTGTACTATCGACCAGGCTGGTCACAAGCTTACGACTCACTGCCATCTTACAGTTGCCGTAGGGGTCAGGCGAGTGGTACTTCCCGAAATCCCTCTCGACAACTAAAGAGGCGTACCTATCATACTCACATTCTCTCAGTAGGGTTATCTCCCGTCGAGACAAGTCTTTCGAGTTTCTTCCTCAGTTCGGAGTACAGAGAAACTCTGTCCCGGCACCTGAGGTACGAGAGCTCGCGGAAAAACCTCGTCGTTCTCTCCTTAAACATCTCCCACCACTCAGACTTACTATTGCAGAGGTCCACCAACGATTCCTGATCCTAAAGAAATACCTCGAAGGACTGTCTCACTTCTGCATCCTCCAGGAGAGACGCATTAAGCTTCCACAATCCTCTGCCCATACAGGGGGTTTCTGCAGCATTCAAAGAGAAACAAATCAAACAGTGGTCGGAGAAAGCCACCTCCACGGTTTTTATGGCCGAGGAGACGGCTTCCCCCTTCAAATAAAACCTGTCTATTCTAGATCTATTACTACCTTGATAAAAGTTGAAACCCACGTGGTCTGGCTTATGCTTTAAATGGGCTTCCACCAGACTAGCTTCCTCAACTATTCTATTTAACGCGACACTGTCCATGTCCAGCCTTTCTTTGGGGCCTCCCCTGTCACAGACTCTTGACAGAGTGGCCCCTTCAGGTTGGACATCGGGGCCCCCGTCGTCACTGTCGCTATAACTAGGGTCACTACAGGGATCGGCTGCCTCCCGTTCCCTCTCCTTGCGCCTCCGTTCTAGTCTCCTCTCCTTTGCTGCTGACAAGGGCTTTTTCCCATGACCCTGCTTGCCCCTTCCAGCGCCGGCACCGGCGCTTGTCCCCTCACTAACCGGTCCAGACCTTTCGCCCCCAGCAGGTCCTGCCTCGCGGCTGGGACTCGCTTGGCTCTGGGCCTGTCCCTGGAACCGATTGGCGAGGGCGAGCGGACAGCGACTAAACTGGTGACCCAGTGTCCCACACAGGTTACACCTGATCCGACGACAAGACACGGTGAGATGTCCCAGCCCCCCACACTTTGCACACTTCAAAACGCCACACTGGGCACTGACGTGTGTGGGACTACCGCACTTGTGGCAGACCTTTGGCTGCCCCTGGTAAAATACCATTATCCTGCCCTTCCCTATGAAGGCCGAGGAGGGAATGTGGGTAACGGTGTTGCCACTGTCCCTCAACCTTACAATGAAGGTCCAGGCCCCAGACCAGATACCATAGTTGTCTAATACTTTGGCAGGTGTACCACCCACCTCGCCATATCTTTCTAGCCAAGTGGCTATGTCCGCACAAGAAAGTGACTCATTACCTGTTAAAACAGTCACTTTCTTCACCAGATTTTGACGGGTCACTGCCTGGGTAGTGAAACCCTTCCATGCTGGGGCGTTCTTCACCAGCTCGTACCGGGACCAGAAGATCTCCAGACCCTCTGGCCGGACGAAGCTGATGTCAAACAATTTGGTCCCGTAGGGATGAATGAAGGCAGATATCTTTAGCCTCGAAACACATCTGCAGTAGGAGCTCCACAACACTCCCCCTAGAGGGGGTTGCTTCCTTGCCCCCCCAAAGCAGACGGGCAACATTCCTACGGGACCCCCCGGCTGTTGGGAGAGCCCACTCAATCTCCCCCTCTCGCTTTTCTCGGAAGGCCCTTCCAGAACGCCAAGTTGACTTGTTAACCCTCTACTAAGATGAAGGTCTCCTTACTCTTAGCCAGGGACCCCAAGAGGCACCGTTGCAAGTCACCCTCGCCAGATCCACCAGGGAAAAGGTCACTCGCACCAGCACTCCCACCATCATTCACCACATTCGCAAATGACTTTTTGTGAGCCTCCTGTTTACCTAACATAAATTCTATCCTCCTGCTCCTTTTCTATTCTTCCTTCGCCGCCTTGTCAATATTACATATATCCTCTATAATCAGCCTTGCAACCTCCTCAGATCCATCATCCATTTCCACATTTGATTCTCCATCTACCACTAAATCCACACCCACATTCGTACCAACTTCCGTACCAACCTCCCCCTCCACATTTGCCTCAGCATTCACCCCATCCTCCACCCCTTCCTCCATGTCAACATTTGTGTCCTCAGACATACTTTTTGTTTCAGAGGTCCTCCTCCCCTCACTCACCCCACTTTCACTCTTTGTTTTGCTCACCATTCACTAGCCCTAGACTGGTCGGGCTAACATTCTTGACACCCTTAGGATTTGTCAGAACAAAACCAGAATTTGTCAAAACAGTATCGGGCCTGGCTTCATTGGACCTGTGTTTCTGTGGGCCCCCTGCAGATATCACCGGGGGCTTCACAGCTCGCCGCTCCTCAGCCAATTTTTTGCCCTCTTTGCTACTCAGGGTGTTTTCCCCATGGATTTCTCCAGGTGCTGGGTGCACCGGAGCTTCCCCTTCTTCAGCCAGAAGGGGAACCTTGTCTGTGACATCTACTGGGGTCTGAGGAAAACCCACCTCAGGAGCCGGGTTGACCTCTGGTCTAGAAAGGACATGCTTAGAGGACTCGGTCTCTACCATTTTTTCCTTTTTCTTTTTAATTTTACCCTCTGGGACATCCTCATCTCTGAAATACAGTTGCCCTACAGGGGATTCTAGGGTCCTGATTGACTGCATTAAAAGACCCCCACTATATCCTTCTGATTCAGAAGCAGATTCTAGGTCCCAAACAGATGATCCCTGCCCTGCTGGAATAGAGCCACTAGATGATACTTCTCCCCCCCCCCCTCTTGACCTGGGGGTACCTTTGGAGTGGGGCTTAGGACTAGGAGCAGGGTCAGGGACAGACCCCTTTTTGGAGCTTGGCGTACCACTAGACGTTTCCCTGGATCCTGATGCAGACTCAGACCCAGGCTCAGCACCAGACATTTTCTGAAACCGATCGTCATTATGGAATTTTTCTGTGAAGGGGCCACCATTCCACTCACTTGGATCTTAACAGCTTTACTGTCACCCACTTTAGTGACCACATCAGTAGGAACCATATTAGCAGAAAACACCTTAGCATTAGAATAAACTGGCGCACTACTGGTCCCAGCTGGCGTACCACTGTTTGCAGCCGGCATTCCTTTGCTTACAGTCGGCGCACCACTGGACCGAGCCAGCACGCCCCTGGGGTAGGTGGCACACCACCAGGCTTTCCAGCTGGCATACCACCATCTCCAGCGGGCATACCTCTAGCCGCAAGCGGCAAACCGCTGATTACACGCGGCACACCACTGGTCGCAGCACCGCCAACACTTCCAGTTACAGACATACTGCGCCCAGGACCTCCGAGGGGAGGCCCGCTGTGCTTACCCGCCATGTCACGAACCTCTTCCCCGGTCCTGGGCCTCAGTCTCCTCTGCTCCTCCATTATCTCAGTTGGGACTCATGGCTTGCCAGCAGGTCTTCCCGCCACCGCTGCTTTCGATCCTCCAGCCACCTTCCTTGCTCTCTCGGCTGCTGCTTTCTCAGCTGCTGCAGCTGCCATCTTATGCTCCGCCGCTTATGCAGCGGCGGACCTTGATCTTCCTGGGCGCACTCCAACCCGGTCCAGGCTGGAGTCAAGGCTGCCCACCTTTCGTATGCCGCTCCTGGTGACAGGTCTCTCAGGCATCGCTGGTCTCTCTGCTGGTGCGCTCACTGGTGCGCTCGACCGCATCTCCGGTCCCTCCTCCTCTAACAATGCAGGGACATCGTGCGATGGGCTCCCCACGCCGGGGGGGGGGGAGGGCAGGTCACCCCCTGGGGAAATGGTGATGCTTCTCCCGGCTGGTGTATTGCTGGGGTCCTCGGTCTCTGTCCGCACAGATAGCCCTCCACCTGGAGCAGGAGCACACTTCAGAACACGTCCAAACTCAGCTGCGGACCTCTAGCTCCACCTACACATCAGGATTTGGAGTATGCAGCTCTTTCCTAGGACTAGAAAAACAGCAAGTATAGGAATCCTCTAATTGGACTCGGTTGCCATCGGAAAATTTATGGGTTCCTCTAGAGATCGAAACATGAAAAGTTTGTTGTACATGTAGACCCACTAGGTCTACCTACACCACGGAGTTGGAGTATGCAGCTCCTTCCTAGGCCAAGAAAACAGCAAGTTTAGGAACCGTCTATTTGGATCAATTGCCAATGGTGCTCTACTCGGACCGATTGCCACCGAAAAATTTATGGGTTCCTCTAGAGATAGAAACGTGAGAGGTTTGTTGTACATGTAGGTCCACTAGGTCTACCTACACCACAGAGTTGGAGTATGCAGCTCTTTCCTAGGCTGAGAAAACAGAAAGTATAGGAATTGTCTATTTGGAACGATTTCCAGCGGTCCTCTACTTCGACCGGTTGACACCGAAAAATTTCTGGGTTCGTCTAGAGATAGAAACGTGAAAGGTTTGTTGTACATATAGGCCCACTAGGTCTACCTACACCACAGAGTTGGAGTATGCAGCTCTTTCCTAGGCCGAGAAAATAGCAAGTATAGGAATCGCCTATTTGGACCCATTGCCAGCGGTACAATTCTGGGTTTCTCCAGAGATAGAAATGTGAAACGTTTGTTTTATATGTAGGAATTTTTATTTATCGTATCAAAAAAGACAATTAAAAGAAAGGGCAATCTCTGCCCGACCAGTCTCCCACCCAAACACCCTTCCACACATTTCTCATCTTACGCATATCCATCCATACTCTTTCATACTCTTCCATATCTCAATCACGCTATTTATACATATTTACATAATTTACATAATCAGAAAATTTACATATGTACACGAAACCCTGACCACTGCACTGACTAGAAAACAAGTGCAACGATCCCGACCACCCAGGTCTCTGAACGCTCCATACACCCACTCTGCATAGGACAAGGCAGCCAGCCGATGGAAGCTCCTACCCTTTGATAGACCTCTATATTGAAAGGGCAGTGAAGCAAGAAATGGTCCATGCATTCCAGCACCGCACCGCACTCCTCCTGGGGACAACCCCTTTCCTCGGAGTTCCTTAACTTCACCACACCTCTCATATATAGCTTACCATGGAAGCTGCGCCAAGCCACGTCCCAAACTTTTGAAGGGATCCATTTTGAAATCAGTAAAGAAAGCCCAACCCTCAGATCCTGGCTTGTGCAGTCCCTCAAGGCCAACAGAGGCTGGAAATAGACAGACAGGACCTTCCCATCGAGGGAAAACCTCGACAGTGTCTCTATCTGCCTCCTCTCCAACCGCCATTTCCTGATGACTTTCAGATATCTTTTGCCTTGACGAGCATAGGTCTTTCACAAGCCCTCCTGTCATCCATTCCTGGAAGAAGGGCCGAAACCACTCCCTACAGGAAACTACCCACCAAGGAGCCCTCTCTTTCCAGAGGTTCGCGATGTTAGCTTTTAAAAAGGTGTTTGTTAAGAACACCACGGGGTTCACCATATCCAACCCCCTAGTCTCCTTGGTCGGTATGTGACTTCTCTCTTGACCAGGTTCAGCCTATTTCCCCATAATATTTGGAAAAACAGGCTGTAGACTGTTAAAGGGAATATTAATTATTAATCATGTAAATATCACTAAATAATATTTATAAATAGGAGTGAGTTGTCTAGTGACGCCTCCGCCTATTTATACCAATGAAACATATAATGCTTATTACCTCACTCTGTACGGAACTACCTGCGGCTATTGCTGTGGCTACTAATGTAACAAAAGACTACACACAGTACTTTAAATAGAAGGGTATTTATTAATACTCTACTCGTCACAGTCTACTAATGGCTTATAAATATATATAGCTAAATCAATGCGGGTAGCTATATATATTTATAACAGATAACAGCGAATATATAAAAATCACACTACAACAATACAGCAATAAGATCCTATCTATGCTAACAAAATCCCAAGTTCCACCCGCAAACTATCTTGCATATACATGCACAGTAGCAAACCACCCTTCCTGGTTTTAAACTATCCCTAAAGGAGCAACAAAGGTTAATGGTGGCGCTGCAGGGGGTATGCAGGCCACAGACACAGGGCTATAGGGGTACAGCAGGGGTTAGAGGAATAAAAGGGAGCAGGGATGCTCCTGCAGGGAATGGGGGTTAATATCGTTGGTGGAGTAGCGTTGGTGGGATAGTGGTAGGGGAGTAGGAGCAGGTAGGGGTTAATAGATAGTGGTAAGGTTTTAGTAGGGGTTAATAGATACTTATTCTGCTCGTTGTCCAGGGGTTGCTCGTCTCTAGGGGGGGGGGGGGTCCTCTTGGTCCGGGCGGCAGGCTCCTTCTGCCTCAGGGTCGGGCTGCCGGATATTTATATCCAGCAGCCCGCACTTCCGGACCGGCCGTGCTGTGGTTCGCGCATGCATGCCACCTGCAAGGACACGCGGGCCGGCGTGGTGATATGACGTCACCGCGCTCGTCCGGGCGTCCCAGCATACGCACAGCAGGGCCGTGCCACTTGCTAACAGGCGGGAGAAACCTTTGATCTCCCGCCTGTAGCACATTGCATTCCGGGCAGCGCGATGGTAATCGCGCTGCCGTAATTTGCATAATAGGAGGAGGGGAGGTTTCAAAGGACTCTGATTCAATAGAATCGGAGTTCTTTGAAGCATACAAGATGACCGGACTCTTGTCCGGTCACCCTGATGCAATTAACCAGATGGTATCTGTGTGAATGCATGGGGCACATTCACACTGATACCTCTGGTTTCAGGTGACTCAGGGGGTATCTAATCTATCTAATCTATCTAATCTATCTAATCTATCTAATCTATCTAATCTATCTAATCTATCTAATCTATCTAATCTATCTAATCTATCTAATCTATCTAATCTATCTAATCTATCTAATCTATCTAATCTATCTAATCTATCTAATCTATCTAATCTATCTAATCTATCTAATCTATCTAATCTATCTAATCTATCTAATCTATCTAATCTATCTAATCTATCTAATCTATCTAATCTATCTAATCTATCTAATCTATCTAATCTATCTAATCTATCTAATCTATCTAATCTATCTAATCTATCTAATCTATCTAATCTATCTAATCTATCTAATCTATCTAATCTATCTAATCTATCTAATCTATCTAATCTATCTAATCTATCTAATCTATCTAATCTATCTAATCTGCAATCTAATCTATCTAATCTATCTAATCTATCTAATCTATCTAATCTATCTAATCTATCTAATCTATCTAATCTATCTAATCTATCTAATCTATCTAATCTATCTAATCTATCTAATCTATCTAATCTATCTAATCTATCTAATCTATCTAATCTATCCTAATCTATCTAATCTATCTAATCTATCTAATCTATCTAATCTATCTAATCTATCTAATCTATCTAATCTATCTAATCTATCTAATCTATCTAATCTATCTAATCTATCTAATCTATCTAATCTATCTAATCTATCTAATCTATCTAATCTATCTAATCTATCTAATCTATCTAATCTATCTAATCTATCTAATCTATCTAATCTATCTAATCTATCTAATCTATCTAATCTATCTAATCTATCTAATCTATCTAATCTATCTAATCTATCTAATCTATCTAATCTATCTAATCTATCTAATCTATCTAATCTATCTAATCTATCTAATCTATCTAATCTATCTAATCTATCTAATCTATCTAATCTATCTAATCTATCTTGCGGGTGCAGTATAGAGGCAAAACGGAGTCCAGAAAGTGTAGCAAACAGTGTTTAATTCACACTTGTAGCAAATACACAGCAAACAGTCACTTGGTGTTAATTCACACCCAACAGAAAACGTGCAGCAAAACAAAATAGTCCAAAACAGGTTCCAGTCACCTGGGAGGCTTTAGGTGCAGGTTCGCACCTGGCTGTCAGTCCAGCTGCAAGGCGATCGACCTCCGGCTTCCAGGCCGTCTGCACTCCTCCTTGCTTGGGGTCTTGCTTCCAGCCCAGAGAACTCCGCACAGCATGGATCAGCACTCTCAAACTCAAATGATTCCACAGCCTAACAGCAGCTCCAGGACAATCACCATCAGCTGCTGAGGAGGCTGCCTTTTAAAGGCCCGGATAAAGTCCGGCCTGGACCGTGGGGAATAGGCACCCACCCAACTCTTTGCCTACTCCCAGTAAGAGCCGGCCCGGATTGGCTTTGCAGCCAAACTAAAAACAAGGTGTCAAACAGCACTAGCTTCTGCTGACACACGAAAACCCGGCTCTTACCTCACCGAGGCCAGGAACCTCGGTGACACGTACCTGCCATCGACCACGGTACCTTGTACCCTCTTACAATATATATATATATATATATATATATATATATATATATACGCAGTATACCCAGGCCAGCGGCCCACATATATTCCAGGGGGCAATTCCCTCAACAATCCCCCTGTTGTCGAGAACACGACGATATGGTTTGATGAAGTGCTGGGACATATTTTCCTCCTCAACCCCACTTAACTGTTGGTGACAGTTCAGGAAGGACTGAAGTAATCTGGCCCTTAGGTACCCAGACATCGTCCGTCGCGGCTACCACCTCTGACCTGCCCGTTACTGTAACTAAAATGTTTCCATCCACAGGATACTGCATCTTCTTCCCTCTGGCTTGGCCAGGCGCTTCCTTGGCCTCTTCCTTTACAACCTTAAGGTGAATAGGTCGATCTTTCTTTCTGTAACGGTCTTCGGGTGTCGGCCACCCCCAATATTCTGGAATGGCCTTGCCCTCACAGTCTTTAGGTCGATCTTTCTTTTCTGTAACGGTCTTCGGGTGTCAGCCACCCTGATTTTTCTGGAATGGCTTTGCCCTCAGTCTTTAGGTCAATCTTTTATCTGACATTTCCCTTTCCATCTTTATTGAAGGATCCGTTGAATAAGAGGTTCTCCCATGGACAGATACACAAGTTTTTCTTTTCTCAAGGTAGGTCAGACTTCCTGAAGAGGCGATGTCAGGGTATCTAAATTCTAACTGCAGGAAAATAACACCGCACTAACTGTCATTCAGTCCAACCCTTACAAACTTCACTGTTTGTGGAGTTAAGATGGCAAATCACATGTAAAAGAGGGGGCCTGTCCCTGAGGGTTCAATTCCTCCTCATTCACACCAAACAGAAACACATTCCTCCCCCCTCCCAACACTTTCAAAATTAGGTTTGGTGTCTACCCATAGAGACTCATGCAACCTGGCATATCTCTCTACACTTCCAAAGACACCAGTATCACAGACCCATGTGTCGATGGGAAACGACTATAGGATGCAACTGTGTGTCCAGCCATAATGTAGTATGGGCTATCACACATTTTTGTGCTCCTCTCTCGGTGCAATTAGTACCATAGATTGCATATTTGGCCTTTGGTACCAACACCAATACCCCTGTCCCAAGTATTTAGGGGAGGAGGGTATTGGGCTGGCCTTCATCTCGCAAGACCCCTCTGTGCTCCAACACTGGTGTCTGAGCACCCTATCCTGACTCCCTTGACAGAGGATAGCATCCTCTCTCTTCCAACATCCCTCTGTGTCAAAGAGATAAGGATGGCCTCCCTCGTATGTCAGAACGCCCGACGGGAGCTGTGGATGAAGTACCGTCTGGTTATTTATAACAATCCCTAGGTTGATGACACTGTATCCCTGTCTGAGATGGCCAGATACTGTCACTACCAGAGCTTTGAGATGTTCTCACAGCTCTGTTTCTCCACCCCTGTGATGATGTCACTACTAGAGCTTGGATGAGTTCTCTCTGCTCTGTTTCTCCGCCCCTGTGATGAGGTCTTTACTTTCTGTTTCCTTCCTCCCAGCTGTCCCTCCTGTGTTTGATTGCTCTGCCTTTAAATCGCCCCTCCTCCTTTCCAGGGTGCGTATTATACTTTTCATTTGAGCTGTATCTCTCGCTTGAGTATCTTCACTTGTGTGATATCTTTTCACTGGACCTGTGTTCTGCTGAAGCAAGTACTTCGGATATTGTCTGCTGACTTTGGATCTGTTTTCATTGCTGCTGCAGCTCCTTCAGTTAAGTGTGCAGACATTGTGTGTTTCTGTTTGTTTGCTGACTGGATCCGAGGCGACCCCGGTTCCGTCCATATACTGAGCAGGGCACCGGTGGCCGCGCCCCTTCCACTATTGTAGGGGTTACAGTGGTCATCAGCCTTAGGTACGCGGGCATGTCTCGATCCACCATCTGGATCTGGACATGGGCTTAGCAGCATAGGGAGAGCTTTTAGGGTCTGACAGGGGTCACCCTTTATGTTCCCTAGTTTGGGTCCGGTCAGTAGCTAATTCACTGTGTATGCTCTTGTTGCTCACATACAGCCGTGACAGATACAGGTGCCAATGATGAAGCCGTGCAAGTGAGGTTTTGACATCCGTGCCACTGGATCATCCACCAGTTGGTGTGATTGGCTGCAAAAGGGGAGATCAGGGGACTTACCCGTTGACGGAGGTTGAATGGGAAATGGCCATTGTACAAGGAAGATACAATATGTTTAAGGTTGCCCGAGAGTTCGCTTTAGACCTGCGTACATGCCAGAGCCAGCTGAGTTCTATCCTGCTCCACCGAGAGCCCCACAACTAACCTTCTAAACTTCTCTCGTAGAGCAGAGGATAGAGAGGTAGTGGCATCTATGTGCGAGTGTTGCAAACCCTCTAGGACGTGGTTTACGTCAAGTTGGGTATTGAATCCTTCCCCGGCGTGTCGCGTAACATCCCCAAGTTTACTTCTCAGGACTTCTATATCCATAGTGTTCAGGACACCTACTCCCAAAGCACCTCCGCCTAATCCCAGTGCAACCAAATCTCTCTTCCCCCTGACTTTCCCGTGCCGAGGGTACTCTTTTCTTACCTCTTGCCCTGCCTCTATCCAACCTCTGATCATGTCAATTTGGTTCCTCACAAACTCCCCACATCTGTGGTCCCAATGATCCACTTTGAAGTCATCCACGGAAATTCTCCATGTGAATAGGACGAATTTTGTACCAGTGATGATCTTCCAAGGGGATGACAGTTGGGGAATAATAGGATCTGCCAATTGATGGATAGGGGTGTTGCAAGAGTCTTAATGCGGTTTCACAGGCTGAAGACCTGTTGTTTCATAGGGGATCCTGACCATGGTAATACACACTTGCCCTCTACCTCCGAACGGATACCATTGGTCACTTTCTCCAGCCTGTAACACTAGTTTTCCTATGGGTTTGGATTTGGATAGGTAGACCCACTGTGTAAATGTCCAGCACCCTTCATCTACTGCCTTGAAATAAGGCCATTTGAACGAACCATCTATATTGATGTCAAAGTTAATATCCCTGCCACTGGGGTCCTTCCAGTCGGAAGACACATACCTACCCCGGTATTCCTCAGTCATAGGGGTACCATCCATCCATCCATCCACAGTGGGGGTATCCACCCCATTGCACACTAAATCCCAACTCCAGGGATTAGTGTCCAACATAACCATCTGGGTGTCTGGTTCCCAGTGGGCATAGGTGACGAAATAATAACCAGTCACCTCCTGAACACAATTGTCCCTCATGATAGTTATCATGAAAGACCGTATGGATGGGGATCCCTTTAACATGGTATACCTAGGATCCTTTGCATCAGTCCGTACTTTTAAGACGCTGGCTCGGTTAAAGCTTTCCAGCTTCACCGGACCACTCTAATCATTCCATAGGGCCTGACCAGAGTTACTGCAGTTTAACTTTACATACGAACCAGTGTAATGATGTTAATCTGTGGACACATGTCCTTGAACATAACTGGATTCCCTACTGATAATTATCTGGGAATCCCTGAGCATGCAATAAGCTTTTAGGGTGCCTTTTACCGGAATGGGTCTATCAAAGTATGTCCTTACCTTTAACCCATCATGGCTATCTTTCCTTATGAAGGTAGCTTTAAGGATATACCAGGCCTCTATACTCTGCCCCAGTGACATCCTCAGGACTCAGAACCCCTTCTTTAGTACACACCACCGTGGTAGTGTTGGCTTCCACTTGTTTGTATGGGTGCAAGTGAGGATCTCTAGACACCCATCTTAAAGATTTCATAGGTGTAGTGTCCGAGTCCTGAAAATGTCTAAATTCCTTGAGGCAGAGGGCATGTAAGTCATGTTGTATGGCAGACACATTCTCCACAGGGGTATAATGTTGAATTACACCTTTTGCAAAACCCTCCCTCTGGAAGCCATACAGATACCATTGTCCCAGTGTAAAGGAGGAGTTCTAGTATGGTTCCAGGATTTTGCCATTCACACACTCCACCATCAAAAGACCGGGTTTACTAAATGACACGTTGGCCAAATTACCAACTCCCAGGCCTTCCCCCAAAGAGGTTGAGCCCGCCATCATCATGCTTACCACCAGTGTCACAAGCTGAAGATGTGCCACGTTCAGAGGGTCCCTAAATCTTTCCTGGCTATTCAGAACCTTGGTGGGTCTCCCTCCCGTGATCTGTCAACTCAATGTATATGTGTCAGTACAAGGATCCCACCGTGGACCCACCGAACCCCCCCCCCTCACCCAACTCTAAGCGGGTATCCGTTATTGAGTTGGGGAGGCCCGGGTGGCCTTGGCCTGGTCTATGTGGATCCACAAAATGTCCTGTCGCCTGCGTGACTTTTTCTTGGTCGTTATCGGCCTTTGTACCTTCGGCATTGTGTCACCCATTACTTCAAGGACCTGATAAGGTCCTTCCCAGTTTGCGTCCCAAGGACCAGACCGAAGGAAGATTTTAACAATCACCCGTTCTCCTACATAGGGCATAGGTGTCTCCCCCTGTAGATACGGTTTGGAAGCCGTATCGCTGCATGAGGCAGTAACTCTTTCAGGTTCTGTTGGACCTGTTGGAGAAACATGTCTCTAGCGATGGCGTTCTTCACGGGTTCTGACACTAGACGTTCATTGGGCAGGCATAGGGGCATTTTTTGTCCGGTCATAAGTTCGTATGGTGTGATACCGGTACTGGTAGCCTCGGTAGCTCGGATTCCCATTAGCACAGCTGGAAGAGAGATTACCCATGAGGAACCTTTCTCCAGTGGCGCTTTGGAAAGTCGTGTCTTAATAGTCCGGTTTATCCGTTCCACAATGCCTGCAGACTGAGGGTGATAAGGTACATGAAACCTTTGCTTTATGTCTAAGAGTCCATAAAGCGCTTTCATTACCTTACCCGTAAAATGGGTTCCTCTGTCTGACTCTATCACTCTGGGGATACCCCATCGTGATAGAACCTGTTCTCAAAGAACACGGGCAGTGCTTGTAGCCGAATCATTGACCGTCGGGATGGCTTCTACCCATTTTGAAAAGACAACCACTACCACCAGTGCGTAACGACAGTTACGACTTCCTGTGGGTAAAGGTCCAATAAAATCAATTTGAATTGCGGACCACGGACCATCTGGGACCGCTGATATAGACTCCGTCCCTGCATGTGCCTGTATGGCTATTTCCCCTTCAGGATGGGGAGTGGCCAGTACAGGGGCAGAGGAGAGGTCCCTTTTCAAAGTAGAAAAAGCCTCTTCCTGTGCATCAGACCACCCTTTGATTGAGGGGTCGAAATCCTCTATGAACTCCCTCATGAAGTTGGCGACTCCCAGGAATTTTCTCAAATCCTGTAGAGTGCCAGGCCTAGGTAATTTCACCATGGCCTCCACTCTGGCTGCCACAATTCCTTTGGCTCCAAAAGAAATTTGGACCCCGAGGAAGGTCACCTCTGTTCTGGCCAAATTTGCCTTGTGGGGACTCAACTTGAGTCCTGACCTGGCCAGGAGTCCCAATAACTCTTTCAACAGAACCAAGTGTTCTTCTATGGTTTCTGTGTGCAAGAGCAAGTCGTCCACATATTGCAGAAGGCATTACGGCCTTGAGAACACACTCAGAACGGCCGCCAATGCCTGGTGAAAATACGTAGGGCTACTGTGGAATTCCTGGGGGAGTGCACCCAACATGTACTGTTTGTCCCCCACTGTAAAGGCAAATTTGTACCTACAGTTTTCAGTGAGTTCAATTGAAAAGAATCCATTGGCAACATCTATGGTAGAGAATAAGCGACTTTTGCCGCTTATTCTGGCCATGATGTCTGGAGTCTGCGCCACCACTGGACCGGACATTGGGGTGTATTTGTTAAGAACCCGGAGGTCTATGGTGAGCCTCCATGAATTGGTGTCCTTCTTCTTCTTTACTGGCCAGAGGGCATAGTTACATTTAGAATTGCCCTCTATGACCACGTCCCTAGTTTTCAATGGGTGGCTTCTGGCGGAAAGCGGTATTGATGTTGAGGTGGAGGGTCGGGACCTTGTATGTCCACCTGAACTCCAATCAGTCTGCCACAATCATTTTTGCTCTGGGCCCACAGATCGGAGTACTCATACACAATAGGCTCAAGCTCTGGATTATGCGAGATCTCCGGCCATTTGTGTTCAAGTACTTTAGTAGAATTTTCTACTGTTGGCAATGGTGGTCCCAGACATTG